>JAPQWN010000012.1:21547136-22213295 GCA_028538565.1 Umbellularia californica | reverse complement strand
TGCATTAGGTAGGTCCCATGCATTGCATTTTTAATTAATTCATTGTTAGTGATTTGTTTATCTTATTGTGTAGGAAATATCACAAGCAATGGGGGGGGGGGGGGGGGGGGGGGGGGGGTGGCACATGAAAGAGATAATTTGAAGAAAGAAATAAAAGAAGAAATAAAAAAAAGAAAAAAAATTAAAGGGAACCACACTCTTGTGTGGGTCCCACTGGTGCACACAAATCTCTCTATCTCTTTCCAAGTTTTTAAGATCTCTCTTCTATCAAGATTAGAGTCTCAAATCAAGAATATTCTAGAAAAATCTAGACAAAGTTTGAATTAAGGAAGTGTTATCTAAGTGAGAGTTGTGATGAGTCAACAAGAAGAAGATATAAACCGAGAAGGATTAAAAGATCAAGACAAAGAAAGAAAGGAGATAAAAATATCTCACATAAAAATAGCCAAGAGATGTGGACGTCCAACCTGGGCCCATTGCCCTTGGACGTCCCCCTCATCCCCTCTCTATCTCCTTATCTTTCTCATCCTCTGCTCCATCCACACCATTGGTTTCCAATCTACTGTGTAACAAGAAGATTTTTTGCGGGACCCACTGCTCAAAGTTGTGTTCAAGTAAAGAAAGATGATCAAATCAACTCCAATTCAAATTGAAATTACTTTTCTTACAAATCAACTCAAGATAGAGTTTTATTTTTAAAAGAGTTTCAAGCCAAAATAAGGAGGAAAAAACTATAAATAGGCCCCTAGGGGGACTTCCAAGGGCAAGCTCTCTTAGCCTAATGCATGCCCGCCCCCCCCCACCCCCCCCCCCCCCCCCCCCCCCCCGGCCCCCTTCTCCCCCTTCTAGATCTATGTCTTCTAGTTCTAGTTCTCTACTTTTATCTTTTTTTAAGGTAGTTTTGGGCCTTGTCCAAGCAAAACTTAGTTTTTAGGAGGAGGTGAAGTTGTAATTAAGAATGTTTTTAATGAAAATCATCTTTTTCTTACATGCAATGTGCAATTAACTTTGCGGTCGAGGCTACTAGATGATGTAAAGTATGCTTTAACTCCCATTTTATTCATGTGAATGCTTGTTGATCTAGTCATTTTATGTGCTTAAATGCTAAAATAGGCTTGTCTTCATACCAGCAGATACCTTTCTTTTTGTAGTTCTTAATGTTAAAATAAGCCTTTTATCATCTATGTTTACTTTTGATAGATTATGCTTGGGAATATGTTCTTTTTTATAGTCTATTCTTAGGTTTGATAGGTGATTATAAGGTTATTTTAACACTTCTATAAAGGAAAGGAAGTCTTGGGTGTTTTGGTAATTTTTTTTATAGAAAAACCATATCTTATGAGAAAAACTGATTTCAAAGTTAGATTATCCAGACTTGGATGCCTTGATTGGGTCCAGATTTGAAGTAGAATAAAACTGATCAACATATGTTTGCATTAATAAAGGATGTTTTGGAATGCTTAATGGACTCTAAATGCTCTGATCTATTTATTATTATTGTTTATCTTTTTATTATTATCAACATCTCATATTCTAGTTGCTTTAGTTTTATGTGTGACGCCTTTAGATTTTTATTCTTGATTCACTCTCTGTGAGTTCGACCCGTACTTGCCGCTGTCTATTTATAGACACCGTGCACTTACGGTATTTTATTGATTAAACACACGATCAAGTTTATGGCGTCGTTGCCGGGGAGCCAATCAAGAAAAAAAATCTCTTAGTTAGGATTTTCATAGCATATCATGGCATGTTTTTATGATTTGTTGAATTCATAGCATGCATTAATTTAGGTTTTTATTATTTTTATATCCATGGTTGTTGATTTGTTAAGTTTGGTTTGCTGGTTTTTAATTAATTTTTGGACTAATTACAAGTGGGTGCATAAAAGACAAGTTTCAGGGTTATTATTTTGACAGATTTGGCCTTCTTTATCAAAAGTTCGAACTTTAAAAACCAATCAAACGAGCTCCTTTTGACTTGATATTTTTCTAGATTGGACTTTGATAAATAGATTGTAACCCTCAAAATTTTAGAGAAAAATACTCTCGGGAAGTAAGGTTTTTAGTGCCGCGAACATTTCCAATCAGGCAAATTCTGCATTCAGCAGCAAAGCTAGGCTAAATAGCCAACATTTCATTAGCATAACTTCTTTGTTTTTAATCCTTTTTAGGTTATGTTTTCTTTTGTTTGATTATTGCATATTGGGAGATTGGATCATAACCACTGTTTTTAGGATTTTACTAATCTAAGTGGGTCGTACAGATTTTTCAAATCCGGCATGTGCAACAGTTTCAACACTCAAAATTTTTTCTGCACTAAATAACAAAGTGTCCATTTAACTTAGGACTATATTAGGAGTTTTAGAAATCCATCTTTCATTCAAATTGCATTCATTTAGGATTCTAAAATCTAGATTAGTTTAATTTTTCTATTTAGGGATTTTATTTAGAATTATTAGTTATTTTTGGTAATTTATTTAAATCTAACTCTATAGTTGTTTTATCTTAAGTACAATTCTAGGTTTGGAAGCACTCTAGAAGGTAGAAAATTATGGGAATTACTCT
The DNA here is from genome assembly GCA_028538565.1 of Umbellularia californica. Classification (NCBI taxonomy): domain Eukaryota; kingdom Viridiplantae; phylum Streptophyta; class Magnoliopsida; order Laurales; family Lauraceae; genus Umbellularia; species Umbellularia californica. Next base: position 22,210,731 of record JAPQWN010000012.1, on the reverse strand, counting down.
TAAGCAAACAAATTGCTCTCAGAATTGCCAAAAAAAAAGGGTTAAGTTTGCACAGTTTAACGATTTACGTGGACCCATTGTAAGAGTTTCTAAACTTTACCCCACTAATCTTTTACTTACAAGTGGGGCTTTGCTGATTTAATATTTGCAAAGTGTGAATGCTTGCTTGACACACTAAGGAACTAGACTCACATACTTAGTTAAGGGCAATTGACCCAATTAAGATAAGGACTAGATTTCATTACTAGATCATTGCCGAATTAGGTTTAACCACATCTCACATAAGTACCAAGCTTTAATTAAACTTAAGTAGGAATGAGTGTCGCGACCCCGAACCGGGCTTAGGGACCAATCCGGGATCGGGACTCGTTAAAAATAACAATAACAACGGTGATGAGAGTATGTTTAGTGCCGCAACGTACATGGGTTAATAAAGAATACACATTACCCGTGCACGAGATTTCCCACAGGTGTCCGCGGTGAGGATATCTCAACAACATCATGAATACTTTGTTAAATTGCGGAAGCGTGTAGCAAATCAAGCATGTAATTCATTTCCATGATAATAAGACTGATTGCATTTAAATAACAAGTATCAGAATGAGCAATGTTCTATAGCATAACCCAAGAGTACTGTTAAAGTTGAACATATATCATTTAATTACAATTCCCAAAAATAGAGGCCAACAAAGGCCAATAAAGACAAAACAATAACCACCAAAATATCAATCCAACTACCCCCAAAATGTTTCGCATCTCGACAACCGGATGTTTACATAACATCGTCGGCACGCCACTCAACTAGAGGTTGCGGTTCCCCGACCGCCTCCTCTGGCTCCTCCTCGGGATAATCGACAACGGGACCTGAGTACCAAAGCAAAGGGTCAGACACGACGGTCTGGCAGGTGGGTGAACAGATATAAACATTCGATAATAAAAACCTTTACCTTGGAAAACATATAAACCTGTTTAAACAATGACTTTCAAGAAGTAAATGAATCATTTAATTAAAACGCATATGTAGTCACCAAAACATGTAAGGTAATCAAGGAAATCGGGAAACAATCAAGATGGCATCCACAAGAAGCTAAATCCTCTATCACCGAAGTAACGAGAGTATCGGGTATTGACTACAGTCACCGAAGTGAGGAGGTGCAACCAATTTACATATACATATACAATAATACGAGACGGGACCACGGTAGCAAACCGGGTGTCGGGAATCACGGTAGCGAACCGGATATCGGGACCACGGGAGCGAGCCTGGTATCTGGACGGGACTACGGTTAATAAACCGGGTATCGGGATCCATGCTGCAGCTGGTGGGACGGGAAGGGATCTCCAAGTCGGTAGATCAGACCGACAAGGTCATCCAAGCTTAGTGGTGCCGACTCATAGGTTAAATCACATAAATCGAGACATGTACAAAACAAATCCAGTGCAAGACTATAAGCGGACTAGACGGGGTGCTTAAGAGTATATCTATCATATCATGTCGGGCATGCACTTCGGGACTAATAAAAAGGGTGCAAGTACAAATACAATGCTTTTGAAATTTGATAAATCAAAATTCATAAGTTTCTGGAATAAACAGTTGAAATAGACTTTCAAAATATCGGGGTTTAAAACTAATTCAAGGTGAATGGGGATTTCAAAGTGAATAGGGATCCCGAATGCCTATTTAGTAAGAAACTTGGTACTCCTTGAATTTGAAAACATTCCGGTTCCTTATGCACTTTGAGATCTCCCAAAACTTCAACGAATTCCCTGTGATTATGGTTTCTTCCTCAGATGGATTTCAAACAATAATTATAAGTACTCTCTTCACAATAAGGATGCCAACTAACATCTCTCAATACTTAAGACCTTTCATTCTTTGCTCCCAAACTATCACAGGAAAACAGTACACATCGCTCGAGCGGACCTGGAGTTCGCTCGAGCGACGTGCTCTCTGGAATGGCCTTCTGGGAGGGTTCGCTCGAGCGGACCAAGGGTCGGTCGAGCGGACTTTCCCAGTTCAGGATGGCACGAGCGAACGATTCGTGCGCTCGAGCCAACCATTCTCTGGAATGAGCTCTGAGAGAGTTCGCTCGAGCGATATAAGGTCCGCTCGAGCGAACTGTCCACTGGAATGGTTCGAAACCCTTTTCTGGACACTTCGTTCGAGCGACCTGCAAGTTCGCTCGAGCGAACTGTCCAGAAACTAGTTCCGGGACAGCTCTGCTCCTCTTCCTTTCCACTTCTTATTACACCTTTGAGCTCCATTTCTTCTGTCAAATTTGGGCATCCAAAACCTCTTTCAATCCCTATCAAAACTCCTCACAACATTCACCAAGATTCACCCCATTCATCTCCATTCTTTTCCACATTCAATCAAAAGTGAAAGAGAAGAAACCACATTCACAAGAACTCATTTAAGCAAAACAAGACATAAAGATGGGAAGATACAAATCACCTTTCTATGAACAATAAATGAGTCAACTAACTTCTTTCCAATAGCATTTAAAATCTCATTGAATGCAAGTAAAGCAAGGCATTAATGAAGCAATAAATCAACCTATTTATTATGGAAATCATTGAAAACTAAAACAATCCATTCAATCCACTTGCCTCAAGGTCTCTAGACAAGAAATCAAGCTACTAGACCACTCTTCCAAGCCAAGGATGCAATCTACACAAAAGCCCCCAAATACAAACCCTAAAATGGGTCAAACCATGAAACAAGAAGAGATAACTCTCAATAATGAAGATAGAGCTCTCCCAAGACTAGAAGAACATGGATCTAAGAGATCAGGAAGGAAGCTTACTTGAAGGTTCTCCAAATAGACAAGTTGAGCTCAAAGAGGGTCTTGAGATGAGTAGATTCCTCTACAAATGGTATTAAAGAGAAGCTTGCAAGGAGGGGAAAAGGGTGGTGATCTCCATTTCTCAAGAGATGCAAGGTCTGATGGAACGCGCTCCGAGGCGCCGTGGGGCGGCTACCGGGGTCGGCGGAACGTGGGAGTCCGTCGGGTCCGGCCCTTTCGCGCCCTGGCGGGCCTGAAGCGTGCATCAACATTTCTTTTGTGTGGGTGTGCCAGATTTTCTATTTTACTTGGAATTGCAAGTGGTAATCCGGAGATCAACCTTCGCAAGTAAAAAGGAAATCAACTTCTTTCAAGTTTTCCATTGCACAAATATTTAAGAAAAGAGACATTTTCTTGGTTTGCCGTGAAAGGCGATTTTGTTTGGCATTTATAGCCGATTTTGGCGTTTATAGCCGATTTACAATTCTCATCAATAATGAAAGACAAGAGTTGTGATTTTTGTCTCTTTTAGAAAAATACAAACTACAATGAAAAGCAAGAAAAGGAGGATCTAACTTCTCAGGAGATTGTGGGGGACTCGTTCAGATTGACGGTCGCAAGTCATGTATGGGCTTCGCCATCATCCATGCAGATGAGAACAGAGGATGCTCTTGATTCGCTTGGCTTGGCTATAACCTCAGGTTTTTAGAGGACAAAGACCAAGAGAAGGTCCTATGTCCAATGAAAAGCTAAGTAGACGGGCTGAAAAGCCACGTCTAAGCCATTGGAGGCAGCGGGAGAAGGCAAGGACCTTGGGGGGGGTGCCCCCCAAGGGACTTTTGTCACCTTGTAGTGGTGGCCGGTGCAGAACTTCAGCAGAGTTTTTCTCTCTTTTTCTTTCTCTCAGATTTCTGGATCTGTGGTGCTTTGGAAGTGATCTCCGATTGATCGATCCGGATTTCAATGGAATGCTCTCCTATTTATAGGCTTTTGGTAGCCATTTAGGAGAGTTTATGGGCTTTAATGGCTTTAATGGGAGGAGTTACAAGATTTATTTCTTTGATTTTGTAACTCCTTTTTCCTTGAATCTGATTGGCCGATGGAGATTAAGGGCTTTTAATCACCTTAATTACCATAATGGGAGGAGTTTCATGGGTTAAATGCCATGAATCAATTGACTTGTAACTCCCAAATGCTTGCTTCTGATTGGGCCGTCCAAAGAAATGAATTAATGATTGCAATAAAGTTAGTCAATTAACCACATTAATTGGTCGCCGAGCAGTCGAAGAGTCGCAGGCCGTGCCGTGTCTTCTGGAATTCTTCTGGCGATGATCATCGATGGATCTTCATGCTGATCGACATCGGATGAACATGTAACTTCAGACAGTGATAGCTAAGAGCGGGCCGGTGACATCTGTCCTGTCGATTTTTCGATCGATTGGGCGGAAAGTACACTTTTTTGGTCGACCGGTTGGCGATCAATGTTGACTTTGATATTTTTGGAGGTTGACCCGTGATTTTGACGGATGTCGGCGGACATGAGTCAATTTCAAGCACTAAAAATCACATTTTCAGGAAACCACAGGGGCCAAAGTGCGCGAAATGCGAAAAAGGACGGAAAAACGGGTCACCAGCGAAAAATCCGGTGACCCGGACTTCCATGGTCGCCGGCGACCATGGGCCATGGTCGCAGGGGCCTGCGACCCTGGGGGAATTTTCCCCTTCGGAGCCCGTTTTGCGGTCGTTTTGAGGTCTTTTTCGTCGCTGTTTTCTTCTGTATTTTTCCTGACATTTCTTCTCATTTATTGGCTTGATTTTCCTGTAGAAAACCTGATGAGAATCCTTGCATTTTTAGAGTGCAAAGTTTCCAATTTTCCGGGAAAGCCGAAGACTTTGTCGCGTAGAGCTGCTGATTTTCCGCCAGAAGCTGAAACTTGGTCAAATGATGTCGGAATGACCTGAAATTTGAGGTGAAGCCTCCTGAGCAATAAATAAGACCAACCATAGGCTTTTGTTTGAGTTTTGAAGCCGTTTGGGGTCCCGTCGATGCTTCACTTGATTTTGCTGCGGGGAAAATGCCGAGCTTTGATATGTGGCCAAACGATGTCTGATTGACCTGAAATTTGACGGGGAGCCTATTGGAGTCATTTTGAGACGTTCCATGGGCTCCGTTTTGGATGTCATGGTCCCGGGTTGCTCCGCCGCCGGTAGGCTTGATTTTCTCTCGGAGCATTGAAACTTTGTCAAACGTTGTCAGAATGACCTGAAATTTGACGTGCAGCCTTTTGGAAGCATGTTGAAGCCACTCATGCACTTGGTTTGATGAGCGAAGGCTTCGGTGGTTCCCGCCGCCGGGAGGCTTGATTTTGATGCTCGAGCATTGATGGAGGGTCAAACGTTGTCGGTTTGACTTGAAATTTGGCATGGAGCCCTTTTGGATGCATTTTGAGATCATCCACAGGCTCTAATCGGGAATTTGATGTCTCCGATGCTGTCGCCGCCGAGAGCTCCTGTTTAGCTGTCGGAGAAGTGAAGTTAGGCCAAATGTTGTCGAAATGGCCCGAAACTTCATGTGTACTCTTCTCTTGGCTATCTTGAAGGATCTTGCAGTTTTTGTTTGATTCTGACAAGATTTGATTTTTTGGAGAAATTGCATTGCCTATTTATGGCAGGTTGCGACTTCATGCAGCTTTCTTGATGTTGAAGAGGCAAAGTGACATTTTTGGTGTCAACAAATGCCTCCTCGAGGTACAGCGACGAGTTGCTTGACTTTTGTAGTCGATGTGCCTCGAAGAGATTTTTGAAGAAGAGCTTGTGTCTTGACCAAGAGTCTTTGAGCAATCTTTCCTTTGGTAGAGTAGCCTTTGAGCTTCCAGGGGAATTTTATGGTAAATGAAGGGAATCAAGTACCATCTTGAGGCAAAATTTTGAAGATGACATCAGGGATGTGGATTTGGGCTTTTGTTTTTGACCTTGTGACCTAACAAGCTGTATGTGGCAGGTTAGGGGGGTCGGGTTTTGGTTTTGACCTTGTGACCCAACAAGCTGTATGTGGCAAGTTGGGGGATCATGATTTAGTTTTTGGTTTTGGTCTTGTGACCTAACAAGCTGTATGTGGCAAGTTAGGGGACCAGGATTTGGTTTTTGGTCACTCTTTGGGACTGTGTGGGTCCATTGGAGTGGTTTTGATTTTTTTTGTGGAATGTCAATTTCAAGATTTTGGCTCAATTTGGTTTATGAGGCTGGATGGTTTGATTTTTGGAAGCTCATGGGGCTTGGAATTTTTTTGTATGGTTCAATCAACTCAAAAGAGGCATGGAACCATTTTTGTATGCTCTTGGTAAGAGGGATTTTTTCCTGACTAAAAGCCCCTTTTTTTTTTTTTTTTTTTTTTATAGTGCCTAGGTGGTCAAACCTGGCTCATATGGGCTAGCCCATGGGACCTTAAGCTTTTAGGATGGCTTAGATCACATGTGGGGCCATTTTTGTAAAGAATATCTAAAGATATCTCATTTGGATAGAGAATATCTAAAAATAGCTTTATGGGAGAGAATCTCTCATATTCCCTTAATTTGGAGAGAATATCTCAAGGTATCTTTCTTTTTGGGAAAGAATCTTCAATATCCTATTTTGTTGGAGAGAATCTCTCATTGATTGATTTTGGGAGAAAATCTCTCAAAGACATCTTTCTTTTTGGGAAAGAATCTTTCTAATTCCTTCTCTTTTGGTAAGGTTACTAATTAGTAACACTTACCTTTTTTCTTTGTTTCCTTCTTTGATTTGCTCTCTCCTATAAAAGCAAAGGAAGGTAGGATCTCTTGCTCTTATTGCTTTCTTTTGCAACAATCTCAAGAGAGCTCCAAGACCAAGAGTTCTTCTTCTTCAAGGATCTTCAAGCTTTTTCCTTCTTCTTCTCCATCAATGGCTTCAAGTAAGTTTTCTCTCTTTTTCTTTCAAGAAAACTTTATGTAGAGAATAGGATGGTAAAAAAAGAAAGTTTCTCTTCTTTTTTTTTTTTTTCTTTTCTTTCTATTCTTCTTCTCTGTTTTTTTTTCTTTTCTTTTCCACGTGATTTCTGTTTTTTTTTTTTTTTTTTTTTTGAGAAAGTTTCTTCCCTTTTTTTTTTTGTTCTTTTCTTTCTCCCCCTTTTTTTTTGTTCTTTTCTTTCTCCCCTTTTTTTTTGAGAAAGTTTCTTTTTTTTTTGCTCATCATGATAATGCGTTTTTTATGCAAATCTAGATGTTCATGCATGTACTTTTTGTAGATTGAGCATGATAGCATACCTGAAAATCTTTGCAAATTTGGGAATTTGCAGCTCGCAGTGATGTTGAGCCCTTCTTGATTTTGCGAAGATTTTGAGGTTTCGAAAGTTTGGAGTTTCGGAGCTCACAGCGATGTTGAGCCCATCTTCAAACTTTCTATTTCTTTCGGGGTATTTCCCTTTTCTTCGGAATTGCCCCGGAACCATGCCAAAATTTCGCCAGATTTTTGGTGGGACAAAGTGATCCTTTTTTCTTTTTAGCGAAATCCTGTCATTTTGATGATGATCTTTTTTTTTCTTCTTTTCCAACCTTTGCAGGTGGTTCCTCCAGAACGAACAAGGGTAAAGAGCCTGCTACAAGCGTACCTCGTCGATCCGCCAGATCTTCTAATGTGGTCGTTCAGCAGGCCTGGGAGAAGGTATGATTCTTCCTTTTTCTTTTTCTGCTTCTTTCATGGGGCTTTTCATGTTCTGATTTGTTTTCTCACCCTGCTGCTGCTTTTTTTTTTTTTAGCAGAGGATGAAGACTTGGCGATGCCTGAGGTTCCGACCGATGAGGCGGTGATGGAGCCGGTTATGGCATCTAAAGAAGAACCGAGGGACTCTGGAATGATTCCAGAATCTCCAATTGGTATAACTTCTTTTGCTTTCTCTTTTTTTTTTTTTTTGCCTGCGACTTGATTTGCTAACATTTTTCTTGTCAGCTGACTTGCCACAGGATTCCGATGACTTTGAACCATCAATGGACGCAAATGTTGATGATGCTTCCGATGAGTTCATGGAGGAAGAGAGTGTTCCGCCAGTCGTCGAAGAAGGTACTGTATAGTGATGACCCTGATGATTTTTTTTTAACAGGATCATATTCATACCTGTTTGTGTTTCATTTGCAGGTTTTGAAGTGACAGAAGAGAGTCCATCGCTTCCTTCAGAACCAGAGCAAGGGATGCCAGAGGTCGATCCGGAGGTAGAGACCAGTTCTGACATGATTGAGGAGATGCCTCGTGTTGAGATTCCCTCTCCAGTGGCTCCAAGTGGAAAGAGTTCTTTTGTTACTCTTCCAATGGGTCATGACATGAGCAGCCGATCAACGGAGAAGGGTGAATCTTCATCCAGTTCGTCTCTTCAATTTGCGAAGAAGGTGCTAGCTCGGGTTTTGAGTTCTTGGATCAAGACTCTCTTTTCTGGACACCTGGATGCCGGATTTGGCATGATTCCACATGTACAGGAGATTCTCACTGATACCGAAGAGGTTGGTCTGGATGTCACAGGTGCCAGGGCGATCGTTGATAGGATCATTGCGCTGGGTGACAAGTGGTTTGAGACCATGGATTTCCCTGACGACCAATTCTTCAAGGAGATGTTCTTGGACCCTGCGATAAGGCTAAGTCTGACCTGAATGAGGCTACACAAAGCAAGAAGCAGCTAGTTCGGGAGAAGAACTTGGAAGAGCTAGCCATCATCGGATTAAGGCATGACCTTAACGTCCTTGACAGGGAAGTTGAGGAGGCCAGGAAGCATCTTGAGCATTTGAAGGCACAAGTTGATGCTAAGTGGACTGCTATAACAGAGGCTCGTGACAGGGAGAGTACTCTGATTCGCAGGGTTGCAGATGCCGGTCAAGTTCTTGAGAGGAGGACTCTAGAGAACGAGCAATGGCAAACTGCTGGGGAAGAGCTTCCCAGTGTAAAAGAAGGGTTACGGCATTTGCCAGCATCTCATGGCAAGTTCCTGAAGAAGCGTGCCTTGGAAACTCTGACGACTGATGCCAAAAGTTTGCTTGAGGAGCTGAAGCTTTGGCTGGAGACCATTTTTGGCTGAGCTCCTGATTTTTTGTAGCAGAAACTATTCTTCTTTTTTTTTGGTACCACATGTATTTTTTGGTACTTTTTTTTTTGTAGTGCTTATGAACACTTTCTTTTTTTTTTGGTACCACATGTATTTTTTTGGTACTTTTCTTTTTTTTTTTTGTTTTGTTTTCCCTACGCTCACTCAAATCTTTTTGTGATGAAAGCAATTGCTAAATGGGATTTGATCAAAACTTTGTCATTTTGTGAAAATCTTTTGTCAAATGGTTGTTTTGGTAGGGGAAACGAATTTGGCATGAAAGCCGGATTTTTGTGGCATTTACAGCCAGTTTGGTGGCATTTATAGCCAATTGGTGGCATTTATAGCCGGTTTGGTGGCATTGATAGCCAATTTGTGGCATTTATAGCCGGTTTTGACATGAGAGTCAGGTTTTTTTTGTGTGGCATTTGTAGCCGAGTTTTTTGAAAACCAAGTTTTGTTTTATTGGCATGAAAGCCGATTTTGGCGTTTATAGCCGGAAATTTTGTTTTGGCATTTATAGCCAGATTTTGGCATTTATAGCCGAGTTTTGGTTTTCAAAATGCAGGTATCGACTAAATGTCGCCTCCCCGCTGAATGGTCTTGCAAGTATCGATGGAATGTCGCTTCCTTGCTCATTCGGTTTTGCGAGTATTGATGGAATGTCACTTCCTCGCGGGTTAGGTTTTGCAAGTATCGATGGAATGTCGCTTCCTCGCGAATTGGGGTGCAAATATCGACTAAGCGTCGCTTCCCTGCTTTTCCCAAAACTTTTGGTTTTGCGGGTACTGACTTGATGTCGTTTCTCCGCGATTTTTGAAATTTGAGGTTTTTTCGAACCATTTGTAATTTTGGGTTGTGGATAGCAACTGGTATGTTACATCTCCACGATTTTTGAAATTGGGTTGTGGATATCAACTGGTTTGTTGCTTCTCCACGATTTTAGGTTTTCTCGAACCTTTGAAATTTGGGTTGTGGATATCAACTGATATGTTGCGTCTCCACGGTTTTTGGATTTTGCAAGTATCGACGAAATGTCGCTTCCCTGCGATTTTGGGTGCAAGTATCGATGGAATGTCACATCCTTGTTTTTTTTCAAAATTTTTGTTTTGCGGGTACTGACTTTGATGTCGTTTCCCCACGATTTTTGAAAAACCATTTTTTTTTTGTTTAAAGACACGAGGGTCGTAAATTTTGACCTAGAACCATTTGGCGGTAAAAGGTAAGGTGGACTAGGGTGGAAATCCCTGAATCCGGATTTTTGTATCAAACCATGAATTTTGATTCAAGGATCGAAAGTTTTGGTCAAGTCAAGGAGAGGCTCCTAAACTTGGATTTTTTTTTGTTTTTGAATAATGAAACGATGAAAGTAAGCATTGTTTTTGAATCTCTAGAAATTTTGACATTTGATATGAAAATTCTAAAGAGAGTGGGTTTGACGAGCGAGTACCTGAGAACAGGTTTTGGCCATACAGGCATTGCTCTTACCCAGTTGGGTAAGTCTTCAAGGGTAGTACCGCTTCAAGAACTTGCCGTTGATAGGCAGCATACATCTGTCGCCTTCCATGTTTAGGAGGGCATATGCGCCATTGGAGAAGACCTTGTCGATGACATAGGGTCCCTCCCATTTTGGTTCAAACTTGCCTTTGGACTTGTGAGCGAAGACCATTGGTCTTTTTACCGCAAGAACCAAGTCACCCTTTTTGTAGGCGCGTTGCCTGACCTTTTTGTCAAAAGATCCTGCCATGCGTGCTTGGGAAAGTTCAATGCTTTGTCGAGCTTCGAGCCGTCTCTCGTCGAGATTGTCCAGCTCATGGAGTCGCAATTTGACATTGCTTTCTTGAGTCATGTCATTTTGTAGAGATACCCTCAGAGAAGGAATTTGTACCTCTAGGGGCACGACAGCTTCGCATCCATAGACCAAGGAGAATGGTGTGCTATGGGTTGGTCCTCGAACGGTGGTTCGATAGGCCCACAAAGCTTCAGACAGTTTATCGCTCCAGTCTCTTTTGTGACTAGAGACCATTTTCTTGAGGATTTTGCAGAGTGTCTTGTTGAAGGCTTCTGCTAATCCGTTTGCTGCCGGATTGTATGGAGTCGAAGGACAGCTTTGGATTTTGTATTTGTCGCAGAACCTGTAGAATCGATGATCCCGGAATTGTGGTCCGTTATCATGGACGAATCTTTTGGGTATGCCGAAACGACAAATGATGTTGGTACGTAGGAATTGAAGAACTGATGAGGTCTTCATTTCATTGAACGCAAATGCTTCTGACCACTTGGAGAAATAATCCGTAGCGGCGAAGATGAAGCGATGACCTTTGCTTGAAGGGGGAGAGATAGGACCTATGATGTCCATGCCCCATGCTTCAAAAGGCCATGAGATTGCTGTAGGATGCAGCCATTCCGGAGGCATGTGAATGTAATCTCCGTGAACTTGGCATAGCTGGCAGCGTTTGGCAAATTGCATTGCATCAGCAACCATGTAGGCCAATAGTAACCTAACCTTTTTATCTGATCATAGAGCTTAGGACCTGCCTGATGGGCTCCACAAAGACCAGCATGAACTTCTTTGAGTGTTTCTTCAGCTTCTTGTTGTGACAAGCAGCGTAGGAGTACTCCATTGAAGGATTTCCTGTAAAGGATCTTTGAAGAGATATCCAAATGAAAGTTTGGGGCTCGCCTTTGGATGCTTACCCGTTCTTTTGGATCTTCAGGTAGGATTCCGAACATAGTGTAATCAATGAACGGATCCCTCCAGTCGCCGATTGAAGTTTGAAGGATAGAGATCCGACTTCCAACCACTCGGTGGCATTCAGCAACTGCTTGGTGTGTGTTAAGAGGAGGGAGGATCTTTCTCTCACACACTGTAATTTGCATGCTTTCCCCTCCCTGGATCGCCATTGATGCGGCAAGTCCGGCCAGGGCATCTGCACGGATGTTTTCACCTCTACGAATGTGGGTGATGTTGCAGATGTCAAACTTTTGCAGAAACGATTGTGCCTTGTTGTAATAAGGCAGCAAATCGGGCTTCCTGACTTCATATTTCTGATTCATCTGGTTGACGATCAGTTGAGAGTCTCCAAAGACTTCCAGCATAGTGATACCGGATTCGATGGCGAGTTCCAATCCTAGGATCAGAGCTTGGTATTCAGCTGCATTGTTTGTGCATGGTTCCAGTAGCGAGAAAGCGTGTGGAATCATGTATTTGTCAGGGCTAACAAAGAGGATGCCAACTCCTGAGATCAGCTTTCTTTTTTCATTTGTCCTGGTTGCACCGTCAAAGTACATGTCCCAGGAGGCATTTGGTGAGGAAGTCTCCACGTTGTAGACAGGTTCGTCTGGGAGATCATCTCTGAGTGGAGAATCTTTAGGCAATGGATGCTCTGCGAGAAAGTCTGCTAGAGCTTGGCCTTTGATTGCTTTTGTTGGTACATACCTAATATCAAATTGTGACAAGAGGATGAACCATTTTGCCAGTCGGGCATTGAGAGAACCGGCCTTCGTGACAAGGACCTTCAAGAGGTTGATCCTCGAGACCAGGTAGACTGTGTTGGAAAGCAAGTAGTGACGTAGCTTTTGTACGGCAAACATCACTGCAAGGCATTCCTTTTCGACTGGGGAGTAGCGATGCTCTGCACCTACTAGCATGCGGCTGAGGTAGTATAGAGCAGCTTCTTTTCTTTCATCATTTTCTTGTGCAAGCAGAGCACCCAGAGAGTGATCAAGGGCTCTTATGTACAAGATGAATGGTTTTCCAGTGGCAGGGGCAGCTAACACTGGAGGTTTGGTCAGGTATGACTTGATATCTTAAAATGCGGCTTCACAGTCGGCATCCCAGACAAAGTCTACACCCTTTTTCATCAATCGAGAGAATGGACGGCATTTCCCCGAAAGATTGGAGATGAACCGTCTGATGTAGGCCAATCTCCCTTGGAGCCCTTTTAGTTCTCTCAAGGTTCTTGGAGAGGGCATTTCTAGAATAGCCTTGACTTTTATGGGGTCAAGTTCTATTCCAGCTTTCCGAACAAGGAATCCGAGAAACTTACCCGACGAGACGCCGAAGAAGCATTTTAGAGGATTCATCCGCAGTTTGTGTTTTCGGAGTCGGAGGAAGACTTCCCGAAGATCTTTGAGATGGTCTTCTTTTCTTCTGCTTTTGACGGCGAGGTCATCAACGTAACATTCGACCGTCTTGTGCTGCATATCTTGGAATATTTTCATCATAGCCCTCTGATATGTGGCACCAGCATTTTTCAGACCAAATGGCATGACAGTATAGCAATATACGCCAAATGGAGTCCGAAATGATGTGTGTTTTTCATCCTCGGGATGCATCTTTATCTGATTGTAACCAGAGAAGCCATCCATGAATGTCATTCACTCGAATCCGCAGGTATTGTCAATCATCACCTCCGGTATGGGGAGCGGGAATTCATCTTTAGGGCAAGCGCCATTCAAGTCTCTATAGTCAATACAGACTCTGATCTGCCCATTTTTCTTTGTCACGGGGACAATGTTGGCCAACCATTCTGGATGTTGTTCCTCACGGATGAAGCCGACGCTTTTGAGCTTTTGAACTTCTTGTTCAATTTTATCCATCACATCTGGACGGAATCTTCTTTGGCCTTGTTTGACAGGCTTGATTTCTTCTTGAAGATTGAGTTTGTGGACTGCTACTTTGGGGTCTAAACCAGGCATTTCAGCATAGACCATGCAAAGCAATCAACGAACTCACGAAGAAAAGCGATATACTCAGGTAACTCATCATCCTTTATATTCTTGCTTATGAATACAGGACGTGGGTTATCTGGTGTTCCCAAGTTTATCTTTTGAACAGAATCTTCTGTCGGAAGGTTCGAAGGTGGTTCCTCCACAATATTTTCGGAGGCTTCCAACTCAACGAAGCCTTCTGGGGTTTCGACTGCATTACCAGACCAAGGCTCTGTTCCTTTCCATGGATTTTCTTGATTGGTGATCTCCTCAAGGCTTGCTATGAGATAGTCCCAATCGCCTGTTGAGTCTGGTATTTCTTTTGGAGACGAGGGTTCTTCTGGGTCAGGATGCCACCCGTCTGTGTCATCGGGCGATTCCTCTTCATCATCAGAGAAATCGTACCAATTGGATGAGCTTCCTGGATCTTTGTCAGGTAACTCTTTAAAGAGATATCCAGGGAGATCGATGTCTTTATGGACTTGAGATGTTGAGGCTTGGTCGGTAAAACGACTTTTAAGCTTTTGTGTCAACTGTCTCAGAGGAGTGTCGGGATCATACCCTAACCCATATGAAGACTTTTCTACATGACCGTAGAGTCTCCAATCTTCTAGCTGGCTTTTGGTCAAGGCGGGCCCCAATGGCGTGAGAATACCGCGTCTTTCTCCCAAACCGACTGGGTTCTGAGCGTCAAAGCCCATTTTCTTCATGATAGCTTGTGCCACAGGACTATATAGAGATAGTTGAGGCATACCTTCATTTTGGAAGGGTTCAAGCAAGGAATTTGATGAAGAAGCATCCGATCTATGGAAGAAGATCGGCTTTTGCTTTGGTGATGTTGTCGGAACAACAAAGGTAGCAGACGTAGGATCTTCTACATCAGCAGGTGTCTCCATCGGAGTGAGAGCAGGCTGAACTTGCTGAGTGTCAGCTTGGCTTGACGATGCATCGTCTTCTGGCTCTGAGTCCGAGTCTGTGTCTTGCATGATAGACACGAGAGAAACAACAAATTTGCCCCCAGACTTTTGTTTCGTCTTCTTCACTTTAGTCGTGATGACCAAAGGTCTTGAATTCTTGAGGGAGATGACGAAGGGAGGTTGACTACTCTCTTCTAATTTGCCGGAGGGTTTGTTTTCTTCCGGTGATTTTTGAGGAGCCTTGCCTTTATCTTTCTGGAGATTTTCAACAGGGGGTGCTATTTCCTCTTCTTCTTTTTCTCCTTCATACATCTGGGAGTCTGCGAAGTGGACTTCTTTACCTTTGAAGGGTTTTCTGTCCGCAAAGACACGATGTACCATGCCGTCATCGCCGACGAACTTGATGCATTGATGTAGAGTTGAAGGGACAACACCGTTCTCGTGTATCCAAGGACATCCGAGAAGGATGTTGTAGCATGAGGGGGTTTTTATTGCATACACAGTGACCTCAGAGATAAGATCACCGATTTGCAATTTGAACCTGATTTTGCCGATAGGCCTTTGAGCGCTCCCATCGTATCCAAAGATAGATACAGATGTGTGGCTTAGCTTGCTGGGTGGGATGCCCAACTCTTCGAGAGCCGAAGTGGAGATGAGGTTGAGTGCAGAACCTGGGTCGACCTGAACTCTGTGTATAGGCATTTCCTTGATGTACCCTGTGAAGTACAGGGGTCGGTTGTGCCTTGCTTCGCCAAGTAGGAGGTCTTCCTTAGTGAAGGCGATGGTTGCACTGGCTGCCTTTTGAACCGAGAGGCATTGGATGCATGATCCCTCGCTTTTCTCTTTTTCTCCTTTTAAGGAGGTTTCTGAGTTTTTGACCCGGTTGTCCATTTCAATTTGGAGGACTTGTGGGGCATGTTTGTCGACATCCTCATTCAGTTTTTGTAATTCTGAGATGAGATTATCACGAGTGCGTGGAGACATTCGCAATAAGTCTAGGATGTGAAGACGTGCAGGTATGTGTTTGAAGTGCTCAACCAAGTCATACTTGAAAGCCTCCTTGGGGCCTGCATGTTCATTATTTTTGCCACTGGGGGCGCTTACAACATCTTTTCCCAAAGGATTTACATAAGTAAAGGAAGATTGGTTGTAATTTTTGTGGTAGTCCCGGCCAGAACGGGTGCCTCTACCAACTTCGAGAGCTTCTTGAGAAGGATCTTCGTTTGGAAGATTGTCTTCAGGATCAAGAGGCTGTCGTTTTTCATCCACTGAGGCTGTATCTGCAGCAGAGTTGCCATCCTCAGTGATTGTGTTGCACGGAGCATTTTCCGGGAGCGAGTCCTGAACAGCATCCAGCAGCTTTTCTTCTTCGTTGACCCATCCATCATCCCAAGTTGGGTTTTCTTCATGATGATGAGTCGGGAAGAATGTGTATTCTGAAGTTACAGTCTCAGGAGAAGAAACCTGAGAGGGTGTCATCTCTGTGAAAGTCACGTGAGACGAGGTAGCCCCAGAAGATATGGTGCTAGGTGTCGCCGGTGTGTAAGTGATCTCATCAGATGATGCATCGGAAGAGCTATAATCCTGAATTATCACATTACAGGCAGCTCTTAAAGGAGACGTTGTCTGCTCGGAGTCAGACTCATCCTCGGATGTAAGAGGATCGTCAATCCAGCAATGTTCTCCATTTTCAGGAGTTGAGGGAGGAGGTACCTGATGGGCTTCAGGGACTTCCGGCTCTGGATTGTGAGGAATCTCGTTGACGCGGTCTTGCTCTTGTTCTAGAGCGAGACGCTGCAAGATCCTTGCATATTCTTCAAGATCAGGCATGGGAGCCAGATCCTCTTCTTCGTCTTCTCCGTGTGGCTCAACATAGTTGATTTCCACTGGAGCAACGACAGGTGCTGGGTTAACAGCATCTTCTTGTGCAGCCTCTTGGTCTTCTTCATCATTAGACCAGGATCCTTGTGGTTGCAAGGGGTTATACCAGATTACTGGCATAAGGTGAGTTTCAGGAACCCATTCTTCGTCGGAGAGATACTCTCCTGTTTCAAGAGATTCCTCCCACTCGCCGGTGTAGTTGGGCTCGAATCCATCGTCGGTGTCGCTGGACTCGTATCCATCAATGGAGAATCCAACTACCGAGTTGCAAGAGTATAATGCCCCCTGCATGGCTTCTTTTTTGAATTGAGGTGGTATGAAATCACTGTGAGTGAAGTTTCTTACCGCCTTTGAAGTCTCTGGAAGGGACGTTTTTGTTGCCCCGAGTGAAGTGGTAGAGGAGTCCTCTGCCTTTTCATGGACTTCTTGTTTTGGCTGGGTCTTCTCTTGCCGTTTGAGCCTGAGGAGATGTTTCCTAGCCTGCCTTCGCTGTTGAGCTGTCGGCTTTGTTTTTACGATCTCCCAGTTTTCATCTTCCAGGAGATCGGGATGTACCCGTATGGGTTGTCCGTCTGGTGTCGGGCAAGGAACCAACACTTCGGACGTTTGAATTCTTTTTATCACCTTGAAGGAAGTAGTGATCTTCTTCTTCGGTGATTTTGGTGTTTGTCCACATGACACCATGTTGACGGAGGCAGTCCCATAGTTTTTGTCAAAGGTGATGACTCCGTTTTTCCACATCTCGTT
Organism: Umbellularia californica; assembly: GCA_028538565.1. NCBI lineage: Eukaryota > Viridiplantae > Streptophyta > Magnoliopsida > Laurales > Lauraceae > Umbellularia > Umbellularia californica. The sequence goes on along the minus strand of JAPQWN010000012.1, from coordinate 22,193,602 downwards.
TATCTTCTCTCTCACAACAAAGCATTGATTGAGAGGATGCGAGACCATCTGGTGGTATGGACAGTACCGAGGATCATTGGTTTTGCCAACGTCTCCAGGTCTTTTGGGCTCTGGCAAAATGAGTTTGCCATTTGCTAAGAGAGCCTCAAAGATTTCTTCAACGTCTTCATCGAACGGATATTTCTTTTCTACTCGCTCTTTGAAGGCATCAGAGAGTTCAGGTCTCTTACCTGCAGCTCTGTTTTCAGCTTTCTTTGATTGCTGAGGAGCTGACTTGGTTTGCACATTGAGGACCTCTTTCTTCTTTGGTTTAGAGGTTGCAATGGCGGTTGGCTCTTTTCTTGATGACTTCTGACTGTTGAGGTCTTTAATCACCGTTTCAGCTTCCATAGAAGCTTCCAGGAGTTCTCCCAGGTTTTTTGATTTATTGCCGATAATCATGGAGCGGATTTTAGCTCTCATATTGTTACGGCAGATGTCGACTAGCGACGCTTGTGGCAGTACATCTGAACATTTGTACGCCATTGCTTTCCACTTGTGAATGAAGTCGTATGTTGACTCATTCTCTCCTTGTTTTAGGCTGCAGAGTTGAGCCATAGTAACAGGATGATCCTCACCTTGGAAGTGGGTCAGGAAGCGTGTCTCCAGCATAGCCCAGTTCTGAATGGAGTTCTCCGGAAGAGTGGAGTACCAATCGAAGGCCGTACCTTTTAGTGTACTTGCAAAGAGGCGGATCTTGAGTGCATCTTGATCCGCGATAGCTCCCGTCAAAATCTTGAAGTGGATGACGTGCTGTCTGGCTGATCCTTTCCCCGTATATGTTTGGAGAGTAGGATGCTTGAATTTTGTGGGGAACGGGACCGAGTCCATCCATAAAGGATATGGTGGCTTGATCCCATGCTCTTTGAGTATATCCTCTTCTTTAGCTTTGGCGAGGATACTGTCTACGTCCTTTTTGGTAAGGGCGCGTGACTCATTTTCTTAACAATTTTCCTCGTTATTGCCATGATTCGGAGGAGGCTCATTGTTCGCCTGATTTTGGACGACAAGGAGAAGGTTTTCCATCAGAGTTTCAATCCTCTGCTGGCCTTGTTCCAACTGCTGGATGCGTGTGAGCGCATCATCTCGAGGTGGATTCTGAGGTGGTGGCTCAGAACTTGTAGCCAAGACGTTCATCCCTCGGGATTCGAACGAAGAAATCGTCCTGGTGACCGAGCTGGGGCTCATTCTTTTTGATGAAGAGCTTGATGAAGGATTACTCTCCCGTCCTTGGCTTGAAGGGGCAGGAGATTCTTCGGGATGTCTTTGTGTCCTGGTGACGCTACGTGTCACCGGACGTCGGACATGGATTTTTTATGCTGACCTTTGGCGTCTTCTGGTTTTTCCAACCATATGGACGGCAGCAACTTGGTCGGGTTTTTCTTTTTCGACCCATTTGTGGGAGACTTGAAGTGTAGGAGGCTGGATCCGTTGCTTCTCTAGTCTCTTTTGTCGATATGACGCACGGCGGCGTGCTCGACGAGCGATTTGAGCTTCAGTCAGCTCTGGCTGGGCTCTGACGATGAAGGATGTGCTCCCTCGGGCGCAGCAGCCGAGCTTGTCTTCTTTGTAGCTAGGCAAGGACAGGATCCGGACCCGGTCCTTTGCCTGTTGCAACGAAGCTTTGAACCTTTCGAGTTCGGCCCCTGTAGAGATGAAGGGTCGAACTAAAGGAGTGTAGGCCTTGGCAGGTGCTTGTAGAGGCCTGGTGATGCATGATCTAATTTTGGACCTGTAGGAACAAGCCGACTCATGCTGGGTTGACTTGGGAGTCAGGTTGGAGATGGGTCTCTCCTCTTTCATGTAGGCAAGAGGGTAGAACTGGTTCTCTTTGAGTGGGGCCAGGTATGCTGGCTTGGTGGAAGTTTGAGACCTTCTTTGTTTTGGGGAAGGTCTTGGAGACCAAGTCTTAGGGTAGACCTGGTTGGTTGTTGGTCGAGGCTTCGCGGGGGTGCCGCGGGCTTCGGGCTTTTGGGCGCTCGCCTTTGTTGTCACGGGAGTGACACGTTGAGAGGCGATCTTCTGCTTTTTAGCAGGCGCATCTTGTTCTTCGGGAAGTGGGAATGGTCCCAGTGTCCCGAAGACGATGGTCCGGGGAGTCGAGGTCGACCCGGAGTTCAGAGAGTTGCCGAGGGAGTTGACGCTTCGGCAGCTGGCAGGGCGCTTGTAAGTGCGCTCGGTTTGCTTCTGTTGAAGCATGAGCTGGTGCTTGTTTTCATCGAAGATAATGGTTAAGGCTGCCATTGTTAGTTTCGAAAAAGTTTTCTGAAACAAGACCACATCCATTAGTAATCACAAGAATATAATGATCATAAATGGGAATTTCTATGGTTGTCTTTTCAAATCGCTCAAGGGATATGACCCAAGCGACATGAAGAAGGTAAAAAGCCATAGATGGTATAATTGTTCTGACAGCAAGTATGGTGAGCCCAGAATGAGCGTTCCAGTGACTGCTAGAAGCAATTGTAAACCTAAATTCGACTTATCGAGAAGCAGGGCTTGCTCGAGATAAGAAGAATATAAGGTAGGAGTTACAAATGTGCCGGTCACAGATACAGTAGACCCTGAAAGGGCGTACCAGTACTGCTATGCACAAATGTTGGAGATCGCATCCATGAGATGGGATTCTTTGTTTTGAAAGGTCAGAAATGGATTCGTCAAAGAGAGCAGGTGGCATTCCGATTCAAATACGGGCTCAACGATTTCCGCGAGCGCCAGTACTCAGAAGGGAAGAGACCACAATTTCTCGAATCTGAATCCAAAAGTGACGAGTTTTTTTTTTGAAATGTCAAGCTTGGTTCCATCAAGGAGAGCAAATGGTATTCTGATCTGAACACGGTCTCGGCGATTTCCGCGAGCGCCAGTGCTCAGAAAAGAAGAAACCAAAATTTCTCAGATCTGAAATAAAAAGTGACGAGTTTTTGGAGATTTTTTTTGAAATGATTTTTATTTTATTTTATTATTTTTATTTTTTTTAATTTTTTTAAAAATATATTTTTATTTATTTATTTTTATTTTTATTTTTTTTATTTTTTTTAAAATATATTTTTATTTATTTTTATTTTTTTTTATTATTTTTTTTTTGAAAATTTTTGTTTTTTTAAGATTTTTTTTTTGAAAATCTTTTTTTTATTTTTTTTTATTTTGATTTTAATTTTTTAAGATTTAAAGACGAGAGAGTACGCATAGGCCTCCTAACCCGGTCTTATGAAACCTCAATTGATAGAATTGCCCCCAGGTAAGGGTAGGATTACTTAATGAACCCGTTTGGAGGACCCTTGCCTAGAACAGTCAAGCTGTCTCCACACTCTGGACAAGGCTTTTCTTGAATCAATAATGATCAAAGAACGCAATTGGTTTAACCTTAGTGGTCTATGTCTTTTTATTTTTTTAGATCCCAAATAGACTCATCGAAGAGAAACGATGGCCCAAAACCTTAGTCGAACGGGCTCAACATTTCTGCAAGCACCAAAGAACGATAGGATAGGATCAAAGTTTCTCAATTTTGAATCCAAACTAAGAAAACTGATTTTTTTTTTTGAAATCTCTAATGAACTCATCGAAGAGAAACGATGGTCCAAAACCTTAGTCGAACGGGCTCAACATTTCTGCAAGCACCAAAGAACGATAGGATAGGATCAAAGTTTCTCAATTTTGAATCCAAACTAAGAAAACTGATTTTTTTTTGTTTTTTTTTAATTTTTTTTTTTTGAAATCTCTAATGAACTCATCGAAGAGAAACGATGGTCCAAAACCTTAGTCGAACGGGCTCAACATTTCTGCAAGCACCAAAGAACGATAGGATAGGATCAAAGTTTCTCAATTTTGAATTCAAACTAAGAAAACTGATTTTTTTTTTTTGAAAAGAGAAAGAATGGAAACAAACTCAAAGAAATAAAAATTTCCAAAAAATCCCATCTCATTTTTTTTTAGGATGCAAAATCCAACATAGGCTACCAGCTAGAAAGTAGCCAAGGAATCTGGAGAAGAAGTATAAGCATAGAGCAAAATATGGTATGCAAATATTTCATTTCCAAAGCATCGTGTTCTCAAATGAACGAGTCCCACCGGGTGGTGCCAGCTTGATGGAATGCGCTCCGAGGCGCCGTGGGGCGGCTACCGGGGTCGGCGGAACGTGGGAGTCCGTCGGGTCCGGCCCTTTCGCGCCCTGGCGGGCCTGAAGCGTGCATCAACATTTCTTTTGTGTGGGTGTGCCAGATTTTCTATTTTACTTGGAATTGCAAGTGGTAATCCGGAGATCAACCTTCGCAAGTAAAAAGGAAATCAACTTCTTTCAAGTTTTCCATTGCACAAATATTTAAGAAAAGAGACATTTTCTTGGTTTGCCGTGAAAGGCGATTTTGTTTGGCATTTATAGCCGATTTTGGCGTTTATAGCCGATTTACAATTCTCATCAATAATGAAAGACAAGAGTTGTGATTTTTGTCTCTTTTAGAAAAATACAAACTACAATGAAAAGCAAGAAAAGGAGGATCTAACTTCTCAGGAGATTGTGGGGGACTCGTTCAGATTGACGGTCGCAAGTCATGTATGGGCTTCGCCATCATCCATGCAGATGAGAACAGAGGATGCTCTTGATTCGCTTGGCTTGGCTATAACCTCAGGTTTTTAGAGGACAAAGACCAAGAGAAGGTCCTATGTCCAATAAAAAGCTAAGTAGACGGGCTGAAAAGCCACGTCTAAGCCATTGGAGGCAGCGGGAGAGGGGAAGGACCTTGGGGGGGGGGGTGCCCCCCAAGGGACTTTTGTCACCTTGTAGTGGTGGCCAGTGCAGAACTTCAGCAGAGTTTTTCTCTCTTTTTCTTTCTCTCAGATTTCTGGATCTGTGGTGCTTTGGAAGTGATCTCCGATTGATCGATCCGGATTTCAATGGAATGCTCTCCTATTTATAGGCTTTTGGTAGCCATTTAGGAGAGTTTATGGGCTTTAATGGCTTTAATGGGAGGAGTTACAAGATTTATTTCTTTGATTTTGTAACTCCTTTTTCCTTGAATCTGATTGGCCGATGGAGATTAAGGGCTTTTAATCACCTTAATTACCATAATGGGAGGAGTTTCATGGGTTAAATGCCATGAATCAATTGACTTGTAACTCCCAAATGCTTGCTTCTCATTGGGCCGTCCAAAGAAATGAATTAATGACTGCAATAAAGGTAGTCAATTAACCACATTAATTGGTCGCCGAGCAGTCGAAGAGTCGCGGGCCGTGCCGTGTCTTCTGGAATTCTTCTGGCGATGATCATCGATGGATCTTCATGCTGATCGACATCGGATGAACATGTAACTTCAGACAGTGATAGCTAAGAGCGGGCCGGTGACATCTGTCCTGTCGATTTTTCGATCGATTGGGCGGAAAGTACACTTTTTTGGTCGACCGGTTGGCGATCAATGTTGACTTTGATATTTTTGGAGGTTGACCCGTGATTTTGACGGATGTCGGCGGACATGAGTCAATTTCAAGCACTAAAAATCACATTTTCAGGAAACCACAGGGGCCAAAGTGCGCGAAACGCGAAAAAGGACGGAAAAACGGGTCACCAGCGAAAAATCCGGTGACCCGGACTTCCATGGTCGCCGGCGACCATGGGCCATGGTCGCAGGGGCCTGCGACCTTGGCCCAGGGTCGCAGGGGCCTGCTACCCTGGGGGAATTTTCCCCTTCGGAGCCCGTTTTGCGGTCGTTTTGAGGTCTTTTTTGTCGCTGTTTTCTTCTGTATTTTTCCTGACATTTCTTCTCATTTATTGGCTTGATTTCCCTGTAGAAAACCTGATGAGAATCCTTGCATTTTTAGAGTGCAAAGTTTCCAATTTTCCGGGAAAGCCGAAGACTTTGTCGCGTAGAGCTGCTGATTTTCCGCCAGAAGCTGAAACTTGGTCAAACGATGTCGGAATGACCTGAAATTTGAGGTGAAGCCTCCTGAGCAATAAATAAGACCAACCATAGGCTTTTGTTTGAGTTTTGAAGCCGTTTGGGGTCCCGTCCATGCTTCACTTGATTTTGCTGCGGGGAAAATGCCGAGCTTTGATATGTGGCCAAACGATGTCCGATTGACCTGAAATTTGACGGGGAGCCTATTGGAGTCATTTTGAGACATTCCATGGGCTCCGTTTTGGATGTCATGGTCCCGGGTTGCTCCGCCGCCGGTAGGCTTGATTTTCTCTCGGAGCATCGAAACCTGGTCAAACGTTGTCAGAATGACCTGAAATTTGACGTGCAGCCTTTTGGAAGCATGTTGAAGCCACTCATGCACTTGGTTTGATGAGCGAAGGCTTCGGTGGTTCCCGCCGCCGGGAGGCTTGATTTTGATGCTCGAGCATTGATGGAGGGTCAAACGTTGTCGGTTTGACTTGAAATTTGGCATGGAGCCCTTTTGGATGCATTTTGAGATCATCCACAGGCTCTAATCGGGAATTTGATGTCTCCGATGCTGTCGCCACCGAGAGCTCCTGTTTAGCTGTCGGAGAAGTGAAGTTAGGCCAAATGTTGTAGAAATGGCCCGAAACTTCATGTGTACTCTTCTCTTGGCTATCTTGAAGGATCTTGCAGTTTTTGTTTGATTCTGACAAGATTTGATTTTTTGGAGAAATTGCATTGCCTATTTATGGCAGGTTGCGACTTCATGCAGCTTTCTTGATGTTGAAGAGGCAAAGTGACATTTTTGGTGTCAACAAGGTCGGTGGTGCTTTGGTGGTGGAGAAGCAAGAGGAAAAGAGAAAAGGGGGAAACCCTAGCTTTGACGGTTCTTTGTGCTGGAAAAAAGGGAAATGAGGGAGAAGGGTTCCTATTTAAAGACCATGGGTGTGGGCTCCACCACTAACAAACTCTTTGGGCTGAAATCACTACCTTCGGGATCTCGAACGAAATCGACGAAGAAGAGAAAAGTGATCACCAAAATATCTAGTTTCCAAAAAGTACATGTTTCGCGGGTTTCGGGAGTATCAAGTTTTGGGTACAGATTTCATGTAAAAAGACTGTTTTGCCCTCAATGCAAGAAAATCGGGTTTCGAGGTTCCGGACGGGTACGGGATCAACATGAAAGTTGTAGGGATTGACGAGACGAGTGAAACATTATACGTACAAAATCACAAGAATTTCGAATAAGCCCTAAAGTAAATCCAAGACTAACAAAAAGGAACCCCCAAAGGGTCTCACTAAGCACAAGACACTTAGAACTCCCCAAAAAGCTATAAAATAGCTATTCTAATCCAAGCTAGTCAAATTCTAATCACCACGCTTAGCACTAACACACAACTTAATTAGTACTAATCGAGTCACTCGGGTCGGGGTCTTACAATGAGACACTAGGATATATAGCTCATTAGGAAGAAGACCACTAAAGGTTGCATTAGTTAATCTCTTTGGTCAAGTCGATGTCTAGGTAAGTCGTGTCCCTACAAGAAAGTGTGACATTCTCTGTTCTAGGAGTTTGGTTCTTAAGCTGGACCTTTACTAAGAGCATTGTGACCCCACCACTCATCATGGTGACTTACTCGGTCGATTTGACTTCATAAGACCGGATTCGAGGCATAGGTGCACTCTTTAAAACAGTTAGGAGCTGTCTAGAAGTTAAAAACCTATTAGAAATTTTTGTGTGCCCTAGTATTTGCATGATTGCTTATGCATCGCATTTGCATAATAGGACATTGCATGTAGATCGAGTTAAAGCATTGCATGCGAGCTAACCTTGAGAGAGAAAAATTATGGGAATGTAGAAATAAAAGGTTGATAAGGACTGAGCCCGATATAGGTTTAACCGTTGTAAATTCTTCAATTTTTGAATAAATTATAAGGATGGATGATCAAGGGAATCCACCAATGACTTTGAAGGATTACATGTACCCCACCAGGACAACTAAACTGTCCTGTATCACTTTGCCTCAAACCAATGCTACCTCTGAGCTTAAATCCGGTATGATCCAGATGCTTCCAGTATTTCGTGGGCTGGACCTAGAAAACCCATATCAACATGTTAGGAAATTTGAGGACATTTTGGGAACTATGAAAATAAATCATATGATTGAGGATGGCCTAAAACTTAGGCAATTCCCATTTTCATTAAAGGAGGAGGTAGCTTGGCTTTATGCCTTAAAGGCCGGGTCCATTTCTACATGGACCAAGTTAGTCGAAGAATTTTATAAAAAATTCTATTCCAAATAGAAAACCGCTTCGATTAGACAGTCCATGATTGGATTTTACCAAAAGGAGGGGGAGACAATTTATAATTACTTGGAATGGTTCAATGACCTCTTGATCTAGTGTCCTACTACAAGAAAAACCACTTTTAGCGGGGGCCGATGGCCGCCGCAAAAACTAAATTAGTTGACAGTAAAGCTTATAGCAGTGGCCACGTCGACTGTCACTCATTGACGATATACAGACTGTGGGTGATACTAATTTTTTGCGGCTCTTCCGACCGCCGGAACAACATTCCCGCGGGCATATTAAACAACGAATTTATATTTTAGCGAGGGTCTCTGGCCGCCGGTAAAGGTTAACAAAACGCCACTGAAGCATAATAAGAAACAGGTAAGAGTTCTATTTGCCGCCACTAAATGATTAACGAAACGCAATGTAACAGTTTGGCCTCCGCTTAAAGTCTTTTTTTTTTAAAATAAAATAGAAAAGATTTTATAAAAAATTATGTTGCATTTCATGTTTAGCAACTTGTTCTTACATAAACCTGTTTAAGACAATACAATCAAAGTCTACAAAAAATTAATAAAGAACACTATTAATAACAATTTAATTTATAGATTCTATTCCTTACATAAACAAATTGATCAAGACCCATCAATTTCTCATTGTCTACTTGAATAAATAATGAGATTCTAACACAAAATATCATTTTGAATAGCCGACACACTACATGTGACCTTTTTGTCCACTTTCATGATAGTTGTAGATTTGCCTCTAACAGCTACACCCAAACCAAGAAACTTTTTTGGTCTATTTTTTCATTGAAGAGACTTTCACCTTCTTATTACTCGTCCTCTCATAGCAGTCATGAAGACAACATCCAACACTTGCAATTAATATTGTTAGACCTGAGTTAGCTAACAAAGTTTTGGATATCATCTTAGCTAAAGACAATTACACTTCAATAAATGACAAACTCAATGAGTTCAATACCAAAACATGAAACTAAGGCATAACATGTCCAGACAAGTCAACAACTAGGAGTAATAGCAATCACATGAAGTTACAATCTCCTAAGGACAAGATGTAAAATCAACTCTAAAAATCCTATTGGAGCCAAAATAGTGAGAAAATTGTCATATAATTCATAATTGGATAACTTCAACAACTTAGATGAATATCAAACAAGAAAAAAAAAACTATAAGTATCAAACAAGTTCAAATTAAAAAAAAAACCTAAAACAATACCAAAATTTTCTACAAGCGAATTAAACTAGAGTACTTCATATTAACATTTATAGTATGGTGGAACATTTAAATTCACAGATGTCAAAAACTATTAAAAAAAAGAAAATAAATTATTCTATTAGAAAATTTACAAGAAGCACATTACTCAACCAAATACCAATTATATATGGGAAGAATTAAACATGCCAATTTAATGAAAATGTAAAGCTCCTATGTCAAATCAGTGATCATGTTTGCATTGAAACCAACTATTGCAAATCTGTCACAGAATTCATTGCTGGAACCATTATTTTGCAAGACAAAAAAAAAAAAAAAAAACATGTTAGTTCTCTAATATTTCTTACAGCATACACATGAAACAAATTGAAACTTCACTCTGGCATCTTTTTGTTCTACTGTTTGTACTCTTTTTATAAGAAAAATTGGATGGGGGATTTGTCTTACCAGGAAAACCATGAAAAGCAATGACCCAATATCCAAGAAGAAAAAAATTCTAAATAGAGATTGCTCACCTAGAATAAATGGCATTGTTCTTAGTCCCACAATCTTCTTCTTCCTCCCTTCCTCATTGGTATCACCAGCCATTTCTCACAATACTATGTTTTGGTTGATGCCTGTGTGCAGGAAGCATGCATACAACAAGAGTTAAACCACTACATTATCAAAAGAAAGGGAGTTTGGAACATATATCTAGCTCCTGCAAAATACTGAATTGAAAAAAGAGCAAATTTCGCCATAGTCATTGTTGTAGCATTATCCCATCAATATGAAATTGACTTAAAAAAGAAAAGTAAACAATTAAAAAAAGAAAATTTTGAAAGAATGCATGTAAAAGTCATTCAATGTACCTGGTAGATCCCATAATCCTATATAAAATGTGCTTCCATCCACTCCACATTTGTACTAAAATTGTCGAAAACTTAGAGTCTCAAAATAATACACACTTACGAAAAGCTTTCTAGCCAAAGGAAAGTAAAAATTATGTAACTCAACAGAATACTATGATAAATTCAGTTGTCTGAAATTTGATGCAAAATGAACTATTATTTGATCAACCCTGCATTATAGCAGTCCCAAATGAGGAATAGTGATAGTGAGGATTGCCACCAATATGTTGTCATACCTGGCCGCCGATACAATTTAATAAAGAAGCCAAGAACTCAATTCCAAGCAACAATCAATCACAAACTATATTATACCCATATCCATAATTATCCAAAAGAACCAGAACTCCATCAAAAGCTATTCTTTAAACTAATATAGTATTAGTAGTTACTCTATCATTAAATAAAAGTACTAATCAAAGAAATTAACTAAATCGCCCATATGCTCCCTGATCATCCATTTGCTCCCTGTAAAAAAAATGAAAAGTAGACAATTGAGTTACCCTATTAAAAAAAAATACACATACAAATAGTAATAATACACAATAAATAAGTAAACTTACTCCTTCGGAACGATTTTGTTATTGGCTAGGTATCTGCAGCATCATCTCCACCATAATAGCGCGCATCCACTCTTGTTGCCTTTCCATCTGTTCAAGATATGCACGCCTATCTTCAATTCATGCTTCTTCTGCATTTCCTCCATTTGAGCATGCATGACATTCAGTTCAACACGCATTTCCTCAAGGTTAGTCCTATATTGGGTTGATGTGGAGCCAAAGACTGAAGGTGGCATTGGACCAAGCCCATATCCACGTAAGCGACCATGCCGCTCTGGTCCCATAACCTCGCTATAGATGTCATCACTTATAGAGTTCGCAGGTCCTCCCTTTTGTGTTGCATTAATCTCCCTAAGCTTTGACCACATTAAAAAGAATATAATTAGTGGGATTATCTACAAATTAAAATTTATTAAAGAAAAAGACATCTTACATACAATAATCACTGCTAATATTCCATCAATGGGCATCCCATCCTTCCATGTGTGGGTTCGGATGAAGAGATCTTCTCGAGAAGGATCACTCCCATTAGTCCTAGTTCGAGAGTATCCTTGTACAAAATTAGTACATAGCAAAGAGATATGTCAATGAAAATTTTAAAATACTAAGTAATATAACATACTAGTATACCTCTTCGTCTTTATAACAAGCAGAACTCTTCGTTCCCCCAGTATGTTTAATAATTTAGCAATTGCGATTGGCTTTATTTTTCTTGGACACATCCTACATGTATACAACAACAATACAACAATTAATAGATGTAAGCAAAAGGGCCCATCCGGGGATTCTCCTAATTTTTGATTTCATACCTGCACTTCCGAAGTGCCCCAATAATGCACAAGCCATGCCCAATCTTCGACCGAGATGTGGGGGGCTGTATGTCAAAGTCGCTCCTCACCTGTGGGAAGCGAAGAGCAATACTTATCATTCAAGTCTTTTTTTTTTTAATCTCTATATTTCTTCGCTAAGCTCTATAAACCCACCTCTTTCACTCCTCATCAACAATTGCCAACTCCTGAAAGGTTAAAAGTAAGGAACATGTCACATTCTTCACTGAAATAAAAGAATAAATAGTTTGCTAAGATTTTTACTACTAGTTACCTGAACCTGCCTCCACATTTTCTCTTTAGCTTGATGTGGGATCTCGGCCCATTTCTTCACCTATATTGGTGCAATTCCAGGAGTCCTTACAACTATTTCGCAAAACGTTGCAATAGACCTAGCATGCCCTCCAACTGCCTGACCCTCTGCATTGAACTCCATAGTAAACTTGTCGTCAGGGCATTTGTTAAATAACTTAATGCCTCGCATGGGCCGTTGGGTCCTCTTCCTCCCAATACAAGAACTTGCTTTTGAAGTTTGAAATAAAAAACAAAATAAATAAATTTTAGCAAATATATAAGATATTGGAAAAAAATTAATAATCATGTATATATAAATTAACAATTTAAGTCATTTTACTAGAGCTGCTGGCAGACCCTCGACACCCCCCACCCCCAAACCTCTCTAGGAGAAGGCTGACGCTAGGTTTCAAATGTCTCCTCTGATGGCTGTACAGACAAACTCTGCTCAGATATGCGATTGCCTTGACGAAGCATGACCATCTATTTAAATTTTTGAATCACATGAATATTTATGCATCATTAACAATATCTAAAAAATTAAACAATACTCCATCAAATCCCGTAAGAATATGATAATAAAAAAATACAAAAGAGTAAAAAGTGAAAAAAGTACAATATTTTATTACAATTAATTTAAGAGGATATCTAAAATGCAATCTCAACTACAGTATCTAGCCCCACTATCTCAATCACAATCATAAATAAAGGCATCATCTATATCATCATCCTCACTAGCGATATCATCTCCTTCACGTTCTTAGCTTTGATGTGGAAGTACCATATTTGCATCAAGAACCACACCTTCGATATCAAGCCTATTCCAAGTGATAACATCATCATTGGTGTCTATTGTGCTTGTCGATTCACTGTGCAACCGAAGCTCAATTTGTTGACATGGCTCCATTTTCGGCTCCATATCATATAAGTTTCAGGGTTTTATCTTTATCACGACACGCCAATTGGCCTCGATGGTATCTTGGAAATAAAAAAAACTTGTTATGCCTGACTTGCAAGAACAATGTTCATTGCTATTTAAGGTCCTTGTGATATTCACATAGGTGAACACATACCCAACTTGCTTGATTCCCCTACCATTATGGTTATTTACATCCCACCAATCACATTTGAATAAAATGATTTGATTCCTACCGAGATACTTTAGCTCTATAACGTCATTTAAGACGCCATAATAGCTGAAATTGCTAGTCATTGGGTTCATGTCTCTCGCGCTTGTAAAGCTCGATCTCTTTGTAGTTACAAAAACTCCACTATTTTGAGCTTTCCTTTGTCTCTCGCGATCTTTTGTATGAAATCTAAATCCATTTACAATGTATCTCTTAAAACACCCCACAATTAGAATGGGGCCCGTAGCTAGTAACTGGAGTTGTTCGTTTACCTGCTCACCATCTATTTGCATATACGAGACCTATTTAGATTAGAGAAAGAAATTAATACATCCCTTTTAGTTACACACAAATATGACTATATTTAATAGAAAAATGCATATGATATCTAACACTTACGTGGCTTTCAAACCAATTTCCAAATTCTTTAATATGAGTGCCATCAACATCCCTAGCACTTATTCTCCCACAAGAACTGTCCTTAATCATTTGCTTATGTGTCCAACACAATAAAACTAAGTTATAATCCAAATGAGAAAAAAGTGTCCATTTACTATTTATATATCATTTTAGTAAGTTTGGAACTAAGAATCTTACTGAACAAATGGGACGACTTCTTCATGGTTGTTCAACGCGTATAAATGAGCTTGTTCCCACTCATCTGTATTTAGAGTGCGCGAGGATGCCTTCCGTAAAGTACGACCATGAAAACTGAAAATTTTTCTTGTGGTTGAGCATCACCACAATAGTAATTCCTCACAGGTCGATTGAACCTTGACTCGATCTCATGCAAGTACCTCGAGCAAAAGGTCAAACATTCTTTTGAAAGATACCCTTCTGCTATTGAATCCTATGGATAACTTCTATTACGTACACATAACTTCAATGTGTGCATGTACCTATAAGAATACAAGTGCTAATGTTATTGAAATTATAAATGTAAAAATATATTGATAGTATATATACATACAGACCTCTCAATTGGATACATCCACCGATACTGCACTGGTCCAGCAAACCTGGCCTCATCAGCCAGATAAATGGGCAAGTGCACCATAACATCAAAAAATGTTGGTGAAAAGATCATTTCCATTTTGGACAATGTTAGAGCAACCCGAGATTGAAGTTGCTCCAGCTCCGAGACCCTTAACACTTTTGAACACAAGTGCCTGAAGAAAGCGGATAGTTGAATCAAAACCGAACACACATCCCTGGGTAGCCCACGTATTGCAAGTGGAAGTAGTTGCTGCATAAGAATATGACAATCGTGACTCTTTAGCCCCGTGATCTTACATTGTTTGACTTGAACACATCGTGCAATGTTTGATTAATAATTATCTGGAACCTTCACCTCCTTCAAGCATTAACAGAACTTCCTTTTTTCATCCAAAGACATTGAGTAGCATGCAGGGGCTAATAATAGCTTACTTCTTTCCTGTTTTGGGTGAAGTCATTCCCTTATGCTCATTAACTTCAAATTGAGACGAGCTTTTAAGGTGTCTTTTATTTTCTCCTCCATATTCAACAATATCCCAACCATATTGTCAATAACATTCTTCTCAATGTGCATAACATCTAGACTGTGCCGCAATATGAGATCTTTCCAATAAGGCAATTGGAAGAAAATACCCTTCTTCCAGTGCTTTGGTAATTTGGAATCATCCATTTTTCTTTTCCCCCATCCTTATCATTATCCGCCTTACCAATGTTATTTGATCGTAGTCATGTAATTGGTTGAGTACATCATCGCCGGTTAATGCATTTGGAGAACATCTAAGTTTCTTAAACCCATCAAAGGATCTCTTATTGTGTCAGAATTTATGATCAAGTGGTAGAAATCGACAATGTCCGATGTAGCACCACTTACGTCCATTCTTCATCTAACTAAGCGATTATCCTTATTGCAAGAGGGACAAGCCCTTTCCCCTTTAGTGCTCTAACTTGACAAGTTAGCATATGCAGGAAAGTCACTAATAGTCCATAACACTGCCGCATGCATCTGAAAATTTTGTTTTAAAGAGGCATCATATGTCATTACTCCATCTATCCACAACTCCGTCAACTCTTCTATCAGTGGCTGCATGTATACATCAATGTCGTTTTTAGGAGATAAGGCTAGGATTAATCATTGACAGCTGAAAAAATATTTGCTTCATACACATCTATGGTGGCAAGTCATATGGAATGACAACAACATGCCATGTGATTTGAATAATACTCATGGAGATAAAAGGGTTAAAGCCATCATTCACCAACCCAAGTCTAACATTACGTGGCTCTGAACCAAGCAACGGGTATTCCTTGCCTAAAGCTCCATATGCCTTAGAGTCTGTTGGATGCCTTAAGACCCTATCCTTTGTGCGGCCATCGGCATGCCATCTCATGTATTCAATTGTTTTTTAAGACATAAATAATCTTTGAAGCCTAGGTTTCAACAGAAAGTAACGCAAAATCTTAGCGGGTATCTTCTTATCCTTTGTAAATAAAGTTAAAGCTTATTCAGTAGAGTGGCTTGTCATTGATTTCCACCTAGACATACCACATATGGTACATTCATTCGTATTCTCATACTCCTTCCAATGCAACATACAATCATTTGGGCAAGCAACTATCTTTTTTCAGTGCAAGCCAAGATCCCGAAGTATATTTTTTGATTCGTAGTGATTCTTGGGCAACATTTCACCAATAGGAAGTGCCTCTTTTAATAGCTCAAGCAACATGTCAAATGATTTGTTACTCCATCCGTTAAGACACTTCAAGTGAAATAATCGTACAATGAAAGATAGTTTCGAAAATTTAGTGCATCTAGGGTATAGTTCAATTTCGGCTTCATTCAACAGTTCATAAAATTTTTGTGCTTTGGTATTTGGCTCATCTGGAGTGCTTTCTTATGGTATTTCATTATCCTTGCCACTATCTAAGTTTAGCATTCTGAATGCATCTTATAACATTCCATGTATATCATCACCCTCACCGGCTTCATCACTAATATATTCATCTCCATAAATGTCCTCACCATGACTCGTCCAATGGATGTATCTCTTCATTATCCCATTCCACAACAAGTAACTGGCACTTATTCATTATTCTTATAAAACTTGTTGCAGCATTTGATACGTGGATATGGAATCTTATCCCCATTTGTTGTATGGTCAAATGTAAAACGTAGGAACCCTTAACCCCATTTAGATACTCAAGGTTTACTCTTGACTTCTGCATCCAACTTTTATCAATCGAAATATCCTGCTCGTGCCAACGTCACCTATTGACCAAAAGCAAATGATCACACAAACCTTAGAAATTATAATCCGATTATTTCCAATAATATTAATACATTATTTTTTGAAAACATTCAGCTATAATGCCATGTCATTTGTCATTTTGATTATACAGTCTCCCATCCATGGACTATATGTAAATCATGGTTCAAAAAAGGGATGGAAATAATTACTAAGGGCACGTTCTAAGGATTCGTCACTACCTACTTTGAAGTAGCTGTTAACATTATGTCCATTAATAGTATACTCATACATGAAAGTAATATCATGTGTCATATGACTTTTCAAAAAAAAAAACAATATAAATTAATTATTTAGATCTTTTATGTTGTTGTATTGACTGATAAACATTTGAGGGTTGCTCTTTTCATATGAAGTATTTGGCAAGGTGTTATATAAATAAATATGTGACAAATTGTGAAAGCTATAGCCTCTTAAATTGTGATTGAAGATAAATCATATCTTCTAGAGAATCCTCAAGCAAAGAGAATCAAAACCCTACCATATTCACAAATCCCAATCATCATCACAACAAAACAACCAAAAAATCTGAAGTTGAAATATTTTGTTTCATAGCAACAACCATCAAATAGAGAAAAAAAAGCAAATAAATTCACATTTTTACCCATTCATCTTTTTTTATATTTCTTAAAATGGTAAAGATGTCAAATCTCTTATCTTAATTCTTCATGAATTTTGATAAACTTGTAGAAAAACTCCAAACTATTATATATGTTGATGGACCCGAAAAGGAATCTTCCGTCCTCTCCTTCCGCACCCCGGGGGCTGACCTGGGTCTCGGCGGAGGAGGGAAAATCTCGGTCATCAACATTTTTGTACGGGTATGCCAGATTTACTTTCTACTTGAAATTTGGAATGGTGATAATCCAGAGATTCACCTTCACAAGTGGAAAGGAAATCAATCCTTTTTTCTAACTTTTCAAATTGCATTAATATTAAGAAAAGAGACGAATTTGTTTTTTTTTTTAGAATGCCATAGGAGGCGTTTTTGTTTGTTTGCCGTAAAAGGCGATTTTGCCGTGAAAGGCAATTTTACAAAACTCATCAAATATGAAAGACAAGAATTGCGATTTCTTTTTGTCTCTTTAAGAAATACAAACTACAATAGAAAAGTAAGAAAATAGATCTAACTTCTCAGGAGATTGTGGGGACACGTTGAGATCGACGGTCGCAAGTCATGTATGGACTTCGCCATCGTCCTTCAAATGAGAACATGTGATGCTTCGATTCTTTGGCTTGGCTCCTAACCTCGGTTTTTTAAAGGACAAGGACCAAGAGAAGGTCCTATATCCAACAAAAAATCGAGTAAACGGGCTAAAAAGCTGCGTTTAGGCCATGTTGGAGAAGAAGGTGACCTTGGGGGGGTGGCCCCCCAAGGGACGTTGATCACCTTGTGGTGCTTCTGGGAGCAAAGTAGCAGGACTTCGTCTGGATTTCTTTGGGAGAAGTGCAGAACTTCAAGTCGATAGATGTCGATATCATATCATGATCCCTCTCTTGGAAATGGATCTCCTTTAATAGGCTTTTGGTAGCCATGGGATGGTTATGGGCATTGATAGCCATGATGAGAGCATTGATGAGGAGTTACAAGTTGATTTTGTAACTCCTTTTTCATGGCTTGTGATTGGCCGATGAAGGTAGTGGGCATTTAATCACCTTTATGTTTCATGATGATGGGAGTTTCATGGGTTTAATGCCATGATTGCTTGGATTTGTAACTCTCAGATGCTTGAATCTGATTGGGCCGTCCAAACTAATGAGTTAATGACCGCATTAAGTTGTCATAAAGGGGTCAATTAACGTCATTAAGTGGTCGCCAAGGCATGTGAAGAGTCGCGGGCCGCGCTGCGCCTTTTGAGATTCTTCTTGCGATCATCACAGGTGGATCCACGCATTGTTTGATGTCGGATTGCGATGCAATTTCAGACATTAGTTGATGTTGGTGGGCCGGTGACATCTGTCTTGTCGATTTCACGATCGGTCGGACAGAAAGTGCACTTTCTTGGTCAGCCGGTTGCCGATCTTGGAGCGATCGGTGATGATTTCATGCTTTTGAAGGTGGATCCGAGATGTCGATGAAGATCAGTCATTTTCAAGCATCAAACATTGGATTTTCAGAAAATCACAGAGGCAGGAACACCCGAAATGCGAAAAAGATTGAAAAACGGGCAATTTGGTGTGAAATCCGGCGACCTGGATTTGCAGGGTCGCCGGGGGACCATGCACCCAGGGTCGCCGGCGACCCTAGGGTTTTTTGCCCTTTGGTCGCCGAGCTTCTATTTCGGCTGATTTTCCGTCTTTTTCGTTTCTTTTTCTTCTGTATTTTTCTTGACATTTTTCCTCAATTTTTGACTTGATTTTCTTGGAGAAAACTTGACGAGAACCCGTGCGAAATCGGAGCACAAAGTTTCCCATTTTTCGGGAAAGTCGAAGACTTTGTAGCCGATTTTCCGTCAAGAGTCGAAACTAGGTCAAACGATGTCGGAATGACCTGAAAATTGAGGTGAAGCTTCTTGAGTAGTGGATAGGACCAACCATGGGCTTTTATTTGAGTTTTGAAGCCGTTTGGGGTCCCATCGATGCTTCACTTGATTTTGCTGTGGGGAAAATGCCGAGCTTTGATATGTGGTCAAACGATGTCCAATTGACCTGAAATTCGACGAGGAGCCTATTGGAGTCATTTTGAGACGTTCCATGGGCTCCGTTTTGGATGTCATGGTCCCGGGTTGCTCCGCCGCCGGTAGGCTTGATTTTCTCTCGGAGCATCGAAACCTGGTCAAACTTTGTCGGAATGACCTGAAACTCGACGTGCAGCCTTTTGGAAGCATGTTGAAGCCACTCATGTATTTTGTTTGATGAGTGATGGCTTTGGTGGTTTCCGCCGCCGGGAGGTTTGATTTTGTTGCTCGAGCATTGATGGAGGGTCAAACGTTGTCGGTTAGACTTGAAATTTGGCATGGAGCCCTTTGGAGACATTCTGGAGTCATCCGTAGGCTCTGATCAAAGTTTTG
Source organism: Umbellularia californica (assembly GCA_028538565.1). Taxonomy (NCBI): domain Eukaryota; kingdom Viridiplantae; phylum Streptophyta; class Magnoliopsida; order Laurales; family Lauraceae; genus Umbellularia; species Umbellularia californica. Next base: position 22,174,157 of record JAPQWN010000012.1, on the reverse strand, counting down.
GCGTCTTTGATGATGTTGCCGCCGGGAGCGCTTGTTTAGTTGTCGGAGCAGTGAAGTTGGGCCAAATGATGTCGGAATTGCCCAAAACCTCAGGTGTACCCCTCTTTTAGCTGTCTTGAAAGATCTTTCAGTTTCTGTCTGATTCTGACAAAATCTAATTCTTGAAGTAGCCTTGCCTGTTTTGTAGCAGGATGCAGCTTCACGAGGCTTCTTGATGTTGAGGAGACATAGTGACTTTTTTGGTGTCAACAGATGCCCCCTCGAGGTGCAGCGACGAGTAGCTTTTTGGAGTCGATGTGCCTCGAAGAGAAACTTGGAGGAGAGATTCCAACTTGACCAAGAGTCTTGAGCTTCTTCTTTTTTTTTTTTTTTATAGCCTTCTAAGTTTCCGGGGGAATTCTATGGTAGTGAGAGGGATCACACACCATCTCAAGGCAAAGTTTTGAAAATGACATGGGGTATTTGGATTTTGGGTTTTGGATTTTGGTTTTTTGACCTTGTGACCTAACAAGCTGTATGTGGCAAGTTAGGGGGTCGGGGTTTGATTTTTTATTTTGACCGTGTGACCCAACAAGCTGTATGTGGCAAGTTGGGGGGGTCAGAATTGGGGTTTTTGGTTTTGGATTTGGTTTGGATTTTGATTTTGGTTTTGGTCTTGTGACCTAACAAGCTGTATGTGGCGAGCTAGGGGACCGGAATTTGGTTTTGTGAAATGTCAATTTCAAGATTTTGGCTCAATTTGGTTCATGAGGTTGGATGGTTTGGTTTTTGGAAACTCATGAGACTTTCTTTTCTTTTTTTTTTTGAATGGTCCCGTCAACTCAAAAGAGGCATGGGACTTTTTTGCTCTTTTTCTTTTTTTTTTTTTTTGCTCTTGGTAAGAGGAATATTGACTAAAAGCCACTTTTAGTGCCTAGGTGGTCAAACCTGGCTCATATGGGCTAACCCATGGGACCTTAGGCTTTGGAGATGGCCTAGATCTCATATGGTGTCATTTTTGTAAAGAATATCTAAAAATATCTCTTTTGTATAGAGAATATCTAAAAATATCTTTACTTGGAGGGAATTTCTCAAGTTTCCTCCTTTTGGCTTGCTCTCTTCTATAAAAGCAAGAGGGTTGGTGCTTTTGCTCCATTGCTTTCTTTTTGCAAGAAATCTTCAAGAGTGCTCTCCAAGATTAGAAGTGCTTTTTCTTCTTCAAGGAGCTCCAAGCTTTTCTTCTTCTTCTCCATCAATGGCTTTAAGTAAGTTTTCTTCCTCCACAAGAATATCCATTATAGAAAATAGCTTCTTTATTTATTATTGTTTTTCTCTTCTTCTTTTTCTTTTTCTTTTTTTTTTCTTTTTTCTTTTTTTTTCTTTTTTTTTTTTGCTGAGATTTTTTTTCTCTCTGTTTTTTTTTTGTTTGCTCACCATGATAATGAGGCTATGCAATTTCAATATGTATGCATTTTCTTTCTTCTTTTTTTTTTCTTTTGATGCATCAAGATAGAAGGCTAGAGTCTCTAGGTCAAGCCAACATGATTTTTGACTTGGACAAAGTTTTATTGGTTTTGACCAAATTGGGTTGGAATTGGTCAAACTTTGGTCAAGGTTTTCCTAGCATCTAATGCATGATTATATTCTTTGATGCATGATTTTTGTAAATGGATTTGGAAGTATGATGATGCATACCTGAAAATCTTTTGCAAGTATCGGGATTTTGAGCTTGCAGCGATGTTGAGCTCTTTCTCGGTCTTGCTGGATTTTGAGGAAGTTTGCAATTTTTGGATTTTGAAGCTCGCAACAATGTTGAGCTCTTTTCCAGATTTTGCGGAAGTTTGATGAGATTGGCTCGTTCTCGCAGCGATGTTGAGTTCGAACCTTCTTTGAGATTTCTCAACTGATTATGAGCTCGCAGCGATGTTGAGCTCATCTTCAGGCTTCCTGTCTTTTTCGGAGTATTTTCCTTTTCTTTGGAATTACCCCAGAACCATGTCAAAATTTTGCTAGAATTTTTGTAGCAGAATTCTGTCATTTTGATGTTGATTGATGTTTTCTCTTCCATCTTTTACAGGTAGTTCTTCTAGAACGAACAAAGGTAAATGTCCTGTTACTGACGCACCTCGTCGGTCTGCTAGATCTTCCAATGCGGCCGTTCAGCAGGCTTGGGAGAAGGTCCAGTTTGTTGAGAAGAACTTGGAAGAGTACGATTCCCTCAATCGTGATGAGATGAGACAGCGATTGATCGCTCTGAAAGATGAGGAGTTTTATAAGATCGTGGTAAGCAGCCGTCCTTGGGTTACGGACGATCAGAGCATTGTGCTCAAGCCTACCTTCTTCTTCGGTGATGCAGTCCCTGACGACTTGACATACCAAAGGAGATGTTTTCAGTTCTCTTACACAGCAGATGGTGAGGAGAGAACTATTTCTACCCGGTCGTCTTTTGATCGGGCCATCTCGATCCTGAGCCTTTCTCCCACGTGCCCTAGGAGGGAAGATCCTCCGAGTTGGGTGAAGAGGACCAGTGTGATCAAGACCGGGGTTTTTGTTGGTGGACCTTCCGGTTTTACAGAGAAGCCACCTGTCCGTATGGACATGTTGATGCCAGCTAGTGGCTACCAAGGTTCTGATCATCCATCAGTTGATTTGAGACCGGTGGGCCTTGGCGTTTTTCGGGGTGACGGCAGCAATTTGGTGAAGCCTTTTCGACTTCGTGGCCGTTTTAATGCTGACTTGAGCTGGGAGTCATTGACTGATCACACCCTGAGGATTGGTGAGGCCGTTCTTCGGGAGGCCGAGATTTTTGATGCGGTTCGCGCTTTTCAGCAAACCGTTGTTTTCTCCGATGAGGCTTTCATGGCTATGCTGGAGTCATTCCTTCCACAAACCAACACCTTCATTGTGACGAATGGTGAGATTGGTTTTTCTTTGAAGGAGCTGAGCGCCATCACCGGGTTGCCTATCCTTGGCAAACTCTATGAGAAGTTCATGCCTATTGACAGCGTCCTTGAGGAGCAGTCTGAGGAGTTTAGGCTTGTGTACTTTCAGCTCGTCGCCTTCTATGATTTTTTGAAGGAGAAGGAGGGCTCGAAAGTTAGATGCAGCAGTTGGAGAAGTTGCAGCTCCAACTTTTTTGACAGCGGGGATTCTTCTGATGGCATGGCCCAAGATGCTAGGGCTAAAACATCAAGTTTGAAGAAGATCGCTGCTATGCAAGAAGATTTGAAGAAGTTCTTCACAAGCACGGATGCCATTTGTCCTGACATTGCGTTGCGGAGTGATCTCGCTGTTTACCTCACTTATTGGCTAGGTGAGGCTGTTTTTGCTGGAGGAGATGGGACGCACATCAGGCCGCATTGTATTTTTCCGGCTTGTCAGATGGCGTTTGGAGAGCGGCTGGCTTTGGTACCTGCTCTTTACTCCTATTTGTGTACTGAACTGCAGGCTGCTGCTTTTCTGGTTCGGCTTGGGCTTCCTATGAACAGGGTACTTTCAGCCCATATCTTCTATTCGTGGTATGTATACCATTGTCCTAGCTTCCATCGTTTGGGAGTTGCACAGGACGAAGATCCCTTTATGATTCGTTTGGCTAGAGGGACAGCCGTTCCCGAATCACTTTTGTCTGCCCGTTTGAGGATCCGACGATTTAGGGACGTCGAGATTGGGCAGTCTTCGGTGAAGCTTTCTCCGGGCTTGCGGAAGAAGGCTTTTGACTTTGGTGTCTCCCGTGATTCGACCAGGGCAGGATCGGGAAGACACTATGCTTTGACAGACGCAGAGAAGAGGTGGCTCTTCAACATACGGGTTGGTACGATGGTGTACCGCAGACATCTTTTCGTCGATATCCAACCGTATGTCCCTCCGCGTTTTGCATTGCAGCTTGGCTTCTCTCAAGGCGTTGTCGGAGTGCCTTCGAGCATGGTGAAGCGTTTTGGAGGTTTGCAGGATGCGAGAAATGCATGGGCTTTTTATAGCGCAGAGGACACTACCGCCATGATTTCCTATCCTGAGCTGCCCACCCTCCGGACTACTGGCTTCACGAAATGGTTCGTGGAGAGCTTCTCAATGCACCGGGGGCTTTCTAAGAAAGAGCTCGATATTAAGCAATCTCCTGGGAAAGGTCTTGGCAAATCGGATGGTGTCGGTCGGGAGGAAGTTTTGGCCTTCCTTTCTGGAGAGAAGCACAAGATAGGCTTTCTCAACGGGCAGGACATCATCAGATCAGGAGCTGCACAAGGGATTCCTGGTGAGGTCTTGAGGCAGCTGGAGGAGGAGGAGGCCAAGATCGATGCTATGATATAGGCATAGCATACGAAGGCTTCCATATAGTCTACTGAGAAAAGTAGATTATCCAGTGAGGACTCTTGTGAGAGGCCTGATGTTGATAGTGGGGCAGGATCGTCTAGTAGATTGACCCGCCGAGGCAAGAGGAGGAGAGGACAACGCCGTAATATGAGACGGCACGATAGTCCTTCTGATCTTGAAGTTCCTCTCACCATTACTGAGGAGGTGTCTGAGGGTGCTGACGAGCCTCCAGAGAAGAGGAGAGAGAGGAGGAGATAACTGGTATAATCCTCTCTCTTTTTGTTTTGTTTTGCTACTTCTCTTTTTTTTATGAGAGAGATCAACTGGTATGTTGCTTCTCCACGATTTTTGAAATTTGGGTTGTGGATATCAACTGGTATGTTGCTTCTCCACGATTTTTAAAATTTTGTAAGTATCGAATGGGGTTCGTTTCCATGCGAGTTTTGGGTTTTGGAAGTATTGAATGGGGTTCGCATCCTTCCGGTTTTTGGGTTTTGCGAGTATCGACTGAATGTCGCTTCCCCGCGGTTTCTAAAAAACCATTTTTTTTTGTTTAGAGACACGAGGGTCATATATTTTGGCTTAAAACCATTTTGGTTGTAAAAGCCAAGGCAGACTAGGGTGAAAATTCCTAAGTCCTGGTTTTTGTTTCAAACCATGAATTTTGGGTTCAAGGATCGAAAATTTTGGTCAAGTCTGGGAAGAGGCTCCTAAACTTGGATTTTTGGATTTGATTTTTCTTTTGAACAATGAAACGATGAAAGTAAGCATTTGATGGAACGCGCTCCGAGGCGCCGTGGGTGGGCTACCGGGGTCGGCGGACGTGGGAGTCCGTCGGGTCCGGCCCTTTCGCGCCCGGGGGGCATGAAGCGTGCATCAACATTTCTTTGTGTGGGTGTGCCAGATTTTCTATTTTACTTGGAATTGCAAGTGGTAATCCGAAGATCAACCTTCGCAAGTAAAAAGGAAATCAACTTCTTTCAAGTTTTCCATTGCACAAATATTTAAGAAAAGAGACATTTTCTTGGTTTGCCGTGAAAGGCGATTTTGTTTGGCATTTATAGCCGATTTTGGCGTTTATAGCCGATTTACAATTCTCATCAATAATGAAAGACAAGAGTTGTGATTTTTGTCTCTTTTAGAAAAATACAAACTACAATGAAAAGCAAGAAAAGGAGGATCTAACTTCTCGGGAGATTGTGGGGGACTCGTTCAGATTGACGGTCGCAAGCCATGTATGGGCTTCGCCATCATCCATGCAGATGAGAACAGAGGATGCTCTTGATTCGCTTGGCTTGGCTATAACCTCAGATTTTTAGAGGACAAAGACCAAGAGAAGGTCCTATGTCCAATAAAAAGCTAAGTAGATGGGCTGAAAAGCCACGTCTAAGCCATTGGAAGCAGCGGGAGAAGGCAAGGACCTTGGGGGGGGGGGTGCCCCCCAAGGGACTTTTGTCACCTTGTAGTGGTGGCCGGTGCAGAACTTCAGCAGAGTTTTTCTCTTTTTCTTTCTCTGGATTCTTTCCGCTCTCTTCCGATCCGATCTCTTTTTTTCTGATCCTGATTTCAATGGAATGCTCTCCTATTTATAGGCTTTTGGTAGCCATTTAGGAGAGTTTATGGGCTTTAATGGCTTTAATGGGAGGAGTTACAAGATTTATTTCTTTGATTTTGTAACTCCTTTTTCCTTGAATCTGATTGGCCGATAGAGATTAAGGGCTTTTAATCACCTTAATTACCATAATGGGAGGAGTTTCATGGGTTAAATGCCATGAATCAATTGACTTGTAACTCCCAAATGCTTGCTTCTCATTGGGCCGTCCAAAGAAATGAATTAATGACTGCAATAAAGCTAGTCAATTAACCACATTAATTGGTCGCCGAGCAATCGAAGAGTCGCGGGCCGTGCCGTGTCTTCTGGAATTCTTCTGGCGATGATCATCGATGGATCTTCATACTGATCGACATCGGATGAACATGTAACTTCAGACAGTGATAGCTAAGAGCGGGCCGGTGACATCTGTCCTGTCGATTTTTCCATCGATCGGACGGAAAGTACACTTTTTTGGTCGACCGGTTGGGGATCAATATTGATTTTGATACTTTTGGAGGTTGACCCGTGATTTTGACGGATGTCGGCGGACATGAGTTAATTTCAAGCACTAAAAATTACATTTTCAGGAAACCACAGGGGCCAAAGTGCGCGAAACGGGAAAAAGGACGGAAAAACGGGTCACCGGCGAAAAATCCGGTAACCCGGACTTCCATGGTCGCCGGCGACCATGGGCCGGCGACCATGGGCCAGGGTCGCCGGCGACCCTGGGCCATGGTCGCAGGCTGCGACCCTGGGGGTTTTTCCCCTGTTTTTGGTCCGTTTTGCTGTCTTTTTCGTCGCCGTTTTCTTCTGTATTTTTCCTGACATTTCTTCTCATTTATTGGCTTGATTTTCCTGTAGAAAACCTGATGAGAATCCTTGCATTTTTAGAGTGCAAAGTTTCCAATTTTCCGGGAAAGCCGAAGACTTTGTCGCATAGAGCTGCTGATTTTCCGCCAGAAGCTGAAACTTGGTCAAACGATGTCGGAATGACCTGAAATTTGAGGTGAAGCCTCCTGAGCAATAAATAAGACCAACCATAGGCTTTTGTTTGAGTTTTGAAGCCGTTTGGGGTCCCGTCGATGCTTCACTTGATTTTGCTGCGGGGAAAATGCCGAGCTTTGATATGTGGCCAAACGATGTCCGATTGACCTGAAATTTGACGGGGAGCCTATTGGAGTCATTTTGAGACGTTCCATGGGCTCCGTTTTGGATGTCATGGTCCCGGGTTGCTCCGCCGCCGGTAGGCTTGATTTTCTCTCGGAGCATCGAAACCTGGTCAAACGTTGTCAGAATGACCTGAAATTTGACGTGCAGCCTTTTGGAAGCATGTTGAAGCCACTCATGCACTTGGTTTGATGAGCGAAGGCTTCGGTGGTTCCCGCCGCCGGGAGGCTTGATTTTGATGCTCGAGCATTGATGGAGGGTCAAACGTTGTCGGTTTGACTTGAAATTTGGCATGGAGCCCTTTTGAGACATGCTGGAGTCATCTGTAGGCTCTGATCGAAGTTTTGACGTCTCCGATGATGTCGCCGCCGAGAGCTCCTGTTTAGCTGTCGGAGAAGTGAAGTTAGGCCAAATGTTGTCGAAATGGCCCGAAACTTCATGTGTACTCTTCTCTTGGCTATCTTGAAGGATTTTGCAGTTTTTGTTTTGATTCTGACAAGATTTGATTTTTTGGAGAAATTGCATTGCCTATTTATGGCAGGTTACGACTTCATGCAGCTTTCTTGATGTTGAAGAGGCAAAGTGACATTTTTGGTGTCAACAAATGCCCCCTCGAGGTACAGCGACGAGTTGCTTGACTTTTGTAGTCGATGTGCCTCGAAGAGATTTTTGAAGGAGAGCTTGTGTCTTGACCAAGAGTCTTTGAGCAATCTTTCCTTTGGTAGAGTAGCCTTTGAGCTTCCAGGGGAATTTTATGGTAAATGAAAGGAATCAGGGACCAACTCAAGGCAAAGTTTTGAAGATGACATCAGGGATGTGGATTTGGGCTTTTGTTTTTGACCTTGTGACCTAACAAGCTGTATGTGGCAGGTTAGGGGGTCGGGTTTTGGTTTTGACCTTGTGACCTAACAAGCTGTATGTGGCAAGTTAGGGGACCAGGCTTTGGTTTTTGGTCACTCTTTGGGACTGTGTGGGTCCATTGGAGTGGTTTGGATTTTTGTGGAATGTCAATTTCAATATTTTGGTTCAATTTGGTTTATGAGGCTGGATGGTTTGATTTTTGGAAGCTCATGGGGCTTGGAATTTTTTTGTATGGTTCAATCAACTCAAAAGAGGCATGGAACCATTATTGTATGCTCTTGGTAAGAGGGATTTTTTCCTGACTAAAAGCCCATTTTTTTTTTTTTAGTGCCTAGGTGGTCAAACCTGGCTCATATGGGCTAACCCATGGGACCTTAAGCTTTTTAGGATGGCTTAGATCACATGTGGGGCCATTTTTGTAAAGAATATCTAAAGATATCTCATTTGGATAGAGAATATCTAAAAATAGCTTTATGGGAGAGAATCTCTCATATTCCCTTAATTTGGGAGAGAATATCTCAGGGTATCTTTCTTTTTGGGAAAGAATCTTCAATATCCTTTTTTGTTGGAGAGAATCTCTCATTGATTGATTTTGGGAGAAAATCTCTCAAAGACATCTTTCTTTTTGGGAAAGAATCTTTCTAATTCCTTCTCTTTTGGTAAGGTTACTAATTAGTAACACTTACCTTTCTTCTTTGTTTCCTTCTTTGATTTGCTCTCTACTATAAAAGCAAAGGAAGGTAGGATCTCTTGCTCTTATTGCTTTCTTTTGCAACAATCTCAAGAGAGCTCCAAGACCAAGAGTTCTTCTTCTTCAAGGATCTTCAAGCTTTTTCCTTCTTCTTCTCCATCAATGGCTTCAAGTAAGTTTTCTCTCTTTTTCTTTCAAGAAAACTTTATGTAGAGAATAGGATGGTAAAAAAAGAAAGTTTCTCTTCTTTTTTTTTTTTTTTTTCTTTCTTTTCTTTCTATTCTTCTTCTCTTTTTTTTTTCTTTTCTTTTCCACGTGATTTCTGTTTTTTTTTTTTTTTCACGTGTCTCTTTTCTCTTTTTTTTTTTTTTTTTTTTTGTGGGCCGTACGGACAGATCCGTACGGATCTGGTCCGTACGGCCACGTGGCCTGTGGGCCACGGCCTGATGGGCCTGATATTTTTTTTTTTTTTTTTTGCTGTTTTCTTTCTTCTTTTTTTTGAGAAAGTTTCTTCCTTTTTTTTTTTTTGGTCTTTTCTTTCTCCCCCTTTTTTTTTTTTTGGAAAGTTTCCCCTTTTTTTTTTTTTTTTTTTTTCTTTCTCCCTTTTTTTTTTTTGAGAAAGTTTCTTTTTTTTTTTTTTGCTCATCATGATAATGCGTTTTTTATGCAAATCTAGATGTTCATGCATGTACTTTTTGTAGATTGAGCATGATAGCATACCCCCGAAAATCTTTGCAAATTTGGGAATTTGGAGCTCGCAGCGATGTTGAGCCCTTCTTGATTTTGCGGAGATTTTGAGGTTTCGAAAGTTTGTAGTTTCGGAGCTCGCAGCGATGTTGAGCCCATCTTTAAAACTTTCTGTTTCTTTCGGGGTATTTCCCTTTTCTCCGGGATTTCCCCGGAACCATGCCAAAATTTCGCCAGATTTGCTTTTAGCGAAATTCTGTCATTTTGATGATGATCTTTTTCTTTTCCAACCTTTGCAGGTGGTTCCTCCAGAATGAACAAAGGTAAAGAGCCTGCTACAAGCGTACCTCGTCGATCTGCCAGATCTTCTAATGTGGCCGTTCAGCAGGCCTGGGAGAAGGTCCAGTTTGTTGAGAAGAACTTGGAAGAGTGCGATTCCCTCAATCGCGATGAGATGAGACAGCGATTAATCGTTCTCAAGAATGAGGAATTCTATAAGATCATGGTAAGCAACCGTCCTTAGGTTATGGACGATCTGAGGGTTTTACCCAAGCCTACCTTCTTCTTTGGAGATGCAGTCCTTGACGACTTGACATACCAAAGGAGATGTTTTCAGTTCTCTTACACAGCGGATGGTGAGGAGAGAACTATTTCTACCCGGTCGTCTTTTGATCGGACCATCTCGATCCTGAGCCTTTCTCCCACGTGCCCTAAGAGGGAAGATCCTCCGAGCTGGGTGAAGAGGACCAGTGTGATCAAGACCGGGGTTTTTGTTGGTGGACCTTCCGATTTTGCAGAGAAGCCACCTGTCCGTATGGACGTGTTGATGCCAGCCAGCGGCTACCAGGGCTCTGATTATCCGTCGGTCGATTTGAGACCGGTGGGCCTTGGCGTTTTCAGCGGTGACGGCAGTACTTGGGTGAAGCCTTTTCGACTTCGTGGCCGTTTCAATGCTGACTCCGATTGGAAGTCATGGACTGACCACACCTTGCTGATTGGGGGCCCCATTTTGAAGGAAGCCGGGATTTTTGACGCGGTCCGCGCTTTTAGGGAGACCGTGACTTTTTCCGATGATGCCTTCATGGCTATGTTGGAGTCTTTCCTCCCTCAGACCAATACCTTCGTTGTCACGAACGGTGAGATTGGTTTTTCTCTGAAGGAGTTGAGTGCTATTACTGGATTGCCCATCCTTGGCAAACTCTATGAGGAGTTCATGCCGATTGACAGCGTCCTTGAGGAGCAGTCAGAGGAGTTCAGGCTCCTATACTTTCAGCTCGTCACCTTCTATGATTTTTTGAAGGAGGGTTCGAAAGTCAGGTCCATTAATTGGAAGAGTTATGGCTCTTCATTCTTCAACTTCTTTGACAGCAAAGAGTCTTCTGATAGCATGACCCGGGAAGACAGGAAGAAGACTTCGGCCATGCAGGAAGAGTTGAAGGGTTTCTTCGCGAGCACAGATGTCATTTGTTCTGACATTGCACTGCGGAGAGATCTTGCTTTTTACCTCACTTATTGGCTAGGTGAGGCTGTGTTTGCTGGTGGAGATGGGACGCACATCAGGCCGCATTGTATTTTTCCGGCTTGTCAGATGGCGTTTGGAGAGCGGCTTGCTTTGGTGCCTGCTCTTTACTCCTACTTGTGTACCGAACTGCAGGCTGCTGCTTTCTTGGTTCGGCTTGGGCTCCCTATGAATAGGGTATTTTCAGCCCATATCTTTTATTCGTGGTTTGTATACCACTGTCCTGGCTTCCACCAGCTGGGTACTGCACAGGATGATGATCCTCTGATGATTCGATTGGCTAAGGGAAAAGCCGTATCTGAATCACTTTTGTTTGCCCGCATGAGGATCCGACGGTTCAGGGACGTCGAGATGGGGCAGTCTTCAGTGAAGCTTTCTCCGGAGTTGCGGAAGAAGGCTTTTGATTTTGGTGCCTCCCGAGACTCTACCAGAGCAGGGTCGGGAAGGCATTACCCTTTGACCAATGCAGAGAAGGAGTGGCTTTTCAGCATACGAGTCGGCACGATGGTGTACCGCAGACATCTTTTCGTTGACATCCAGCCGTATGTACCTTCTCGCTTTGCGCTTCAATTGGGCTTCTCTCAAGGCGTTGTTGGAGCGCCTTCGAGTATGGTGAAGCGTTTTGGGGGTTTGCAGGATGGCAGAAATGCATGGGCTTTTTATAGTGCCGAAGACACTACTGCCACGATTTCTTATCCTGAGCTGTCGACTTTCCGAACTGCCGGCTTCACGAAGTGGTTTGCGGAGAGCTTTTTGGCATATCGGGGGCTTTCCAAGAAGGAGCTTGATATAAAGCTGTCTTCGGGGAAAGGTACTGGAAAGTCGGATGGCGTCCGGCGAGAGGAAGTTTGGGCCTTCCTTTCTGGAGAGAAGCACAAGATAGGCTTTCTCGGTGACCAGGGCGTCATTGGTTCTGAAGCTGTTCGGGAAGTACCTGATGAGGCTTTGGAGCAGCTAGAACAGGAGGAAGCTGAGCTCGACGCTTAGATGCAAGCAGCACAGAGGCGAGCTTCCGCGGAGTCTACTGGCGAGAGCAGACCATCCAGTGAGGAGCCAAGTGAGAAACCTGACTCTGATAGTGGGGCGGGTTCTTCTAGGAAGCGAACCCGTAGAGGTAAGAAGAGGAGGAGTCATCATCACAGCGAGGGGCCACATGAGGACTCTCCTGACATGGAAATCCCTCTTACCATCAACGAGGAGGCGCCAGAGGCTGTCGACGAGCCTCCAGAGAAGAGGAGCCGTGGAGAAGAGACCATTGGTGAAGGTATGATTCTTCCTTTTTCGTTTTCTACTTCTTTCATGGGGCTTTCCATGTTCTGATTTGTTTTCTCACCCTGCTGCTGCTTTTTTTTTTTTTTTTTTTTAGCAGAGGATGAAGACTTGGCGATGCCTGAGGTTCCGACCGATGAGGTGGTGATGGAGCCGGTTATGGCATCTGAAGAAGAACCGAGGGACTCTGGAATGATTCCAGAATCTCCAATTGGTATAACTTCTTTCGCTTTCTTTTTTTTTTTTTTTTTGCCTGCGACTTGATTTGCTAACATTTCTCTTGTCAGCTGACTTGCCACAGGATTCCGATGACTTTGAACCATCAATGGACGCAAATGTTGATGATGCTTCCGATGAGTTCGTGGAGGAAGAGAGTGTTCCGCCAGTCGTCGAAGAAGGTACTTTGTAGTGATGACCCTAATGATTTTTTTTAACAGGATCATATTCATACCTTTTTGTGTTTCATTTGCAGGTTTTGAAGTGACAGAAGAGAGTCCATCGCTTCCTTCAGAACCAGAGCAAGGGATGCCAGAGGTCGATCCGGAGGTAGAGACTCCTACAACCAGTTCTGACGCGATAGAGAAGATACCTCGTGCTGAGATTCCTTCTCCAGTGGCTCCAAGTGGAAAGAGTTCTTTTGTTACTCTTCCAATGGGACATGACATGAGCAGCCGATCAGCGGAGAAGGGTGAATCTTCATCCAGTTCGTCTCTTCAATTTGCGAAGAAGGTGCTGGCTCGGGTTTTGAGTTCTTGGGTCAAGACTCTCCTTTCTGGACACTTGGAGGCAGGATTTGGCATGATCCCACATGTACAGGAGATTCTGACCGACACCGAAGAGGTTGGTCTGGATGTCACAGGTGCCAGGGCGATCGTTGATAGGATCATTGCACTAGGTGACAAGTGGTTTGAGACCATGGATTTCCCTGATGACCAATTCTTCAAGGAGATGTTCTTGGACCCTGCTGATAAGGCTAAGTCTGACCTGAATGAGGCTACACAAAGCAGGAAGCAGGTAGTCCGAGAGAAGAATAAGGAAGAGCTAGTCATCCTTGGATTAAAGCGCGACCTTGACATCCTTGATGGAGAGGTCGAAATGGCCAGGAAGCATCTCGAGCATTTGAAGGCACAAGTTGATGCTAAGTGGACTGCTATAACAAAGGCTCGTGACAGGGAGAGTACTCTGATTCGCAGGGTTGCAGATGCCGGTCAAGTTCTTGAGAGGAGGACTCTAGAGAACGAGCAATGGCAAACTGCTGGGGAAAAGCTTCCCGGTGTAAAAGAAGGGTTACGGCATTCGCCAGCATCTCATGGCAAGTTCCTGAAGAAGCGTGCCTTAGAAACTCTGACGGCTGATGCCAAAAGTTTGCTTGAGGAGCTGAAGCTTTGGCTGGAGACCATTTTTGGCTGAGCTCTTGATTTTTTGTAGCAGAAACTATTCTTCTTTTTTTTTTGGTACCACATGTATATTTTTGGTACTCTTTTTTTTTTTTTTTGTGTAGTGCTTGTGAACACTTTCCTTTTTCTTTTTGGTACCACATGTATTTTTTTTGGTACTTTTCTTTTTTTTTTTGTTTTGTTTTCCCTACGCTCACTCAAATCTTTTTGTGATGAAAGCAATTGCTAAATGGGATTTGATCAAAAGCTTTGTCATTTTGTGAAAATCTTTTGTCAAATGGTTGTTTTGGTAGGGGAAACGAATTTGGCATGAAAGCCGGATTTTTGTGACATTTACAGCCAGTTTGGTGGCATTGATAGCTAATTGGTGGCATTTATAGCCGGTTTGGTGGCATTGATAGCCAATTTGTGGCATTTATAGCCGGTTTGGTGGCATTGATAGCCAATTTGTGGCATTTATAGCCGGTTTTGACATGAGAGTCAGGTTTTTTTTTTGTGTGGCATTTGTAGCCGAGTTTTTTGAAAACCAAGTTTTGTTTTATTGGCATGAAAGCCGATTTTGGCGTTTATAGCCGGAAATTTTTGTTTTGGCATTTATAGCCGAGTTTTGGCTTTCAAAATGCAGGTATCGACTAAATGTCACCTCCCCGTTGAATGGTCTTGCAAGTATTGATGGAATGTCGCTTCCTTGCTCATTCGGTTTTGCGAGTATTGATGGAATGTCACTTCCTCGCGGGTTAGGTTTTGCAAGTATCGATGGAATGTCGCTTCCTCGCGAATTGGGGTGCAAATATCGATTGAGCGTCGCTCCCCTGCTTTTCCCAAAACTTTTGGTTTTGCGGGTACTGACTTGATGTCGTTTCTCCGCTATTTTTGAAATTTGAGGTTTTCTCGAACCATTTGTAATTTTGGGTTGTGGATAGTAACTGGTATGTTACATCTCCACGATTTTTGAAATTGGGTTGTGGATATCAACTGGTTTGTTGCTTCTCCACGATTTTTGGATTTTGCAAGTATCGACGAAATGTCGCTTCCCTGCGATTTTGGGTGCAAGTATCGATGGAATGTCGCATCCTTGCTTTTTTTCAAAATTTTTATTTTGCGGGTACTGACTTTGATGTCGTTTCCCCACGATTTTTGAAAAACCATTTTTTTTTTTGTTTAAAGACACGAGGGTCGTAAATTTTGACCTAGAACCATTTGGCGGTAAAAGGTAAGGTGGACTAGGGTGGAAATCCCTGAATCCGGATTTTTGTTTCAAACCATGAATTTTGGTTCAAGGATCGAAAGTTTTGGTCAAGTCAGGGAGAGGCTCCTAAACTTGGATTTTTTTGTTTTTGAACAATGAAACGATGAAAGTAAGCATTGTTTTTGAATCTCTAGAAATTTTGACATTTGATATGAAAATTCTAAAGAGAGTGGGTTTGACGAGCGAGTACCTGAGAACAGGTTTTGGCCATACAGGCATTGCTCTTACCCAGTTGGGTAAGTCTTCAAGGGTAGTACCGCTTCAAGAACTTGCCGTTGATAGGCAGCATACATCTGTCGCCTTCCATGTTTAGGAGGGCATATGCGCCGTTGGGGAAGACCTTGTCGATGACGTAGGGTCCCTCCCATTTTGGTTCAAACTTGCCTTTGGACTTGTGAGCGAAGACCATTGGTCTTTTTACCGCAAGAACCAAGTCACCCTTTTTGTAGGCGCGTTGCCTGAACCTTTTGTCAAAAGATCCTGCCATGCGTGCTTGGTAAAGTTCAATGCTTTGTCGAGCTTCGAGCCGTCTCTCGTCGAGATTGTCCAGCTCATGGAGTCGCAATTTGACATTGCTTTCTTGAGTCATGTCATTTTGTAGAGATACCCTCAGAGAAGGAATTTGTACCTCTAGGGACACGACAGCTTCGCATCCATAGACCAAGGAGAATGGTGTGCTATGGGTTGGTCCTCGAACGGTGTTTCGATACGCCCACAAAGCTTCAGACAATTTGTCGCTCCAGTCTCTTTTGTGACTAAAGACCATTTTCTTGAGGATTTTGCAGAGTGTCTTGTTGAAGGCTTCTGCTAATCCGTTTGCTGCCGGATTGTATGGAGTCGAAGGACAGCTTTGGATTTTGTATTTGTCGCAGAACCTGTAGAATCGATGATCCCGCAATTGTGGTCCGTTATCATGGACGAATCTTTTAGGTATGCCGAAACGACAAATGATGTTGGTGCGTAGGAATTGAAGAACTGATGAGGTCTTCATTTCGTTGAACGCAAATGCTTCTGACCACTTGGAGAAATAATCCGTAGCGGCGAAGATGAAGCGATGACCTTTGCTTGAAGGGGGAGAGATAGGACCTATGATGTCCATGCCCCATGCTTCAAAAGGCCATGAGATTGCTGTAGGATGCAGCCATTCCGGAGGCATGTGAATGTAATCTCCGTGAACTTGGCATTGTTGGCAGTGCTTAGCAAATTGCATTGCGTCGGGTACCATGGTAGGCCAGTAGTAACCCAACCTTTTGATTTGGTCGTAGAGCTTGGGACCAGCCTGATGAGCTCCACAAAGACCAGCGTGAACTTCTTTGAGTGTTTCTTCAGCTTCTTGTTGTGACAAGCAGCGTAGAAGTACTCCGTTGAAGGATTTCCTGTAGAGGATTTTTGAAGGAATATCCAAATGAAAGTTTGGGGCTCGCCTTTGAATGCTTACCCGTTCTTTTGGATCTTCAGGTAGGATTCCGAACATAGTGTAATCAATGAACGGATCCCTCCAGTCGCCGATTGAAGTTTGAAGGATAGAGATCCGACTTCCAACCACTCGGTGGCATTCAGCAACTGCTTGGTGTGTGTTAAGAGGAGGGAGGATCTTTCTCTCACACACTGTAATTTGCATGCTTTCCCCTCCCTGGATCGCCATTGATGCGGCAAGTCCGGCCAGGGCATCTGCACGGATGTTTTCACCTCTACGAATGTGGGTGATGTTGCAGATGTCAAACTTTTGCAGAAGCGATTGTGCCTTGTTGTAATAAGGCAGCAGATCGGGCTTCCTGACTTCATATTTCTGATTCATCTGGTTGACGATCAGTTGAGAGTCTCCAAAGACTTCCAGCATGGTGATACCGGATTCAATGGCGAGTTCCAATCCTAGGATCAGAGCTTGGTATTCAGCTGCATTGTTTGTGCATGGTTCCAGTAGCGAGAAAGCGTGTGGAATCATGTATTTGTCGGGGTTAACAAAGAAGATGCCAACTCCCGAGATCAGCTTTCTGTTTTCATTTGTCCTGGTTGCACCGTCAAAGTACATGTCCCAGGAGGCATTTGGCGAGAAAGTCTCCACGTTGTAGATAGGTTCGTTTGGGAGATCATCTCTGAGTGGTGAATCTTTAGGCAATGGATGCTCTGCGAGGAAATCTGCTAGAGCTTGGCCTTTGATTGCTTTTTGTGGCACATACCTAATATCAAATTGTGATAGAAGATGGACCATTTTGCCAGTCGGGCATTGAGAGAACCTGCCTTTGTGATAAGGACCTTCAAGAGGTTGATCCTTGAGACGAGGTAGACTGTGTTGGAAAGCAAGTAGTGACGTAGCTTTTGTACGGCAAACATCACTGCAAGGCATTCCTTTTCGACTGGGGAGTAGCGATGCTCTGCACCTACTAACATGCGGCTGAGGTAGTATAGAGCAGCTTCTTTTCTTTCATCATTTTCTTGTGCAAGCAGAGCACCCAGAGAGTGATCAAGGGCTCTTGTGTACAAGATGAATGGTTTTCAGTGGCAGGGGCAACTAACACTGGAGGTTTGGTCAGGTATGACTTGATATCTTGAAATGCGGCTTCACAGTCGGCATCCCAGACAAAGTCTACACCCTTTTTCATCAATCGAGAGAATGGACGGCATTTCCCCGAAAGATTGGAGATGAACCGTCTGATGTAGGCCAATCTCCCTTGGAGCCCTTTTAGTTCTCTCAAGGTTCTTGGAGAGGGCATTTCTAGAATAGCCTTGACTTTTATGGGGTCAAGTTCTATTCCAGCTTTCCGAACAAGGAATCCGAGAAACTTACCCGACGAGACGCCGAAGAATCATTTTAGAGGACTCATCCGCAGTTTGTGTTTGCGGAGTCGGAGGAAGACTTCCCGAAAATCTTTGAGATGGTCTTCTTTTCTTCTGCTTTTGACGGCGAGGTCATCAACGTAACATTCGACCGTCTTGTGCTGCATATCTTGGAATATTTTCATCATAGCCCTCTGATATGTGGCACCAGCATTTTTCAGACCAAATGGCATGACAGTGTAGCAATACACGCCAAATGGAGTCCGAAATGAAGTGTGTTTTTCATCCTCGGGATGCATCTTTATCTGATTGTAACCAGAGAAGCCATCCATGAATGTCATTCGTTCGAATCCGCAGGTATTGTCAATCATCACCTCCGGTATGGGGAGTGGGAATTCATCTTTAAGGCAAGCGCCATTCAAGTCTCTATAGTCAATACAGACTCTGATCTGCCCAGTTTTCTTTGTCACGGGGACAATATTGGCCAACCACTCTGGATGTTGTTCCTCACGGATGAAGCCAACGCTTTTGAGTTTTTTAACTTCTGTTTCAATTTTATCCATCACATCTGGACGGAATCTTCTTTGGCCTTGTTTAACAGGCTTGATGTCTTCTTGAAGATTGAGTTTGTGGACTGCTACTTTGGGGTCTAAACCAGGCATTTCAGCATACGACCATGCAAAGCAATCAACGAACTCACGAAGAAAAGCGATATACTCGGGTAACTCATCATCCTTTATATTCTTGCTTATGAATACAGGACGTGGGTTATCAGGTGTTCCCAAGTTTATCTTTTGAACAGGATCTTCTGTCGGAAGGTTCGAAGGTGGTTCCTCCACAATATTTTCGGAGGCTTCCAACTCAACGAAACCTTCTGGAGTTTCAACTGCATTACCAGACCAAGGCTCTGTTCCTTTCCATGGATTTTCTTGATTGGTGATCTCCTCAAGGCTTGCTATGAGATAGTCCCAATCGCCTGTTGAGTCTGGTATTTCTTTTGGAGACGAGGGTTCTTCTGGGTCAGAATAGCACAAGTCTGTATTATCGGACGATTCCTCTTTATCATCAGAGAAATCGTACAAATTGGATGAGCTTCCTGGATCTTTGTCAGGTAACTCTTTAAAGAGATATCCAGGGAGATCGATGTCTTTATGGACTTGAGATGTTGAGGCTTGGTCGGTAAAACGACTTTTAAGCTTTTGTGTCAACTGTCTCAGAGGAGTGTCGGGATCATACCCTAACCCATATGAAGACTTTTCTACATGACCGTAGAGTCTCCAATCTTCCAGCTGGCTTTTGGTCAAGGCGGGCCCCAATGGCGTGAGAATACCGCGGCCTTCTCCCAAACCGACTGGGTTCTGAGCGTCAAAGCCCATTTTCTTCATGATAGCTTGTGCCACAGGACTATATAGAGATAGTTGAGGCATACCTTCATTTTGGAAGGGTTCAAGCAAGGAATTTGATGAAGAAGCATTCGATCTATGGAAGAAGATCGGCTTTTGCTTTGGTGATGTTGTCGGAACAACAAAGGTAGCAGACGTAGGATCTTCTACATCAGCAGGTGTCTCCGTCGGAGTGAGAGCAGGCTGAACATGCTGAGCGTCAGCTTGGCTTGACGATGCATCGTCTTCTAGCTCTGAGTCCGAGTCTGTGTCTTGCATGATAGACACGAGAGAAACAACAAATTTGCCCCCAGGCTTTTGCTTTGCCTTCTTCACTCTGGTTGTGATGACCAAAGGTTTTGAAGATTTGAGGGAGATGAGGAAGGGAGATTGACTACTCTCTTCTAATTTGCCGGAGGGTTTGTTTTCTTCCGGTGATTTTTGAGGAGCCTTGCCTTTATCTTTCTGGAGATTTTCAGCAGGGGTGCTATTTCCTCTTTTTCTTTTTCTCCTTCATACATCTGGGAGTCTGCGAAATGGACTTCTTTACCTTTGAAGGGTTTTCTGTCCGCAAAGACACGATGTACCATGCCGTCGTCGCCGACGAACTTGATGCATTGATGTAGAGTTGAAGGGACAACACCGTTCTCGTGTATCCAAGGACGTCTGAGAAGGATGTTGTAGCATGAGGGGGTTTTTATTGCATACACAGTGACCTCAGAGATAAGATCACCGATTTGCAATAGGCCTTTGAGCGCTCCCATCATATCCAAAGATAGATACAGATGTATGGCTTAGCTTGCTGGGTGGGATGCCCAACTCTTCGAGAGCCGAAGTGGAGATGAGGTTGAGTGCAGAACCTGGGTCGACCTGAACTCTGTGTATAGGCATTTCCTTGATGTACCCTGTGAAGTACAGGGGTCGGTTGTGCCTTGCTTTGCCAAGTAGGAGGTCTTCCTTAGTGAAGGCGATGGTTGCACTGGCTGCCTTTTGAACCGAGAGGCATTGGATGCATGATCCCTCAGTTTTCTTTTCTCCCTTTGAGGAAGTTTCAGAGTTTTTGACCCGGTAGTCCATTTCAATTTGGAGGACTTGCGGGGCGTGTTTGTCGACATCCTCATTCAGTTTTTGTAATTCTGAGATGAGATTATCACGAGTGCGTGGAGACATTCGTAATAAATCCAGGATGTGCAGTCGTGCAGGTATGTGTTTGAAGTGCTCAACCAAGTCATACTTGAAAGCCTCCTTGGGGCCTGCATGTTCATTGTTTTTGCCACTGGGGGCGCTTACAACATCTTTTCCCAAAGGATTTACATAAGTAAAGGAAGATTGGTTGTAATTCTTGTGGTAGTCCCGGCCAGAGCGGGTGCCTCTACCAACTTCGAGAGCTTCTTGAGAAGGATCTTTGTTTGGAAGATTGTCTTCAGGATCAAGAGGCTGTCGTTTTTCATCCACTGAGGCTGTATCTACAGCAGAGTTGCCATCCTCAGTGATTGTGTTAAACGGAGCATTTTCCGGGAGCAAGTCCTGAACAGCATCCAGCAGCTTTTCTTTTGTGTTGACTATTTCATCATCCCAAGCATCATTATCTGGGTTTTCTTCATGATGATCAGTCGGGAAGAATGTGTATCCTGAAGTCACAGTCTCAGGAGAAGAAACCTGAGAGGGTGTCATCTCTGTGAAAGTCACGTGAGACGAGATAGCTCTAGAGAATACATTGCTAGGCGTTGTCGGAGTATAGGTAATCTCATCAGACGACGCTTCAGAAGAGCTATAGTCCTGATATATTACATTACAGGAAGCTCTGATAGGAGATGTTGCCTGCTCGGAGTCAGACTCATCCTCGGATGTAAGAGGATCGTCAATCCAGCAATGTTCTCCATTTTCAGGAGTTAAGGGTGGATGTACCTGATTATCTTCAGGGACTTCAGGCTCTGGGTTGCGAGGAGGCTCGTTAACACGATCTTGCTCTTGTTCTAGAGCGAGACGCTGCAAGATCCTTGCATATTCTTCAAGATCAGGCATGGGAGCCAGATCCTCTTCTTCGTCTTCTCCGTGTGGCTCAACATAGTTGATTTCCACTGGAGCAATGACAGGTGCTGGGTTAACAGCATCTTCTTGTGCAGCCTCTTGGTCTTCTTCATCATTAGACCAGGATCCTTGTGTTTGCAAGGGGTTATACCAGATTACTGGCATAAGGTGAGTTTCAGGAACCCATTCTTCGTCGGAGAGATACTCTCCTGTTTCAAGAGATTCCTCCCACTCGCCGGTGTAGTTGGGCTCGAATCCATCGTCGGTGTCGCTGGACTCGTATCCATCAATGGAGAATCCAACTACCGAGTTGCAAGAGTATAATGCCCCCTGCATGGCTTCTTTTTTGAATTGAGGTGGCATGAAATCACTGAGAGTGAAGTTTCTTACCTCCTTTGAAGTCTCTGGAAGGGACGTTTTTGTTGCCCCAAGTGAAGTGGTAGAGGAGGCCTCTGCCTTTTCATGGACTTCTTGTTTTGGCTGGGTCTTCTCTTGCCGTTTGAGCCTGAGGAGATGTTTCCTAGCCTGCCTTCGCTGTTGAGCTGTCGGCTTTGTTTTTACGATCTCCCAGTTTTCATCTTCCAGGAGATCGGGATGTACCCATATGGGTTGTCCGTCTGGTGTCGGGCAAGGAACCAACTCTTCGGACGTTTGAATTCTTTTTATCACCTTAAAGGAAGTAGTGATCTTCTTCTTCGGTGATTTTGGTGTTTGTCCACATGACACCATGTTGACGGAGGCAGTCCCATAGTTTTTGTCAAAGGTGATGACTCCGTTTTTCCACATCTCGTTTATCTTCTCTCTCACAACAAAGCATTGATTGAGAGGATGCGAGACCATCTGGTGGTATGGACAGTACCGAGGATCATTGGTTTTGCCAACGTCTCCAGGTCTTTTGGGCTCTGGCAAAATGAGTTTGCCATTTGCTAGGAGAGCCTCAAAGATTTCTTCAACGTCTTCATCGAACGGATATTTCTTTTCTACTCGCTCTTTGAAGGCATCAGAGAGTTCAGGTCTCTTACCTGCAGCTCTATTTTCAGCTTTCTTTGGTTGCTGAGGAGCTGACTTGGTTTGCACATTAAGGACCTCTTTCTTCTTTGGTTTAGAGGTTGCAATGGCGGTTGGCTCTTTTCTTGATGACTTCTGACTGTTGATGTCTTTAATCACCGTTTCAGCTTCCATAGAAGCTTCCAGGAGTTCTCCCAGGTTTTTTGATTTGTTGCCGATGATCATGGAGCGTATTCTGGCTCTCATGTTGTTTCGGCAGATGTCGACTAGCGACGCCTGTGGCAATACATCTGAACATTTGTATGCCATTGCTTTCCACTTGTGAATGAAGTCATAAGTTGACTCATTCTCTCCCTGTTTTAGGCTGCAGAGCTGAGCCATAGTAACAAGATGATCCTCACCTTGGAAGTGGGTCAGGAAGCGTGTCTCCAGCATAGCCCAGTTCTGAATGGAGTTCTCCGGAAGAGTGGAGTACCAATCGAAGGCCGTACCTTTTAGGGTACTTGCAAAGAGGCGGATCTTGAGTGCATCTTGATCCGCGATAGCTCCCGTCAAAATCTTGAAGTGGATGACGTGCTGTCTGGCTGATCCTTTCCCCGTATATGTTTGGAGAGTAGGATGCTTGAATTTTGTGGGGAACGGGACCGAGTCCATCCATAAAGGATATGGTGGCTTGATCCCATGCTCTTTGAGTATATCCTCTTCTTTAGCTTTGGCGAGGATACTGTCTACGTCCTTTTTGGTAAGGGCGCGTGACTCATTTTCTTCACAATTTTCCTCGTTATTGCCATGATTCGGAGGAGGCTCATTGTTCGCCTGATTTTGGACGACAAGGAGAAGGTTTTCCATCAGAGTTTCAATCCTCTGCTGGCCTTGTTCCAACTGCTGGATGGGTGTGAGCGCATCATCTTGAGGTGGATTCTGAGGTGGTGGCTCAGAACTTGTAGCCAAGACGTTCATCCTTCGGGATTCGAACGAAGAAACCGTCCTGGTGACTGAGCTGAGGCTCATTCTTTTTGATGAAGAGCTTGATGAAGGATTACTCTCCCGTCCTTGGCTTGAAGGGGCAGGAGATTCTTCGGGATGTCTTTGTGTCCTGGTGACGCTACGGGTCACCGGACGTCGGACATGGATTTTTGATGCTGACCTTTGGCGTCTTCTGGTTTTTCCAACCATATGGACGGCAGCAACTTGGTCGGGTTTTTCTTTTTCGACCCATTTGTGGGAGACTTGAAGTGTAGGAGGCTGGATCCGTTGCTTCTCTAGTCTCTTTTGTCGATATGACGCACGGCGGCGTGCTCGACGAGCGATTTGAGCTTCAGTCAGCTCTGGCTGGGCTCTGACGATGAAGGATGTGCTCCCTCGGGCGCAGCAGCCGAGCTTGTCTTCTTTGTAGCTAGGCAAGGACAGGATCCGGACCCGGTCCTTTGCCTGTTGCAGCGAAGCTTTGAACCTTTCGAGTTCGGCCCCTGTAGAGATGAAGGGTCGAACTAAAGGAGTGTAGGCCTTGGCAGGTGCTTGTAGAGGCCTGGTGATGCATGATCTAATTTTGGACCTGTAGGAACAAGCCGACTCATGCTGGGTTGACTTGGGAGTCAGGTTGGAGATGGGTCTCTCCTCTTTCATGTAGGCAAGAGGGTAGAACTGGTTCTCTTTGAGTGGGGCCAGGTATGCTGGCTTGGTGGAAGTTTGAGACCTTCTTTGTTTTGGGGAAGGTCTTGGAGACCAAGTCTTAGGGTAGACCTGGTTGGTTGTTGGTCGAGGCTTCGCGGGGGTGCCGCGGGCTTCGGGCTTTTGGGCGCTCGCCTTTGTTGTCACGGGAGTGACACGTTGAGAGGCGATCTTCTGCTTTTTAGCAGGCGCATCTTGTTCTTCGGGAAGTGGGAATGGTCCCAGTGTCCCGAAGACGATGGTCCGGGGAGTCGAGGTCGACCCGGAGTTCAGAGAGTTGCCGAGGGAGTTGACGCTTCGGCAGCTGGCAGGGCGCTTGTAAGTGCGCTCGGTTTGCTTCTGTTGAAGCATGAGCTGGTGCTTGTTTTCATCGAAGATAATGGTTAAGGCTGCCATTGTTAGTTTCGAAAAAGTTTTCTGAAACAAGACCACATCCATTAGTAATCACAAGAATATAATGATCATAAATGGGAATTTCTATGGTTGTCTTTTCAAATCGCTCAAGGGATATGACCCAAGCGACATGAAGAAGGTAAAAAGCCATAGATGGTATAATTGTTCTGACAGCAAGTATGGTGAGCCCAGAATGAGCGTTCCAGTGACTGCTAGAAGCAATTGTAAACCTAAATTCGACTTATCGAGAAGCAGGGCTTGCTCGAGATAAGAAGAATATAAGGTAGGAGTTACAAATGTGCCGGTCACAGATACAGTAGACCCTGAAAGGGCGTACCAGTACTGCTATGCACAAATGTTGGAGATCGCATCCATGAGATGGGATTCTTTGTTTTGAAAGGTCAGAAATGGATTCGTCAAAGAGAGCAGGTGGCATTCCGATTCAAATACGGGCTCAACGATTTCCGCGAGCGCCAGTACTCAGAAGGGAAGAGACCACAATTTCTCGAATCTGAATCCAAAAGTGACGAGTTTTTTTTTTGAAATGTCAAGATTGGTTCCATCAAGGAGAGCAAATGGTATTCTGATCTGAACACGGTCTCGGCGATTTCCGCGAGCGCCAGTACTCAGAAAAGAAGAAACCAAAATTTCTCAGATCTGAAATCAAAAGTGACGAGTTTTTGGAGATTTTTTTTTTGAAATGATTTTTTTTATTTTATTTATTTTATTTTTATTTTTTTTTAAAAATATATTTTTATTTATTTATTTATTTTTATTTTTTTTTTGAAAATTTTTGTTTTTTTAAGATTTTTTTTTTGAAAATCTTTTTTTTATTTTTTTTATTTTGATTTTAATTTTTTAAGATTTAAAGACGAGAGAGTACACATAGGCCTCCTAACCCGGTCTTATGAAACCTCAATTGATAGAATTGCCCCCAGGTAAGGGTAGGATTACTTAATGAACCCGTTTGGAGGACCCTTGCCTAGAACAGTCAAGCTGTCTCCACACTCTGGACAAGGCTTTTCTTGAATCAATCGTGATCAAAGAACGCAATTGGTTTAACCTTAGCGGTCTATGTCCTTTTTTTTTATAAAAATCCCAAATAGACTCATCGAAGAGAAACGATGGCCCAAAACCTTAGTCGAACGGGCTCAACATTTCTGCAAGCACCAAAGAACGATAGGATAGGATCAAAGTTTCTCAATTTTGAATCCAAACTAAGAAAGCTGATTTTTTATTTATTTATTTATTTTTTCTGAAATCTCTAATGAACTCATCGAAGAGAAACGATGGTCCAAAACCTTAGTCGAACGGGCTCAACATTTCTGCAAGCACCAAAGAACGATTGGATAGGATCAAAGTTTCTCAATTTTGAATTCAAACCAAGAAAACTGATTTTTTTTTTTTTAAAAGAGAAAGAATGGAAACAAACTCAAAGAAATAGAAATTTTCAAAAAATCCCATCTCATTTTTTTTAGGATGCAAAATCCAACATAGGCTACCAGCTAGAAAGTAGCCAAGGAATCCGGAAAAGAAGTATAAGCATAGAGCAAAAAGTATGATTTGCAAATATTTCATTTCCAAGCACCGTGTTCTCAAATGAACGAGTCCCACCGGATGTGCCAGCTTGATGGAACGCGCTCCGAGGCGCCGTGGGTGGGCTACCGGGGTCGGCGGACGTGGGAGTCCGTCGGGTCCGGCACTTTCGCGCCCGGGGGGCATGAAGCGTGCATCAACATTTCTTTGTGTGGGTGTGCCAGATTTTCTATTTTACTTGGAATTGCAAGTGGTAATACGGAGATCAACCTTCGCAAGTAAAAAGGAAATCAACTTCTTTCAAGTTTTCCATTGCACAAATATTTAAGAAAAGAGACATTTTCTTGGTTTGCCGTGAAAGGCGATTTTGTTTGGCATTTATAGCCGATTTTGGCGTTTATAGCCGATTTACAATTCTCATCAATAATGAAAGACAAGAGTTGTGATTTTTGTCTCTTTTAGAAAAATACAAACTACAATGAAAAGCAAGAAAAGGAGGATCTAACTTCTCGGGAGATTGTGGGGGACTCGTTCAGATTGACGGTCGCAAGCCATGTACGGGCTTCGCCATCATCCATGCAGATGAGAACAGGGGATGCTCTTGATTCACTTGGCTTGGCTATAACCTCAGATTTTTAGAGGACAAAGACCAAGAGAAGGTCCTATGTCCAATAAAAAGCTAAGTAGACGGGCTGAAAAGCCACGTCTAAGCCATTGGAGGCAGCGGGAGAAGGCAAGGACCTTGGGGGGGGGGGGATGCCCCCCAAGGGACTTTTGTCACCTTGTAGTGGTGGCCGGTGCAGAACTTCAGCAGAGTTTTTCTCTCTTTTTCTTTCTCTGGATTCTTTCGGCTCTCTTCCGATCCGATCTCTTTTTTTCTGATTCTGATTTCAATGGAATGCTCTCCTATTTATAGGCTTTTGGTAGCCATTTAGGAGAGTTTATGGGCTTTAATGGCTTTAATGGGAGGAGTTACAAGATTTATTTCTTTGATTTTGTAACTCCTTTTTCCTTGAATCTGATTGGCCGATGGAGATTAAGGGCTTTTAATCACCTTAATTACCATAATGGGAGGAGTTTCATGGGTTAAATGCCATAAATCAATTGACTTGTAACTCCCAAATGCTTGCTTCTAATTGGGTCGTCCAAAGAAATGAATTAATGACTGCAATAAAGCTAGTCAATTAACCACATTAATTGGTCGCCGAGCAGTCGAAGAGTCGCGGGCCGTGCCGTGTCTTCTGGAATTCTTCTGGCGATGATCATCGATGGATCTTCATGCTGATCGACATCGGATGAACATGTAACTTCAGACAGTGATAGCTAAGAGCGGGCCGGTGACATCTGTCCTGTCGATTTTTCGATCGATCGGGCGGAAAGTACACTTTTTTGGTCGACCGGTTGGCGATCAATGTTGATTTTGATACTTTTGGAGGTTGACCCGTGATTTTGACGGATGTCGGCGGACATGAGTCAATTTCAAGCACTAAAAATCACATTTTCAGGAAACCACAGGGGCCAAAGTGCGCGAAACGCGAAAAAGGACGGAAAAACGGGTCACCGGCGAAAAATCCGGTGACCCGGACTTCCATGGTCGCCGGCGACCATGGGCCGGCGACCCTGGGGGTTTTTCCCCTATTTTTGGTCCGTTTTGCGGTCTTTTTCGTCACCGTTTTCTTCTGTATTTTTCCTCACATTTCTTCTCATTTATTGGCTTGATTTTCCTGTAGAAAACCTGATGAGAATCCTTGCATTTTTAGAGTGCAAAGTTTCCAATTTTCCGGGAAAGCCGAAGACTTTGTCGCGTAGAGCTGCTGATTTTCCGCCAGAAGCTGAAACTTGGTCAAACGATGTCGGAATGACCTGAAATTTGAGGTGAAGCCTCCTGAGCAATAAATAAGACCAACCATAGGCTTTTGTTTGAGTTTTGAAGCCGTTTGGGGTCCCGTCGATGCTTCACTTGATTTTGCTGCGGGGAAAATGCCGAGCTTTGATATGTGGCCAAACGATGTCCGATTGACTTGAAATTTGACGGGGAGCCTATTGGAGTCATTTTGAGACGTTGCATGGGCTCCGTTTTAGATGTCATGGTCCCGGGTTGCTCCGCCGCCGGTAGGCTTGATTTTCTCTCGGAGCATCGAAACCTGGTCAAACGTTGTCAGAATGACCTGAAATTTGACGTGCAGCCTTTTGGAAGCATGTTGAAGCCACTTATGCACTTAGTTTGTTGAGCGAAGGCTTCGGTGGTTCCCGCCGCCGGGAGGCTTGATTTTGCTGCTCGAGCATTGATGGAGGGTCAAACGTTGTCGGTTTGACTTGAAATTTGGCATGGAGCCCTTTTGAGACATGCTGGAGTCATCTGTAGGCTCTGATCGATATTTTGACGTCTCCGATGATGTCGCCGCCGAGAGCTCCTGTTTAGCTGTCGGAGAAGTGAAGTTAGGCCAAATGTTGTCGAAATGGCCCGAAACTTCATGTGTACTCTTCTCTTGGCTATCTTGAAGGATCTTGCAGTTTTTGTTTTGATTCTGACAAGATTTGATTTTTTGGAGAAATTGCATTGCCTATTTATGGCAGGTTGCGACTTCATGCAGCTTTCTTGATGTTGAAGAGGCAAAGTGACATTTTTGGTGTCAACAGCATTGTTTTGAGAGATTGTTTTTTTTTTTTTTGGAAACTTCAACATAAAGGTGAAAATTTCAAAAGGGGTGGGTTTGACGAGCAAGTACCTTGGAAATAAGCTTTGGCCGTGTGGATATCGCTCTGACCCGTTTGAGGAAGTCTTCAAGGGTAGTACCGCTTCAAGATCTTGCCGTTGATGGGCAGCATACATCTGTCTCCTCCCATGTTTAGAAGAGCGTATGCACTGTTGGAGAAGACTTTGTCGGTGATGAAGGGTCCCTCCCATTTTGGTTCGAATTTGCCTTTGGATTTGTGGGCAAAGACTATGGGTCTTTTTACTGCAAGAACCAAGTCACCCTTTTTGTAGGCGCGTTGCCTGACCTTCTTGTCGAAAGATCCTGCCATGCATGCTTGGTACAACTCAATGCTTTGTAGAGCTTCAAGTCGTCTTTCATCGAGATTATCCAGCTCTTGGAGTCTCAATTTGACATTGCTTTCTTACGTCATGTCATTTTGCAAAGATACCCTTAAAGAAGGAATTTGTACTTCCAAAGGGACAACAGCTTCGCATCCATAGACCAAAGAGAATGGTGTACTATGGGTTGGTCCTCGAACGGTGGTTCGATAGGCCCACAAAGCTTGTGGTAGTTTGTCGCCCCAGTCTCTTTTGTGACTAGAGACCATTTTCTTGAGAATTTTGCAGAGTGTCTTGTTGAAGGCTTCTGCTAGTCCGTTCGCCGCTGGATTATATGGAGTCGAATGACAACTTTGGATTTTGTATTTGTCGCAGAACCTGTAGAATCTGTGATCCCAAAATTGTGGTCCGTTATCATGGACGAATCTTTTAGGTATGCCGAAGCGACAAATAATGTTGATGCGCAAGAACTGAAGGACTGATGAAGTCTTCATTTCGCTGAGCGCAAATGCTTCTGACCACTTGGAGAAATAATCTGTAGCGGCGAAGATGAAGCGGTGACCTTTGCTTGATGGGGGAGAAATAGGACCTACGATGTCCATACCCTAGGCTTCGAAAGGCCACGAGATTGCTGTTGGATGTAGCCATTCTGGAGGCATGTGGACATAATCTCCGTGAATCTGGCATTTTTGGCAGCGCTTGGCAAATTGCATTGCATCAGCTACCATGGTAGGCCAATAATAACCTAGCCTTTTTATCTAGTTGTAGAGCTTAGGGCCAGCCTGATGGGCTACACAAAGACCAGCATGCACTTCTTGGAGAGTTTCCTCAGCCTCTTGTTGTGACAAGCAGCGTAGGAGTACTCCGTTGAAAGATTTTCTGTAAAGTGCTTTTGAGGGTATATCCAAATGAAAGTTCGGGGCTCGTCTTTGGATGCTTACCCGTTCTTTTGGATCTTCAGGTAGGATTCCGAGCATGATGTAATCAATGAATGGATCTCTCCAGTCGCCAATCGGAGGTTTGAGGATGGACATCCGACTTCCAACCACTTGGTGGCATTCAGCAACTGCTTGGTGTGTGTTGAGAGGAGGGAGAATCCTTCTTTGACACACTGTGACTTGCATATTTTCCCCTTCTTGGATTGCCATGGATGCGGCAAGTCCAACCAGGGCATCTGCACGGATGTTTTCACTTCTGAGGATGTGGGTGATATGGCAGATGTTGAACTTTTGTTGAAGCGACTATGCCTTGTTGTAGTAAGGTAGCAGATCAGGCTTCCTGACTTTAAATGTCTGATTCATCTGGTTGATGATCAGTTGAGAGTCTCCAAAAGCTTCCAGCATGGTGATGCCGGATTCGAGGGCGAGTTCCAATCCTATAATCAGGGCTTGGTACTCAGCCTGCATTGTTTGAACATGGTTCCAGTAGCAAGAAGGCGTGTGGGATCATGTATTTGTTGGGACTGACAAAGAGGATGCCGATTCCCGATATTTGCTTTCCTTTTTCATTTGTCCTGGTTGCACCGTCAAAGTACATGTCCCATGAAGCGTTTGACAAGGAAGTTTCCACATTGTAGACAAATTCATCTGGGAGATCATCCCTGAGTGGAGAATCTTTAGGCAATGGATGCTCTGCGAGGAAGTCTGCTAGAGCTTGGCATTTGATTGCTTTTTGTGGCACATACCTAATATCAAACTGTGATAAAAGGATGGATCATTTTGCCAGTCGGGCATTGAGAGAACCTGCTTTTGTGACAAGGACCTTTAGGAGGTTGATCCTCGAAATCAGGTAGACCGTGTTTGACAGCAGATAGTGACGCAGCTTTTGTACGGCGAACATTACTGCAAGGCATTCTTTTTCGACTGGGGAGCAGCGATGCTCTGCACCTACCATCATGCGGCTAAGGTAATATAGAGCAGCTTCTTTTCCGTCGTTGTTTTCTTGTGCGAGCAGAGCACCCAAAGAGTGGTCGAGAGCTCTTGTGTACAAGATAAATGGTTTTCCAGTTGTGGGGGCAGCCAGCACTGGAGGTTTAGTGAGGTATGCTTTGATGTCTTGAAATGCAATTTCACATTCAGCATCCCAGACAAAGTCGACGCCTTTCTTCATCAAGCGAGAGAATGGACGGCATTTCCTTGATAGATTGGAGATGAACCGTCGAATGTAGGCCAACCTTCCTTGAAGCCCTTTTAATTCTCTTAGGGTTCTTGGAGATGGCATTTCCAGGATAGCCTTGACTTTAGTAGGGTCAAGTTCTATTCCAGCTTTCCGTACTATGAATCTGAGAATTTTACCCGATGAGACACCGAAGAAGCACTTTAGTGGATTCATCTGCAATTTGTGTTTGTGAAGTTGGAGGAAGACTTCTCGAAGATCATCGAGATGGTCTTCTTTTCTTCTGCTTTTGATGGCGAGGTCGTCAACATAGCATTCGACCGTCTTGTGCTGCATATCTTAGAATATTTTCATCATAGCCCTCTGATATGTTGCACCTGCATTTTTCAGACCAAACGGCATAACAGTGTAGCAATACACGCCGAATAGTATCCGAAATGATGTATGCCTTTCATCTTCAGGATGCATCTTTATCTGATTGTAGCCAGAGAATCCATCCATGAATGTCATTCGCTCGAACCCATAGGTGTTGTCAATCATCACTTCTGGTATGGGGAACGGGAATTCATCTTTAGAACACGCATTATTCAAATCTCTGTAGTCAATACAGACCCTTATCTGCCCATTTTTCTTTGTCACCGGGACGATGTTGGCCAACCATTCAGGATACTGTTTCCCGCGGATGAAGCCAACGTTTTTGAGTTTCTGAACTTCTTGTTCAATTTTGTCCATCACGTCGGGACGGAATCTTCTTTGGCCTTGTTTGATAGGCTTGATTTCTTTTTGCAAGTTGAGCTTGTGGACTGCTACTTTGGGGTCCAAGCCAGGCATTTCGGCATAAGACCATGCAAAGCAATCAACGAACTCACGAAGAAAAAGAGATATACTCGGGTAACTCATCATTCTTTATATTCTTGCTTATGAATACAGGACGTGGGTTATCAGGTGTTCCCAAGTCAATCTTTTGAACAGGTTCTTCTGTTGGAAGGTTTGAAGGTGGTTCCTCCACAATGTTTTCGGAGGCTTCCAACTCAACAAGACCTTGTGGAGTGCCAGAGGCATTTTCAGACTGAGGCTCTGTTTCTGTCCATGAATTTTCTTGATCAGTGTCCTTCTCAAGGCTTGCAATGAGATGGTCCCAATCATTTGCTGGAATTGGGTTGAAGTAGGGTACTTCTTTTGGAGACGATGGTTCTTTTGGGACAAAGAACCGCTCGTCTGTGTCATCGGGCAATTCCTCTTTATTATCAGATAAATTATACCAATTGGAGGAGCTTTCTGGATTTTTGACGAGTAACTCCTCAAAGAGATATCCAGGGATATTAATGTCTTCATGAGATGTTGAGGCTTGGTCGGTAAAGCGACTTTGCAGCCATGGTGTCAACGGTCTCATAGGAGCAGTAGGATCATACCCCAACCCATATGAAGATTTGCCTTTGTGAAGGTGGATTTTCCAATCTTCTGGTTGACTTTTGGTCAGGGTGGGTTCCAATGGTGTAAGAATACCACGGCCACCTCCCAAACCAGTCGGATTTTGAGCGTCGTAGCCCATTTCTTCATGATAGCTTGTGCCATTGGACTATACAAGGATAGCTGAGGCATACGTTCGTTTTGGAAAGGTTCAAGCAGAGAGTTCAGTGGAGATGCTCTCGATCTGTGGAAGAAGATTGTTTTTTCTTCTCGCGAAGTTGCTGGAATAACAAAGGAAGCAGACGCAGGGTCTTCTATGTCTGCAGGTATCTCCAATGGATTGAGAGCAGGCTGATCTCGCTGAGATCATCTTGGCTCGATGCTGTGTCATCTTCTGGCTCTGACTCTGAGTCTGTGTCATGCATAATAGACACAAAGGAGACAGTGAACTTGCCCCCGGACTTTTGTTTTGTCTTCTTTGCTTTGGTAGTGATTACCAAAGGCATTGAAGATTTGAAGGAGACGACAAAGGGAGCTTGGTCGCTTACTTCGAGTTTGGTGGAGGGTTTGTTTACCTCCGGTGATTGCTGAGGAGCCTTGCCTTTATCTTTCTGGAGACTGTCGGCAAAGTGAATTGTTTTTTCCTCCTGTTCTTTTTTTCCATCTTTATACATCTGAGCATCTGCAAAATGGACATCCTTGCCTTTGAAGGGCTTTTTGTCTGCAAATACTGGATGTATCAAGCCATCGTCGCCAACGAACTTGATGCACTGATGTAGAGTTGAAGGGACGACACCATTTTCATGTATCCAGGGGCGCCCAAGGAGTATATTGTCGCATGAAGGGGTCCTTATCGCATACACGGTGACTTCAGAAATAAGATCACCGATTTGCAATTTGAACCTGATTTTGCCAATAGGCCTTTGAGCGCTGCCGTCATATCCGAAGATGGATATGGACGTGTGACTCATCTTGCTAGGTGGGATGCCCAGCTCTTCGAGTGCCGAAGTAGAGATGAGGTTGAGTGTAGAACCTGGATCGATCTGAACTCTGTGTACTGGCATTTCTTTGACATACCCCGTAAAGTACAAGGGTCGGTTGTGCTTTGTTTCGCATAGGAGGAAGTCATCCTTGTCGAAGGCAATTGTTGCACTTGCTGCTTTTTGTACCGAGAGGCATTCATTGCTTGATCCCTCAGTTTTCTTCTTTTCTCCCTTTGAGGGAGTATTTGATTTTTTGACCCTATAGTCCATTTCAATTTGTAGGACTTATGGGGCATGTTTGTCCACATCCGTATTTAGCCTTTGTAATTCTGAAATGAGACTATCACGAGTTTGTGGAGACATTCGTAATAAGTCAAGGATGTGCAGACGTGCAGGTATGTGCTTGAAGTGCTCAATCAAGTCGTACTTGAAAGCCTCCTTCGGGCCTGCATTTTCATTATTATTGCCACTTGGGGCGCTTACAACTTGCTTTCTCGAAGGATTTACATAAGAAGAAGATTGTTGATTGTAATTTTTGTGGTAATCCCGGCCAGAACGGGTACCTCTACCAACTTCAAGAGCCTCTAGAGACTGGTCTTCTTTTGGAAGATCACCCTCAGGATCAAGGGGTTGATCATTTGCTGAAGACGTCTCTGTAACAGCATTGGTGTCTTTAGTAATTGTGTTGCACGGAGCAATTTCCGGGAACAAGTCCTGAACAGCAGCCGGCAACTTTTCTTTATTAGCCCAGACATCGCCCGTGAGATCGGGTATCTGGGACCATTTGACTGAGTTTTCATTGAAGAAGATTTCATTGGCAGAAGTTTCTTCAAGATGATCAATCGGGAGAGGCTTGAGTTCCGATGTCACAGCTTCAGGAGACGAGGGCTGAGAGGATGTTATCTCAGTGGAAGTCACCTGAGAGGATGTAGCTCCGGAAGATACGCTACCGGTTGGGGAGTACGTGTCTTCGAAAGCTTCAGAGGCACTGTCGTCCTGAGCTATTGTATTGCAGGTTATCCTGACAGGAGATGCCCCCAGTGTAGACTGTTGGGAATCGGACTCATCCTCTGACGTAAGAGGATCATCAATCCAACTGTTTTCTCCCTTTTCAGGAGTTAAGGGAGAAAGTTCCCGTTGATTTTCAGGGACTTCCAGTTCTGGATCATGACGAAGATTGATGCGATCCTGCTCCTGCTCTATGGCAAGATGTTGCAAGATTCTTGCATATTCTTCAAGATCAGGCATGGGAGCTAAATCTTCTTCGTCATTTGCTCCTTGTGGTTCGCCCATGTTGGGTTCCACTGAAGCATTTGCTGGTGCTGGATCGACAGCATTTTCTTGAACAGGGCCCTGGTCTTCTTCATCATCAGACCATGATCCTTGCGGCTGCAATGGGTTATACCAGATTACTGGCATAAGATGAGACTCGGGAATCCATTCCTCGTCGGAGAGGTATTCTCTTGTTTCAAGGGATTCTTCCCACTCATCGATATCACTGGCAGTGTCACTGGACTCGTATCCATCCATAGGGAATCCAACTACCGAATTGCAGGAGTATGATGCCCCCTGTGCAGTTTCATTTTTGTATTGAGGTGGCATGAAATCATCAAGAGTGAATTTTCTTACCGCCTTGGAGGTTTTGGGAAGAGATTCTTCCGTCGTCCCAAGTGAAGCAGTGGAAGAAGTTTCTGTTTTTTCAAGGACTTCTTGTTTTGGTTGAGACTTCTGCTGCTATTTGAGCTTGCGGAGTTGTCTCTTGGCTTGCCTTCGCTATCGAGCGGTCGGCTTTGTTTTGACGATCTCCCAATTTTCATCATCTAGGAGATCGGAATGCACCCATATAGGTTGTCCATCTGGTGTTGGATAGGGAACCAATTCTTGGGATGCTTGAGCCATTTTAATCACCTTGAATGAAGAATGGTCTTCTTCTTCGGTGATTTTGAAACTTGCCCACATGACACCATGTTGACAGAAGTGGAGCCGTAGTTTTTGTCGAAAGTTATGACTCCGTTTTTCCACATCTTATTGATCTTCTCTCTCACAACGAAGCATTGATTGAGAGGATGTGAGATCATCTGATGGTATGGACAGTATCGGGGATCATTGGTTTTGCCAACATCTCCCGGTCTTTTGGGCTCTGGCAAAATGAGTTTGCCATTTGTTAGGAGAGCCTCAAAGATTTCTTCAACATCTTCATCGAACGGATATTTCTTTTCTACACATTCTTTGAAGGCATCAGAGAGTTCAGGTCTTTTACCTGCAGTTTTGTTTTCAAGTTTCTTTGGCTGCTGAGGAGCTGACTTAGTCTGCACATTGATAACCTCCTTTTTCTTTGGTTTTGAGGTTGTAACAGCAGTCGGCTCTTTCTTTGATGATTTCTGACTGTTGAGGTCTTTGATCACCATTTCAGCTTCCATGGAAGCTTCGAGGAGTTCCCTCAGGTTCTTTGATTTGTTGCCGATGATCATGGAGCGGATTTTTGCTCTCATATTGTTACGGCAGATGTCGACTAGTGACGCTTATGGCAGTACATCTGAGCATTTGTACGCCATTGCCTTCCATTTGTGAATGAAGTCGTATGTTGACTCATTATCTCCCTGTTTTAGGCTGCAAAGCTGAGCCATAGTAACTGGATGATCCTCACCTTGGAAGTGGGTCAGGAAGCGTGTCCCTAGCATAGCCCAGTTTTGGATGGAGTTCTCCGGCAGAGTGGAGTACCAATCAAAGGCTGTACCTTTTAGGGTACTTGTAAAGAGGCGAATCTTGAGGGCATCTTGATCCGCAATAGCTCCCGTCAGGATCTTGAAGTGGATGATGTGTTGTCTGACTGAACCTTTCCCCGTATATGTCTAGAGAGTAGGTTGTTTGAATTTTGCAGGGAACGGAACCGAGTCCATCCATAGAGGGTAGGGTGGCTTGATCCCATGTTCCTTCAATGTATCCTCTTCTTTTGCTTTTACGAGGATATCGTTCACGTCCTTTCTGGTAAGGGGTTCGAGACTCATTGTTTTCTGCATTGCCCTCGTCATCTTCATGATTCGGAGGGGTTTCGTTGTTAGGTGGCGGACGTTGTAGAGTGAGAATAAGGTTTTCCATCAAAGCCTCAATTCTTTGTTGTCCTTGCTCCAACTGCTGGATGCGTGCGGTTACGTCATCATGCGGTGGAGGCTGCTCAGAACTTGTAGCCAAGACGTTCATCCCTCGGGATTCGAACGAAGAAATCGTCCTGGTGACTGAGCTGGGGCTCATTCTTCTGGATGAATAATCTGAAGAGTGGTTACTTCGGTGTTCTTGGCTTAGAGGAGTGGAGGATTCTTCCAGATGTGTTCTTGTCCGAGAGACGCTGCGAGTCACTGGACGTCTAACACTGATTTTGGTCGCTGACTTCTGGCGTTTTCTGGTTTTGCCAACCATATGAACAGCAACGAATTGGTCGGGTCTTTCTTTTTCGACCCATTTGTTTGAGACGTGGAGAGTAGAACGCTGGGTTCTTTGTTTCTCGAGTCTCTTTTGTCGATATGCAGTGCGGCGACGCATACGACGAGCAATTTGAGCTTCAGTCAGCTCTGGCTGGGCTCTGGCGATGAAGGATGTAGTCCCTCGTGCGCAACAGCCGAGTTTGTCTTCTTTAAAGCTGGGCAAGGACAGAATCTGGACGCGGTCCTTTGTCTGTCGCAATGAAGACTTGAATTTTGCGAGCTCGGTCCCTGTTGAGATGAAAGGTTGACTCGCGGGAGTGCAGGCTTCAGCATGTTTTTGCATAGGCCTAACGATGCAGGATTTGATTTTGGGCTTGTAGGAGCAAGCCGGCTCATGATGATTTTGTTTGTTTTTTGGGTGGAGGGTAGGTTGCTCCTCTTTCATGTAAGAGAGAGAGGGTAGAACTGATTTTCCTTGAGAGGGGCCAGGTATGCTGGCTTTGCAGATGTTCGGGACCTCCGTTGCTTGGTGAAGATCTCGGGGACCAAGTTTTGGTGTAAACCTGGTTTCTTGTGGGTTGAGGCTCCGTGGGAACGTCACGGGCTTCAGGTTTCTTGGTGTTCGCCCTTGGTGCCATTTTAGTGACACGTTGCGGGGCGGTTTTCTGTTTCTTGGCAGGTACAGTGTCTTCTGCGGGAAGTGGGAATGGTCCCAGCGATCCGAAGACGATGGTCCGGGGAGTTAAAGTTGACCCGGTGTTTGGAGAGTTGTCGAGGGAGATGACGCTTCGGCAACTGGCAGGGCGCTTATGCTTGTTTTGCTTGTCTTGAAGCATAAGCTGGTACTTGTTCTCATCGAAAGTGATGGTTAATGAAGCTGCCATTGTTAGTTTTGGAAAACTTCTGAAACAAGACCAAATCCATTAGTAATCACAAGAATATGGTGATCGTAAATGGAGAACAACTATGGTTTTGTCTTTTCAAATCACTTGAGGGGACATGGCCCAACCCAAGGACGATGAAGAAGGAAAAAAGCCATAGAGGATACAATTATTCTAAAATGCAAGTATGGTAGGCTCAGAGTGAGCGTTCCAGTGACTGCTAGAAGCAATTGTAGACCTTAATTCAAATTACCGAGAAGCAAGGCTCACTCGAGGTAAAATGATATAAGGTTGGAGATACAAATGTGTCGGTCGCGAATACAGTAGACCCGAAAGGGCGTACTAGCACCGCTAGGCACAAATGTTGCAAATCGCATCCTTGGGAAGGACACGAGATGGGATTTTTTGAAAGGTCAAATTTGGATTCATAAAGGAGAGCAAATGGTGTTCCAATCCGAACAAAGGCTCAACATTTCTGCGAGCGCTAAA
Source organism: Umbellularia californica (assembly GCA_028538565.1). NCBI lineage: Eukaryota > Viridiplantae > Streptophyta > Magnoliopsida > Laurales > Lauraceae > Umbellularia > Umbellularia californica. The sequence continues at coordinate 22,136,300 of JAPQWN010000012.1, read as the reverse complement.
TTCAGAAGGGAAGGAATCAGAATTTCTCGAATGTGAATCCAGTAATGACGGAAGTTTTTTTTTTTTGAAGGGTCAAGATTGAATTTATCAAAGAGAGCAAATGGTGTTCCGTTTCAAACAAAGGCTCAACATTTCTGTGAGCGCTAAATCCGAAAGGGAGGGAACCAAAATTTCTAACTCTGAATTCAAAAGTGACGGAAGTTTTTTTAAAAGGTCAAGATTGAATTCAACGAAGAGAGCAAATGGTGTTCCATTCCGAACAAGGCTCAACATTTCTGCGAGTGCTAAATCCGAAAGGGAAAGAACCAAGATTTCTCAACTTTGAATTCAAAGTGACAGAAGTTTTTTTTTTTTTTTTTAAAAAAGATTTTTTTTTGGAATTTTTTTTGAAAGGTGCACATAGATTTCCAATTCGATCTTATGAAACCTTAGTAGATAGATCAGCCCCCAGGTAAGGGTAGGATTACTTAATGAACCTGTTTGGAGGATCCTTGCCTCGAACAGTCTAGCTGTCTCCACACTCTGGACAAGGCTTTTCTTAAATCCACTTTGGTCAAAGAACGCAACTGGTGGAACCTTAGTGTTTTTTTTTTTGAAATCTTTTTTTTTTAAAGGTTTTTAATAAACTCATCAAAGAGAGCGAATGGTGTTCCAATCCGAACAAAGGCTCAACATTTCTACGAGCGCTCAATCCGAAAGGGAAGGAACCAAGGTTTCTCAAATTTGAATTCAAAAGAGAGAAAACTAAATTTTTTTTGAAATTATAATTTTTTTTTGAAATCCCAATTGGACTCATCAAAGAGGAAAGATGGCCCAATCCCCGATATGAACGATAACTGTAAACATTTCTATGAGCTATCAAGTTCAAAGAGGAGAGGATCAAAATTTCTCAAAGTTGAATCTTGAGAAAGAGAGAGCATTTTTTTTTTTTGAAAGAGTTTGAAATGAAGGTGTTTTTTTTTTAAATCCCAATTGGACTCATCAAAGAGAAAAGATGGCCCAATCCCCAATATGAACGATAGCTGCGAACATTTTTGTGAGCTATCAAGTTCGAAGAGGGAAGGATCAAAATTTCTCAAAGTTGAGTTTTTAAGAAAAAGAGATCAGATTTGTTTTTCTTTGAAGTGAGAAAGAACAATTGAAATCTCATCTCATGTTTTTTTTTAGATGCAAAATGCAACATAGGCCACCAACTAGAAAGGAGCCAAGTGATCAAAGCATCACGTTCTCAAGTCAACATGTCCCACCGGGTGTGCCAACTTGATGGACCCGAAAAGGAATCTTTCGTCCTCTCCTTCCGCACCCCGGGGGCTGACCTGGGTCTCGGCAGAGGAGGGAAAATCTCGGTCATCAATATTTTTGTACGGGTATGCCAGATTTACTTTCTACTTGAAATTTGGAATGGTGATAATCCGGAGATTCACCTTCACAAGTGGAAAGGAAATCAATCATTTTTTCTAACTTTTCAAATTGCATTAATATTAAGAAAAGAGACAATTTTGTTTTTTTTTTTAGAATGCTGTAGGAGACGTTTTTGTTTGTTTGCCGTAAAAGGCGATTTTGCCGTGAAAGGCGATTTTACAAAACTCATCAAATATGAAAGACAAGAATTGCGATTTCTTTTTGTCTCTTTAAGAAATACAAACTACAATAGAAAAGTAAGAAAAGGGATCTAACTTCTCAGGAGATTGTGGGGACACGTTGAGATCGACGGTCGCAAGTCATGCATGGACTTCGCCATCGTCCTTCAAATGAGAACATGTGATGCTTTGATTCTTTGGGTTGGCTCCTAACCTCGGTTTTTTAAAGGACAAGGACCAAGAGAAGGTCCTATATCCAATGAAAAACCGAGTAAACGGGCTGAAAAGCCGCGTTTAGGCCATGTTGGAGAAGGAGGTGACCTTGTGGGGGTGGCCCCCCAAGGGACGTTGATCACCTTGTGGTGCTTCCAGGAGCAAAGTAGTAGGACTTCGTCTGGCTTTCTTTGGGAGAAGTGCAGAACTTCAAGTCGATAGATGTCGATATCATATCATGATCCCTCTCTTGGAAATGGATCTCCTTTTCTAGGCTTTTGGTAGCCATGGGATGATTATGGGCATTGATAGCCATGATGAGAGCATTGATGAGGAGTTACAAGTTAATTTTGTAACTCCTTTTTCATGGCTTGTGATTGGCCGATGAAGGTAGTGGGCATTTAATCACCTTTATGTTTCATGATGATGGGAGTTTCATGGGTTTAATGCCATGATTGCTTGGATTTGTAACTCCCAGATGCTTGAATCTGATTGGGCCGTCCAAAATAATGAGTTAATAACCGCATTAAGTTGTCATAAACGGGTCAATTAACGTCATTAAGTGGCCGCCAAGGCATGTGAAGAGTCGCGGGCCGCGCTACGCCTTTTGAGATTCTTCTTGCGATCATCACAGATGGATCCACGCATTGTTTGATGTCGGATTGCGATGCAATTTTAGATATTAGTTGATGTTGTTGGGCCGGTGACATCTGTCTTGTCGATTTCACGATCGGTCGGACAGAAAGTGCACTTTCTTGGTCAGCCGGTTGGCGATCTTGGAGCGATCGGTGATGATTTCATGCTTTTAACGGCGGATCCGAGATGTCGATGAAGATCAGTCGTTTTCAAGCATCAAACATTGGATTTTCAGAAAATCACAGAGGCAGGAACACCCGAAACGCGAAAAAGATCGAAAAACGGGCAATTTCGTGCGAAATCCGGCGACCCGGATTTGCAGGGTCGCCGGCGACCCTAGGGTTTTTTGCCCTTTGGTCGCCGAGCTTCGTTTTCGGCCGATTTTCCGTCTTTTTCGTTTCTTTTTTCTTCTGTATTTTTCTTGACATTTTCCCTCAATTTTTGACTTGATTTTCTTGGAGAAAACTTGACGAGAACCCGTGCGAAATCGGAGCACAAAGTTTCCCATTTTTCGGGAAAGTCGAAGACTTTGTAGCCGATTTTCCGTCAAGAGTCGAAACTAGGTCAAACGATGTCGGAATGACCTGAAAATTGAGGTGAAGCTTCTTGAGTAGTGGATAGGACCAACCATGGGCTTTTATTTGAGTTTTGAAGCCGTTTGGGGTCCCATCGATGCTTCACTTGATTTTACTGTGGGGAAAATGCCGAGCTTTGATATGTGGTCAAACGATGTCCGATTGACCTGAAATTCGACGAGGAGCCTATTGGAGTCATTTTGAGACGTTCCATTGGCTCCGTTTTGGATGTCATGGTCCCGGATTGCTCCGCCGCCGGTAGGCTTGATTTTCTCTCGGAGCATCGAAACCTGGTCAAACTTTGTCGGAATGACCTGAAATTCGACGTGCAGCCTTTTGGAAGCATGTTGAAGCCACTCATGTATTTTTTTTTATGAGTGATGGCTTCAGTGGTTTCCGCCGCCGGGAGGCTTGATTTTGCTGTTCTAGCATTAATGGAGGGTCAAACGTTGTCGGTTTGACTTGAAATTTGGCATGGAGCCCTTTGGAGACATTCTGGAGTCATCCGTAGGCTCTGATCAAAGTTTTGGCGTCTTTGATGATGTCGCTGCCGGGAGCGCTTGTTTAGCTGTCGGAGTAGTGAAGTTGGGCCAAATGATGTCGGAATTGCCTAAAACCTCAGGTGTACCCCTCTTTTAGCTGTCTTGAAAGATCTTTCAGTTTCTGTCTGATTCTGACAAAATCTGATGCTTGAAGTAGCCTTGCCTGTTTTATAGCAAGATGCAGCTTCACGAGGCTTCTTGATGTTGAGGAGACATAGTGACTTTTTTGGTGTCAACATCTGTAATGTCTAATCGGGGAACTAAGGACTGAGACTTTCATACACTCTCTCTCTTGCCTTCTAAGATGAGTGGTTCTGGTTACTTTAAAAAGATAAAATGTGCAATAAATTTTGTATACAGAGAGAGAACATGACCCACCAAGAACATGTCTCTATCTACACATCTCCCAAAATGGGCTGCACACTGTATCCATCCTCATGGTTGAACCCTCATTCGTTTCTATGCAGTATGTTTAAAAAAAATTAAAATTAGATTGCTCAAACGACAAAAGACTATAAAGGATTAATCATCATAGATGATTCCACAAAAACTAATCAATATAACGAAGAATACCAGAAACAAACCAACCACAAGCTTTCCAATTGCTAATATATCCACACTTCTCTGAAGTATCATCAAGATTTATCAGTTGAATTTTAGAATACAAAAGGTTATTTCTTAGAGCCGTTGAAAAAGACTCAAAATCAAAGCCCTTGTATTTGACAACTCCCTCTCAAAATTGGCGTGATCTAGAAAGCACATTGCAAATAAAACACAATCAATCACACTGGGCAAGTAAATCAGGTCCCTGGTGAAAAGATATGAATTCTTAACATAAACAACAGGAATTGTGGAATAGAAATCAATCAAGCAAAGGCATAAAATGAAAGCATTTTCTATATACTAAAACCTTTATGATTAAAGTATAAAAACAATGATAAACATATTCAATGAGATGGATATAGACTCATTGATTGATGTGGGTTATAGTTCAAAACAAAGCGCTATAATTTTCACTTTGTTTTCTTAAAATCCCAAGAGCTTAAATCCATAAAACAACACAATAGGGCTATGTGGGTGCAAGGGCTGGGCAGGTGGAGGGTTGGGCGGGAGGAGGGTAGTTGTGCGTGGGGAGAGAATATGAGGCTAGGACGGCGTGGGGGAGAGAGGGATGAAGGAGATGTACCTTCTGCAGTTAAGGAAGGAGAACCCAAGAGACGCTGCCTCACGAGGAAAAGAACTTAATAGACGTGCATAGAGTGAAGAAACGAAACATGGACGATAGTTAATAAGGATTTTTAATTAACCATCTTAATTATATTTAGTGGGGGCTATTATGACCCCCACTAAATATGAGTAAAGAACTCAAAAGACGTGCGTTGAGTGAAGAAACGAAACATGGACGACAGTTAATAAGGATTTTTAATTAACCATCTTAATTATATTTAGTGGGGGCTATTATGACCCCCATTAAATATGAGTTTTACCGGCGTCCCAACTAATGGCCGCCGCTAAAAATACATTTTTACCCTTCACCAAATTAGTCGCCACTAAGATTTAGACGCTAAAAACAAAAAAGTTTCCCGCTAAACGTTGGCGCAATTGGAGTGGAGTTTATGCCAGCAGCCATTGGAATAGGAGCCGCTAAAAGTGAATTAAATTTGACTTGTTGGCCCCCATTATAGGTGATCTTATAGCGGTGCTTTTGGCCGGCCCCCGCTAAAAGTGGTTTTTCTTACAGTGTCCCCACCATGGATTTGAAAAAATCTGATTGGTCCAAATTGTGTATGAAGGCATGGATTACCCTACCAAACAAATGGTGGAATCATTTTGTAGTGAACAGTTCACACAGAAAACAACAGAAGCAATATAGACATTTTTGGGAGAAGCTGCTAAAAATACATTGCAGTGAGCCCCAATAAAAAAGGAACCCACCAAAACCACCATTCTAGAGAAAGGGCGAATGTTCAAAGTAGAACCCAAATTTAAGGCAGATGCCAAATTGGACACATTGATAAGGAAGTTAGAGACCTTAGAGATATACCAAAAACCCACTCCAAATACATTGAAATCATTAAGGTATAGTCAGGCTATAATGCAGATATTGATCCAACAACTTTAGGTCAAGCCGAGTCAATCGAGGAAGTCAATGTGCTTTATCAAAACACTCATTTTGATAATCGTCAAAGGTATGACCCATACTCCAACACATACAATCCAGGTTGGAGAAAAACCGTCTTTTATGAGAAAAACTAATTTTAAAAATTAGATTATTCGGATTTGGATGCCTCGATTGAGTCCATATCTGCAGTAGAATAAAACTGATCAACATGTGTTTGCATGAAAAAAGGATGTTTTGGAATGCTTAATGGACTCTAAATGCTCTGATCTATTTGTTATTATTTATCTCTTTATTATTAATAACATCTCATATTCTAGTTGCTTTAGTTTTATGTGTGATGCCTTTATATTTTTTATCATTGGTTTGCTCTCCGTGGGTTCGATCCGTACTTGCCATTATTTATTTATACACGCCTCGCATTTGCGGTATTTTATTCATTAAACATACGAGCAGCATACCATAAGTAAAGAGTATGTCAAACAGACTACTACCATAACTTGTTGCATGCAATCTTGTCTTCTACCTTTGTAAGGAATTTGTTTCTTTGGTTGGATATTGGCATGCATAAGGGTGCCATTGAAAGCACCAATACAATCCTATAATAAAAAAAGATGTTAACAATGAGAAGAATTAATGTTATATAGAATAAAGAAAAAAGAGGTGTCAGTACTAAGAAAAGAAAGCAATACATTTAAATATGGCTTAAATGTAGATTCAAAAGAACCTTCTTAGGCACTATATCTAGTGGAAGTGGCTTTATCATGTCTTTTGAAAATAGCATCATTGTTATTAGTATGAAAGTGTCAAAGAATAGTTTCCCCTGAGTGTTGGAATCTATTCTGTATCACTCTATTTGTATGGGCATGCGTAATGACCATCGCGGACATAGCCAACTGCTCCTCCACAAATACATTTTTGTTGTCTTTGAGCCCTTCCTAGTGAGTGCAATCAATCGAACTTTAGAACAATTCCATTTTCCTAAAATTTTTGAAAGTTGCATTATTGGTCAATCAAAGTGGTTATGATCTTCTAAATTGAAAGATTTCTTAAATTAAGAAATATTCTTGTTACAATAGATCAATTCATTTAGGAGTCCAAGAACCTTAGTCTTGGGTGGTATTGACTACTGCAACCATACTCTATTTTGTAACAATCTTAGTTACTTTAATCTCTTGTAACATACTCTATATTCTCGGCTAATGAATGGGCTAAAGGATGATGGAGGTATGATAAAGATCAATACATGTCAATAAGGGTTGTTACCAATATAATATCCAAAGGCATTGCATTAGCATCTATTAAAACTGATACTCATCCTCCTTATTCAAATTGAAGGTAGCTGAACACGTAGAGAGAAGGCAAACCATCGTTGCATAGTTGGGTCTTACATCATCGCTCGACACAAGCATTTGCAAGAACAAATTCAACATCTCAACAATCATCCCTTTCCGTCCATACTCATTAATCAAAGTAGTCCAATAAACCACAATCCTTTTCATCGACATGCATCAAAACTTACATGGATCTCATTCATTTTGCGTGATACTGGTCTCTAGCTATCCAAGCCTTCCCCTTTGTTTTGTGACAACTTGTTGGCTCTACATATGACGGTTAGTCCGGTGTTTCATACACGGACCAAACAAATCAAGATTAACTATATATATATATTTTTTTTTTGTGAAAAAGTTGCATTGGGTGCCTTGACAACTAGCTTCATTTCTTCTAAAAATCAAGTAGGCGGCATTTCTACCAAGACTCTTCCACATTGCCAATTTACTCAACTTTCGGTCTAAATTGGGTTTTTGGCCTCTATTGCCCATTTGAGGGGCATGATGAAGAGGTCGCACTATCATCAAAGTGCCATTTATCACCATCTGATGAAGCCTTACCAATTCAACAATTTGATGGAGCTAAAACACAGTCAATGAAGCCATTGCAATATTTACCCGAAAAAAAATAAAACAAATGAAGCTGTTGCAATAATCTTCCTAGACTTGTGTACACTTGGATAGTCATTTGGACAGTTTTGTAGAGTTCAAATATCAAGGATTGTTATAACAACATGTCTCACAGAATGTATAAGTAAGAACCTCTCCCTCTCTACAAGAATTGAGAGGGACATGGACGTTAGTTTTCATTCAATGTTTACCCCACTTTATGAATAAACTATTGTCAATCAATATTCTTTTTTTGCATAAAATTGTTTGATACGGTATCAGATTCAACCGGTTGCGAGTTCAAATCTCGAGATGAATGACCCAGTGCAAAAAAAGAAAAACCAAAACTGCTTGTAGCCAAAAATGTGCTGACAAGGATGTAGTAATCTAAGGAGGCATTGTTTCAGCCCAATCCCAGTCCCATTTTAGTTGGGCTTTAAAATGTATTGTCCAAGCCCAGCCCACTGGGCTCAATTTTTTTAAAAGCTCAGTATTTTCGGGCTTGGGATTGGTCAGGCCGGGCTTTCTACTCGCTTCAACACGTCCCATTGACATGCCTAATTATAATGATCAATACTAAAAAATTTAATAAAACCATATTATATGTATGTATGAATTATCTGTGAGATCCTTCGGAGTTCAAGCTCATGAGGGGAATTTAACTTCTCAAAATAAAAGTAGATGCCTTTGTTAAACCTTATATCGATAGGATTTGATCACTTAATAAAAAAAAAAACTAGAATTTACAATTAGAGCACGTCTGTACAGTGTTGCAAAAAAATCAATTTCGCTTTTCTACATTTAGAGTAAACCTCATTCCGATTCCCTTCTCTTTCGTGGAAATGCTTTTATATGAAATTGTAGAAAATTTGGTTCGTTTTTTCAGTTTCTCTTGTGGAAAAGCGAGTGCATCAAGTGTGAAACTTCTTTTGTATTGAAAAGGTGTTTTCACTATTTGTTATTTGTTTTATTGAAAAGCAGCTGCACAAATGTCCCCCTAGGGTGAAATCATTACTACTATCAATTTCTCACGCCTTGACAAAATGAGATTTTAAATACACAATGTACATTGCAAAAACCATGGAGACATTTTAGATATTGAAAATTTATAACATCCAAAGTAGAGACAAGGTCTACTTTTGATATTTTCATCTTGGTCCATATTCCATGCATCCTAAATGTTGAGGTAACAAGCCACATGATCAACAAAAGGGCCTATTTCTTGGCATTGGAGTGAAAAATGATGTCCTCACTCCTCACTGAGAAAACATGTCCTAATTCTCCCTCTGTTTTCTCAACAGCCAAACGGGCTCAAAACCCCCAAAGGTTTTTTAAAATAGCCTTTGCATTTTAAAATAGCCTTTGGATTTCAGTCTCTCTCTCTCTCTCTCTCCCCACCCTTAAACCCTTGGTCGACAAAGCTAGGGTTTTTGCAGGGTCGAAGTCGATCCAATCTCGAAAACCAGGATCTGGGTCTCCTTCAATTGCACTTCGATGGAGGCAGTTGTGGTGGATGCCGGATCGAAGCTCTTGAAAGCTGGATTCGCGGCTCCCGATCAAGACCCAGCGCTGGTAAATCGATTCCCTCATGTTTTTTTTATCATGAGATTACCATACAATCTTTACATGTTCTTTTTCATTTTGGTTCTCAAGGCATCTGAAAACATGAAATGAATATAGATGTGGGTTTTGAAGTTCTCTTGGACTGTGAATTTGCTTGCTTTGTATTGAATTTCAAGCCATGCTTTCCTATCACAAGTGGCTAAAAATGGAGGAGTGAAGGAGAAGGTTCACAAATGGAGATAAAATATATTCTTCTCTTTGGTATTAAATGATTACCCAGCATTCCTCCTAGTAAGTAAAATTTCAGGATAGTGAGGGTATCATCTCTGCATCTCCACCTTGTATCTTTCACTTCTCACCTCTTTAGCATTCTTTGGTTAGAAAACACTTTACTAGAAATTCCTAGGTAGTCAATATAAAGTAGGTAAATGGGCCCTCAAGGCAGAATTGGATGGGTGGTCTCTCTCTCTCTCTCTCTCTCTCTCTCTCTCTCTCTCTCTCTCTCTCTCTCTCTCTCTCTCTCTCTCTCTCTCCCTCCCTCTATATCTTGCAAGTTTCTGTTATTGGGGCATGTTTGCATAATTTTTAAACATGCGACTATCAGATGGAACCAACACATATTGACTGTCTGAATTTAGCAGCGAGGCAACCAGCAAACTTAGAGCTTTTGATTGACACTATGTAAGATGTTTGAAGAATGTCAGTCAGCATGGATACGGGAAAGAAGGCTGTGAGGCAAAAGATGGATGCATGAAAAAAGTTATTCATTTATCATTAAAAAAAAAGAAATCTTTATTTGAGTGCTGGATGAGTTGATTGGTTAGACTTGGATCTAACCATGTTTTTTGGGAACTGTTTTATGCATAGATCATGAGTTTCATCATTTTCTATGATAGGAATGGATGGATCAATTCATTTAGTGGTCTGGTGGTACTACTGTCCTTTTGGCCTTGTATACTTGCTTGAGTATCATGGCAATTGGGGTCTATTTAATTCAGGCTTATTTTTGAAAATTGACTAGGAAGTTCATTTCAAGAGTTAGACAACTGATTAGTAGCCAATAGATTAATTGATAATAAATTTGGTGGAACTTAGAAGGGGAAATTGCACAACTTAAAGAAAAGAGGTTATTGAGACAAGGAAGTTGAAATTCATTACCACTCCAGTTAGGCAAGCTTCATAGGTTATGTGTTGGGCATGATGGGTTATTGGGTCAGAGCAAGGAGAGTGGATGATTGAATATATTTCTACATTTTTCTTTGTATTGGTTAATGGTTTCTTGACACAACTCTTCAAAGCATCTCATGGATTTTGCCAACATAATCTGTTGTCTTCGGTTCTTAAGCTAACCATTCACATATAAAATTATCATTCAAAAAAAAAAAAAAAAAAAAAAAAAAAAAACCCTTCAACAACAATGATGTGGTTCCCTCTCATATGAAAAAGAAGAGATCCAGGACTGGGCAAATTAGCTGGCTATCAAACTTAAGAGTCATATACGATGAATGCATGCATGCATGTGTGTGTAATCCTCATGGACCATGCTCCGGCTGCACCTTTAATAGGTTTGCTCTCTGCAGGTCCACTTGGGACCACCACCAATCACCATATGGGGTTGGATGGGAAGGTCTCATCATGGATAAGTTGTCATCCTTGTTGGATGATAGCTATTGACTTGAGGACTCCAATTCTTTTAAAGCGTAAATTAATATTTAATCAAACACTGAATGCCAATTTGACTAGGATCATTTATTTGGGAGCTCCCTTTCTCGACTCTCGATGCCTGATTTTATCATGTGGGTGCCATCTTTGCTCTAGCTCACTCCACATGCCCCATAAAATTGCAGCTGGACCAAATTTCACTCTTATTATAGCGAAATCTGGCCTAGAGTCTTCATTTTTTTGGGAGGTTGCGGGAAGAAGTTGTTGCCCGGGGGGGGGGGGGGGGGGGGCGGCATCAGTTGATGAGCATGGTCAATCCTTTAGATTGCTAGCATAATATGTGTAATTGTGAGTTTTCTAGACATGCACTTCCAACATGGTCATGGTCAAACCTGTCCCTAGACATGCACTTTAAGTTTTCTGGAAGGTGAATATTATTATGCATTCTCTTTCAAACATGAACATATTGTCTTGTGCTACTAATTTGTTTAATGCTATGCATTTTAATTTCTCTCTTAACATGATCCAGATAATTCCAACTAAAATGAAACGCATGCTCGAAGATGGAGACTTGACTGATAGTTCAATGTTTGAGGATGTTAGTGTTGATCCAGTCGTGAGGGGTTTTATCAAAGATTGGGATGCTATGGAAGACTTGTTGCACTATGTTCTATACACTGGGCTTGGATGGGAGATTGGAAATGAAGGACAGATTTTATTTACTGATCCTCTTTCAACCCCTAAGGTCGATAAACTTCACTTGCTCCCTTGTCCTTTTTCTGACTCCATATTTGCCATTAAGAATAATTTTTGGATTCACAATCATGCTAGTTTGTGTTCTATACTTTACATAATAAATTTTGAGTTTTTGAGTTGAGTGGGCGTTGATCAACGTTTGGTTGGCACTATCTTTTTAACATAACTGATGTCGATCATCCCTTGAGTATCATAGATATTGGAAAATGAAGATTCTTTTAAGTGGTTGAACTTCCTTTTTTCCTTTTGTTTCAACCTTGGGTGCTGTTTTGTTTCAATGTCAAGAATTTGATCTAAAAGGGAGCCAATACAAAAATAATTTTGTTTACAGAAAAATAACAATTTATGTTACCTATAAAAAAAAAGAAAGGAAAAATGCACTTTTTTTTAATGTCCTGGCTTTGCTTTAGCATTGGAATAAGGGATGTTAGGAGGGTCATGGAGCTTAAGGGTGCAAACTGGTTTGACAAGCCTGACTGGTTCCCTACCTGTCATGGTACGGGTATGGGCAGGGCTGTAGAGCTTCGTTTGTTTGGATTGGATTCTGTTTTGAATGCCCAATTAGAATGTGGGTTTGATTTGGGTGGGAACATGGTGAACCTTACAAAATCCAACCTAATGTATATGATATACTATATCAGGATGTGTACGATGTGGCATTTGGTGGCATTTTTTCTGCGTGGACAGAAGTACCCTCTCAATCATTTTGATAGTTTGAAAAATTGGAAATTTTCATCACTTTACCCCTTTTTGATGTTTTCAAATGAGTATTTACTGCATTTGGTAACACATCAAATTCATTGTCCTATTTACTTCCCTAAATCTTTATGTGAAAATCTTTTGTACTTGGTGAATAATGCAACTTTCTTATTCCTCTTTTACCCCTTTTTGATGTTTTTAAATGAGTATTTACTGCATTTGGTAACACATCAAATTCATTGCCCTATTTAATTCCCTAAATCTTTATGTGAAAATCTTTTGTACTTGGTGAATAATGCAACTTTCTTATTCCTCTTTCATAATAAAAAAGGCCAAATATCTTTTAATAGTCACTAACAAGGAACCCATGTGATGGACGGGGCCAAGATAAAAGAAAAGAAAGTGTGGCTAAAAGAAGGCAGCGTTTCCGTTGGCTTATATTAGCAGACTAAAATGGATGGAATAACATGTATATTTTGAGAAATTCTGAATGGATTTTTTTTATTTTTTTTGAAACTTGAAAGTCATCAGTTTTGTGCTGCCTGCTTAAATTTCGAAGGTTGAAGATAATAAAATGCAAGCCTAAAGCCATCTTATCTGACCAGTTAATAAACATTTCATTATTATAAAGCAATCAGTATAAAGAGAAGATATCGTGTAATATATTAAATTTGAAGTAAATGGCTCTAGCAACCATGCATCTTTAGCTTAAGTATTATGCTCCACACTTAGGAAGAAGATCCAACGGTACAGCACTGTGTCTAGGATCTGAGGAAGAATAATTGATGAATCAAGGGCATATTTAAGATCCTACAATCTACATAACCTACCATTCTGTGTTCTGACTGATGTCGCTTACAACTAATAGGTGTACAACATAATCTCACTCTGTAACCTGAGGTCCCTATTAATCACATCACATGACCTGATTGTGGGACTAAAAGGTTGACCGATATAGCCTCCAGATTGTGGATCAATTGAGAATGGGCTTTCTTAACATGGTCGTATGAGGATGCTGCTTTCCAATAATTTTGACCGGATTGCTATTTTTGTAAGTTGCTTAACATAAAACACTATTGTAAAAAAGCTTTATTGTAACTAGTGTTTAATTTCTCATTTTTTTGAATGGTGTTCACAGGCTGTCAGAGAGCGGTTGGTGCAACTGATGTTTGAAACATTCAATATCTCGGGCTTTTATGCATCTGAGCAGGCTGTACTATCACTTTATGCAGTTGGACGCATATCAGGCTGTACTGTTGATATTGGGCATGGGAAGATAGGTATGCACTCTTGGTTAAATGCTTACAAGAAAATATACTAATGGGCATATATATGGTGTTGAAATGGTTATTTTGGCAGTACTATTTGTTCTATGAACAATGAATGAATATTATAAGAAAAGTCCATCAATGCACATATTTTATTGTGTGCTCCTGGAGCCTTCTTTTAGGATCAGTAATTAGGTTTTGACTTCTTAAAAAGTTGTGCATTGGGAAGTAAAAGAGACTGTACAGTACAAGAGGTGTGCATTGTTTGCACGCACAACAATATAAACCCCCCACATCTAACATAATGATCTGAAAATTCTCACTCAAAGAATTAGATTTCATTGGCAGCATTCCAAAGAATGTTTTGAAGCCTATCTTGTGACATTTGCTGTCTTTGTACTCCTTGTTTTCCCAAACCATTTGCTGTCTATTTGCTCCTTATTTTCCCAAACCATTCGCTACATCATTTTCACTTCCATAAACATGAGTGAAGGACACTGTCACCGTTCGACTTTGACTCCTATATCTCCCTTAGCAAAAGGCCAATCTCTAAGATTCCATCTGCTCTCTATCTAATTGTTTTGCCAAACCATTTGCTACTGCAATTTCACTTTATAAAAATGGGTCAAGGACACTGTCATCATTGGGCAAAAATTCCTGCTTCTTCCTTAACAAAAGGCCAATCTTCTTGATTGTTTTCCTCACTTTTGAATGCACCTCACACGTTTTTTTCCCTCCCGTGATACTAAATTTATAGATCTAGTATTTGAAAATCTTCAAGGCATCTCAAGTCACTATAAATTTTGCCTTTGAGATTCCTTAAGGCCAACAGGGCCTCAAAAGGTATTTAAAACCTCCCCTTTATTCTTCATGCTTTGTCATATGACGATCTATATTCATCTGGTATCCATGTATGTGCTGCTTCACACATTGTTCTAATAGTTGAATCTCACTTGAATTCAATTTGACGTCAAAGATCTGTAATTATCATTTTTTGATGTTTTTTCCTTCAAAGAATGGACCCACAGATTCTTCCCATGAGAGCACATCGTTAATTATCAATGGAATGTCTTGTTTCTTTTCAAATGCATCTTTCCGATTTTCATCATTGTTCACCATGAATGAACCAACTATGTACAGTTTCTTTTCGTTGATTCCCCAATGTATGGATTTTGTTTTAAACTTGAAAGTGAATAAATCTTCCCGCACAATATCCTCTTTGCTATAATCATTATAGGTTACTATTATCTCTTCTGTCATGTGAAATTAATCAATGCCCTACTGAATTACTACCGGTTTTCTTGATCTTTTTCAAGTGATTTTGTCACTGTTGTCATTCAAGAATATGCATGATACTGCCCATCAAGAAATGAAGGTTCTATGAATATATATTGTCTGGGTTATATTAATACCTATTTCTCCATTCTACTATTTTCTAGATCCATGTCATCATTGGTTTGATAATCTCATAGGTACCTCAGTCCACCATATCTTGGTATCGTTTTCAAATGCGGCGAGGGAATCTCACCTGGCACTTCATGGCAAGATCTGCTTTTGATACCACCTGATCCAATTGAAAATCGTTTGATGCTGCTTGGAGAGCAACAATTATAGATCTAAGGTTTTACACTACCCATAATCTATCCACCGAATAAAAAAAAAATACTAGTATAATAGACGATAGAATGGAGATAACAATCTATAATCATGCCAAAGCACTTAATTTTGAATTGCACGCCTGTAATGGATTCACACATTCATTCTTCCCAATCTTTGGGATTTTTCTCGAAAAAGAATAAACAAAACCAAAAGCTATGATATTACATGAAGAAAAAACCCTAACACAATTATCAAATCGACATACCTATGTTTTAATCTTGACCTTTAAAAATAATATGATACACATGCACATGGCTGTGTGCATGCGTGCGTGTGAGGCGGTGAGATATGGTTCGTGATGCGATTCATTGTTTTAGCTTGGGAATGTATCCCACATTTGTTTTCTGTTGTCAAAACTTCTGTGCAGTATGTCTTCAAAATTTTACCATTACTGATACTCTGATAGCCATTTGCTTTATTTATTTAAAATTTTGGCATTTAGGGTCTATAGAAATCCCTCTTGCATGAAACAAGTCAGTTTTCCAAAAGGGCACAGTACTCCCTAAACCATAAACCCTAGAATCCGTTGGAGTCGAACATTTCATTTGAAGGTGTAGGCATGGACTTGGTTCACGTGGCAGGGCATCACCACGTGGCAGGGCATCACATGTTGGTTCATTTCTGTGGAGAAGGTTTCCGTTGTATTTAATGTTCCATAGTGCTTCTTTCATTGTTTAATCTCCATCACTCATCGCTGTGGACCCCACCAGCACTTTATTTTAGTAGAACACCAATGATCAACCAATCAAAATCACCATCTATCATCTCCTTTTTTCTTGACTCCATTTGTCCCGTGCCCACACAAAAATTACTCAACGATCCTTTATTTTCTTAACATGGGTATCCCTGAGTTCATTGACCCAATAGGACTATACCATTCTCTTTGGTGGCAATTGTTAACCCACACAAATGCACCCGAGGTAAATCTTGAGTGGATTTCGAAAGCAAGAGGAGCAAACCGAGGCCTTATGTCAGTCCACCAACTCTAGGTGATTAATTTCTACACACAAATCCCAAAATCCTAACCTAGCTGTTTCCATGGTTCAACCATATGTATATGAATTCCTGATCAGTGCTATTTGGGTGGTAGGCCACACTATGAATCGGCCATGTTTGATACTGTTTATCCGTTAACATGATCAAGTTATCTTTCAATTGGTGAAAGGTTAAAACGTCTAATGGCCAATAGTGCACATTCAAGTCTTTGTTTGGTGCCTCATTCAATTAACCTATGGACCACTGGCCCTTCTCTCTCTCTCTCTCTATTATATATATATATATATGGGGAACATTCATGTGCATCTATCCCTCACCAAAAATGGTGAGGGACACCCCTTTTGGGGGTGTTTCAAGTACAAAAGTGGTACAAGAGGTGTACTTTGTACCTCCCTCTTGTACTTGAAACAACCCCAAAATGGGTGTCCCTCACCATTTTTGGTGAGGGATAGATGCATATGAAGATCCCCCTATATATATATATATATATATATATAGATATAGGAAAATTCTCTAAAACGCCCCTTCAAAATATAGGCATTTTCGTCCCTTTGTAATATCAAACCAAACAAAGCCATGTAGAAGATGCAGTTCCCCACAAATAATTTATTACGAGAAGATACAGCTCACCACCAATGGGGATCTTTGGAAAAAGTAGGAAAGCATTAATCGCTTTTAAGGAGAGCAAATAGGGATTTACAACACCAACATGGATCTTTGGAAAAAGTAGGAAAGCATTAATTGCTTTTAAGGAGAGAACCGTAAAAAGTAGGAAAGGAGAGGCGTTTTGCACAAAACACCCTTTTGGATGTGGCCGTTCTGTAGAATTCCTGTAAGAGAGGAGGTCAACATGTAGAATTCCCTTAAGAAACATTATTGGGCCCACCGATAAAAAAATCAATGGAGCCAAGTGAAGGGGAAAAGGGAAAGGATATGCAATTAATCGTGAATTAACTGAAGAGAAAAACTAGGAAGATTTTGAAATCGTTTGTTAGCCACCATTATTGCATGTTTTGAGATGATAAGCATTAAACCCCTTTTCGTTAAAACTAGGAAAAGAAATGCATTCCTTTTGGCATTAATAATTCTTCTCTCTTTCGTTAAAAGGAGAGGCCTTTTTTTGTTGTAAAAACACCCGGGTATGTATGTATGTATGTATATATGTCTGTCTGTCTATCTATCTATATCTCTTCCCTTTTTTTTTTTCTGAATTCACATGTAAGTCGATGTAACATTTGTTATCTCTAGCTTACTTGCATAAGCTATTCCTAGACAGCCTACTAAGTACTTATGTATCAGACATAACATTTAAGAAACAAGTTTCTTTTAGGGTGAACTAATCGTTTACACCACCCATTTTCTTTAACATAACCAGATATTGCACCAGTTTGTGAAGGTGCTGTTCAGCACATTGCCTCAAAAAGATTTGAGATTGGAGGTATTGATTTGACAAAGTTATTTGCTCAGGAACTTCACAAGTCCAATCCACTGGTAAGTATTGACATTTCTGAAGTTGAGAAATTGAAAGAGCAATATGCGTCCTGTGCGGACGATCAATTTGCCTATGAAGGGATTCAAAGATCATGCCCAGCTGAAAGGCACACTCTTCCAGATGGACAGGTTTGCTGCCATGTGAATATATTTATTTATCATTTTTAAAATTTTTTATTCTGTTACATTTTTCTGAGTGACGCAAGCTTTCTTAGGAATACCCAAACACGGGTGACTGCCTACTCATTTTTCTTGATTTCCTTGAGAGATGTGACAAAAGGATTTGTGAAGATACCTGAACATGTTTCTATTCTTTATTTTTCTTTCTTCAAAATTCCTCCTTGCCAACACCTATTTCTTGCTACTTAATAAAGTCAACCATTGATGACATTTGCTGTCTCCTTCAACCATAGAATGGCCTGAAAATGGGTGGAAGCTTTTTTATGCTGACAGGAAGTGTTTGGACCATTGCTTTTGTTGCTATTGTTCTTGTTGTTTCCTTTTAAGAGAAATTTACAAGAGGACGAATGCTAATAGACTATAAAAAATGTAGAAGAGAGAGGATAAAGACACAGAATGCAAAGAATGGACCATCAAGATGATCAGTGCTGTAAAACTACGAGTCTTGTAAGTGAATTCTGTAGAGAAAATGGGCCCAAGGCCCAGCTAGTGGAGATCTGCTGAGTCATTCAATGATGTGTCGTGTCCTCACATGGAAAATAAGGAGTCTACTTTCTAAGCTAGATCCAGTAGCTGGGCCTTGGGCCCATTTTCTCTACATATGCAACTGCTTCCCACTGCCTCAACACAACTTAGCATGTCAGCCTTGGTATTAGCATCTTAAGAGATGGGATCAAATGCAAGCATGCAACCTCCATTGACTCTGTCAATTCTTTGGTGTCATTAATTGTAAAGGCTGTCATTCCCACAATTCCAAGATACAGATGAACGAGAGTTTTTGGGAAAATTACTTTGTATTGTCGTGTGTTCTCTTGGAGAACCAACCACCAATATATAGAATTATACATGCCACAATCAAGGGCCTTACAAAGGAAACTATGAAATTACAACAATCACTAATCTATGTTAGGAAAGCAATCAATTATTAAATATGTACAGCTATCTCAATATTTGACCAAATCAATCCACGTAAGGTGAAGCTTTGCTGGACTGGAATGACTGATGGGCCTTGGACTCCTTCATGGGTCATGGGCCAAACTTAACACCCCCCCTCAAATTGATGCGGGAGAATCAATGAGCATCAATTTGCCAACCAAGAATTGATGGCGTGGTCGGGGAAGACCTTTAGTGAGGATATCTGCAATTTGAAGTTCAGAGGAGACATGCGGAAGGCTGATGACATCACGTTTAAGTTCATCACGGATGAAGTGACAATCAACCTCGATGTGTTTGGTGTGTTTATGAAAAATCGGATTTTCAGTAATCCGAATTGCACTGGTATTATCGGCATAGAGGGGGGTAGCGCCTTCTGCAGGAAAGCCAATGTCAGAGAGTAGACCTCGGAGCCAAAGAATTTCGGAGCACGCAGCAGACATAGCGCGGTACTCAGCTTCGGTAGAAGATTTAGAAACTGTCATATTTCTTGCATTTCCAGGAAATCAGACTATCACCCAAAAACATACACCATCCTGTCGTCGATCTGCGAGTATCGGGACAACCAGCCCAATCAGCATCTGAATAAGCTCGGAGAGAGAGGATTGTTGGATGGAAAAAACAACCCGTGAGTCGGGGTGCGAATAAGGTACCGAATGATGCGACGAACAGCAGCCATAGGAAGATGACGAGGAGCAGTCATGAACTGACTCATGAGATTGACCGCAAATGAGATATCAGGACGGGTGATCGTGAGGTAGATCAAACTCCCCACTAACTGGCGATATGTGGTAGGATCTGGAAGAAGGTCACCCTCCTCTTTACTGAGTTTGACATTCAGTTCGATTGGCGTATCGACTGGAGCAGAAGCAGTAAGGCCAGCCAAGTCAATGAGATCAACCATGTATTTGTGTTGATTGAGAACTATACCAGTAGGGTATTGATGAACTTCAAGACCGAGGAAATAGTGTACGGGGCCGAGATCCTTCATTTGAAATGTTTGATGAAGAGAGGCTTGAAGTTCATGAATCATTTGTGCATTGGGACCAGTAATGACAATGTCATCAACGTAGACCAGGAGAACAGTAATTCCAGATGGAGCATGATGTAAGAACATAGAAGGATCATACGGGCTTGGATGAAAACCCAAGTGAAGAAGAGCATCTTGAAATTTCTCAAACCATGCGCGAGGTGCTTGCTTCAGACCATAAAGAGTGACGGAGCTTAGCAACCATGCCCGGCCCAGAGGATGACCCTGGAGGCAGACGCATATAAACGTCTTCTTTGAGATCACCATGAAGAAACGCATTTTTGACATCCATTTGATAGAGAGGCCAGGATTGAGATGCAGCAACAGCAAGGATTATGCGTACGGTGGTCATCTTAGCGACGGGAGCAAACGTTTCATCATAATCAATACCATATTCCTGCCGATTTCCGAAAGCAACAAGGCGCGCCTTATAGCGATCAAGAGTGCCATCTGGTTTTAACTTGAGAGAGAAGATCCACTTGCAGCCAATAGGTTTGACACCCATAGGAGAGGGGACAATGTCCCATGTATGATTTTTCTTTAAAGCCTCCAACTCATCTTGCATAGCCTGGTTCCAACATTTTTCCTGTACAGCCTGAGAATAGGATCGGGGAAGGGAAGAAGAGGACAAAGTGGCTATTAAGAAAGAATGGGAGAACCCATAGCGGTCGGGTGGTACCGAAATGCTTGTGGAGCGGCGCAAAGTAGGAAGTCCAGAAGAACTAACTGCCGGAGGTGGACCAGATGCAGGAGGAAGATCAGGAGGGGAACCCCTGGGAGGCGCGTCTGTATTCCGTCTGTGGTACACAAAGTTAGGATTAAAACGAACAACGGAAGTGTTGTCAGAGAAACCAGGTAAAGACACTAAAGGGGAGTCAGGAGGGTCAAGATGTTGAAAAAAATACTGTTAAAAAAAAAACGACGTTCCGAGAGGTCCGTAAGCAACGAATGTGAGGATCGTAGCAAAGGTACCCTTTCTGGAAGGGGGCATAACCTAAAAACACACACTTAGTTGATTGTGCAGTTAATTTGGTTCGCTCAGAAGGAGGCAAGTGCACAAAGCAAAGGGAGCCGAAAACATGAAGATAATCATAAGATGGAGATGTCTGGTACAATCGGTAATATGGCCTCTGATTTTGAAGAGAGGCAGAAGGCAGACGATTTATGAGATGAGCTGCCGTAGCCAGTGCCTCAACCCAAAACCGGGTAGGAACGGAGGATTCAATAAGGAGGGAGCGAGTGACATCGAGCAGATGTCTATTTTTCCGTTCAGCAACTCCATTCTGCTGGGGAGTATAGGGACAG
The DNA here is from genome assembly GCA_028538565.1 of Umbellularia californica. Taxonomy (NCBI): domain Eukaryota; kingdom Viridiplantae; phylum Streptophyta; class Magnoliopsida; order Laurales; family Lauraceae; genus Umbellularia; species Umbellularia californica. The sequence continues at coordinate 22,115,153 of JAPQWN010000012.1, read as the reverse complement.
GTTCGCTAAGAAATAATGCCTTTGTGTTGCAAAAACTTTTGAAAATCAGAGGACACATATTCTCCGCCTGAATCAGATCGCAAGATTTTGATGCAGGTGGAAAATTGATTCTCAACATAAGCTAAATTTTTTTTAAAAACAGTGAAAACATTAGATTTGGAATGCAGAAAGTAAATCCATGTGAAACGACTGAAATCATCAATAAAAGTCACAAAATATTTGTAGTGAGCATGAGAAAGAGCTGGAGTAATTCCCCATACATCGCTATGAACTAAATCAAAACACCTAGTGCTGTGTGAAGTGGAAATAGGAAAAGAAAGAGTTTTGCTTTTTCCCATTTTACAAGTAGCACAATCAAAAGGGACACAAGAAGATAAGCCAATAGATTTATTTAATAAACCAAAATTTAACATAAGGGACAAAGCCTTGGAATTACGGTGTCCGAGTCTTTTATGCCACAATTGGCAGTTATCTCTAATAGAAAAACAAAACACATCATTGGCAACTCTAGTCCTAGGAATTTGAAAAAAATCCAGCGGAAACAGGCGTCCACACTTAGGTCCCCTCGCGATCTCCTTCCCGGACATCTGATCCTGCACAACACAACCAGAAGAAGAAAAAGAGATGTTACAATTATTTTCAACAAGTTGCCCAACTGACAATAGATTAGAAGTTAAATTGGGACAAAGGTGCCTCAACCCAAAACCGGGTAGGAACGGAGGATTCAATAAGGAGGGAGCGAGTGACATCGAGCATATGTCTATTTTTCCGTTCAGCAACTCCATTCTGCTGGGGAGTATAGGGACAGGTTCGCTAAGAAATAATGCCTTTGTGTTGCAAAAACTTTTGAAAATCAGAGGACACATATTCTCCGCCTGAATCAGATCGCAAGATTTTGATGCAGGTGGAAAATTGATTCTCAACATAAGCTAAATTTTTTTTAAAAACAGTGAAAACATTAGATTTGGAATGCAGAAAGTAAATCCATGTGAAACGACTGAAATCATCAATAAAAGTCACAAAATATTTGTAGTGAGCATGAGAAAGAGCTGGAGTAATTCCCCATACATCGCTATGAACTAAATCAAAACACCTAGTGCTGTGTGAAGTGGAAATAGGAAAAGGAAGAGTTTTGCTTTTTCCCATTTTACAAGTAGCACAATCAAAAGGGACACAAGAAGATAAGCCAATAGATTTATTTAATAAACCAAAATTTAACATAAGGGACAAAGCCTTGGAATTACGGTGTCCGAGTCTTTTATGCCACAATTGGCAGTTATCTCTAATAGAAAAACAAAACACATCATTGGCAACTCTAGTCCTAGGAATTTGAAAAAAATCCAGCGGAAACAGGCGTCCACACTTAGGTCCCCTCGCGATCTCCTTCCCGGACATCTGATCCTGCACAACACAACCAGAAGAAGAAAAAGAGATGTTACAATTATTTTCAACAAGTTGCCCAACTGACAATAGATTAGAAGTTAAATTGGGACAAAGGAAGACATTTTTCAAGGGGATGGGGCCAGGAATGTCTCCAATGGCAGTAATGGGAACAGTACCTCCGTTGGCAGTTTGTATTTGAAGATTACCATTGTATTTTTTCACATTGGAGAGAGGATTCCGGGAATATGTCATATGATTAGATGCCCCGGAATCAAGAAACCAAGTAGAAGATGGAGGCGAGGACCTGAGAGACCTAAAGCAGAAAGGGCATTGACAATCATTTGCTGAACCAATTCAGGAGTCAGAGAGGATGAGGGCCCAGGCTGTGAGGATGCAGAGGTAGGAGCAGGCACATCTGAAGAAGCAACATAGGCATGCGGAGTCGGAGACTGAGTCTGATATAGCGGAGCCTTATATTGTGGAGCCTGATGCTGCGGTGTCGGACGTTGTGGGCGGCGGCGATATTCAGAAATGATATGTCCCGGCTTTTTACAGTAACTACATACTTTCTGTTTGCATTGAGATGCAAGATGCCCAAATTTTTGACAACTGTAGCATTGTGTTTTGCTCAAGTCACGAGATGAAGGCTGAGAAGCTTTATTTGCTGAAAACACGACTGAATAGGTCTCAGTTTTTTGTTGAGCCAGATGGGCTGAGGTCGATATGCGCTGTTCCTCTTGTAAGAGTTCATTGAGGCAGACATCCAAGGATGGTAAAGGCGTCCGATTCATTAGGGCAGATCGAATACTTTCATATTCATTCCGTAATTTCGTCAAAAATTGATCCCGCTGACTAGAGGCCTGAAGATCGCGTATTATGATCAGAACATCGGCAGCCACATCTGCATACTTAATACTATCATATTCCGACCAAAGGGTTCGGAATCCTGAATAGTAGTCTTGGATTGACAAGTTCCCCTGTGCATATTCAGCAATTGCACATTCAAGATGGAATTGACGTGCTGAGTTATCTTGATGGTACACTTGCTTCAGATACCCCCACATGTCTTTAGAAGTGGGATAAGGTTTAAGGTTCATTATCAGATGGGGCTCCACTGAACCCAGTATCCAAGTTTTTATTTTTGCATCTTTAGTAAGCCAAGTGGATATCTTCTTCTCATCTTCCGTGGGTTTAGGATTAGATCCAGAAATATAGCCCCACAATTCCTTAGCTTCAAGGTAAATCTGGAACTGAAACGACCGAGCGGGGTAATTTTTTCCTGTGAATCGGATCAAGGTAACCTCAGATTTTTCCATTGTTAATTAAGATCGCCCAAAAAAAACTGAGTGAAACAGTGAACAAACAGTAGAAGATCGAGCAAACAGAGAAGCGATGAAGTCTCATAGTTGATCTGACCAACCCGTGAACACAGAACACAAATCAGGCCAAAAAAACACCCCAGACGTCCTGAAACAAAAGGTATTGATCCTTGACGTGGGCCCCACTGGTAGATCTGAACAATGATCAGATCACTGATCTGAGGAACCACAATAATCTGGCTTCTAATGGAAGAAGAATGATCCAATTCTATCGCAGATCCAAGATTCTGGACGGTCTAGATTAAAACAATATTAAAAATCTGGAAAAACCCTAGAATAGGTAAATCACCAACCTGGAAGTGCTGGAAAAATCTGAAAAAATCTCCAATATTCCTAGACAATCCAGGCGACCAAGACTGGACAGATCTCTAATGGTGATTTGATGATCAGAGGTGGGCCACCATGAAGAGGATAATGCTGCAACGTCTGGATTCCTTGAAACAGATTTTTGATTTGTCGATCTTCACAAGAGAGATCAATTCCTCTCTATCCTTAATGCCTTAATGCTATATAAGATCACAAGACAAGATTTCCTTGAACTTGGCTCTGATACCATGTCATTCCCACAATTCCAAGATACAGATGAACGAGAGTTTTTGGGAAAATTACTTTGTATTGTCGTGTGTTCTCTTGGAGAACCAACCACCAATATATAGAATTATACATGCCACAATCAAGGGCCTTACAAAGGAAACTATGAAATTACAGCAATAACTAATCTATGTTAGGAAAGCAATCAATTATTAAATATGTACAGCTATCTCAATATTTGACCAAATCAATCCACGTAAGGTGAAGCTTTGCTGGACTGGAATGACTGATGGGCCTTGGACTCCTTCATGGGTCATGGGCCAAACTTAACAAAGGCAATATTCATGGAGCTGCCAGTTGCAGGTCATCTTGAACAATGAGATGACTGCGAGTCTAGATATTTTTTTACTAGAATTTTCCTGATCAGTCTCCCACACTGGTCGGCACCAAAATAGCGAAGAGCACATGATTCTCATACTTTATGGTTCCTGTCAAACCCAACAGACCTAAGTTACCAGGGTATGAGCCATCAATATTTAATTCCAGGTCCACATGGTGGTTGAGTCCACCGACCTTCCGCTTTTAACTAAGTGAGCCTTCCATTTATGGCAGCATGCTAATTTCTTTGCAAATTGTTGACTCCAACTTTGATATATTTCCTCGCTGTGCCACTGATTGATTATCTCCACAAGCTTTCCTATGAAAGACCCTTGTGTTCCAAAAGTTCTTTTGTTCATTGATGGGATTAGACATACCAATTGGCCAAAAAAGGACACAATTCACACATCTCTAATGATCTCTAAGAATCCCACATTATTCAATAATTAATATACTTCACATCATGGATACTGGTGCTGTAGTGTTTGCACTGCACATGACTATAATGGTGCATTGTTATGTTAGTTGATTGGCCTCAACTCAAAAGTTTCAAACTTCTTGCTGCATGTTAATAAGAAGCATCATTTGGTCAATCTGTTTAGTTATCACTTGAGTATGGTATCTTGACTCTGATTCTTTTAGAAGAATTATGTAATCATCATTTGGTCAATCTGTTTAGTTATCACTTACGTATGATATCTTGACTCTGATTCTTCTAGAAGAATTATGTAATCCTGAAAATAAGATATGTAGAGTATATTCAGGAATTGAGTTTGATACGAGGTGTACTTTTCCCTTTTCATTTTAGAGCGTAGTTTGATTTCATCTCAATCTTATATCATATTAATTATTCCTTTTCGTACAATTCATAAGCTATTTACCACTTTCCTCACTCTGATTGTTTTGTTAGATTTAGCTATGACAAAGGCCATCTCTTCTCCCTTTTTCACCTATAAAATGGTTAATGGCCATTTTATCTAATTCAAGTTGTTAAGGACAGCTAATATGTATTGTTTAATGCCACATTTCAGATGACCTCCATGACAGTTAAGATTTATTGGATTTTAATATATTATGATTTTGTACAGGCTCATTGATTATTTACTGAATGACCTTTTGTAAAATTATAAATAATTTTAACCACCATTTAATCTAGGATATCTAATATTGAATTCTCCATGTATGGTTCTCAGGTTTGAGAATGGAAGGTGTTGCTATATTGTCATATGGGACTTGAATAAGTATCTTAACTGTGATGAATGCTTCGTGGATATAAGTCCGTTAAACCTGGACTTGCTTTTAAAAGAGCGAACCCCATATTCCCCCCAATACAATCATCCCTACACGTTATTGATCTCAACTACACACCCACCTCCCTTGAACTGGCACTCATCCCTATTTGACCTTTTTTTCCTATTTGATTGGTAATAATAAGATTTTGTTAATAAGAGATAAAATACAACTCAAATTAGAGCATACATACAAACGCTTCTTGTAGGTGTACTGGTACAAGAGAAATATACCTGCTACCAACCACAACTACACTACATGAGCACTTAAATTACATGAACGATGTACCCCATTCTTAGTTAGACAATCCGCCATTTTGTTTGCAGATCTACTAACATGCTGAACAAGACCTGCAATTTAGATTTTTTTTTTTTTTTTTTTTTTGAATGGTTACTTTCATTAAAAGAGCAATCAGTACAAGAGAAAAGTACTAAAGCTGAAGCGAACAAAAAAGGACAACAACAGAAGATCCTTAACAGCAACCAACTAAGGCCCTGTCATAGAAAGGGCCACCTCTTTCCAATGATATACAATTTGATCTAAGGAGTTTCCCTTAAAAAGAAGGGAGAATAGACATCCAAAAAGCTACTAAGAACTTCGGTTTATCCACCAGTTTGCTTTCACTAACAGCATTTCCTTCAAAACATCTTGAGTTTAATTGTCTAGACCACTGCTACAAAAGATAGCTGCCACATCACTTTGCCTCTAGGGTCCCCAATTAGGGCCTTCCAAGCTTGGAAAAGCTCCGGGAGAGACTGAGGAAGGGCCCAATTGCAACCAAACCCTTCTATTATAGCTATCCATATGGTCTGAGCTAACTTACAGTTTACCATGAGATGGTCCACGGTTTCTTCATCCCTCAAGCACATCGGGCAGCCATTCACTATCTGTATCCCTCTCCTCCTCAAAAGGTCCATAGTAGGGATTCTTTTCCTCATAGCGAGCCACCTGAAAACAAGCACCCTAAGAGGAGCTTTCATGTTCCAGATGCCATACATCCCACTCCTACCCCTGGGATTATTTAGGATTGTCTTAAAGAAAGAAGACACTGAAAAGACTCCATTCTTAGAGGCAGTCCACACCCTATCATCTGCTCTGCTGTTTTGAAAGGTAATACTAGTCAGGGAATTAAGGAGATCAATGAACTGTGATTCTTCGTTTTCCTTCAAATTCCTTCTAAGAGTGGGGCACCATACCATTTGGCCTCCAACAGTACTCATATAAGAGCTGACAGTTGCTTCCTTGCCTTGTACACACCTAAACAGGTCAGGGAATTGAGCACACAGCACCCTTTCACCAACCCATCTATCTTTCCAAAAAAGGATCCTTTCCCCCAATCCAATTTGGTACCTGATGTTCTCCATGAAAAGACTCTTAACCGAGAGGATACCCTTCCATATAGCAGATGAATTCCGAAGGGGATCCTGGATATCCCACCCATGTCTTGGAAGGTTGTATTTCCTTTCCAACACCTGTCTCCAAAGACTTTTTGAACCGTCTCCAATCCTCCATAGCCATTTGCCCAGAAGGGCTTGATTTATCTTCTTTAGGGTCTAATTCCCAGGCCTCCTTCTTCCTTCGATTTACATATGGATTCCCAATCTACCAGGTGGATCTTCTTCGGAGAGCTTGTGCCATGCCATAAGAACTCTCTCTGCAATCTTTCGAGTCTCTTTACAATTGAGGATGGGCATCTAAAGATTGAGAAATAATAGACTGGCAAGTTGGAGAGGACAGATTTGATGAGGGTAACCCTTCCTCCTATAGATAGGTAATTAGCTTTCCATGAAGACAGCTTCCTCTCTACCCTTTCCACAACTGGGTTCCAAAGAGATTTAGTAACCCGCCCCGAGCACAATGGCATACCTAAGTACGAAAGAGGAAGATCCCCAATCTTGCAGCCCATAATTTCTGAACAATTAAGGAGAAGGGGCTTCTCTATTCGTAGACCAATCACCTCGCTCTTGAAAAAATTGACTTTAAGCCCTAGCACTGCTTCAAAGCATAGGATAGTGGCTTTAACATTTGTTATCTGACCTTCTTATGGTCCACAAAATATGAGAGTATCGTCAGCATATTGCAAGTGACGGATAACCGGGGAATTTCTAGCCACTCTGAAGCCTACGAACATTCTTGCATTCACCCCCTTTTTTATCATTCTTCCCAATGCTTCTGCTACTATTAGAAAAAGAAAAGGGGATAAGGGGTCCCCTTGTCTTAGCCCCCTTCTGGCTTGGAAATGGCCCTTTGGAGACCCATTCATCAAAATGGAGAACCAAGCTGACGAGATGCACTCCTGAATCCACCTTCGCCATTTCCCCCCAAACCCCATTCTTCCTAGCATGTATTGAAGAAAATTCCAGTCCACCCTATCATAAGCTTTCTCTAGATCTAGCTTGTAGATGATCCCCGGAGCCCTCTCCTTAAGTCTTGAATGCACACATTCATTGGCCACCAAGATGTCGTCTAAGATTTGTCTTCCTTTTACAAAAGCCCCTTGCTTAGTGGAAATGATCTTTGGCAGAACCTTTTGAATTCTCCCTGCTAGAACTTTGGATAGGATTTTATAGATGCATCCCAGAAGGCTAATGGGTCTGTAGTCTTTGATGCCAAGGTCTCCTGTCTTCTTTAGAATTAACGCCATGAAAGAAGCCTCCAATCATTTGGACAATTTACCCCTTTGAGAGAATTCCTCCATAAAGTCCATAACATCCTTCTTCACCATCTTCCAGAATCATTGGAAGAAGGCTAACGGGAAGCCATCTAGGCCTGGAGCCTTATCTCCTGCAAGACCGAAGACCGCCTGACGAACTTCCTCCTCTTCAAAGTTCCGTTCCAGCCACTTCGCCTCTTCTTCACCGATAACTTCGAAAGCTATATTTCCCAGCTTAGGTCTTTCCTAGCCATCATCAGTGTATAGCAATCGGAAATAATCTATTATGTGAGATATAATCTACTCTTTTTTTCTCTAACACCCCCACGCCCCAATTTCATTATACTAGATGACTAATTTTGTTGAATGAGAATTGCATTCTTTATGGCCATCTCATAGATTTCACCCAAGATAGACATTAGTTGAGTTGCTCTCCACAAAAAGATTATGGTGATAATGGTGTGATATAGGCAAAGAGCTTCGTCTTCGTTAAGAGTCTTTGATCCTACATATTTAGAAAACATATACATAAATTCTCCTTTGTAATTTCTTAGTACACCTCCAATGCCAGCTAATCCTGGTTTTCCCTTTACTGCTCCATCCACATTGGATTTTAGAACTTCAGACAGTGGAGAACATCAAGAGACTTGTCTTATTTAAGACTCCCATCTTTTATCACGGGCAATTTTATCCTACGAGCAGACTGCATATTTTTTATATGCAGTCCAACTCATGGACCCACTTGAATGCCTTCTTATTCGTGGCGGTGGAGTAAATGGAAAGGTCTTCTTATGGATAAGGGTCAACACAAAAATCAGCCCCGTCAGTCGTCAGATCATCCTAGCCCTTGATTTAATAGCCTTTATCTTTAGTGGTCTTTTAACCATAGATTTCTTTGAGATTCAAACCAACGGTGGATAAAGGTTTGATGAAAGTGAAATTGAGCCCAATGCCAAATCATGGGTGGATGAGAGTGTGAAAGGGCTTTCACTGATCAAAGGTGGGCTCAAGTCTGTCACACAGAGCTGAACTTTATATGCAGTCCTTAGGAGAACATTTCTCATTTTCCAAATTGATTGAAGAATGTAAAGAGGAATGATCCTCTATAAGATCATACCATTTTCCAAATTGTCCAAGCCCTCTCTACTGTACATTTTTTTTTTTTGTGTCAAAGTCCTTGGGTGGGATATTGATCGCTGCATACAGTTTCTTCATGTACCTTTTACTTGTGATCTATGATGCACGGATAACTAAAAATGGGCAACGTGTCGTGTCGTATCGTATCTGATACTTCACTTTTTAAGTGTAAAATCCGTTTTCTTGCCATGTCCATGGCGTGTCACTGCCGTGTCCATGCCGTATCTGGGCATCATAGCTTGTGATTATATTGCGGTCGTGATCTTCTGAGCAATTCAAGCCATTGTTTCTAACAATGATCATGGAGAAATTTGTTTAGTAGTTTGATTTAACCAATAAACTGGAAAAGGATTTGACCATGAAGAATGTATGGGGTATTTTCTTAAGAAAAAACCTGATAATGTCCAAATTCTGGCTGTGGGCTTCAACTCAACATTCAAAGCCAAACGCAAGTTTTTTGTGGGGACAAAATTTAATCTGACTGCATTGTATATTAAGTGTCAAACTTGTGCCACATTTGAAATTTTAATTGTAACAAACAAATTTGTGTGGATTATATATTTCCACTCAAATGTAAATATGCTAGTTTTGATATTTCAGTCTTCTATATTCTGTGGATTGATAATGGGCGAAAAGTAGTCTGTGAACTGCTATAGTAATGGCAATCTGGTAGATTATGCTTCTAAATATTTTGCTTTAGATTATGACACCTATGCAGCTAATAGTCACCCCTCTATTGAGTGCAATCCTTTTCATTAAATAATTGGATTCATCAATGGAACTCATAGGGAGAACTGCTACCAATTCAATTAGAACAGATGATAGAGTTTCATTTAATCATGTTGATGGTCCCATGTTACAATCATCAAGATAAAATATGTTTTTGAGTAAATCCTGTTCTATTTACTTGTCTGATATCTGAATAGCATCCAATGCAACATTTCAATTACAATCCAACATGATTGGTTTCAATGCATTCAAACCCAAAACATTCCAAGTACAATCCAAATTCAACATACCCAATACAAAATTAAACATCCTTTTGGCTTTAAGTTAACAGCAAAATTCATTCCATTCCAAAATACAAAACTCATTCCATTTCATACTAAAATACAAAATCCAATTCCATTCCAAAATACAAAATTGAGTCCATTCCATTCTAAAACACAAAATACAAATACAATATCCAATTTCAGTATATCTATTCATCAAAATACAAGCCCTACTTCCATTCCAATTACAAGATATGAAATCCACCTCCATTCCAATTACAACATCTATGTAATGATCCAGTTCTACATTCAACTTTATACAACAGTTACAACATCCCCAAAGCTGTTAAAACTGTAAGACAATTATAGTATCCCCAATCCTTTATTTTTTTGATAACAATAAAGTTTTATTAAGAAGCAAAAAAGAAGACAAAACAGGACAAAGCCACAAACAAGCCAGCTCACACAAGACTCCAAAAAAGAAAACTACAAAACAAAATGATACTATACATCAAAATTAAGAGATGAAAGAAAAACTCCCTCCTTTGCAAGAGCATCTGCCATGACATTAGCGCCTCTTAAAATATGATTGAAGCAAGCACCCAAATGAATAGAAATATCCTTCACCTCCACCCAATCTGCTAACCTCCATGGAAAAGACGACTTACCAGAACACCACTGAATAACTGAAAAAGAATTGCCTTCAGGAATAACGGAGACACATCCCATCCTACGCAACTCACGGCATCTAATCAAAAGAGCAAAAAGTTCAGCTTCATTAGCATCAATCGAATCCATAGGCCCTAAATAGTTTCGAACAACCACACCAGACCAATCTCTAATAACACCCCCAATTCCACCTCTTCTAAGAGAATGAACAAAACTTCCATCAAAATTTAGCTTTAGAACACCCCACGGAGGATTCAACCAAAGCACTCTTTTCACAGAAGTAGCCTTCCAACCTCCTCTCAAAACATCTACCCAAGAAATATTGAGATTACTCAGATCAACACCTTCAAACTCCTGTTTAGTTTGTACCCACTCCAAAACAGACCAAACATCCACGGAACTACTTTTATTCCTGAATAATCTATCATTCCTCTCCAACCAAAGCTTCCGTAGTGTAGCATACAACACTAATTTCCATAAGATTTTGCCATGAATATACTTGCACCCAAATTGCCATTGATGAAAAAGGTCACCAACTTCCCTAGGCACGACCCACTGCATACCAAACTTGTCAAGAATAGCGATCCACACTTTATAAGCAAAATGACAATGGATCATCAAATGATGCACCGACTCCTCATCTTGTAAACACATAGGGCACCCATTAACTATAATATGGTTTCGTCGACGAAGCTTGTCAATAGTCAAAATTTTATGCCATCTGGCAATCCAGCACAAAGCTAACCAATCACTCTATCAGAATTTTCAGTCAAGCTATTAAAAAAAGACTTGACAGAAAAATTACCTTTAACATCAGGCTTCCAAACCCTTTTATCTCCTCTCCCAACTGATAAATAAAACTTATCCAACATACCAAGCAACCTGGTAAAGTCAGAAATTTCGCCATCAGTTAAATGCCTTCGAAAACAGAAATCCCAAGAAAAACTGTCTCCTGTAAAAGACAAATGATCAGCAACAGTCCCTTTAGACCTTCTGTCCAATAAATAAAGACTAGGAAAGAGATGATTCAACACATTTTGCCCACACCATTCAGCATGCCAAAAGCTCACCCGCTGGCCATCATGAACCCTATACCGGATTCGTATATCAAAATCAGCCTTAACAGAAAGAACAGATTTCCATAAACCCAAACTCTTATAATCCTTATTCTGCACGCACCATCCTTGATTACCCAATTGATATTTACTAATCAAAAGTTGTCTCCACAAGCCTCCATTAGGTGCTCCCGCCCTCCATAACCACTTCCCAAGAAGTGCTTTATTGACTTTCTCGATAGAACGGATTCCCAAACCACCTTGAGAAATAGGAGTACACACAGTTTCCCATCGAACCAAATGATATTTTCTTTTCTCCACAGCATCATTCCAAAGAAAGTCACGTTGGAATTTTTCAATCTGCCGAAGCACACTTTTAGGACATTTGAAACAAAACAAATAGTAAATTGGAATACTGGAAAGAACGAACTTTATTAAAGTAATGCGTCCTCCCAAAGACAAATACCTCCTCTTCCAAGAACTAAGCTTTTTATCAATACGCTCAGCCACCGAGTCCCACAAGCTTTTCTTCGGAATCTCCAAACATAAGGGCACCCGCAAATATTTAGAAGGGCACTTCCCAACTTTACAACCAAAAGCATTAGTTAAAGAATCAAGCAGACTATCCACCACCCGAACACCAATCAGTTCACACTTTTCACAATTAATCTTCAGCCCAGATAATAGCTCAAACCATTTCAGCAAATATTTTAAAGTATCAATCTGGACCAGAGAAGCATCACAAAAAACAATAGTATCATCTGCGAATTGTAAATGAGTTACCTCATGATCATAATTTTCAACAGAAAAACCTGAAATTAAACCTGTTAGGTTGGCTCTCTCCATCAAAGCATGCAAAGCCTCTGCCACAATAACAAATAACATTGGAGATAATGGATCTCTTTACCGCAGACTTCTAGGTGAAATAGCCTTTGGGAGAACCATTCAGCAAAATTGAAAAATGAGCAGAAGAAATACAACTGTAGATCCATTTTTGCCATTTCACTCCAAACCCCATGCGCTTCATCATATATTGGAGAAATCCCCAATCCACCATATCGCACGCCTTTTCAAAATCCAACTTGCATACCAAACCTGGTTGTTGCTGTCGATTCCTTGAATCTATGCACTCATGAGCTTATAGCACACTATCAAGAATTTGACGACCATCAACAAAAGCACCCTGAATATCAGAAATAATCTCTGGCAACACTCTTCGAAGACGATTAGCAAGAACTTTTGCTAGAATCTTGTACAAATCACCAATCAAGCTAATGGGCCGGTAATCCTTGATAGAGACTGTACCCTCCTTTTTAGGAATCAAAGAAACGAAAGTGGCACCCAACTCCCCTATTGTAACTCCATTCTTATGGAATTCATTAAAGAAAATAAGCAAATCCTCTTCTAGAAGATCCCAAAAATGCTGAAAGAATATAATGGGAAAACCATCCGGACCAGGTGCACGATCCCCACCACAACCGAACACAGCGTCTTTGATTTCCTTTTTAGAAAAATTAGCTTCTAGAGATGAAACATAGGAAGAAGAAAGCTGTCTAACAGGAATTCCATCCATCCGAGGTCTCGCACTACTGTCAGCAGTGTATAACCTCTGGTAAAAAGAAACCACTTCACTTTCTATGTCAGCATTTTTATCCCACAATTTTCCCCTAGCAATAATAGAGTTTATCTTGTTTACACGACGGCGAGCACTAGCAACCATGTGAAAAAATTTTGTATTACGTTCACCCGCTTCCAACCATTTAATTCTTGATCGCTGTTTCCATTTACTTTCTTCTTGAAAAATCAGCCTTTGGAAGTCCTCTTGATATGACTGTCTTCTTAACCGATCCACCTCTTCAAAAGCTCCTGCTTCTTCCTTTTCATCTAAAACCTGAATATCAGCAAGCAATTGCAACTTACGCAGCAGAGAATTACCAAAAACATTTTTTCGCCCTTCTTGTATCTTCTTTTTCAGAAATTTGAATTTTTGAGATAGCTAATAACCCATCCACCCCTCTACAGATATATCTTTCTACCAAATTCTAACACTACCCTCGAAACCTTTTTCAGAGAGCCACATTAACTCAAATCTAAAAGGAGGAGGACCCCAATCTTCTAGACCTGTTTCCAGCAATAAAGGACAATGATCTGAAATGGGACGTGGCAAAATATTCTGAGAAACATCAGAAAATATCTCTAGCCAATCTGTTGACACTAAAAATCGATCCAACCTGCTCATCACTGGATTAATTTGCAATTTAGACCAAGTGAAATCTGCTCCTTTCAAAGGTAAGTAAAAAAGATCATGATGACGAATCCAATCACTAAAATCTCTCATTGTTGGACTGATAGTGCACCCAACTTTCTTTTCATTCGGAAACCTGATAACATTTAAGTCACCTCCCAACAGCCAAGGGCAATGCCATCTACCTGCCACTTGAGAAAGCTCCGCCCATAAATCTACCTTATCATGAACATTAGAAGGGCCATAAACCGAAGTAGCCACCCACTCAGCATTACATCTGACATCTTTCAACAAAACAGAAACATAAAATCGTCCTACAAATTCATCCAACTTTTGCCAATAAGCAGCATTCCATACTATTAAAATTCCCCCTGACGCACCAATAGAAGGGCAGAAAGCAAACTGACAATCTGACCAAGGACATATGTCTCTGATAAGTGATAACTTGAGCATCCGAGACCTCCATTTTTGTCTCCTGAATAAAAACACACTCCCCTTTAAAAGAAAGGACCAGACTCTTCAACACTGCTCTCTTAGACATAGAATTCATTCCGCGAATATTCCAGGAAATTATCTTCATACTTCCACAACAGCTGCACCTTGTTTTTGCTCGTAATTGACTAAACAGGCCAATCTATCTAACTCCCTTTGAACTCTGGTTTTTTTCTTGCTTTTATTAATCTCAACAAACTGATCCCTCTCCTTTTGCAACATGTTATGGATAAAACTCCTCAAATTCCCTAGCTGATCATGCATTGAAATTCCCAAGATAGTGGCAATTTGAACCAATTTTTCCTCAATAATCCTGGATTCTTCCGCTTCACCAAAATTGGATGTGGATCTGTCAACAATAAGAGGCATGGAATGAATATCATCTGCCAACACCAAGGCTAGGTTCTCTGCTTTGTCCAGATTTTCCTCCTGTTTGTCTTCAGATGACACATCATCATCCACTGAAGAACAATCTTGCCATCTTCCACCGTTACTATGTTCAGGATCCACCACACCCTTATTCTGATTATTAATACCTTCCCCCAAATAAGGATCACATTGGAACAATGGGACGTCAGTCCCTTGTGGGCCCTTAAATTGATCTGGCTGTATGATCATAGAGCTTTGCTCATCCAGCTTATTCGGTGAAACATATAATGCCTCAACTCTACCAGAATGGTTTTCTAGTAATTAAAAATTAGTGACGGGTAAAAAGGTTCTTGCGCAACTTACTAAAAACTCCTTTAATAGTAGGGCACGTAGAAGCATATCTACTGTTACCTGGAGTGAGACGAAATTGTTTTAAATCCTTTGATTTCGCCAAGAATGACGGTGCGACCTCTGATGATTGCTGAAAAACTTCACCTCCCTTTCCTTCTTGGCCAAATTCGCTTGCTGTTACAAGTAAGTTACCATTTTCACTGGACTTGCAATTCAAAAACCCCAAAATCTCGCCAACAGTCCCTCGATCATTCCCTGCATAATTCGCAACATCTTTTTCCGGCGAAAGGTTGTGTCGATGGCATGATTCCGGCGACAGTATCTCTTCAAAGCCCCTGAAATCATATTCTTCAGAGATTGAAACCATGAATCTGACACTGCAGACATCTAAGAATAGATGATTCGGTAAGTTTCGATTAGGGTCTCTCAAAATGAGAATCCGAACCTTATCAAGCCTCTGTTTATGCATAGCAGCAACATCTACCTCCATCACCACTCCCAGACACTCACCGAGACCCCGAAAAACGTTCTCATCCCAGGCATGTAAAGGTATCCCTACCATTCGAATCCAAGGAGGTTGAAGTACAGGTCCCAAAACTTCCACCATCGATCCAATCTTTGAATTGGTGAATCAACCAGATCTGTACCCAAATGTTCCAGTTTAGAAAAATCTTCCAGCGATGAAGGTCTAATCCAAAAAAGAAAACTGCTCAGCCTCTTCACTTCCACTTGTATTCCATTACTCAAATGGATCCAATTGTAGATATCCTTCTCTGTTATTTGTAGGCGATTCACTGTAGCAATAAAAGATAAACATACCTCTTTTTTCAGGGACAATGCCAACATGTCTGATACTTTAACCACTGGTGTATCATCTTCTTTTGCTACCCATACCAATTCATTTCTGTAATGGAAGCCAGGCCGTTTGGACGTAGGAGGTTTATCAACCATCTCCTTTCTCCTACCAGCATAAGATGGACCTTGACCAATTCTCTTAGTGTTCCTATCAAGATATTTTGCCTTTTGCACTCCAATTCGCTGACCCCCAATCAATCTTCCATTCAAATTCTGAATAGCATGATTCGCATCCCACTCAGTTTTGAATCGCACAAGTCCAAAACCTCGACCGCTTCCTGATCTTTTGTAACATCAAAAACTGGACCAGCCTCCCGAAAAACTGTGAATAAATCCTTACTTGTTACCACTGGTGAAAGATTGGTAACAAAAAGTGACCAGCAATCCCTAATCCACCCTAACTTCGTCATCCCTAATCTCTAGTATCCCCAATCCTTTACAGCATCAATAATGGCGTTTGTTTTTAACACCCCAATCATGTGAGTCCATGTTCATTGCGATCTAAGAAGTAAACCTGTCAATGTCAAATGTAAGACCTTAAGAAAGCAAACTTCAAATTTATTGTTTGGAATTCGAATAATTTTTTTTTTTATCAAGCTGGATTTCCCGCATTGAAACCATCTCTTTTCTTTTTTGATCAATATATTCCCATTTTTTGCAATTTCCATATTCTAAGGTGAATGCAGAAATGAAGCTTTCATTTCAATTACTCTGAAAATGGAAAGCAATATATTTAGTTAGGGATTGTTTCCTTGTGATACCAACAATCAACAGCCATGAACTATCCAAACATTTTAATGAAAACATAGCATAATATTTTCTAGTTATAAATTGACAATGAAAGCATGTTTGTCTCTATGTGTTGGGTAAGGAACCCAACCAACAGCACAAAGACCAGCACACACGAAGAGAGAGAGAGAGAGAGAGAGAGAGAGAGAGAGAGAGAGAGAGAGAAGAGTGCTTGAATGTGGATAGGTAGTATTGGTGCATTTTTTTTTCCTTTGCAAGCATTACCCAAGCTCTCGGATGCATATAAATATGATTAGGGATTTGGGGCTAGATATTTCATGTGTAGGGACTGGGGGTTAGGGATTTCAGGTTTAAAGATTAGGGATTAATAATCCGACGGTCTGGAGATGGGTGAGACAGATAGATACTTACCTGGTGTACCAAAGAGGGGCGAGGAGTAGGAGAGAGTGTGAGAGGGAGGGATAGAAGCAGAGAGGAGGGAGATGGAGAGAGGGAGGGGGAAGGAGAACGTTGGGGGTTGTTAGGCGTTTGGGTTTCTGGCGTGATGGCGAAGTTACAGGTGAGGGACCATGAGAGGGGTGAGAGCTAGGGTTTCCGTCGATGGGGAGGGGTGAGACATTGTAGTTATTTATTTATTTATTTTAATTATATAATATTGATCCACCATCATCTGATGACTGGAAAGCTCCTACGCGATCAGTTCACATGGTATAGTGAGTGGCGGATACATGGGAATACTTCCCATAGACACAGACACACAATTCATGTAAAATTTGGCCACTTCTCTGGTTACTGAAGCTATGTTTCCATGTATTCATTGTGCTAATGCATGATAGTTGTCTTTACAGGTGATAACAATTGGAAAGGAAAAGTATCTTGTTGGTGAAGCCTTATTTCAACCTTCTATATTGGGTTTAGAGGAGCATGGGATTGTTGAGCAGTTGGTCCGTAGTATCTCAAGTGTGTCCTCTGAGAACCATCGGCAGCTACTAGAAAATACTGTGCTTTGTGGTGGAACATCGTCTATGTTTGGTACATGTTCCTTCCCTTGATGCTGTAGGCCACAAAGAACCCAAAAACACTAACATATTAGACCACCATATATTGTTTAAATGGTTTAGATATGTGGATCAACCCCAACCCAACCCATTTGAAGGGGTTATGCAGTTTATGTGGGTCAACCCTAATCCGACCACTTTTACTGACCCGTATAGGATGTTTGTCAAATGTGGGTTGGATAAAGGCTGATTTTGTAGGTCTGGATAGGTTTTGCGACCCCTAAATTGCTTGCTAAAAAGAGATTAGACCTATTTTTAAATACGTCTTTTATCCAAAATTTCCTTTATTTTACCGTATGGTTGGCTACATGGGAAGTCCTATGGTGTTGGCTTGAAATCTATGTTGTAGTTCCTTCTGTTTGCAAATCCAAGCTTTTGAATAGAAACATCTATGTATTGTTCGTGAGAATGATATACACACAATTGGATTGAACTAGCGTGAGAGTTCCTTCCCTTCGTAAACCCAAACTGTCGAACTGATACCTCTGTGTATTGTTAATGAGAATTAAGAGTGATAGCCACCGTTGAATACTTGAATTAAACATGTGCAGAACAACTGATTAACTCTCATTTGGTATTGGGAGTCGACCATAGTAAAAAATGTCAATCATGCATGAATGTTACTCAGTGCTAATTGATCCATTGCCTACTTGTGGTTAAGAGGATGAGATCTAACAGTTTGGATTCTCAAACAGTGGGCTCTACAGTTTAGAATTCAACCCAGCTATGTTGAACTTCCCATGTAGCTGGCTGCACAAGAACGTTTTCTTCTATGTTTGTGTGGAAACCTGTACTGATCAAGTGTTTCCTGTAATTTGAGAAATGGTTGGCCAAATAGGAAATAGCCCAAAGTCATCTTGGCCCCATTCACATATTGGGTTACTGGTTCATGAAATTAAGGTCAATTCAGGTTTTCACTGAAATCAGACCTGGTCATACCTAGTTTATGGTTAAAGTGTCTTGGTTTTATACAGATTCCTCACTGAAAAACCATTTTCTTACACATTTTATCATAAGATGATGACAAAAAATTTCCTCCAGGGCTTGCCATTGGATTGATTGCACCTTTTATTTTGTTTTGTTTTTTTTTTTTTTTGTTTTTGTTTTTGTTTTTGTTTTAATATAAATCTGTTGAAACTTGTGAGCTGTTGATCAAGGAGTTAGGATGATCAGGTGGGCACCAAATTTGTACACAGGTAGGACACCCAGATTTTCTAATCCCCCAGTCCCATTGCAAGTGGGCCCCACAGTGTGCACTGGATCAGTGCTCATATATATATATATATATATATATATATATATATATATCACTTCATAATAAACCTCTTCTTGCCTACTCAACCATGCTTGTGAATGATCAAGTATGGTCTTGTTCCTGGTTTTTAGATTGGTATTTCCTGTTTCATTTTTTGCCTGTTTCTGTATTACAGTCCTTTTCTGGTAGCCAAGATGGGTGTTCTTGGGCCGGTTTGGGCCTGTCTGATACATATCCAGACCCGGCCCTCCTTTTGAAACGTAGGCCTATATCCGGCCCGGGCCCTACACTGGCTGAAACTTCATGGCCCAAGCCCGGCCCTCCTCAAATATGTCAGGCCTGAGCCCGCCCATTTAGTCAATCAGGCCGAGCCTACTGGGCTGGACAATATTACTTGTTTCTTATCTCAAACAATCTCCATTCCAGATTCAAGGAAACAACATCAACATACACCAAAACCCTATTCCAGTCTACTAAATAAAATCAGCCAAACACCAAAACCCCATTCCATTATACCAAATAAAATCAACGTACATCAAAACCCTATTCCACTTCTTTCTTTCCCACTTAGATGAACTTGCATTTTCTTCTCATTCAGCATCACCTTGCAGCTATCCTTGCACTGCACAAGACGTGCTTCTTATGGTCTTGTCTTGATATTCCTCCTCTTTAGCTAGTTTTCTTCTAGGAAGGAGAAGAAAAGAGGTATTTGGTTTTTTTTTTTTTTTTTTTTGGTAAATAAGGTATTTGGTTGCTGGAACTTGGAACTTGGAACTTGAGAAAGAAAGAAAACCATGAATTGTCTTTTGGAATTCCGGAAAAAAGAGGAAAAGAAACTGGGAACCCTAAATGCATTAACCCACTGTATTAAAATTTTTACCCCAAAAATACCTGTTGTATTGAATTAAAATACAAATGCACCCTCTGCTTAAATCTTTTGTTTGGGCTAGGCTGGGCTTCGGGCTGGCTACCCTTTTATTCCAAGCCTGACCCAACTAATAAACGGGCGTTGATATGGGATCTAGGTCCTCTCCATATATAAAACACGAGGCCCAAACCCGGTACAAAAGCCTGATCCATGATCATCCCTAGCTAAGACATCTGTATAAGCTATAGCTCTCTTGTACTGCTTTGGTTTATTAATGAAAAATTGTTGCTATTAAAAAAAGAACCAAGACATCTCCATTGATGGAATGATGGGAATATGGATAAAGTATCACAGAAAGAATATCACAGCCATCCATTCTTTGCTTTCTTTGGTGGTGGGTTTTTTTTTTATTATTTTTTTATTATTTTTATGATCTGGACTGTTGCTTTATTCTTTCCATAAAGACCTATTAAAAGGCTAGGATCTTCGTTATCAAAAAAAAAAAAAGGTTAGGATCTTCCAATCTGTGAGACTTTTAGGGGGCATATCACATTGATGATATGGATTACCAAATCATTGGTCCTGCAAGGACAGAAACCAGTGTCAGTGTACACATGTTGTATTGGAGGACCTCAAAATGCACAATTTGATGCTTACATACGATTTGGGTGTGGATCTGAAAATACTCTAAGCTGATTTTGGTTTATTTGTCTCCTTACACAGGCTTTGAAGATCGGTTCCAAAAAGAAGCAAATCTATGCTCATCATCTATTCGTCCTTCTCTTGTGAAGGTATCTACCTATAGATTTCCATTGTCCTTGTTTCTTTTGAGCAGAATCACCAAATATCTTCTGCCCTTTAGATGTAGTCTTGGAATGCTTAAATGGCCATGAAAAGCAGGATGAATCAGGAATATAACCTAGTCAATGAGTCCCAGCAGTGTTTGTGTTTGGACAGGCACTTAGTCCGTAGAATCAATAATAACCCCAACAATCATGAACTACCCAATCCTCCAAGAAAGGGAAACTTCACTTATGCCCTGGGAGGCTGTCCAATTCTGGGATGTAGAGAGTTCCGGAGAATTCTCCATTGTCAGCATGGAACTCAGTTCAAGAATCTCCCGAGTTCTCTGGAATGGAGGAGTCCCTTTTTTACAATTTCTACTGATTGTAGTGGGCCCTTATATTTACCAATTTTTTCAGCCTCCAGAATATATGCCCGAGAACTTGTCAAAGAATTCAGCATGGATGGGAGGTGCCATATTGGCCAAAGTTGTTTTCCCTCAAAACCAACATGTTACCAAGGCAGACTATGATGAGACGGGACCTGTAATTGTTCACAAGAAGTGCTTCTAAACTCTTGTGAGCTCTCAAGATGAATGTAACTTACCCATTTCATGAGTTCTATAATCGCCACCAACTTATCAAGGGTAGAAGTGTATTATACATTTTTCATTCATATATTTGTACTTGGTGAATTTGGTCATTCATCATCAAAAGTCTTCTCCCTTCTATCCCGGGCTGGCTTCATGATTTCAAATGTTCTCATGGTACTATAATGCATTTTACAGACTAAACTTGAAAAGAATTGAAGGATGTGTGTGCGTGTTTTGTTTGGATAGCCTGATTTATGTGCAGGTGACAGATGATTTGTTAGGGCAGCTGAGTTCCAAAGATCCAAACACTCTCTTTGTTCTGCTGCATAAATCCAGAGGGTTTTTTTTTTTTGGTTAGACATGAGATATCTTGATGCTGATTTCCTAACTCAAATTTTTTAATTTGATTGTACTGCCAGTAACTTGCTTATAGCACATGTTTGATTTGTCCACATGCGTGTTGGATCTAACATATCGGCCGCATCCAACAAATGGGACATCATACATCAGATCTAACGCTTCTGAATGTTATCATCAACTGTGAATTTGGAAATGGGCAGACAAATTACAAGCATTTGCTTTAAACTCACACAATTGAGATGCGGAATATCATTTTCTTGGCCAAATCTGTGTTCTGAAGACTTATTTTTGGAGAGTTTGATATTTCTGAAGTTCCCAGGGAATTTTCTCATCCATCAAGTATATGTAGACCGGCTTGTATGGCCCACTTAGATGCATGGTAGTCATGGTCTTTAAGGGGATGGAAAAGTCTATATATGTGAACTATGTTAGGAATTTGTAACCAAGATGATCATGGATATGGGTTTTGAAGCCCAAATGATCTACAGTGAAGAGCGTTAAGATTGGGTGTTTCTGAATCCAATTCTAATAATAGTAAAGAATGAGTGTGAATTTCATAATGTGGAAATGAGTATAGGCAATATTTAAATTTAGGAAGTCAGGTTTAAGGTTGAGAAGTTATGAGTAATTCAGTTGGTGTTTTTGCCGTAACTGTAATCTGTGATAAAATTCTACAAGCTGCATATATGATATTGGTGAATTTAAAATTATGCAAGTTTTGATTATTATTTTTTTTGTTCAAGTCTTGAACTAGTGTGGACTTCTACTTAACTATTTGAGAAGTTGGTCTTTTCAGCATTTGAAAACTTATTAATCTCCGTAGGGCATGTTTATTTGCATTAGAATAGGTAGGATTTATATCATAAGTGGTTAAAAATGAAGATTAAAGGTGATCTCCAAAAATGAGTAGCAAATAACTTTATCTTTTTAAATTAGGGAAATAGAATCAAAAGAACATGAGAAGTGAATGCCCAGTCGTCACTCTAGTAATTCAGTATGTAAGAGTGAAGGTCCTATCCATGTCTCCACCTTATATCCTTCACTTCTCACCTCTTTAACTATGGTTGAGTTCATTTCACCATTAGTTTTTATGTATTTAAATGCAAACAAACAGCCCTTGGTATCTAAGACGCAATTCATCTATTCACAAAGTTCTATTAGGAAAGAAATTTTTTATATCACTACATATAATAATTTTTTTGCTAGAATGTTACATATAATAATTTGACCACAAATCTAAAAATTGCAATTCCACATGGCCAAATTCAACTCCAAAGAGACATACAATCGTGATCATACCATCCACGACGAGTATACACAGAAATCTGATAATGGAATTTGATAAGTTCTAACATTATTTGGACCATAGCAACAAAGTGTCATTTCACCAAAATGAGAGGATAATTCCTTTAGTTCTCATTCATCAAGAATTGCTCTATCCTCTTCTTATGGCTCCCCCAAATTCTTCCAAGAGTTTTTCTATTGTCTTCCTTGATGTAATCTTGTTATCAACCTCGAATGCTCTCAGCTCCTCTCTCAGACCTGCAAGACTTGTGTATTTGAAACTTGTGCATATGCATACAACCAAGAGTCAACTAAATTTCTTGGTCTCGGCCCTGAAACCATGTCTTATGACTATTATCTTGGATTCACCCCCTTTTATTTTAACTTTTGATCCTAGCATAGTGGGGAGCTATTTTAGGACCAAATGGATCAATAGGGTTTAGCAGGGTTGAGTCAGTTTTGTGCCAATCTGAAACCAACCCGGATGGTGAATCTGAACTTGACCCAAGTTTCACCTATGTCCTTATCATATATATATATATATATATATATATATATGCAAGGACCCTCAACTTAAATGTGAGGCCCTCCCACACATCTCTCACTAAGTTGGTGAGAGTGTCTTTCATAGGAGCACTTCCTTCTAGATATAGGGGATAGATGCATATGAACATTTCCCTATATATATATATATATTTTAAATTTCTACCCAACCTGAATCCAGACTTCAACTCAACCTGTGCAGGCCTGAGTTCGAATTGGGTTATTATTTTCATGCCCAAATCTGACCGTTCTGGGAAACACCCATGACCCAACCCAAGTTTGGTTTTTGATAGGGTTGGATCAGTTGGGTGTGGTTATGGCCCATCCCAAGATGCATCCATAGAACTTATAAGAAGGATTCTTCTTGTGAGTAGTTTTGTGCATTGTTTTAATGTTAGTAGTGCATGCATATTCACAAGGAAGAATATCTAACCAGGTTGATCTAGAACTCTGAGTGGTAATGTGGAGGAATTAGAGTCGAAGAAATGTAGCAGATTTCTCATGTGCTCTGCAGTATCAGCGGATACAAGGATCTCCCTCTATCACACACAAAATTTTCAGTTATTAACAAATATTAAATAACCAGGAACAAAAAAAAAAAAAAAGAAAAAAAAAAAAAAGAGAGTCCGGATCCCCTGTTTGGTAGAAGCAAGGAGATACTGTTTCATCCAATCCACAATCGTCAACTGTGTAAAGATGTTAGTAAATTGAGTTCATTAACGCACCTTAAAGTTCTTCTGGGCATCATAATATCCTGATACAATCATAAGCAGGCGAAGTTTCTCCGATCCTATCATACCATAAAAAAAAAAGATGAAAAGAAAAAGAAAAGGAGATAAACATGAGGTTTCAGCATGTTTAGAAAGTTGCAATTAATGGTATTTAAGGAAGGCAGGATGGTATTATAAGTTTGCATCATAGAGTACAAATCTTAACAAACTGTTGCAAGATATATATATGATAACCAAGATGTTCTAAAACTGGTATTTGGGGGTAAAATGCATATTACAGGGAGTTGTCATTAGAATGATTTGTATCAGTCATATAGCTTATTTCCATTGAAGCATGAAAACATGACTGAACCTATAATTAGTTTGCTTACGTTGGAAAATAATGATCTCTTCTGCAGCAAAAGGCTCATGAGCAAGAAGTTGATGGATTGGAACTCCAATGGAACTCATCCCGATATGCGATACTGTCAATCTAGAACCAATGCTATCAGGCTTACCTGCTCTCAACAGGGATGTAATACATGTCAATGATATATAAAGGTCATATAAACAAGCATGGTAATTGGTAAGTAACTTATCTCTAATAAGAGAGATCTTGACTGTACTTAAAATGAGTCAATTACTTATAGTTCATAAGGAAAAAGCTCATTTATCCTTCTCTTTAATAGAGAAAAACCAAATGAACAAAGTAGGAAAGCATACAATTGTGCCTAAAGAGAATGAAAACCTGATTATGTTGGATAATTTTCTGCCTCCATTACCTCAAATTGTCATGAGTGCAGGTTGATGATAATCAGGCATAATAGTCCAGTTACAGAACATATTCTTAACTAATCAAGAATTTGATCCTTATCAATTAATCATCGTAATCATTTTTCTAATCAAGGATTTGATGGTTGCAAAACATCCAGGATTAGTAAAGAATATGCTCTGTTAGCAAGGACTTTACCTCAACTAATGCATTCTTGCCTTTTTGGTTTTGGCACTGCGTCAAACAAACACTTGAGTCATTGAACTCTCATTTTGTGGAGAGTTGTTTTAAGTATGTCTAAGTGCCTCCTTAAGTGCTTTTAGCCTTTTTAGTTTAAAAATGAACTTTGAAGGCATAGGACATGTGAACCTGGTAGTCTTGCCCACTTTTTGTATTCTTTTCGCAGGATTTCGTTCACCTTTAGCTCCGATATGTCGAACTTTTTATATTTCACTGCATATGTCATCCACATGAGAGGTTGTGTCTACATGAGTAGTAAGAAAAGGAATAAATGTGTAGAAACATGTACAGTTACATTTAATAAAGAACCATCCCTACGAAACAACATAAATGACTGAAATTAAGATGGCCATGTTACATTAATCCAAAGGACTTTCACATCATCTTTATGTGAGCTGAATTTACAAGCTAAAGTAGTTTTCATAGAGTACCATCAAATGAAAGGGTAAGCGAAAAAAGTATCTCTCTAATTAGTTAATTGTGCCTGTTACGGTAATGAAAAATTTGAGAATGATCAGCGTTTGTTATAAGAATGAGATGAAAACTACCGATAAAAAAAAAAGAAAAAAGAATGAGATGCAAACTTCGAGTTCAAATTTAATAGATCATCAATACCTTTAGCGTTGGGGATTTTATTTAGAAGCACTGGAAGTTCATGTGAAAAACTTTCTAGACCCACAAACAATTGAAGTTTATATTGGAACAGATGATAGGTGGATTTCTTGGTTCATGAATTCAAAACCAAGATTTCTGCCTTGTAGTTTCATCACTTTATACATATAGTGGTCGCTACTTCCTATTATCTAACACTATAATTGAATTCTAAGCACAAAAGAAACTGGACAAAAGTATTTTCAAAATATATTTCATTGCTAAGCATTATATATATTCACAGTGCTAGTGGCTTAGAATCTGAATTTTGTTTAGGTAGCCAATGTACCCCCTAAAGGCCCAATAGGTTGGCCAATCCTACCGACTTAATATTGTATGTCCCATTATTTTTTTTTCTATAGATGAGTAACATCGATGGGATTAATACGATGCAAATTTTCGTTCATCAATATTATTGAATGAGAAAAAAATTGATAGAGATAAAATAGTGACTATTTTGAACTTGGCATATCCACTACCTGAATATGAAACATTCTCTCTTTGATAGATATCTGAAGTGACAACAATCGTGAATATGAACATTGACAGACATGAGTTCAAAGAGCATACATATCTGGTAAAGACCATTGCATCCAAATCGACCGGCTCCTTTAATCAGCAGTGTTGACATATACTTGTCCTTAGTAGTGCATTGAGCATTTTTCAGATTTCCAGTATCATAGAGGATACCTGCTAGCTGCACATAATTAAAAAGCACCAATATGAATCAACCATAAGTTCAAACTAAAGATAAATTGATAACATCCTACTGCAATTTGGAAGAAGTCACTCATGGGGTTCAGTGGATTTTTTTAAGAGTGTTGTGTGCGCGCGCGCGTGCATTTTTGTTCCACAAATAGCTATCCATATATATGTACCAGAAGTCGACTGAAGCATTGCCCACCAAGAATATCTGGTGAAGTCAATGCAAACTTTTCAGCAATAACTGTACAACATGAGCTGCCCTGTTGCAAACAAGGAAAGACATTAAAGTGTGTATCATAGAATGAAATATGAGGATGCTTACACTATTAAAACACCAAATCAAACACGATTATATAATATATACGTTTGTGGTTTTTTCCTGAATGGGCAAGTCATTGACACTAAGCAATGATTAGACAGAAAAAATTGATAACACCTAATGTGGTTTTAAACAAACTACACAAGTAGTGTACTTCCAGTTGCGGTATATCCAATGATCCAAATGCACCCATAGGCACAAAATCCATGATACTGGCATACTAATAGATAATTACCAATAAATATCAATAGTTCTAAATGATCCCTGAAAACTCACTGTCGAAAAACTTGAAATTCTAGTATGTGGACTGAACAATATACCTGTTCCATTGTAACCTTGTCAACCCAAGGATAAAGAGAATTCGTCTATTGAACAGAGGAAAATGAGGTTGATTAATTTTCACAAGGTCAATATATGAAACAATTAATATATACAACAAATCAAAGTAACCAACAGCAATCGACCTCTTTACAGTTGAAGATTTCTACCAAAGCCTCCTTTAGTGCCTGTATATCAATAAGGCTTTTCATCTTACTCATTGTCTAGATTGGTTAGTCAAGAGATAGCAAGTAATTGTGCTTCAATTCAAATGTTACCTCTAGGTTGGTTGGGAGCTTGTGGCCATTCAACAACACTAGTTTTAGGCTCCCAAATAGATCATAATATGAAAGATCAATCTGCACTGCCATTTGCAAACATTATCACTTCCCTTAGCAAGAAAAATTGAGTCTCATTAAGAATAAGGTTATAGTTTTTACTAATATTTGGGTACTTAAAAATATAAATGCTCAAGTACTATCAAAACATTGTTAATCATGGGACTAGTCATGGTATAACTTTCTTACTGATACTACACAGAATGAATGATCAAATCATAAACCTAAGCTGTTCATTAATTATGTTATTCCCAAGTTTCCTCATAAGTTCCGATAATCACCTATACCATGATGATGGTTATTCTATTTTTGACTTTGTTGAGATACTTTTATTGGAAAGGAAGAAATAATGAGACAGCAATAATTCTATTGGCAATTTTTTTTTTGTTCTTGACCAATGGTAATTTTTGCGACTAAATAGATGTTACCGATTAATTTAGAGTGTCAACACATCCAATTTCAATTCAACTATAACTTATAGTCCTGTGAAGCTTTAATGCCTCTATTCTATCTATTTAAACATATGTATCATTGACATCTCTTTACTTACCTCGTCGATGAAAACCAAGGATGATTTGTCAATTTGACATGAATCAAGCAACCATTTTAGCTCTACGTGCATGTTTAGATCTGCCCGCTTCATGTTGATGATGGGTATTGTGCAAAGCTGGCTGTCATTCAACATTTCGTCTAAGTAGAAGGCGTACAAGATGGTTGAGACAATGGATCCCACATCTGCGAAGAAATATAGATACATGGTGTCATTTACCTTACCATAGAGAATTTATAGGACTTCTGAATGTTTAAATAAAATCAATATGTTTGAAAACCATGAATGAATTTTGTGAGAAGGCACAATAAAGAAAAAATAATTAAAAAGCGAAGAATCACTTTTCAATTTCGCCTGGTTGTTAGTAACATCCAAGTGCAGATGATTTAAATATATTGGCAATATCAATGGTTATCTCCTCTGCCTTGGATCTGGCATAGTTTAAAAATCATTAATCTTATTAAATGAGTTTCATTTTCACCATTTTCTCATACCCAATTACTGTTGGGGGTGGTTGCACGGTTGTACTTATATTGATCATGCAATTTTAAAGAAAAACAATAATTTTTAGATAGAAGGGATTGATATAGAAAATTTTTCAGATAAAAGACATTGATAAAACAATGACAATTGCATTTGAAGAAAGGTGAAGTAGCTTGGTTGAATTCTTTTATATCTCATACATGAGAATTCTAGTAGATGTACCTGATGCATCTTGCCCCATCACTGCATGCAAGAACCTCCCCGGAATACCAGCATTGACATCGGTTCTTCTTGCATTAAGATATCCAGTTAGTCCTTTGATGCTTTCGCACTCTTCGATAACTTCCATTTGAGTTGAAGTCCCACTATAGAATGATGCAGCTGAACCAGGCAGAGGAATCTTAGAAAGATCAGTGTTCTTCTTACTCACATTGTATGTTCTTGTAGTTTCTTTTTTAATAGTTGGATATTCATTTATAGGATTATCCAAAACTGGATTGACAATCCAGAGGGATTCACTGACTCCACATTCATCTTTAGAATTATCCAAAACTGGATTGATGCTCGAGAGGGATTCGCTAACTCCATCATTTTCCTTATCCAAGTTGTCAGCTGAACTTGAAAGAAGGTTCGAATCGAGAGCCATTTCAATGGAAGGACACACGAATGACTCAACTGAACCAATGCTCAGTCTTCTTCCTGATAAAGAGCGGGCGTAAGTTTCAAGAACAAGATCTGAAGCTGATTTCTTTGTGGACTTCACTGCAACAGACCCTTTGGGTTCTTTTTCACCAACATCAGATGAAGAATGAGAGAAGTTCCAATTGGCAACATTTTCCCATAAGTCGAGTGTTGGATCGCGGGCCATAGAAATAGTATCATCAGACGTCACTCCGTAAGAATCAGAATATTTTTTCTTATGAATGTCTCGTGCCTATAAAACCAAAAAACTGTAAATAAATTTCTCATTCTGTACAGTTTATTTAATGAGATTTTCCTAATCATAAAGCTGAAAGTAACCATGAGAGTTTAGTGCCGAAGTAGATTCCATGCCGAATTGAGTCAATAGCATTCAATTTAGCTAGTCAACACATGAAATTATTTTGAGTTGGTTGTCATAGATAATAAAGGTTTGATTTTCTTTTTTTAAGGATGGATAAAAGATGAAGGTGTTTGGTAGTGTCCTTCCATCAGATTGTGATAATAACTAAAACATGTTTGTTAATTTCATTAGTTAGTCTTGAAACATTTTGGAAACTAAACTCTGGTGAAGAACTTTGTATTGATTAATCAAACGAAGAACATCGATTACTACAGTTGCGTATTACTTGAAATTGGCTTGTCAAAGTTCCATAGGTATGCTATGGCAATACTAGTATTGCAAGTTGTCCTATTTCTTCAGATGATTTGATTGAAACAATGGAATGATATGAAGGTACCCTTGTTGGTAAAGGCCTGTATGTCTCCAAAAATAGATTGAACTTGCAGTGTATGAGACCACATGCTAAGTCCAGCTATATCAGTGCAAAAATATTGACATATCCCTGGAGTATAATTTGGGACAACAATTTTATAACAATGTAATTAGGTTGATTAGGAAGTTAACTTTAGATATTGGTTTCCTGTCATCAAATGTTATACAGCAGTCGAATCCAATGCCCTTTGCATTCAACATGGTATCACATCCATCCGACATTACCCGAGTCGTAAGGAGCGTCGGTTCTTACTTGGCTGTTTGGGATTTGAACCCTCGGTTCGTCACCTCTTCCCGCTTGTGAGGGCCTCCTTCCCAATTGAGTGGACTACCTTCCTGTGTGTACGCGGACTTTCTCTTGGATTTGTTGGTTGGGTACCATAAAAAAAATAAAATAAAA
This sequence comes from Umbellularia californica, assembly GCA_028538565.1. Classification (NCBI taxonomy): domain Eukaryota; kingdom Viridiplantae; phylum Streptophyta; class Magnoliopsida; order Laurales; family Lauraceae; genus Umbellularia; species Umbellularia californica. The sequence goes on along the minus strand of JAPQWN010000012.1, from coordinate 22,084,921 downwards.
TTGTAGGTCGTCACTCAAACTAAGAGTCACTAATGATTGCTTTGAGCGGTCCAGTCCATCAACGATCATCGATGACATAATGTGAATTGAATCCACAGCCTCAAGGTTTCAAAATTGGTCAACTCCCACTATGGCACATGCTCTTGGTCAAAAATACCCTTTCATTCAAAGTAATGCTATACATGTCCACTATGTTCTCTTTATCTTCTCACCACTAAATCTAGCTTAAACCCACTATTTATTATTCCTCCTAAATGCCAAAAATCTGTCACGCTATGGTACCGAGTCATTTTCAATTTTGACTTTTAAGTCACTAAAGTTCACTCCTTTTCAGTGTCACAAATCGAAGGCATTTTTCTAATTATCATGATACACTCGTCAACACTAATTTCCAAATTATATTATAAAATTTTCAAAGTATTGTGAATGTTGAATATTGTGAAAGAAAAACACGATAAAGTTGGAATGGAGTATCGAATATTAAATCCATTTTTTAACCATGATAATATAACTTATGTTATAACATAAGAGTTGTATTCTACTAAGAGGGCTCATGGAATCCATGAGAGGTAGCCGTTTTACCACTGCATGGGACAGACACCCCATGACAAATCCAATCTCCTCATACTCACTAACCCCCAATGATTAGCACTCACCCTAATTTAGAGGTAATCTGAGTAATAATCACAGCCAGATTAAGTTCCAATGATATCCTAACTCAATTTTCATGAAATTTAAGATGATAGTCATTATTATTTAGGGTTGCAAACGGGTATCTGATTCTCTGGTTTTCCGGAGGTTCCGAACCGTGAAAAATCAGGTTTGCAAACTGTTTTAGGTCCTGATTCATAAATGGGTCTGGGTTTGGAACGCAATTTAGGTTCCTATTGATAAACGGGTCCATATAGGTTTCGACCCATGGATCCAAGACCCAACATAAGAGCCTTTAATATTATAAACTATAGCTCAAAATGAACTTTGTTGGGCTTTTTTTATATTTAATGGGAGATGCTCCTATGAGAGACGTCTCTCACCTTATATAAGAGATAGGGGTGGAGGTCCTCACATTTAGGTTGTTGGCATTGAATATGGATGCGAGGGCTCTCATCTTATCTCTCATAGTAAGGTGAGAGCATCTCTCATAGGAGCATCTCCCATATTTAATATTAGAGACTGTAGACTTGATGCATTATTATAAGTTGAATGATATTCTTATGTTAAGAAAAAAAATTTAAAAAAAAATAAAAGTGAAAAACAATTTTGGAATTAGATCCCAATCCTCTAGTCAGATTTGATTTTCGAACTGAATCCGAGTCCTCCTATCAGAACCGAGTCTGGAACCAAAAAAAGAGTTTTCGAGTCGAAACCGGTTCCGGACCCAGAAATGTCATTTAGAAACTGGTCTAGGTCCAGTATGGTTACAGTCCAGAATCGACCCGTTTGCATCTCTATTATTATTTATAAAAGTGCCTAGTTAGGGTGAGTGCTAACTCATTGGGGAATGGGGGGTTTAACGAGTGTGAAAGGATTGGATTTGTCATGGGGTGTCTAACGCGTGGATAAAAAAAAGATTACCTCTCACACAAATACATGAGAGGTACCTCTTAGCAAGACATTCTCCTAGAACATAATTAATTAAAAAGATTTACACATAGCACTTCAACAATATGTGAGTAAATATTTGTAAATTAATTTGCAGTTCCCCACTTAAATCACTTGAGCGTTTAGTTAAATGTTTCTGTAAGTCTAGACTTTTTAAGGGGCAATGTTCCAATGCATACACCTCTCACCGTATTGATGTGAGAGGTAGCTTGATGGGGCCCTACAAATAGTAGGAGTAGGGGGATGAAAAGAGCCATCTTGAATGTATCAAGTTTGGGTCAATCTCATGCTTCTAAACCATTCATTTGTAGGCCACAATTTTAACAACTTCATATTAAATAAAACATCTGACCCTTGATCCAATAGTAAGTCGATTTAGATCATTGAAACCTCAATGGATCCAGCATGAGTTAGGAGGTCCTGCGTGTGTATGGATGATTTGGATGGATAATAATGTGGGCTCCACCAAGTTGCCCTCACCCACTTACCTGAATAACATAATCATTGTGAGATCACACAAACAATATAATGGCAATGGCAGTCTTGAATGATAGTGGGCCCACATAATACCCATTAGATCCAACTAATCTATCCGCCTATGGAACAATAGATAGGTTGGATGTGATGGGTCCCATGTATATGAAGACGAATGATATGTAGTTAGGTAAGTGGGTCGCTTATGCAAAGGCAAGATGTGTGAGATATTCATTTAGTAGGTCATAGACATTTAAATTGAATTGTAAATGATAACTATTCTCGATGATGATCGTGGTTTAAGGATAAGAGAGAATTAACATTTCCCCCAAATATGACAGACATAAGGTTGCAAAAAAAAAGTGCAACAAAACAGGTGTTGCTCTAAACCATGCATGAGTCTAGATTCATCATCTACAAAAACATGTATTATGTCAAGGGACAAATGGTGGGTCCCATTGTGGATATGTCATGGCAATAATATACCATCTCAAATCAAATCAAAACCATCAGCCAAGTGATCTATCAACGCCAGATGGACGGCAGAAACCAGTCTAAGAAATAAACTTCACAAATGGAAGATCTAAAATCTAATTACCACCATTCATTTCCATCTAACACCCTTCTACACACTTATACCAAAAAAAAAAAAAAAAAACTTCTACACACAGTCTAGAAGGGTCAGTAAGGACTTGTTTAATTTGTGCAATAAGAGGACTCCACGCCCTGTAGATTCCTTATCCATCCAAGGGAGGGATCCTATATTTCTATTTCTCTAATAGGTAATAAAAATCCTCTCTATCGTGAACAATTAATTTATTCTTTATCCTTAATGTCCACGAAAAATGTCCTTCAAATAATGTATCAGTGGACTCCATAGAAAACTCAAAAACTTTTGTTCTCTATGGAAGAATTCTTTCATTGCACAAAGGCTACCTAATGCACAACTCCTTTCCATCTCCTCTACCACATGCTAGATACACATATAGATATAGCTCATCAGTTTCAGGCACAGAGTCCAAACTCACCTGGGACTGGCGTTCCTCTTTCCCTTCTGAACTCTGCATGATGAGAGAGAGAGAGAGGAAAAGTAACACAAGCTTCAAGAGGATTGACTACAAAGAAGAAGCATTGTTGTTTGTGGATGTTGTTTATGTTTCTGAGTGCTTTGGGAATGTCGTAAGGGGTGTCACTTTCTCTTTGTAATGAACTGCATGCACTTGTTTTATTTAGGGATGAAAGTGGGTCGGGCCGAGCCGGGCTTTGACTGGCCCTAGGCTCGGCCCTAGTATTTTTTAGTAGGCCCTAGCCCGGCCCGAGCTTGAGAGGGCCTAAAAAATCCTGGCTCGGGCTCGGCTCTTATTAAGTAGGGCCGGCTCTCGAGTCGGCCCTCGAGCCCGACTTGATTGAGGCCCTAGGCTCGGCTTGTGAGCCTGACCCGTTTTATAATGATATAGGTCAATGTTAATATAGATTTAGGGTTTATGACTCATGGATTATTTAGTGCTTAGGGTTTAGGGATTATTTATATTGGATTAAAATTATGGTTTAAGGTTTAGCGCTTAGGTTTAAGGTTTATGGATTATTTAGTGCTTAGGGTTTAGTGTTTAGGGTTTAGAGATTATTTATATTGGATTAAAACTAAGGTTTAGGATTTATGGATTATGTTATATCATATATGTATTATCTACTGTATAGTGTACATATATATAAAATATGTGTATTAATATATGAAGGCCCTAGGGCTTACGAGCCGGGCTTCATCAAGCCCGAGCTCGGCCCTTTTAAGCAAACGGGCCTCCTCCTAGGCCCTAACTCGGCTCTTTTGTCTTTCGAGCCGAGCTTGGGCCGAGCCTAGACCCACTTTCACCCCTAGTTTTATTACTTCGGTGGTCGATGCCTATAACAAGAGTAAGTAGGGGTGGCAATTTTGCCCCGCCTTGGCTTGCCCGCTCCGCCCTGCGCGCAGTGGCGGATCCAGGATTCAAACTCACTTGGGGCACGATTAAGTAGTGGGGGTTGCCTCCGGATTTTTTTTTTTGAGTTATTTATATGGGACGAATATAATGTAATAGTTTCAAGCAATAAAACAAAGAAATCTTTATTTATCACAATTGTTCCCTACGAGTTTTCATATTCTGAAAAAGTTCTATTACAATATCATTAGTAATAGTTCCAAGCAACTCTTTTTCTATAAAACATACAAGACAATCACTCATAAATTGATCACTCATTCGATTGCGCAAATATAAGAATGGGCCTAATATTTTTTACTGGGGGTCTGGTTACATGAATGGGCCTGGTTACAAGACAAAGATACAAGAATGAGCCTAATATTTTTTACTGGGGGCCTGGTTACATGTCATTGGGGGCCTAATTACATTGCGTCTAACGTAGTATGTATAATTTTTTTCTTTTTTCCAAAAATTCACTGGGGCCCCAGCCCCCCAGTGAAATTGAACTGGATCCGCCTTTGCCCACGCGGGTTTTCCCCGCCCCAATCCTTAGGTGGGGCAGGGACGGGGCGGGGATGGGTTTGCCTTTTTCCCGCCCCGCCCCGCCCCGTGTCCCGCCCCGCCATTAAATAAGTTTATATATATGTATATATATGTATATATGTATATGTATGTGTATGTATATATGTATATGGGGATCTTCAAGTGCATCCTTCCCTCACCGCTTTTTGGTGAGGGACACCCCTTTTGGGTAATATTCAAGTACAAAGTGTACTTTTGTACTTTGCTTTTTCCCCACTTTTGTATATGAAGACCCCCCTATGTATATGAAGACCCCCCCGTATGGTGAGGGATAGATGCATATGAAGACCCCCCGTATGTATATGTATATATATATATATGTATATGTATATGTGTGTGTATATATATATGTATATGCGTGTAACAATCTAGAATATATTAATATATTTTAAATAAGCTAAAACATTACAAGAAATGAAGTTTGGTCTTGTAGTAAGGCAAACCTCTAGTTACCCCCCCACCCAAGTTCGAATCCCAAGTCTTGCACATTTAAAATTTTTATAATTGAGGGGCGGGGCGGGGTACTCGCGGGGCAATCGGGGGTATGGCGGGGTGGGGACGGGGAATATCAATTACCCCGAAGTTCGGGGCGGGGAACCCCAATTCCGTTCCCAATCCGCCTCGTTGCCATCCCTAAGAGTAAGTGTATAGATGGCAATGGGTGAACTCCAATGGTAGCTTAGTTAGTCTATGATCACGGTTTGTATTCAGAGATTGTAAAAGAAAATGGCAATGGGTGGGTTGGGTCAGGTCGGGTAAACTTGACCTTTTCACTAGCCGGGTTGGGATTGTCGGCATAAAGGGCCTAAGTTGACCCGGAAGCTAAAAGATCAGCTCGCATCTTAAGGTGGGATTCGGGGCAGAGTGTAGAGACTTGGGGTTGGTCGGACTTGGGTTGGGTTGGTGGGTTGAATAAGAAGTATTCAATGGATTTTGAGCCGGCCCCTCTAGTAATCAGGTTGGAAAATATGATTCTAACACTAAAGTAAAAAATCTCTAACCTCTACATCCTGCATGGTTGCATGTCAGGATGGGTGCAATTTGGGTCACCTGGATTTCAGCTGGTTTTGGGTTGGCTTAATTTGGGTTTGAAAATGCTAACCCTTTTTGAAGCCCGATTACATTGTGGGCCCATTTGTTTGATGTGGAAATCCTAGGAATTCATGATTAAATGGGTTCCACTGAAGTAAAAATTAAGGAGACGAGGAGGACAAGTTATAAGTAGCTAGATGACTCTAATATTCCTTGGATTCGATTTATTAGGGTGATGGCTAGATAACAATCTTCACAAAAGGAGGTATTATTTGATAGCCATTAATGGAGCTTAACGTCCTTCTCTGCCCAAAAAAAATAAAAAAAATGGAGTTTAACACTTGTTTCTTCAGTTTTAGCCACTTAATAAGAGCAAATTTCTTCAAATTCCTAGGAATTCAATTCCATGCAAACAAATGGGCCATATGCATATATGAAATGCTATATATATATATATTCAATACTATTAGACAACATAGGATGCTTAATTAGTGTACATTTAACATGTAATAACCAACCCAAAATTACCTGAACTTTCTTTCTATAAAACCCGTTTAGATTTTGGAAGGCCCAAATTTAATGCTAAGCCCTGCAGGCAACAATCTTGGCCCAAATGTGATCACCTTGGGAGTGGTCATATCTTAGTGAGAAATAATGAGATTTATTTAGGCAATGTCCTATATACAATGTGGTGTTTCACAGAACATTTAGATCAACAGAACTGGAAAAAGGAAAAAACGTTTCTATATGATTTTTTTTTATGTAAGAAAGTTTCTATCCAAAATTGAACTATTCTAAACTAAAAAGAGTAAACAGACCTATAATGGGCCTGGCTGACAAGATTTTAAGTAAAAGCCTTAGCCCAACTCCTTTTCTGGCTTCTCTACTAGGATAAAATGTCTGTTGAAGGCCGTCACAAAAATGGGCCAACAAAGAGGGCCCAACACACTGGGCAGCCGGTTGATCTCCACAATTATATGGACATCATGCTATCAACGTTGGATACTGATGCTGGTTGTTGATGTTTTATGCTTAATCTCAATTACCTCCTTCCATAAGAGGTGTTAAGAGTCATCAGTTCATCGCCTCCTTCTAAGGCCCCATTGTGATTAGTGAAACTCATTCGACTAATGTCCATCATCAAATGCTAATCACAAAAAGTTTGTAGAAACGTTGTGTAAATTTATGCACAATAGTTATACAGGCTTACCCATATCATACTTCACTAATTGGTGGTCCGATATTAGTAATGTAAGATAGTCCAACATTGTGTAACCCAAATGAATGCTGCTTGCAAACGTTACACTATGTTCAAAGAGTATTGCAATTAGAAGACCCTGAATTCCTCAAAATGGTGCAGGATATTTAAGACTATGATTTTCTCAAAATAGTGTTGACCAAAACTATATTCCAAATGTGGGGTATTGTACATGGGGCCCCAGATTCTTTTTCCAACTCTACCTATTTTGTGTGATATTGCACACTGAATGTGAAAAAAAAGGTGGATCGTTTTTCCTCTCATATTTTCCTCCATTCCCATCTCCTAAAGCACTAAATCTCCATTGGACATAAGAGCTATGACTTTAATCAATTGTGCGATATCGACTGGAATGCAATGAAGTTCGCCGCAATTTCATTCTCTAGGGAACTAACCAAGCGACCATGCAATATCACACAAAAAGCAATGAATTAGACTCCCAAATTTGGTGAGGTTTTGAGTTGTTTTTTCTGAGGCCTTATTCCATATTTTTCTCGTTGATAAGAAAAAAATTTGGCTGCAAAAAAATTGAACAAAATCCCAGCTGCTTTGCCCAAGAATGCAGTGAAGCTCGTTGGAATTTCATTCTTTGGGAAACTAACAAAGCGATTGTGCAATATTGCACACGAAGCAATGAATTAGACTTTCAGAATTTGGTGGGGTTTTGAGTTGTTAATTTTTATGAGGTCTTATTCCATATTTTTCTCGTTGATAAGAAAAAAACTTGGCTGCGAAAAAATTAAATAAAGTCCTAGCTGTTGTGTCGAATGCATTGAAGCTTGCTTGAATTTTATATTCTGAGAAACTAACCAAGTGACTGTGCAATATCGCACAAAAAGCACTAAATTAGCCTCCCAAATTTGGTAAGGTTGCAAGTTATTTTTTTTGAGATCTTATTATATATTTTTCTCGTTGATAAGAAAAAGTCTTGGTCCATAAGAAATTGATTAAATTTCCTAGCTGTTGTGCCAATTAGCGCTTCATTCTTTTCACCTGATGATGGTTTCATGAGAAGCAGCTCCCAAAAAGGGAGCTTAGATTACAAAATTTCACAAGCTATTTGTTAGGATTTATTGTGTGCTGGCTAATTCATGGGTTGGACAAAACCCTGCATCCATATGAGTCGTAGTTTTTTATTTATTTTAGAATAGATTGTAGTTGAGCTGCTGGAAGGACTGAAGTGAAGATTGAAGCGAACACCAAGATTTTTGGAGAGTTCAAGCCAAAATCTAGCAAGTCAATTCGCTACAGTGAACTTGTCCTTCGCTAGAGCAAAGGTGTTGCTGGGCCAAGAGCTAGAGACAGAGCTCGCTATAGTGAGGCGGACTTCGCCCAGTCCGATCCGAACCCTTTATTAGAGTTTGAAAAGACTTCCTATTCTGATTGTATTTTTATTAGGAGTCTTATACACGGATTTGGGGCTGTAAATTGGGTGTTTCTCTCAAACCAAAGTGATCCACCACCTCGCTCATTATTTTTAGTAAGAGATATCTAAGAGAGATAATTATTCTCTAGAGTCATTGATAGATTGTTCTGAAAGGTTGCTCTAGAAGTTTTGAAGCTTCTACTTCTTTGTAGAATATTGTACATCTTGGTCTCAAGGTGTTGATGCGCGACGAGTAGTCATGCATGACAACGAGGAGTTGTGCAAGAACAACTAAAGTCCTTAGGTCAACGTACTGATTGTTGTAACCGTTCAATAGTGATTGATTTTTATGGTCGTGGTTTTCGTCTGTGAAAGGGTTTTCACGATAAATTTGTGTTTGCCTTCTTGTGATGATTGCTTGGTAGATAGTTTTGCTAGTTCTATCTTATTTGGTTGATTACCTCTGCTGTGCATTTGTTATTAGACTAGCTTACTCATCCCATTCTAGTAACTCTTAGTATTGATATTGTGAATCCATCTCTTGTCTTCAAGGTAAAGTTATCACAACTGGTCAGGTAGTGACCAAATGGAAAGGAAGAAAGGAGGAAGAGTAGTGAAGAAACCTTAAAATTCTTTTGGATAAATGCGAGAGCAGCGGAGAAATCCTTTTAAAGACCTTTAACAAAGGAGAAAGTTGCAGGAATGGAGAAAGTCGGAGGAAAAAAAATGAAGGTTCGGTGCTTTAGGGGATAGGAATGGAGAGAAATACGAGAGAGAATATACGATCCACTTTTATTTTTCATCTTTTTTTTTTTTTTGCTTAAAAAGAGTGGTTATATTAAGATAAAACTACGTACAGTTGCATTGTTTGAGAGCCATGTAGATGGTAGAGGAGTTACATTTCAAAAGTGTGGTTTGACATTGATAGAGTAACCAAAAATGAAAACTTCCAAAATTCGCAACCTTCGGTAGAAATTCAGCAAAAGAAGACTTGTGCCTTGTCCTGTGGGTGGAATTTTGCTACCTTCCTTCCCCAAGAATTGAAACTCGAAAATTCGAATTGGACTGGTTTATATCGTGTTTATTGACCGTTGAGCTGTATCTGTCCTTGTGTTCGAGGGGTAATTTCTGTAACATCCCCTCTTGTTGGCAGGGCAATCCCCTATGATCGGTTTGGCCCGTCACCCGTGGGATGACGGAAGAAGGATTGCGTGTATGTCGCTGCACGAATCCGTTCGATTTCGGCCACCTCTCGTATCGCTGATGGTAGTGATGATACTCGATTGCCAACGTTATCAGGAATATCGTAGTGGGCCAACATATCGGCTACACAGTTTGCCGATCTCTTGCAATGGTGTGGTCCAGCTTGCCAATTCACTCAGCATACACATAGTGCGCTTCCATAGTGGCATCATCTCCCAGGTCAGATGGCCTGAGTTTTTGATAGATGTGATAAGAACTAAGCAGTCCCCTTCTATTTGAATTTGAATCCCTGGAGGCGAAGTTGCTGTCATGTTGGTAGAATCAGATGAGTGAAGTAGGCTCCTCTGTAAAGCTAGCAACTCGGTTGCCAATGGATGTTCGGCACGCAGTTCTCAATGGAAAGCCATGAGGATGAGCGCATCCAAGCTTCTCAGGTATAGATTTGCAACTAGTTATGTTAGTGGATCTTCTTACTTGTGTGTGTTTAGATCTATTTTACTGTTAGATCTTTGATCTTAATACATGAGACAAGGGTTTTGGATCTTGAGATTGGGTTCTTGGCCCTTTTGAGGTTTGAGCCCCGCATTAAGAGGTTCAAAAATTTTAAAAACCCAACAACATAAATAAGAATGGACACGGCGACAAAGAAGAAAAAATTAGCCCATGTTGGACAAAAGATGAGTAGATCGGAAATTGACGTTTCAATTACCTTGCACGAAACCTAACACACTGCACCATATACAATGGATAAATGATCCTATGTATATAAATATGCTGCCATCCGTATAATAATTCCAGTGACATGGTTAAAATCATATCTTGCCTCGAGTATCACTATGTCATTGTCGGATACAAAGGGGCCAGGCATTTGAGAATTTTTATTGGGAAGAATGTTATCCTCCAGCTGCATTTTGAGATACCCCTTAGTTTGGAGGGAAATTTTTTTCTTTTTTTTTTTTTTGGGTACTATCCAAGATGGCTGAGCCCTTGAGAAACCTGACTGAAAGTGAATTGCAACGTGCATTAGAGAGAACACCATCTAGATACACAGGGGAAAAGATTGTTCACACACGTAAGGGAGAGGACTGTTTGCACATTTAAGGAAGAGGTTTGATTAGGGATCGAACGTTAGGCAGTTCGGGGAGAACGAGACTCCCAACCATTGGGTTGTCACTCTTATAATTTTAATCTTGAAGTTTGAAGAGCTTAAAAGGTCCCCGCTAAATTATTGAATTTCATATTTAGCAACTGATATTGCTGTAAATGTCCAAAACACAAAGAATCTGCAAAACATGCAACCCCAAAAGAGTACTGCAACAATCTAATCTTATCCATGCATTTTGGATGAATTGGGGCTGGGGCTGGGAATGTTTTGGGTTTGGGGCTTTGTGATGAACTGTAATATTCCACCTGAAGAGTGTTTTGTCTTTCTTATCGAGACACATCTTTTCACCCATGATAGGACAATCAAATAAAATATCTGGATGGCCATACCTTGCATGTGTCCGTATGTTGGGGCAAAGAGGAGTGCAGAAAACTGCACATGATACAGTTGTGGAGGTGGACCCTTTTGGTTCCTCCAGTACTCCCATTGCATGGTATTGAAAATTACAAAGCTACAACTGTACCAAATGATGCCATCTCAGAGCCATGCCAAACTCACCAGAGTCAGTTCGAAGTTGCCATCAAAAGAAAAATCTGCTCAACTGGACCTGTCTCATAAAGGATTGCACCTTGGCCCAGCCAAACTAGTCCCTGCCAATGTGTAATTGAAAGGATGATAACAACGAGTACCCGATTATCTGAATGGTCCCCCAACGACCCGACCCGAAGATTTTGGATATTCATCCTGTTTTGTACCTAATAATCATTGGCTCTACAATCAGATCCACAATCATAAACCATCAGGTAATTTGATTGTTTCTGGTCCGTAACTGACCGAAAACCTGTGTAAAGTTATTGGGCTTGGACCCAGGAAAGAAATGGATCTGTTTGCCCAAATACCTGAAGGACCTAGCCAATAAGTGTGGGGCAGAGGCCAAAATCTTGGGTCCAGTTGATAATGAATTCAGAGGGTTACTGGGTCTGGTACCGAACTCCAAAAAATTAATCAGTTACAGGTTTAGCTTCACCATGGACAACCTGAACCCCAACATATTTCATCACTGTGCTCAAACTTTAATGTGGATTCATGGGCATGATCTGTTTTTCCTTTTTTTTTTTTTTGGGGGGGTTTGGGAGTTGGAGTTCTTCTAGTTCTATACTAACTGGATTGGACCAGCTCATCTAATTAAAAAAAAAAAAAAACACGAAGCACTTTAACTGATTGGCCTGGATATTATTCTGGCCCAACTTAGTAATGCATTTGAGCTTGCAAGTTTGCTGGTAGGTCAAGCCTGAGAAATGGTTTTTTCAGTCAAAAGTCGACCCAAAGACGAAACTGAGACACTCTAGGTTTAGTATTAAGAGCAATATAGTGATTAACTATGCTTGAATGGGCCTCACACTGGTCAGTCCGGCCCGTTCTAGCTAGTTGCAACTTGCAACCTCTAGTCAATAGGGTTGGAAATAGGCTAGCTGGGCCCATGCTAAAGATTATCCAAGCTGCCTCTTTTGAGTATCAGGTCATCTAGCTCATAGGCTGAAAATCAGTGCTTGCCAAGGCCCACTTCTAAGATGAAAAGTGCGCTCTCTCTCGAAATATAGTAGTACTCTATGTATTGGTGTTTGGCCAAATTTCACTCCAATTTGAGTGATACCATTGGATGCCCACATTCAGATTGATAAAAGCTTATAACAAAGCTGAGTCAAAATTCTCATTAATCAATGGGCCCAACTTCAATTGAAACAAAATTCAGCTAAAACTAACGCACGCCTAAAACAATGATTGTGAGCAACTACCCATGAGAGCAACACAGGTCCGGCTTGAGATACTTTGAGGCCTAAAGTGACTATCCTAAATGAGACATTTTTTTTATGTTTTATTATTATTATAAATATTTTATTTCAGATTTATTTTTCTTGATTTTTGGTGACCCAAAACTACTAAATAAGCTTTTATATTCAAGTTTTGCTAACCTATTTTAAATCTACCTCCAAAACCCATATGAAAATTCTATGCCCATCCCCAAAACTCATGTGGAAAGCTTGTGTTACAAAATCCAACTACCTATTTGGCTCCACTCCCTACAAACAAAAATCTTTAAGTCTTCCACTGGTGGGGCTCGGAGCATTTTCAGCTGCGCACGGTGCGCATATGCACCATGAGTCAGGACCATACAAGATGGACTTCAGATGTGCCCCACGTATTAGATGCTCTAGATGCACAGTGCACACATGCACTATGGGCAAGTGAATAAATTCCGGCGGGGGGCCACTGTTTGTCTTAAACTTTAAGATCTATTATTAGGATGAAATCCCAAGCTATGGATATATGACAACCACATCATGGATCAAATTTGAATGTGCCCATATTGAAATAAGATACACAAAAATAATGAGAAAGACTTGTGAAGCAAGTACATGGCTGAATGTATAGTTGAGATTTGATACACACAGACTGCTAAAACGATAATGGTGTGCTAAAATCAATTGGACTCCTAGCAATAGAAATATAATGGACAGATTTGGAAATATAAAAGGCCATAAATGACACTTTAAGGCCCCATGAAAATCTTTAACGTATCTTCTCAAGAGAGAGTTATTATGGGGCTTATATTTTGGGGAGAAAAGAAAGGGATGGCAGTTGGCAAGTTTGCATTTTTGGAATTTCAAAAGATGTCAGCTGCTATTATTGAGCATTTTTTTTTTCCTTAATTTTTGGGGCCTAAAGTAATGGCTTTGTTGGCCGTATGGCCACACACCCACACACACGCTCACGCTCGACCCTTGTGTCCTTTTTTTTTTTTTTTTTTGTGGTTTAAGAGTACCCCGGCCAAGGGGTTGGGACCCATGATAGTAACTACACAGATGGAAAGGAAGCGCAAATGCGGGAAGGAAGCCTGTACAAGTGGGAAAGGGTAGGAAACATATGAATCGAACCCAGGTTAGTTGGGTGAGATACGAGATTACTAACCAACCGACAATCTCTAGTTCTCTTGTCCTAGTGGCAGACCTACATATATACTATTTTGGGCAGTAGCCCCGGTTAGGCCTTATCTGCTTCCAAAATCCACATGAAGATCGAGCTAAGGTACGCCCCCAAAATCGATATGAAAACTTTGGGTCAGCTTCTAGAATCCACATGAAGAGCTTAGGCCTGCCCCCAAAACCCTTGTGAAAACCCTCCAAAACCCAACTACCTGTTTTGGTTTGCCCCCAAAACCCTCCAAAACCCAGCTACCTGTTTTGGTTTGCCCCCCTCGCTCAAATGAAAATCCTCAATTTGCCATTATGGCTGGTCCCTTGTATTTTGGTGCTATGTTAATTCCACCCCAATTTGATCTAGCTCGATCTTAAGGTTAATCAAAGAATGGAGTTGACTTAAAACTTTCCACTAGAATTAATGCGATAGTGGACCCAACTCCGGCAGCCAAAATAAAATATGGCCTAAGGCCAAAATACAGCTAGGGGGCTGTTTTGTTTGCATGGAGTTAAGTTCCTAGGATTTCTAAAAAATATTTTTCTAGAAGTGGCTTTTCTTTATATTTTTTTAGGTAGAATTTAGAAATTTAAAAAAGTGAAGATCCGTAAATGGGGGCGGGCAATTAATAGGTCTACTCATATAAAGGGATTAAAAATAAAAATAAAAAAAAAACCGTTCCACTAGATTATCCTAGATCTTGATTCAACTATCTTAAAGATTATTAGGATCTTTACCATAGAACTTCTTGACACTCAATCAGATGGTGGGTGAAGGTCCAGTGAGTGTAAAATTGGGCGTAATGCTAGATCATGTGATTAAAAGAGTATTAAAGAGGCTGCAATGATGAAAGGTGGGTCCGAGTGGGGCCCCCAGTGTTGGAAGAGATCAGGTGCCTTACCAATTGGTCTACTGGTGGATTTGCTACTTGAATTGCAGGATTAGAAGGAGAGTATTTTTTTTCAATCAAATCACTTTAAAAGTTATTTAAAAATAAATCCAATGTTATGAAATTATAAATAAATACTAATTTATACTTGTATCCATGATAATTAGTCCAAATTAATAAGTTTTCATTTAAGAAAAACGAGAGGAAAATGAAGAGAAAAATGAGAAACATAAGGTCCTTACAATTTCTCTCCTTTATTTAATATCTATCAAACTTCCTTTAAATTTAACTCGACTTTTGTTCAAAATAAGCTTACTCAGCCGAGTAGCAAGAAGAAAATTAAAATCCCATGCAAACAAACATCCCCACAACATGTCTTACCATAGGCCTAGTGGACTTCTAGATCCATCGATCCATTCCACAATCCTCACGAACCTTAGCAAACCACACCCATTGTCATATTGCCATAGGCAAAAACATTGGAATCTGTCTCTTTTCCACGTAATCCTAAATCCAGCGTCAGCACAGATGCATGGGAATAAAATGTGTCATGCAAGTGTGCCCCTCAATCCCTTTCACTGCAGGATTCAAATCCCAAATGATTATTTCCTGTACGGTCAAAGTCAAGCTACCCCCAGCTGTAAAATCACACCTGAAGATGAAGATGAAAATGAAGAAGAAGAAGAAGTAAGAGAGAGAGAAAAAGCTGAGATAGTGTTTTCATCTTTTCATCTCATATCATGATAACAAAAATTCCTGGAATTCGAGTTTCCCCACTTCTCACGCCTGCTATTGCGCCTGCGCCTTGTAAATGCTAAAGTGCGCACGCCTTTTCCACGGAAAAAAGCACTAGACATTTCTTTCTTTTTGCCTTTTGATGCGATTTGATGGATCAGAATCATCTTTTGCTTTTTCAAGAATATACTTTTCCCCACCCTTTCCAAAAAGCGTTTGGCTTTTTCCACGTAATTTGTTTGACTCATTATTACAGTTTCTGCCAGAGGCTGTGGTGGGGGTGTAATGGGCCCCACTTGGTTGGTTCTTAGCCTCGATTAAGTGGAAAGGCTTGCGTGCTTTGGGGTCATGATGGGATTAGCATTATAATGATGTGGATTAAGGGTGGTAATTAAGTGTTTAGCTTTAATCATGTTTAATTAAGGTGGAATTTGAAGTAACAAGAGCAGAGAGACATGTAGTAGGGTCCGGTTGGATGCCTTGGAAAGCAATTTTAGTGCACTTTTTTATACGGTCGAAAATGGGGTTCATGCCTTTCTAGGTAGGAGACATCTATCTTGCTCTTGAAGACATATGTCTCTTGTTAAAAATGAGAAAAAAGATGTTGGGTTCATTTTGATTTCACCTAGATTTTCTCTTGCTCCTTTTCCCCACTTTTTCATGCTTTATAATTGATATCACTTTTTTCTATTTGTGGCTTTTTTTTTTAAGCAAGTGAATTATAATAAAATAGGTTAAAATGTACTTTCATTTCATCTATGCACTTTTTTATTGATACTTAATTGAAATACAAGTAACCAAAAACAACTAGAATGATGTAGAATTTACGCATTTGAGACCAACAAGCCAATGATAACTTTATCCAACTTATTAAGGAATGCATATATTTAATATTGTTGAATGGTTCCCCTTTTGGGAATTTTTATACTTCAAGAGGGTTAAAACAAGGAGACCCCTTATCCCCTTACCCTTTTATTATGGGGGTAGAGGTCTTATCTTGTGTGCTCACCAAAGCATAAGATAAGGAGATATGGGCAACATCTAAGGTATCAGGGTGGCTAGAGGTGCAACAAGTTTTTTACATCTTTTCTTTGCAGATGATAGCTTTATTTTTTGAAATGCTATCCCAACAAAAGCTAGGGAAATTAAGAATACCGTAAGACTATTGCGA
This sequence comes from Umbellularia californica, assembly GCA_028538565.1. NCBI lineage: Eukaryota > Viridiplantae > Streptophyta > Magnoliopsida > Laurales > Lauraceae > Umbellularia > Umbellularia californica. The sequence continues at coordinate 22,068,573 of JAPQWN010000012.1, read as the reverse complement.
TATCTAAGGCCAACTTATAAATCACCATAAACGAGCTGTTTATTTTAGCAAAGGGGCTTGCCAAGAGAGATGCAAAAGCATTGCCTCAATCCTTGCCATGAAATCCATTGTCTTACGAGAAAAACAAGAGCATGAGCTTTGAATCTCTTACAAATAAAATTAAAAGTAGAATAAGCTCATGACAAATTCCTATGCCCTTATTAAGTCTGTGGCCTCTGTGAGGGCCCAGCCCTTGTGGACCCTCACTTTTGAAGTTGAATACTATTTTATAGCCTATAGTATCCAATTATACTAATTAATAAGGATTAGTAAGGGTGGATAGATATTTTTCCTAATTAGGCCATTGGTTAATTTTATAGAAATCATAGGGTGTCTTCTATAATTTTGAAGTTAGTTACTTAGCTAGAGGCGCTTTATAGCTATTAGGAGGGGTTATTCCATTTGAAAAGCTTCTAGAAACCCCACCCAAGGACCAAACTACCCTTAGCCTTAACCTTATTCCTATTTAAACTAAAAGGGTATTTTAGTACCTAGTCCAAACCCAAACCTATATATACTACACTCACCCCATGCCATACATTGGCTACCATTCCCTCTCTCATTCCTCTCTTTTCTCTCTTCTTCCCTCATTTCTCTCCAATTCTCTCTCAATTTCCCTCCAATCTCCCATCTCTTCTTTCTCTCTAGAAACCCTAGACCTAGAACCCTAACAAGAAGAAGAAGGTGATCATCTTCAACAATCTCAACTACAATCTCTTCTAAGGAGCTCTCTTATCTTCTATATCCCTTTTCTTCCTTCTAATCGAGGTATTTATCTTCATCTAGTTGAATTCCCTTAGAAATCTCCCTTTCTCTCTAGATCTCATTCCTCATAGCAATTCTCTTGGGGATGTGGGTGTAGGAGTTAGAGATCTCTCTAGATTTGTGTTTTGGGCTGGTTTGAGTGTGTGGAAGACCATAGGAGCTTTGGATTGCATTTTTGAGCTTGGATCTCTATTTACTCTCTCTATCTTCTTGCAATTGGATTGAAGCAAGTGCAATATACCTATTTAGCATAGAATGCAGGTTTTTATTTTCCTGATTTTGTAATTTCAGTTCAATTGAAGTATTTATGCTAGATCTACCATTTGAGCTTGTTTTCTGGATTTTGGCCATTGATGGATGAGTTCTCTCATTTGGAAGATCAATGGCCCGGTGTGACGATGGATGATGAGTCATAGAAGTGATTTTATGAGTTTATATGTTTATTTGATAATGGTGTGGATTGGAGATGGTTTGGATGAATTTTGGTTCGAAATTGGTTGGAAGAGGCAGAAACCCAAAAATCTAGAATTGACACCAGGTGTGTGTACCCGATCGACCGACCTGCAATGCGGTCGACTGGATACACTGAAGCATGAGAAAATGCAGGTTTCAGTTATTTTTTTGCAGGACTTACAGTCCAGTGTGCGCAGTCGACCGGGCCCTCTCCCAGGTCGACCGAGCACTCAGGATTTACAGAAAATAACTAGGAGCTGGATTTTCTACCTCATACCAGAATTCAGTGTGTCCAGTCGACCTGACCCTGTTCTAGGTCGACCGAGCACTCAGGATTTACAGAAAATAACTAGGAGCTGGATTTTCTACCTCATACCAGAATTTAGTGTGTCCAGTCGACCTGACCCTGTTCTAGGTCGACCGAGCACACCGGATTTTCAAGAAATGAACTGAGACCTGGGACACCCTTTCAGCTAGGACTTTTAGTGTGCACGTTGACCGCCCAGGCTAGGGGGTCGACCGGACACACAGGGAATTCTGGAAATCCGGCCTTTGCTTGTAGGGTGATTGCTCTCTGCTCCTAGTGTGGGGGGTCGACTGCCCAGGTCAGGGGGTCGATCGAGCACACTGTGCACAATAACTTTTCCCAGATTTCAGTTTCTGAGGTTATAATCATTTGTGGGTCCTATTGATCATCCAAATGGACTTCTATTGATGTGCCAGGCCCGAGTCAATAGTGTTGCTCAACCTTGACTTGTGTGGACCACCGAATAGGGTCTAGTGATTGTTAGCCCCAAGTGCAAAGCCGCGATTGTAGTAATAATTCGGTAAAGTCCAAGGTCGATCCACAGGGAGTAAGTAATCACGCAAAATCTGTTCTATTGAAAAACTAGCTCTAGCCTAAACAAATATATAAGGATCACAAATCTACTTTAATAAAAAAAAACTTAATTACAAGTCTGAAAAATTAATTACAACCAAAGAAAAAGAAAAATCCTAATTTAGAAACCTAATTTAACTACTGCATTCACCATAAGATTTGTCAGTCCAACCAATTGCAATAATTATGAAGATGCATAAAAACAAAAATAAAATAAAATAAAATCAGAGAATAAAAAAATAGATTTTAATTCTAAAACTTTGCAACGGTTACTTTGCTAAATGCCATCAAGAAAAATCAAGACCACCGCACCAAGTGTGCACTGTCACTATGCACAAAAATTCGATGTTTAACCATTGGTGAAGACTAAGACCCCATAAACTTGATTTATTAATGAAAGACCCATTACAAGCAAATAATAATTACAAATTTTTTTTTTGAATCAAAATAAAGTGCATCCAACCTCACCCTAGACATATGAAACACTAAACGGAGGAGAAGGACTTGTGGTCTTGAATGGCGATCCAATAGACTCTCGTTTTGCAATATGAAATCCAAGCAAGGGAAGATGATGAATGGCCGGTCCAATGGTGGAGCGATGGTAGCAACGGTGGCAGGGCGACGGCGTAGCAATCCAAGTGGTGGTATTCCTTAGGGAAGGCCTTGGATGAAATATTGATGGAAGGATGAGAGATGAAGAAAAAGATAATGGAAAAGGGGAAGAGGGGTTGCTGGTCATCCAAGATAGTGAGGGATATGGGAATTGACATGTAGCCTTCTTTGTGGTCTTTTTATATTTTTTTGATAGCTTGGGTTGCAAGGTTTTTGGTTTGGGAAGGATAAGTTATGTGGGGTCCAAGTTGGATTAGGCTTAGGAGGGTTTTGAGAGAGTTTCTAGGGATTGGCCCACAATCCTAGTGAAAATAGGATTCTTATTATCTCATGCAACTTCTTCTCTTGGGCCCACTTTGGCTAAGAATCAATACAAATATGAAATTTCATATTTGAAACAAATCTTGGAACTCATGTGGACAACCCCCTTTTTTTGGACATGTGATAGCATGGGATGGAGGTTGGACGCATGAGACTTCTTTGGAAGAATCTTGGGTTGGAAACAAACATTCAAATCTTGAAGCTTATCTTTTAGGAGTTAGTTTCTCTCCTCAAATCTCTATTATGTGCCCTTCCTTAAAAAGTTGAAACTCCTTTGGTAGCTTCCAATTCCTCCACTTGGCCCCACTTCTCTTCCAAATAAATTTTCAAATATGAAATTCAGATTTTTATGTCATCTTGTAAGAGATGATGGGCCCTACTTTGATGTGTGATTCTTGAATGGTAGATCTTGGATGCACATCTCTCCCTTGGCGTTTTTTTTTTTTTTTTTTTTCTTTTGTTTGGCTTGATTTGAATCTTCAAACAAGGACAGTGTGGACCCCATGTGGAGCTTCAATACCTTGGTTTTCCTTCTTTAATTTTTTTTCTTTCGCGGACCCCAAGAAATTGATTTTCCCTAAAAAAACAAAAAACAAATGTCAAAGAATAATCTATTCATATAGGGAAGGACTGATGCAAGATGCGGGCCCAATTCACATTAAATAGATCCATTAAATGTCACCATTTTATCAAATTTTCTTTAATGATATCAATGGTGCAAAAAAAATTCATCATTTCATGGGTGAATCACAAGTTATAAGAAATTTGTGACTTTCAATGCTAAGATATAGAAATTCATGATTTTATGTGAAAACGATTTTTCAATGAATTTTGACTCTAATTCAAACTTTGATGCCCACAAACATAGAATCATGATTCTTTTTTTTTTACTAAAATGGTCCATGATTTGATGATTAAGTCCTTAATTACTCTAAAATGATGAGGAAATTATGCATTTTTAAGGACTTATCATTTAGGTTGTGTATTCTACGATGATTCAATCCGTAAACATTATCGATGATGCCCGTAACTTCTGGAACACCAAACACAGCACCCATTGGCATCTAAGACTTCATTTAGAGATCAAATTACCTAAGATGGATTTGGACCTGAACTTGGACCATTACCTAGGTTGGATTATTGATATTTTTCCGTTGATTCTTGTACTTGGAGGTTTACTTCACTTATTGCATTACTGTTACTCTTATGTCCTTACTGTTGTTTATAACTGTCAATTAACTGGAAAATGGATGACCTGAACCTAGGACTACTTAGAGGTGACCTGGTGATGTGATTGGGTGAACATTGACTCGTGTCGTGGCTAGGCGGGCCCTTTTATGGCCTAAGTATGGATGTACGATACCTTAAGATGGAGAGGTTGACTATTTTGGACTTATAACTCATTATGAATGAGAATGGACTGTTTATCATTGAAAATGGACTTGTTACCTCGTTTGGACTGTTTTAGACCAGACCATGTATTTGATGGGCCTTGGTATGGGTCCAATAAGTGGACTTGGACTTGGATTGTGATCCATGGACTGAATTGATATCTGAATCTCTTAGGGACTTTGTTAGGACCTTGTTTACGTAAAGCAAAGCTTCGGCAGACACAGACCTTTATTGTTTTCCTTGAGTCGGCTTAGACATGCACTCAGTTGTTCTAAACTCATCTTTTGGACTAATCATCACTGGTAAGAGCTATTTGAGTGTTGAGTGATGAGTGAGCTATGTTTTAGATGGACGGTATGATACCGGGTCCAGTCTCCTCGAGTGATGAGTGTGATGAGATTGATGAGTGTGATTTGCGGGGCTCGTCATTCCCCAGCACTAGTGAGATTTCCCACCATGACTATGTTCACTATGGGAGGGCCACGGCATAATATCCTGTAATATCCAGTTTGTGTGAATGTGCCATGTTGTGTTAGATTAGATATTTTATTTATCATGATACTAAATGCTTATCTTGTTCAATTGCCTAGATTTTATATCTTGATATTCTCTTTAATTATGATTGTCTCTATTCATTTGATGTATACATCCTATGTTATTTGTATACTGTAACTTGCTAGATCTTTAGATCTAACCCATTCTTGGTGCTTAGGTTTCGAACCCGATTTCAAGGACGGTGTGCTCGTGCTCATTGAGGCACCCGTAGCAGGAGACTACGGATGGGGACTAGCCGACCAAGAGGTCGAGCTGGAGGTGGGGGGTCGACACCTGGTGTGTGAGAGTTCATTTGTTTTGTTTTGTTTTGGCTTTTGAGTGATTTTGTAGTGAGCCAGGTAGTTATTGGAATTTGTAGTAAACCTTTGCTTTTCTTAACTTTGACACTTTAGGTTGGTGATGGAACGCGCTCCGAGGCGTCGTGGGGCGGCTACCGGGGTCGGCGGAACGTGGGAGTCCGTCGGGTCCGGCCCTTTCGCGCCCTGGCGGGCCTGAAGCGTGCATCAACATTTCTTTGTGTGGGTGTGCCAGATTTTCTATTTTACTTGGAATTGCAAGTGGTAATCCGGAGATCAACCTTCGCAAGTAAAAAGGAAATCAACTTCTCTCAAGTTTTCCATTGCACAAATATTTAAGAAAAGAGACATTTTCTTGGTTTGCCGTGAAAGGCGATTTTGTTTGGCATTTATAGCCGATTTTGGCGTTTATAGCCGATTTACAATTCTCATCAATAATGAAAGACAAGAGTTGTGATTTTTGTCTCTTTTAGAAAAATACAAACTACAATGAAAAGCAAGAAAAGGAGGATCTAACTTCTCAGGAGATTGTGGGGGACTCGTTCAGATTGACGGTCGCAAGTCATGTATGGGCTTCGCCATCATCCATGCAGATGAGAACAGAGGATGCTCTTGATTAGCTTGGCTTGGCTATAACCTCAGGTTTTTAGAGGACAAAGACCAATAGAAAGTCCTATGTCCAATAAAAAGCTAAGTAGACGGGCTGAAAAGCCACGTCTAAGCCATTGGAGGCAGCGGGAGAAGGCAAGGACCTTGGGGGGGTGCCCCCCAAGGGACTTTTGTCACCTTGTAGTGGTGGCCGGTGCAGAACTTCAGCAGAGTTTTTCTCTCTTTTTCTTTCTCTGGATTCTTTCCGCTCTCTTCCGATCCGACCTCTTTTTTTCTGATCCTGATTTCAATGGAATGCTCTCCTATTTATAGGCTTTTGGTAGCCATTTAGGAGAGCTTTTATGGGCTTTAATGGCTTTAATGGGAGGAGTTACAAGATTTATTTCTTGATTTTGTAACTCCTTTTTCCTTGAATCTGATTGGCCGATGGAGATTAAGGGCTTTTAATCACCTTAATTACCATAATGGGAGGAGTTTCATGGGTTAAATGCCATGAATCAATTGACTTGTAACTCCCAAATGCTTGCTTCTGATTGGGCCGTCCAAAGAAATGAATTAATGACTGCAATAAAGCTAGTCAATTAACCACATTAATTGGTCGCCGAGCAGTCGAAGAGTCGCGGGCCGTGCCGTGTCTTTTGGAATTCTTCTGGCGATGATCATCGATGGATCTTCATGCTGATCGACATCGGATGAACATGTAACTTCAGACAGTGATAGCTAAGAGCGGGCCGGTGACATCTGTCCTGTCGATTTTTCGATCGATCGGGCGGAAAGTACACTTTTTTGGTCGACCGGTTGGCGATCAATGTTGATTTTGATACTTTTGGAGGTTGACCCGTGATTTTGACGGATGTCGGCGGACATGAGTCAATTTCAAGCACTAAAAATCACATTTTCAGGAAACCACAGGGGCCAAAGTGCGCGAAACGCGAAAAAGGACGGAAAAACGGGTCACCGGCGAAAAATCCGGTGACCCGGACTTCCATGGTCGCCGGCGACCATGGGCCAGGGTCGCCGGCGACCCTGGGCCATGGTCGCAGGCTGCGACCCTGGGGGTTTTTCCCCTGTTTTTGGTCCGTTTTGTGGTCTTTTTCGTCGCCGTTTTCTTCTGTATTTTTCCTGACATTTCTTCTCATTTATTGGCTTGATTTTTCTGTAGAAAACCTGATGAGAATCCTTGCATTTTTAGAGTGCAAAGTTTCCAATTTTCCGGGAAAGCCGAAGACTTTGTCGCGTAGAGCTGCTGATTTTCCGCCAGAAGCTGAAACTTGGTCAAACGATGTCGGAATGACCTGAAATTTGAGATGAAGCCTCCTGAGCAATAAATAAGACCAACCATAGGCTTTTGTTTGAGTTTTGAAGCCGTTTGGGGTCCCGTCGATGCTTCACTTGATTTTGCTGCGGGGAAAATGCCGAGCTTTGATATGTGGCCAAACGATGTCCGATTGACCTGAAATTTGACGGGGAGCCTATTAGAGTCATTTTGAGACGTTCCATGGGCTCCGTTTTGGATGTCATGGTCCCGGGTTGCTCCGCCACCGGTAGGCTTGATTTTCTCTCGGAGCATCGAAACCTGGTCAAACGTTGTCAGAATGACCTGAAATTTGACGTGCAGCCTTTTGGAAGCATGTTGAAGCCACTCATGCACTTGGTTTGATGAGCGAAGGCTTCGGTGGTTCCCGCCGCCGGGAGGCTTGATTTTGCTGCTCGAGCATTGATGGAGGGTCAAACGTTGTCGGTTTGACTTGAAATTTGACATGGAGTCCTTTTGAGACATGCTGGAGTCATTCGTAGGCTCTGATCGAAGTTTTGACGTCTTCGATGATGTCGCCGCCAGGAGCACCAATTTAGCTGTCGGAGAAGCGAAGTTAGGCCAAATGATTCTGAAATGGCCCGAAACTCCTTGTGTACTCCTCTCTTGGCTGTCTTGAAGGATCTTGCAGTTTTTGTTTGATTCTGACAAGATTTGATTTTTTGGAGAAATTGCATTGCCTATTTATGGCAGGTTGCGACTTCATGCAGCTTTCTTGATGTTGAAGAGGCAAAGTGACATTTTTGGTGTCAACAGTTGGATTTCAGCCCTGCTATATCTGACATAGATATGTGATACCTTATAATTGCTTTCGCTTGTATTACTTTGCTTCCGCTATATTTACATGTTTTTGCATTATTAACCATTGATCTTATATTGTTTAAAAAGTTTTAAATTGAACCTCACTGCGGACTTACGATCTTGAAAGTTTTCGGATTTTCCGGGAAGTTATTGGATTTTCCGGGAAGTAGCGCGCCAACTTCGGGTACTTTGACAATTTTCTCGGTATCCGGAATTGGAGCGTTACAGCCTCAGCCATCCTTGTTTATAACATGTTGATTCTCCACCTTCGTACCAAAACCTCAGACTCTATTGATAAAATGCCCAGGGCTTTTTGGTGGGGTGACATTGAAGGAAAAAGAAAAGTTCATACCATTAAATGCGATGGGTTATGTAGGCCTATTTCCGAAGGTGGCTTAGGGATTAGAGACACCAAAAGTAATAATCTAGCCCTCTTAGCCAAAACTTAATGGAGATGTCTGAGTAATGAAGAACTCCTTTGCACTAATATTCACCATTGTAGTGGCTTCCAATTTTTTATTTTTATTTTTTTTATCAATCACCTCGTTTAGATGATCCTAAGTCCTAACCTTTGCTCTTATGGCCATGCAAATCACTTGTGAGATACATAACCACCCCATGGTTGCAACGGAAGATTATGTAAGATAAAGAAGTCCTATAGACGTGCCTTGCCATGGATGGGCATAATAGTTCACAAAACCATATTACTCAAAGGAATGAGAATTCTAGCCCCTTCAACTATTGGACTCTTGAGACAAAGCATGAAATATACTTTCTTAACTATTAAATTTCAAAAGCAAAGGTAAATGCAATATTATATGAGATCAACCATTGTGTTTTTGCAGTCATGGTTATTTAGCTTAAAAAATAGTTACGAAGATAATAATAATCTATTTCTCTGAAGGCTCAAATTGCATGCTTTGTTTAAATTCTTAGGAAATTATAAGGAAGTAGGTGTTATCAAGCTATTTTTAAAGAGATAATGAGTGCAGGACATAAGTGTTAACTTTCAAATTACTACATAAACTTAAGTCTTGGGAACGATCTTGAAATTATACAAGAGTAATATTTTAGCAGAGATGATTCACAAATTCTAATATCCAAGCTAAATCTTATCTTTTCTATCCTATTCCTATTGTTGACATGAAAAAAGTTAATGTCTCCTCAACATCAAGAAGCCATATGAAGCTGAATCCTGCTACAAATAGGCAAAGCTACTTCAAGCATCAGCTCTTGTTAGAATTAGACAAAAACTGCAAGATCCTTCAAGACAGCCAAAAGAGGGGCACACAAGAAGTTTCAGGCCATTCCGTCATCGTTTGGCCTAACTTCACTCCTCCATCAGCTAAACAGACGCACCCGGCGGCGACATCATCGAAGACACCAAAACTTCGATCAGAGCCTACGGATGACTCTAAAATACATCCAAAAGGCTCCATGCCAAATTTCAAGTTAAACCGACAACGTTTGACCCTTCATCAACGCTCGAGCAGCAAAATCAAGCCTCTCGGCGGCGAGAACCACCGAGGCCATCACTCATCAAACAAAGCACATGAGTGGCTTCAACATGCTTCCAAAGGGCTGCACATCAATTTTCAGGTCATTCTAACAACGTTTGACTAGATTTCGACGCTCCGAAAGAAAATCAAGCCTACCGACGGCAGAGCACCCCGGGACCATGACATCCAAATCGGAGCTAATGGATCATCTCTACATAACTCCAATAGGCTCCCAGTCAAATTTCAAGACAATCGAACATCGGTTGACCGTATATCAAAGCTCGGCATATTATCCGCAGTAAAATCAAGTCAAGCATCGACGGGACCCCAAACGGCTTCAAAACTCAACTAAAAGCCCATGGTTGGTCCTATCCACTGCTCAGGAAGCTTCACCTCAATTTTCAGGTCATTCCGACATCGTTTGACCTAGTTTCGACTCTTGACGGAAAACCGGCTACAAAGTCTTCGGCTTTCCTGAAAAATGGGAAACTTTGTGTGACTTCTAGTCAAGTTCTCTCCAAGAAAGTCAAGTCAATAATTGAGGAAAAATGTCAAGAAAAATACAGAAGAAAAAAGGAACGAAAAAGAAGAAAAAACGACCGAAAAAAACTACTCGGCGACCAAAGGGGCCAAAGCCCCATGGTCGCCGGTGACCCTGGGTGCATGGTCGCCAGCGACCCTAGAAATCCGGGTAGCCGGATTTTTCGTCAGATGGCCCGATTTCCGATCCTTTTCTCATTTCGGGAGTTCCTGCCTCTGTAATTTTCTGAAAATCCAATTTTTGATGCTTGAAAACGACTGATCTCTGCCGACATCTCGGATCCGCCGTTAAGAGCATGAAGTCATCACCGATCACTCCAAGATCGCCAACCGGTAGACTAAGAAAGTACACTTTCTGTCCGACCGATCGAGAAATCGACAAGATAGATGTCACCGGCCCACCAACATCAATCAATGTCTGAAATTGCATCGCAATCCGACATCAAATAATGTGTGGATCCAACTGCGATGATCACAAAAAGAATTCCAGAAGACGCAGCGCGGCCCACGACTCTTCACATGCTCCGGCGATCACTTAATGTCGTTAATTGACCAGTTTTATGACAACTTAATGCGGTCATTAACTCATTATTTTGGACGGCCCAATCAGATTCAAGCATATGGGAGTTACAAGTCCAAGCAATTATGGCATTAAAACCATGAAACTCCCTCATCATGGGTTTAAAGGCGATTAAATGCCCATCATTCTCCATCGGCCAATTATAAACCAAGAAAAAGGAGTTACAAAATCAAGAAATAAAAACTTGTAATCCCTCCCATCATGAAGCATCAATGCCATCAATTCTCTCATCATGGCCATCAATGCCCCTAAACCACCTCATGGCTACCAAAAGCCTATAAAAGGAGGTCCATTCCAAGAGAGAGGCATCTACTTGGAACTTTGAATCCTTGTATTTTTGTACATCTACACCAACACCCATCCGGAGTCTGGGAAAATCCCAGAGAAAATCCGACGAAGTCCTGCTGTTCTGCTGCAAGAGACACTACAAGGTGATCAAAATCCCTTGGGGGGCCACCGCCCCAAGGTCCCATTCTTCTACAACAATGGCCTAAACGTGGCTTTTCAGCCTGTTTACTCGGTTTTTCATTGGATATAGGACCTCCCCTTAGTCTTTATCCTCTAAAAAACTGAGGTTGGAAACAAGCCGAAGAATCGAAGCATCAAGCTTTCTCATTTGAAGGACGATGGTGAAGTCCATAATGACTTGCGACCGTCGATCTGAACATGTCCCCACAATCTCTTGAGAAGTTAGATTCATTTTCTTTCTTTTCTATTGTAATTTGTATTTTTTAAATAGATAAAAAAGTCACAATTCTTGTCTTTCATTTTAATGAGATTTGTAAATCGCCTTTCACGGCAAACAAAGAAAAAATCACCTCTTACGGCATTCAAAACAAAAAATTATCTCTTTTCTTAAAATATTTATGCAATTTGAAAAGTTAGAAAGAAGGATTGATTTCCTTTCTACTTGTGAAGGTAAATCTCCGGATCATCACCATTCCAAATTCCAAGTAGAATAGAAAATCTAGCATACCCGTACAAAAATGTTGATACCCGCACTTCCTTTTTCGCCGAAACCCGACAGCCCCCGGGGTGGAAGGAGAGGATGGAAATCGAGGGTCCATCACCTATTATCTCCAACACCCTCCTATAATTGTATAGTTCTTTTAATAAAAAGGATCATCGATTGATAATAAAAAGTACAAACCCCTTGATCTTTAGAAATTAACGGTGGACTTTGGCAAAAAACGATCGATCATCAAGCTTTCATGTAATTACCATTTATATGTAGAGTCTATCACTATCGCATCCCACTCTTTTCGAGTTTATTAGTATTGTCATTACTTCTAAAAACCTCAAATCGTGCAAGCATGATGAAAATGAGGAGATCATAAGGGTTGAATAAATGCATGGATAAGGAAGATGCTTGATATTAATTAAAGAGGAAAAATGGTTGTGATATCATTGCAAAAATGTAAGAGGCAAGACCATGGCAGGCCTAATCGTTAAATTGCTACCAGTCATGACTTTAATACTTTGATAATGTCCAAATGACTACTTAATTCACTGTAACTTTGTTCATAAAAGTCCTTGAATTTATGCAAGAGTAACTAAGAAGAAATAACTCACAAATTCTAATATTGAAATTAAAGCTTATCCTTTCTAACCTATTCGTAATATCTCTAACAATAAGGCTGGCACCTTGGAGCTCCCCTCATCATTTGCACTTCGAGAAGGCAGCACTTCACCACTCAGCTGGACAGATTTCTCCTCAAGCTCTTAGGTTGGAAATCTAGGCTCCATTCCATCGCAGGGCGCGGAACCTTTGTAAGGCATGTGTTAAGTAGTTTGCCTACTCACATTGCCCCGGTTCTTCCTCTTCCCAAAGTCTGTGTCAAACCACTTGGAAGCATTAATGAGAAACTTCCTCTGGTTTGGAGGGCCATCCAGACAAAGAAGACACCAGATCCGTTGGGAGATGGTTACCCTCCCCACTAAGGAGGGAGGCCTGGGTATAAGGCGCATTCACGAGCAAAATGAAGCATCCTTCATAAAAATGGGATGGACTGTAACTGCAATGTCCTCAAACTCTCTTTGGTCAAATTCAAATTGGATGGCTTGCATGTACTTTCCAAACTCCACTATATGTAGTCCTTCCTCCACAAAATTAGGGTCCTGCATCTAGCGCAAAATCAGGAAATTAGCTCACCACATTCATTCTGGTAGTAAGTAGATTGTTGGCAATGGAAATTCTGTTGACATCTGGTTCGACAGCTGGTCGCAAGATGGATGCCTTGCTTCTCAATTCCACTCCTCTTTCCTTCCTAACCAGAAGCTCCACAATCTTTAGGAGGGAGGTAACTAGGCGATCCCCAACCATCCTAGACGTTGCTGTGGTTGCTTTGAGATTAGCAGTCCTAAACCTCTCATTGGACATGCCTTTTAAAGATCGGTTGGTATGGAACTCCCACCCAGATCAAGACCTCTCCCTCCAAGAGGCCTGGGAGTTCATCAGAACTCAAAGAGTGTCTGCAGAGTGGTTGAATTGGCTCCTCTAGTTTGGAAATTCCTTCAGCAACCTCGCGTCTCCGTCTTCACTTGGAGGCTAATGCATGGAAAGACACTACCTAGGCATGGGCTCAATCTGCTGGTTTCAGTCTGGCCTCCAGGTGTTGCTTGTGCAATACTGATCTGGATTCAACTCCCCATCTCCTCTTCTTTTGCTCCTTGGCTTCCGCCATTTGGAACTGGGTTCTCTACTCTGCAGGTGTTGTTGTAGCTGGTCCACTGTCCCCCTCTAAGATCTGGTGCGCCCTCTCTCAAAATAGTGATAAGCTGGCTTGCAAGGGAGCTGCTTCTTTCTTTTTCACCACTACCTTTACCATTTGAAAATGTAGAAATGATGTAACTTTTTACAACTCCAGAGCCTCCCAGACGAAGGTCAAATGTTACTTGACTGAACTTCTTTTTGCTTCTCTCAGCCAGATTGTAAACACTTTTTCTGGTGGACCTCTTTAGAATTTTTGCCATTCTTTGCTCATACTTGACTGAGCTTATTTAGGCCTCTGCTTGGTTGGCCAGCCTATATCTTTTATTTTCTTTTCCTCTTGTAATTGGCCTTGTGCTGCTTGTGCTGCTTCTTCTTTTCCCTCCTCCTTTTCTTCTAGTACAATTTTCCCTTAAGCAAGAAAAAAATATAGATGGCTCTCTTTTTTTTCATTGGTTTAGTTTACTAGGGTGATTGAACAGCATAACATAAAGATGTACACAGATCGGATTGGTGCGGATTAAGCCAAATCCTTCACCAATCCGTTACCTATGGATTGATGGGTTTGGAATCCATTACCAATCCGTGGTTGTTAAAGACCCATCCGATCCAATCCGTGGAGGACCAGATCGGATCGGTTTAATCCGTTGAATCTAATATAAAAGAAAGAGATCTAGCAATCCACAAAAAAAAAAAAAAAAATACAAAATACAAATATATTTAGATCTCTTAAGTTTAGACCTCTTAACTTATGTTTAAACCCCTTAAGTTTTTTTTATTATTTATATTTAATGCCAACAGATCGGATCGGATTGAATCCGCGGATTAAGGCTGAAATCCGTCACTGATTTGTTGCTAACGGATTACAAGATTTTAAGTCCGTCACCAATCCGTTTACCTTCGGTTTGGTTAAAAATCCGTGGATCAGATCGGATTGGTTTTATGGATCGACAGATTTTTTGTTCACCCCTAGCATAACCAATAAATTTCCCTTGTGAGGGCCTTTATATATGTGAAAAGAAATTTCTTGAGGATCCATAATTTCTAGGATGGCCATGGACCTTAGTTCCGCACATGAGGTGATGATATGGTAATTATTTCCCAACAAAGAGGAGTCTATTTGATGATCCTTTGTGGACCTTCACCTTTACTTCCATAAATTTGGTCCCTTTTATATATAGGAGGGCATTGCTTATATTTCTTACACTTCCAATACCCATTCAAGCAAACAAGTGGTCTCTAAATGTTATCAACCTGTAACATAGACGTGCAAATGAAAACCCTTATTTCAATTGTATCTTCTTTGGTACAGTGAAGACTTTTAATAAAACTACGGATACTATTGACAAGCTATATAGAAGATTTTAGTAGGGTGAAAAAGAGGATAATAACAAATTTCACACTATTAAATGGAGTGAGATTTGTAAACCCATTGACGAGGGAGGCTTGGGAATTAGGGATACTAGAAGTAACAATATAGCTCTTTTATCCAAAACTTGTTGGAGATATATGAATGAAGAAAATCTTTTATGTTCAAAAGTTTTAAAAGCTAAATATTGCTTGGAAAGCTCTCTTTGGGAAGCCAAAGCGAGAAGAGGTAATTTTTGGTTTTGGAAAGGATTCGAGGAGGTAGTTAATTTCATTAAGGAAAAAGTTGGATGGATGAAAGGCAATGGAGAGAAAATATTTGTTTGGCAATGTAGATGGATCCCTTCTAAAAACAGATTCAGGAAACCACTTTCTAATATAAATGACTCAATCTCACTGTAAGAGATTTATGGGATGTGGATAAAAGGTGGAATGTTAATCTCATCAAAAACCACTTTAATAATCAATGGATGTAGAAGATACATGTAAGACCTAAATCCCTAGGAGCCTCAGGAGAACACAATAATTTGGCCTTTTTGCAAAAAAGGGCCAACTTACCAATAAATCGGCTTACAATGAGATTGCAAAAGGTGATAGAAATGATCCGACATCTTCTATAAAATGAAAATTATTTTGCTCTTCCCCAAAGAATCCTCTTGTTTGGATGGAAGTGCCTAAAAAATGATATCCCAGTAAGAGCCTTTGTTAACTCTAAAGATAAGTTCGATTGATCCTTGGTGCCCTATTTGCGAAAGTGTGGAGGAATCGATTAGTCATGCCCTTTTTCAATGTGAACATGCAAGGGCTTGCTGGTTTGGTTCACACTTTGGTCTTTTAACTCACAACTATTCCTCCATAACTTTGATGGACTGGTGGAAACAATTATGCGATCATGACCAACCGACTCCATTGCTTAATTGTGATCATGCTAAGATGTGGATTCTAACTAGTTGGTGGCCCATTTGGAAAGCGAGAAATAACTAGCTCTTTAAAGGCATCCCTCTTAACCCTATCAACATAATTCACTCAGTTAAAAACATGATAGATAGAAGAAGTATATCTTCCCAAAAGGAAGAAAGTATCATGAAGAAATATTATAACCATGTGGATAGAGGGATCCTAGAAGAGGAGGATGTGTTAGTATTCTTTAATGTAGCTTTTAGGCCAATAGAGGGAAAGCGTCTTATGATTTTCTTGTGAAATCAAAAGGATATACTTTTCATGCAGGTGGATGCCAAGGTCTGAAGGTTTTCTCATCCAAGGAGGCTGAAGAGAGGCCGGTCTTCTTTGCTCTCATGATTGCTAAAGCCAAGGGCTTCCCCAAAGTTTGTGTTTTGCTGGATGCTAGGGAGGTGGTCAATGGTTGCTATGATTGGGCTATCAACCCAATAATTTTAGATATCAGACTTAGTCTCATCTTTTGTCTATGTCATATTTTCTTTTGTTTCTAGGTCAAAGAATGAGGGTGCTCACATACTTGCTAAACTAAATTATAGCTTGAATCAAAACGTTATTTTGGATTGGGGTAGGAACTAGGTGGGGATGGGTAAGTGGTTTGTTGTCGCTGTTTCGCCCTTTTTATGTTATCTTGGGTTGGATTTCTTAATGAGATTCTATTTACCAAAAATAGAAAAGTGATAAAAAGCAATCAAGGCAATATGTTATGAGTCTTATATTCTATGTGATTGGTATCTGTCTTCTATCATCCTTCTGTCATCAAGTTGTCAAGTTTCATCAATTTCTTTTGAGTTCATTTCTAGAAAATTAAATGGACCCCCTCGCTCACTATCTTGCTCAAATTGAAGTCTCCGTCTTATATATATATATGGAAATTCTAAAAAACGCCCCTTTTTTTTTACCCTTCTTATTTTTTTATAGGTCCATTTGAGCCCCCCCCCATGCATAGTCACAAGTCCAAGTTTGACACTCGTCCAATTTTTCCCCACCGTTGGATTGAAATCATGATAAGATGATGCCTCTAAACCATTAAGTCTTAGGGCCATGGATTAAAATGTTAGGATGATTTGATGGACTCAATATTTAGCATATATGTAGGCCTCATATGGATCTTTCCATCCAATGAACTTCAATGATCATCATGCATCTCAGTGGGCCCAATTCGGAGGGGCGTGAAGAGGGAGGTGCTCTTGATAGAGGTACTCTATGAGAGTGGCCCCCACCACTCTCATATGAGCATCTCCTATATATATATATATATATATATCGGAGATGCTCCTATGAGAGATATCACTCCCCTTAAATGAGAGATTGGGTGGTGGCCCTCACATCCATATCCAATGCTAAATGTGAGGGTCCCCACTCCTATCTCTCATATAAGGTGAGAGATATCTCTCATAGGAGCACCGATATATATATACTGAGCATTTTTCACAAAAATATACTTCTCTTTTAGCCAATAAAAGTGTGACATGTGTCATCAATGGTACACTTATCCATTCTCTCACCTAAAACTGTGGATCTTTTATAGATTCTCTTAAATCATTGGCTATAATAGATAGGGACAAAAACTCCCATTTTGAGATAAGGGATTTTTTTTTTATAATTTCTGTGACGCTCCAAAGCCCACATCGACTATAGAGAGGAAGTGAATAAGGTTATATGTAGAGCTTACACCCTTATCTTGCATGAGGCCTTTTGATGGATTGAGGCCATCAGAAACAAAACTGTGAGGCCCGTGGGCTAAAGCGGACAATATCATCCAAGCTTGTAGGGTGGGGCGTTACAAATGATATCAAAGTCGAAACCAAGAGGACTGGCAGGCTACAGGGACTGGTAGGCTACTACAATGGGACATGCACCCTCCTAAGGGGGTGGAATGTGATGCTCCGGAGTCCCACATTGACTATATAGAGGAAAGTGAATGGGGTTATATGTAGAGCTTACACCCTTACCTTGCATGAGACCTTTTGATAGGTTAAGGCTCATCAGAAACAAAATCATGAGGTCCATCAAAAACAAAACCATGAGGCTAGTGGGCCAAAGCGGACGTTATCATGTATGCATGTAGGGTGAGGCATTACAATTTCCCTATATTATATATATTGTGGGGCCCAAATGAGATCCCACAAATCATGGAACAAGGGGGGGGGGGGGGGGGGGGGTCAAAGGATTCAAGTGGGGTCAACCAAGATATCAAATTTGAAGTCAATCTAATACATTTAATCCATTCATCTGTGGTCTACAAGATTAATGACTTTATATAAAACAACAAAACCGACATTCGATCCAACGGTCCACTCCATTTGGATCTATCAAAACCCAATGTGAACCATTTAAATAAGAGGAGTGAGAATGGATGGTCCACTCGGATGGATCTGTAGGTAGCTTATGGATGCACATGAATATTCCTTATATATACCCACCTGGGGACCCACATGGGGATATGAGGGATTTCAAGGACTCCCTAGGACCCTCTTCTTTGCAAAAAAAAAAAAAAAAAAAAACCAGCCCCAATCATGGATTCTATTATCTCCATCTGGGCCCAAAAACATTAATGGTCAATAGTTCATTCTGATCTGTACATAGTCAGTTCAACGGTCCAGTAAATTTGGATCTGACAGAAAGTTGATGGACATGGGCCCCACAAGCGCGAGCTTACTGAATTTTATTTTAAGCTTCAGCTTAGGAGAGCCTACCATATATATATAAACAATGTCATAAATATTATACTTCGAAAAGTTATCATGATCTAAGAAATTGACGTGATATTTAATTTAGGGTTTCGGATATCACTAGGAAAATGTTGGTAGATAAGAATGCTTCTTATGTGATTTTTATTATTATTACCCATATTTTAGGATGATATTTGTGTGGGGAGATATTTCCTTCCCCAAATTCCACCCCTGCCAAGTGCATGGCTCAAGATGGCCTGATGGGACTGGGCTCAGAAGTCAGGCCCGATGGGACTGCAATTGAAAGAGATTGGACTGTGATGGGACCAGGCTCTGACAGAGCCTCCCTCTTGTCTCCTCTCTTCCTCTATATGAACACAGCAACGGCTCGATAACGAGGATGACTAACAAGCACCACATACACTGGTATGCCATTTCTTTCCAAAATCCATCTTCAACCTTTGTTTAGTCCTGCAACTAACTTAGGCATCAGAGAGCCCTGTGCTGCCCAAGTCAGGCTCCTCTGACCTTCTTCCTCCCCTTTCAGGCTCGAGGCAACGGTTCTTCTATCACTACCAAGGAGCTGCAATCTCCGTCCTCCTACAGTGGGCCGCAAAATCACTCCCCCCGGGTCTGTGAGTTTTTGTGCGCTTACAATATTGCAATTCTGACATTTTTCTCATGGCATTGTAATTCTCTGACATATGTCTCAAGGCATTTCTAATATCTTAAAATATCACGATGTTATTAAGAAATTGACATTTCGTGATGGTATTACATGATATTGTGATTTTTCCAGAATATGGCTAGATCAAAGGTCAAGGATACCCATTCTTTGTACCTACTTGCTCTTGACCATTTTGTTGTGCACATCTGTTTCAAGCAACAGTTTTTACTTTTTTTTTTTTTTTTTTGCTTAAAGGTAATTTTGTATTAAGAGGGAGAAAACAGGGCAAAACATCCCCAGAACAAAAATAAAGAACCAAAAACAAAAATGCCAACCCAGACAACCAATAAGAAACAACCATCAACCTGAGAAATAAATGGAGGAGACTACAAATTGGAAAATGGAACTTGTGATTGAGGCAACATAGGCTTTCAGACAAACCATGAGGAACAAGATTGGCTTGCACCAAAGAAAAATAGATCATTCATTGCTGTTAGTCTAGCAATACCAAAGAAGCCAGAATTGGATGAGGAGGAAGAGTTTGATGTGCACCTGATAGAGAGCAAACCATGCCCTTCGACCTGTCCAGAAAAATCAACTTTGCTTTACCCTATGAAGGCTTCTTGTTATTATGCTTGGAGTCATTATGTAGAGACCGGATGCAGAGATGGCATGGAAGAAAATGGCAGCAACACATTTTCTTCCTGGGACATCTCTATCCCTGGCCATAGCCGACCATATAACTGAAGTAGATAAGGGGAGGAAAGGGAGATTTCTGTGTGAGGATATTTTCTCCCCCCATATCTACCCCTGCCAAGTGCATGGTTCAGAATGGGCTGATGGGACTGGGCCCAGGAGTCAGGCCCGATGGGACTGCAGAGTGGGCTGTGATGGGATCAGACTCTGATAGAGCCTCCCTCTTGTCCCCTCTCTTCCTCTATATGAGCACAGCAACAGCTCCAGAAGCAGGATGGCCAACGAACACCACACTCACTGGTATGCCATTTCTTCTCCCACTACATCTCCTACCTCTGTTCTAGTTCTGCACCTGCAACTAACAAAGGCATCGGAGAGCCCTGCGCTGCCCAAGCCAGGGTCCTCTGACTTTCTCCTTTTTCCCATTTCAGGCTCGAGGCATCGGTTCTCCTATCATCATCGAGGAGCTGCACTCTCCATCCTCCTCCAGTGGGCCACAAATTCACTCCCCCCCTGGGTCTGTGAGTTTTTGTGCGCTTACAAGTGGCGCCATCTGTGGGAAACTCAATCAAAACGCCATCTTCCCAACTTCCCAAACACCATGCCTCGAAGAGCCAGAATGGGACGAGTTGATTTCAGCAGCAGTTCTTTCTCTTTCTCTTCCTCTCTATTTCTCTTCTTCAGATGGAGAAGTCTGTGGCTGTGAAGCCACTTCCATCTCCTTCTCCATATCATCTATGGCCTCTTCAAAGGGCAGAAAGACCAAGAGGGTGAAGCGGACTTTCCAGCTCGGCGAGTCTCCCAGTTCGGGGCACCAGTTCAACTGGGCAAAGGTCCCAGGCTGGCATACGTCACCATTTCGGCAGGACACCAGCGTTCTGACGGACTCAAACTGACGAACTCAAAAACCAGGGTGGACCTCCTTCACGTGTAGATATACTGGTAAGGAACACAAATATTGGATTTCCTGCACGGAAACTCCCAGTTCGGCGACGCCCGAGGCCACTCCCTGCTCGGACATCTCCCAGCTCGGCAGTAGTCTTTAGACGGCAGCAAACTCCATTTCAGCAGCCAGTCAGTCAGCAGCCCAGCCAGCTCGTTACTGCGTCCCAGCTCAGTAAGGACGACATCTCGTACCAGCTCAGCAGAGATCTCCACTTTCATCTTGGCAGCACCTAGCTCGGACGCTCCATCTCGGCAGCTCAGCCCGATGATCTCGGAAGCACACCAGTTCGGCCAAAAATCCAATTCGGCAGGGTCTGCCAGTTCGGCAGGCCCACCAGTTCGGCCAAACCCTCCCAGCCAGATCGCCAGAGGCTCCCCAGCTCGGCAGCTTCATTTCGGCAGGCACCTCTACTCAGCTTGCCCAACGCAGCAGGCATCCCTGCAGGCTCCCAGTGCCGGCATGACGATCTTGGCAGGTTTCCCCATCTCGGTACATTCCAAGCTCGGCTAACCTCCAGCTCGGTCGCCCCACCTCGACAGAACTCCATGACAGCAGCTACACCCTCTCAGTTCTGCACACCTGCACGCTGATCGCAGGAAGCATCCATGCTCGGTCCCAGCGACAGCACGCTGATCGCAGCAGGCATCCCTGCAGGCTCCCAGTGCCAGCACGATGAGCTCGGCAGGCCTCCACGGCAGCACCCCAGCTCAGCTTACCCAACGCAGCAGGCATCCTTGCAGTTTCCCAGCGCTGGCACGATGAGCTCGGCAGGTCCTTGATTTCGGCACCATCAGCGCAGCAAGTTCATCTCGGCAGCATGCATTTCAGCTCAGCAGTGAGCACCATGTCAGCAGGACTTCCGACTCAGCTGGAGTCATCATTTTGGCAGACGTCACCATTTCGGCGGTCCACCATTTCGACAGATGACCATCTCGGCTGAGGTCACCATCCCGGCAGATCCCAGCAGCTGAACGAGAGAGAAGGAGATGAAAATGGTTTTGCCCAGGTGGACCCTCACCAACCTCTTCCAAACCGTAGAAACAACAATTTCATACCCACCTCATCTCCGACTGTCCATTCGGTGACGTTCTTCCTGACGGATTCAACGGTGCCGGCGCATTCGAGGCCTGGGTATGGGTTCGCGCCCCTCCGGCGACGGATACGTGAGGACTTCAGGCCCACCTGGGCTTGTGATCGCAACGGCCTTCGTCTCTTGATGGGAAGCGGGCGGTCGAGATCGGTTCTGAGGGTACGATTTGGACGATGGGGTTTGATTTTGGAAGTAGAGACTAGAGAGTACGGAGAGAGAAATGGTATTGTTCTTCTCAGATCGGTCAACAGACTTCGAGGTCTTTCTCTTGTACTTTCCGACTTTATTGTAGCTTTCGGCGAGACATGGAAGTTAACATGGCATCTTCACC
Organism: Umbellularia californica; assembly: GCA_028538565.1. Classification (NCBI taxonomy): domain Eukaryota; kingdom Viridiplantae; phylum Streptophyta; class Magnoliopsida; order Laurales; family Lauraceae; genus Umbellularia; species Umbellularia californica. The sequence goes on along the minus strand of JAPQWN010000012.1, from coordinate 22,046,476 downwards.
TTGGAGGAACACAAAAGCCCTGTGGTCATGCACGCCATCTCTCCTTCAACAACCCCATTTTATTCTTCCAATGCTTTTTGAAAAGCTCACCTTTCTTTTTCTTACACCGCAGCAAATAGACTAACACCTCTGGCAACAAGCCAGTGGTCATGTCTAGGATCAAGCCCGGCTCGTACTGAGACAAGCAAAAGCAGCCCAAGCCGGCCTTTCCACAGACGATCTCGGTCCAAACCAGATCACTATCAGGGACTACACCTCTGGTGGCGAGCCAGTAGGTCATGTCCTTCATCTCGGCTCCGCGCCAGATTCAGCCCACATGGCCACAAAAATCACGCTCGGTGATGGCACCAGCGTCGAAAAAAAATCAGGCTCGGTGATGCCACCAGCCTCGATAAAAATATTACACTGGCATCGGTAAAAGTACCAGCTAGTTACGTCCCGATTTCGGAAAAATCATGCTCGGTGATGGCACCAGCTTCGGAAAAAACACGCTCGGTGATGGCACCAGCGTCGAAAAAAATCAGGCTCGGTGATGCCACCAGCCTCGATAAAAATATTACACTGGCCTCGGTAAAAGTACCAGCCAGTTCCGCCCCTATTTCGGAAAAATCAAGCTCGGTGATGGCACCAGTTTCGAAAAAAACACGCTCGGTGATGGCACCAGCGTCGAAAAAAATCAGGCTCGGTGATGCCACCAGCCTCGATAAAAAATATTACACTGGCCTCGGTAAAAGTACCAGCCAGTTCCGTCCTGGTTTCGAAAAAATCACGCTCGGTGATGGCACCAGCGTCGAAAAAATCAAGTTCGGTGGTGGCACCAGCTTTCGGAAAAATCACGCTCGGTGATGGCACCAGCGTCCAAAAACTTAAGCTCGGTGATGGCACCAGCTTCACAAAATCAGGCTCGGTGACGGCACCAAGCTTTGATACCACGTCAGGCTATTTAGCTTTCAAACTTCCAAAGGGTTGGAGCACCCTAAGAAGTTAAAAGCTGGGGGGCTTTGTGTGAGGATATTTTCTCCCCCCATATCTACCCCTGCCAAGTGCATGGTTCAGAATGGGCTAATGGGACTGGGCCCAGAAGTCAGGCCCGATGGGACTGCAGAGTGGGCTGTGATGGGATCAGACTCTGATAGAGCCTCCCTCTTGTCCCCTCTCTTCCTCTATATGAGCACAGCAACAGCTCCAGAAGCAGGATGGCCAACGAACACCACACTCACTGGTATGTCATTTCTTCTCCCACTATATCTCCTACCTCTGTTCTAGTTCTGCACCTGCAACTAACAAAGGCATTGGAGAGCCCTGCGCTGCCCAAGCCAGGGTCCTCTGACTTTCTCCTTTTTCCCATTTCAGGCTCGAGGCATCTGTTCTCCTATCATCATCGAGGAGCTGCACTCTCCATCCTCCTCCAGTGGGCCGCAAATTCACTCCCCCCCCCCCCAGGTCTGTGAGTTTTTGTGCGCTTACAATTTCCATTAAGGCTGAGGAGCCATGACCGGAACTAAAGAGCCAGGTTGCAAGAGAAAAAAAGCTGGATATCTGTTTCCTCATTACTGAGACAGTTATGGCATCTTGACGCCATGGACCAGCCCTTGGATTTAGCCCAAAAATCTGTAGGAGTTTTCCTATGTAGGATACGCCATGATAGACATGCCAGATGTGGGCTGAAGAACTTATTCCAAATTAGACCTGCCCAGGAAACTTCACTAGCACTAGATCTAAGGAGATTCCCAGTGGCTTAAGGGAAAGAGCACCTGTGGAGTTGCCTTGCCAGGAGAGGAAGTCGTGGGCTTCACTACCGCTTATTGGCATTAGGCTAGTAGATTGTTGAAGGAAGTCCTTAAGCTTTGCGGGAAGATGATCTAGGATTTGCCAGGAGTTGTTCTGAATGATGTTAGCTACATAGTCTCTTTCGGAGAATTGAAATGAGGGAATCTGAGAGCTATGGGGTCGTGATCTATCCATGTGGCAAACCACATGCAGATTGAGCACCCATTCCCAATGATCCATTTGTTGTCTCGCTGTAGGTGGGGAGACAAGAGCCTAATCATTTTCCAGATACATGATGCACCCTTCGGATTTTGCACATTCCAAATTGAAGAGCTTTTGAAATACCTAGTATGAAACCACTAGGCCAAAGGGAGTCAGCAGAGGCCGCAGACCATCCCTACTTTAGCATACAGGCTTCATTAGCCTCCTTAATCCTACGTAAGCCAAGACCTCCTTCTAATTTTGGTAAGCAGACAATGTCCCATCTGATCAGGTTATATCTTGATTTCTCCTGATTTGCAGACCGGCAACAATGTTTACTAGCGATAATAACGTGCGACATTTAGAATTAGGTGTTGCTCAGTTGGTTAGCAATTTTGTCTCTCACCCAATTGCTCGGGGTTCAATCCATGGTCATACTGTCCTCTTTCAATGTGTGTAGGGGCAATCTCCCTCGAATGGGGTACCAAAAAAATTCACTCGAGAATACCTTCCACGGTTCAAGGAGAGAGATAATTCTAGTTGTGACTTGTGAGTCCATGAATTACATTCATGTGAGACCATGCAATTTTTTTCGAGAAAGAATATTTCACTCTTTCTTAATCTTTTCAAAACTCAAACAAACACATCTGTTTGGGCCTGATTGGGTATTCATAAAAATAAGTGCAGGTAACTCAAATATTTACACATAAATTAGATTTCCGGGCAAATTAACTTTATGCAATGCATGCCTCATTTGGTTTTCACTTGCTTCATATATGAATTTTATGAACCATTAAAAAAATTATAATTTAAAAGGATTCTCCATGATCGGTCTTATTATTATCATCATTTTCTTCACCAAAACCTTGTAAAATCACATTGTATGTGTAGATACGTGGTCAAGAATTCTAGAATTGAAACAGAACTAATATTTCAACAAACAATAATAATAATAATTATTATTAATATTATCTTATGCTTTGATAAATATACTTACGCAATCACCCATATGCATTCATCCATATGCCTCATTATCAGCGCTACAGCCAGGAACTGATCCATGGTTGTTTATGTGACAATCCACCATCATTCTCATTACCTTGTACGTTGTTTTATAAAATTAAGAACCGAAATCATCGTTGTTCTCAAATTCAATAGCGCCAAGTTGTTATTGCTTGTGAAAGGCTTAAAGTCTATTAAGAAACTCATTAAATTACATGAAACCCCAATATTCTTCACCTTCAAGATTAGATAATTTAACAACATTGAAATTGTGGGTAATTTAACAATAATATTGAACATAGGGTTACAAATGGATGTCCAATCATCTGTTTATTCAACCTCGCGTCTTAAAGAAAAAAAAAAATGCATCCACTTTGTTTATAGATTATTGTGTAAACTTATCTTTTTGTGCAAAAATGCTCATCACTATTTTTAAAGCAGCAAATATGATCACGTCCTTTTTATTATCGCTATATGTTACGTTGCCTCCTTATGCTCAAGTGCTTGATCCACTGACAACACCTATCCCCATTTCATGGGCCAGGTCGAGCCAGGCTGAGGCATATCTAGATTCAACCCAACTTTAGAAATGCAGGCCCATATCTAGCCCACACCTGACATGAGCTTTAAGTGGCCCGAGCCTGACCCACCTTGAATATGCAAGGTACGAGCCCACCCATTTTGTCAATCCGGCTAGGCCGGGCCTAACTTTCAATCATTCCTCCGAGGTTTGTATCACTTGCTTGGGGTAACTAGATTAGTCCCTAAACTACATGCACTAGTAAGCTGGGTCGTGCCTTGGGCTTTCTATCACTTAATCCAAACTTGTCTTGAATATTAAACGGGCCCAAATTATATCCAAGCCTGGTGCAAGTACTAAAATCAAGGTCCAAATTAAATTTAATCCGGGCCATTAGCACCTCTACCCATTGGAGTTATAGTTTGACACTAATTTAGTCACCAGTATAAAACCTAAATGGAGTTTTATTTCTGAGAAACATATTTGTAAAGGGTGCTGTGTCATGATTGTACACCACATCTAACATGCTGAGGGCATTTTTTTTGCACCACAACTTTCCATTTCATTTAGTGTCATTATGAATATTTAGGTTTTTTTCATCCGCTGTAGCTCAGTTGGCGAGAAATTTTATTTTTCTTGAAATGGTAACCAAAGACCTCATTAAAAAAGAAGAAGAAAATTCCATTGAGAGAGATAGCGAAAGGAGCATAAAGGTACAAGAGAGATGCTCCCCAACACCTCGACTACATATTACCCTCTCAAGGAATAGTCCTCTCAACTGTTTGATGAGAGAGTCCCCATATGTTGGCGAATCTACACTCACGACAGAAAGTGACAATCACGGAAGAAGGTAAGGTTCTCTTTTCATCGAAGAGGAATAGGAATTTTCAAGGACTAGCCTTCCAATTAAACATTTAAAGTTGGATTGGGACATGAGTGTGAAAGTTCAAATCTCCTAAGTAGGAAAAAAATCATTTTATGCCATTTCAGAGTCTTCATCATTTGGCATGTGAAACATTTAACACCAGGACACATATTTAAAAAATGAGTATTTGAGTTAAAAAAAAAAATAGTATGGGCAAGATTTGATAATAATTCAAATTTATTATTCAAAATCGCAATTGAAATTCAGCCTTCTAAAAAAGTGAGTGACCCTTCAACGATTTGTTAACGGTCTTTTCTATTATTTGTAAATTCAATATTTAGAAAGCATGTTAAATATCATCTTAAATTTGTGAGGAAGTATAGCTTGTGGTTAAGTTTACGGAAAACATTGCTAACCATTTCTGTAAAATTCTCAACTTCAAGGTGTTGATTAAAAAAAGGCAGGATGAGAGCCCACTCTTCAACGGGTGGAATCTGGTCAGCAAAACCTCAAGACGTTAATAGACGCCCTATTAGATCATATGGGTCACAAAAGTGTCCAAAAAACTCATGATAATTGGGGAATATTGTGATATTTGATTAGGACATGATTTTCTTTAATAATAAAGATGAAACAATATTATATATTTTTAAAAGGGCCAAATAAAATAAAATGATATACCGATATTTTACACAGATCTGATAATTTGCCCGAGTTGATAGATACAAGGAACGAAACGAGTTAACATCATCTCCTGCGCGAATGACGAATCAATCCAAAAAGGCGGCAATATCTCTCATAATACCCGAAGGGAATATTTCGGTAAATCCAGCAGAAGGGCATTCCAGTAATTTCAGAACGGGCCCCAGTCGGAAGGCGAGGGATTGCAAAGTCGAAATCGGGAATCGTCCGATCTCCTGTCCCGACACGCGTGGTCCAGCGGGAAACGTGTCGACATGTCAGACGTCCACGTCGACAGGGGTTGAAGGAGAGGCTATATAGGATGCCTATATCCTAGGAGGTCATGGCAGGCAGGTCGTGACCTGATTGGACCGATCTGTGTACCGGGGCCCACTGAGGCCGAAGCGGGCCTTCCCAAAAGAGGGACGAAATGGACGGCTGAGAGTGGAATCTTGTCGACACCTGTTTGCAGGTGGAGGAGGGAAGGCGCCAAAATAAAGGAGGGGTGGGGCCCGCACTTCGATGCGAAGGGACTGTCGGATGAGTCCAGCGTGGCAGGTCGTGGGGCCCACGGAATCGCATCATGATGATGATGAGTCCTCTCTCTCTCTCTCTCTCTCTCTCTCTGACACCATCATCCCCCTCTGCCCCCTGCCAATGTTCAAACTCCTTGACTTCACTCACTGCTCTTTCTACACTTGATGGTGAGGAAGGGACCTGTGTCTTGCAGGGCTAGGGCTTATCTAGCTGGCTAGACCTTCGGGTGGGGCCCACTTCATCCTGTGGGCTCCTCAGTGGCTGGTGGCCTGTGGCTGTGGTGCATGAATCAAGGTAGCCAGGAGGTGCGACCATGGTTTTAAAAAGGAGGAAAATTGGCATTGGTTGATTTTTTTTTTTTTTTTAAGACAATGCTTGTTTAATGTTGAAGTTCTTTGTTATGTGATTTCTTTTTTCCTTTTTTATTCTTTGTAGTGGACTCAGATCCCCCATTTCAACTGTTTCAACCTATCCCGAAGCGCCACATATATAAAGATATTGTAATTAAGAGGATGCAATTCGTGACATGATATTTTATACAGGTGGTGCTCTAGGGTAGGCTGAAACAATAATATTCTCCTTTTCAATGAAACAAAAATCCGTATTATTTGTGAAGATCTACAAAGCAGCAGTTACACTCTTTCGATTGGAAAATAGGTTTCTTTTTATAATTTATAGATAATTTAGATTAAAAGATTTTTTTTCTTTGCATTTGGGAAAAACACTTGTTTGAGGATTCTACATAGGATAGATCGAAATGGATCGATAAACATAATTTATGCAGCTGATCCCAACATAGTTGGATGATGAATTGAGAAAAATATGGCTTTAAAATACAAAAGTATAGTGTCCAAAAGTCACAAGAGTCGTATTTACATATGACAAATATGAGAACACGGGGCGGTTCAGTTCTCATCCTACTTTTTAAGGTTTGAATCTTGACTTCTTTTTTGCCTGTTTCTTTCCTAGAATTCCATATAGGAATTTGGGATGATATGATTTTTAGGATATGATGTGACATTTTGTCTCCTGAAATTTCCAAATGTCTTGTTTCTTGTCAAGCATTTTAAAATTCCAATTACTTGAAAGGTTTCAAATGACTTTTAGGAAATCAGAAATTCAAGCCCCATTACATTTTAAGAGAATTTCTAGATGCTAACTACAAGGGATAATCTAGGAATTCCACTATATCTGTGAATTTTGAATTTCTCGGATAAGAGTTCTTTAAATTCTAATAAAGAAACATACCCAATTGTATGTAGGCTTCCTTCCCATGTTGACCAAAAATCATCCCAGCTCCCTTGGCCAGATAACAAATGGAAAAGGAAAAAAAAGGGCATGTATGAATTAGGACAAATCATTCACCAAAGATTCTTTTTAGATTGTGTGATATAGGTTTCAATCTCTATAAGAATCTGCTTTAAAACAGTGAATGTGAGATTTGGAGTCCTTCCCTTTAATTTTCAAGGTTCTCACTTTATACATGGACAATGATATTGAAAAACCAGCACCTCCTTTGTAGGGGACATTACCTAGTGAAAAATCCACGTCTTTAGATAAATATAATGAGGAGAAAGTGAGTGGGATTCTCTACTTTTTTTTTTTTTTTTTTTTTTTTTGCTTTAAGGTAAAATTGTATTGAAGAAAAAGAGGGAGAAGGGCTAAAGAACCCAAAGATACAGAGAGAAAACAGCAAAGGGGGATTCTCTACTTGTGTTGGGACAAATGAGAAACTGGAAATTGGATAAATAAGCAAGGAGGAGAAACCTCATCTATTATTTGACTTTTGATTATGTTTGATAGAGAAGTAAGAGGTAGAGAGAGCATCCAACAACCAAGGGGAGAAAAGAGTTGCTTTCCTCACACTCGGTGGGGCTTTTGCTTTCTCAACATGTGGATCACACTCACTAAATAGTCTCTACTTTTTTCCATGAATATGCAGCCAAAGAAATTAAGGCAAAGTATTTGTTTTTCAAAAAAAAAAATCTCTCTTTATCCCTACTTACATCCAAACATACCCACTTAGGATAAGTGAATTTCAAAAATCGATGCCATATATATATATATATATTTTGCTATCGAGGGTCCCCAACCTTTTGGGCTGAACTAATCCCTCCAGGCTCAGAGGGAAGCTGGGTAAACACCCTTATAGTCCCAAGGTGGTAACACTAGTGGACTCAACCTTCGATTCTTGAAGAAGATCGATGCCCAAATACGGACCTCTACAGAGATTGCAGTTGAAAAATGGTTTTTCTCCCTTTTTTTTTTGAAGAAAAGTTGTTGCATGAAACATGTGAGAATTGGAAACCATTTCTGTTTAGAAAATTTACATATTGCTACTTGTAATTTCTGAATATTGTAAATATTCAGCCACCCCTATTTTCAGTTTTTATGGATAGTCAGTCGTGCTCTCCCAATAATATCTTTAGCCAGCTGCCTAGTGGTCCAAAGCCAAAAAAAAAAAAACCTTTGGTTACTTTCAACGAATCTCATTATTTTAACAAAAAAAAATCACATTGAAAATCAATAATAAATGATTTAAAAAAAAAAACATCGTTTAACTATAGTCAACCTTCAATGTTTGCCTTCGGTTAAATGTCAGTTTAAAATAAATCATGGTAGTTAAAACTAACTAAGGTCACTAGTTTATTTTGTACAAAGTGGCTGCTTACGTATCTCTAACCTCAGTTGTTGCGTATGACATCCGTAATTTTTACTATTGCACCAAAGCAATGACCTCAGTGGTTAAAACTAACTTTTTCTTTCTTTTCTGGTTTGCATTGTTTATGTAGGATTGAACATTAAGTTCATTACCTAACTGCCCAGTATCCTTTTGATCAATGGATTTCCTCTTCATGTGGGAGAAAACTTCTTTCTCTATGGCTGGAGTCTCTCATAGGTCCCAAACCTCTTGGTTGGGTTTAAAAAAATATTATTAATAAGTTCAATAGAAGGTCTACAAAATGTTAGATGGGTTTAGTCAACATGTCAAAATGTATAACCTCAAGTAAAGTTGGTTTGCTAATGCTAAATGTAAGTCTCATTGTAAACTGAAAATAGAGATGGTTGTTTATAAATGTAAGAAATGCAAGATTTTACATATGAATTTTCCTCTCTTTTTTTCCAAAAGTAAATCTAGGGATGGTTAAAATCATGGTTGAGAAGATTTTATCATTGGAAGTTGGTACCTTCCATATCAGTCCCACTCCTAAACAATAATTCTGTTTGTTTTGTTCCTCTTTTATAAAATTTAAAAAAAAAAATTGATCATAGATAATTTTTTTTAATATCTTCATTTTATATTGTTTTAAAGTGCTTATAGGGCCAATTTGTTTGCATGCATGTATTTGAGTTCCTAGGAATTCAGGCTAGCATGGGTTTGTTGAAAGATTATTAAATATTAGGTGAATGGTTAAGATATTATAAGGTGGAGATGTAGATTAGACAATCACTTTCTCTTTATTTGATTTACTAGAGTTATGGTAGGGTAATTATTTTGCACCAAATGGGAGTTTATTTTGAAGATCTTCTTCTTTAGCCACACTGATAGGATGGCATTTCTTAAAATCCCAAGGAACTCATTTTCCCCAAGGTTAATTACATACTAGGGTAGAGTACGTACATAAGTGAATACTTTCAATATTTCAGACTAAATCATAGAAATTTGAACAAAACGTTCACTTACCAAACAATACAACTTGGTATTGGCTGATTTCCACTATTACAGCTGTAGTCCCTCAAACTACAGAAAGGTTGCTGATTGTAAATATTCTAATGGATAATAAATGGATTAGATAATGTGGCTTTTGCTTTTGCTTTTCTTTTTTTCTATAAAAGAAAGTTGTTGCTTTTGTAAAAAAGATCATGAGGACATTTCAATATCCTTTTGTTGTGCATGGGATGTGAAAGCTTATCTTTTTTTACTATCAAAGATAGAGGACATCTCACCACCTCTTTTCTTTTGAAAAGTTGCCATAACCTTAAGTCATATAAATGTTCTCTATACTTATTTAATTGGGGCCACATTCCCTACCGAACCTAACACCTCTCTCTCTCTCTCTCTCTCTCTCTCTCTCTACATCACACAGTTTATCTTGATTGCTTAAAATGAGTAATTAGCTTCTAATTGTCAATACAAAACTTACATTCTCACACACCCTAACCCCCACGCCACCCTCCATACCCATACATGATATTGTCCTCTTTGGCCCACCGGCCTCACGGTGTTGCTTCTGATGGGCCCACCGGCCTCACGGTTTTACTTCTGATGGGCCTCAACCCATCAAAAGGCCTCATGCAGGGTAAGGGTGTAATATCTACATATAAACCCATTCACTTTCATCACTATAGTCGATGTGGGACTCCAGGACGTCACACTCAGTCTCGCTTAATTGCTTAAAATAAGCAATTAACTTCGAATCATCACTACCATTCACTAAGTGTTAGTTTATGGCTTAAGTACTAAATGATAGTACAACATTGATTCATCAATCCCCTTCACGTACCTATTTTGCTGTGTACTTCATTATCTCAGGGCTTTGAAATGCTGTCATGATGTATATAGCATATCCTACTAGTGTAGTAACTAGTAAGAACCATATGAATCCACATTTCCCCAATTCCAAACACTCGAGCATGATGATTGTAATACACCATGACAAATTTTATGACAGTGAATTCACAAAGATTAGTTTTGGGATGCAAGGGATTTAGTAGGTCAGGTTCAAATGAGGTGGTTCATACTTGGTTGTTAGGGTTGGATCATTTGTATAATTGGGTTATGGTAGGGTCTAGCTTGGGGTGGTCAAACCCAAACCCTCTTGACCTGACATAACCAAAGTGAAATTTGGATTGGACCTGTTTGTAATGGGCCGGACCCGGGCTTAGATATTGATACCCACATGGAGTTCCGGCTCAAAATATCCATACCGATCTGTCGGGCGTGGGTACATTCAGATTTCAATTGCATTGGGCATGTCTTAAGGTTTATCCAAATGCAATTCATGCTGGTAGTTGATCCAATACACAACCTGATCTTCCTGAGTTGCAACTCTAGCAATGGACATTGGGTAGGATACTTAACCTAATCAGTAGATGGGGTACCCTCCAACTATTCATGCTTAGGGTCATTTCATCTATAAATTTGCTAGGCAAAAGCATGTGGAAAGGGGGTGAAATAAAGCCCTCCTATTGAGAGGGCATCATGTGTCCTTTTCACTCTTCATTCATTGATCAACTGGAGTGTAATGCCATGTTTCCATGAATTGAATTTCATCAGTACATACATGTGCGCCATTTTGAAGTGAACATTGGGGAAGTTCTATAAAAGCTAATGGTGATAAAACTTTCATCGAAGATTTCCATATAAGACCTTGTACTTCTTCATTATTGATGTCTTGCCATGACTTCTTGTTGTTGATGCAGAGAGTACCTATGTACCCTGAAGATTGCTTTGCATGTGATGCTTTGGTACTGCAACTTCCGTAAGATTCAAGGCCTCACATTCACATTCACATTCACATTCACATAGAGAGAAAACATGTCTGTAAGCGCACAAAAATTCACAGACCCGGGGGGAGTGATTTTGAGGCCCACTGGAGGAGGATGGAGATTGCAGCTCCTTGGTGATGATGGAAAAACCGCTGCCTTGAGCTTGAAAGGGAAAAAGAAGAAGGTCAGAGGACCCTGGCTTGGGCAGCACAGGGCTCTCCGATGCCTAAGTTAGTTGCAAGACTAATCAAAGGTTGGAGATGGAGTTGGGGAGGAGATAGCGTACCAATAAGTGGATGGCCTCTTGGTCATCCCTGTTCTGGAGCTGTTGCTGTGTGTATATAGAGGAAGAGAGAAGACAAGAGGGTGGCTCTGTCAGAGCCTGATCCCATTACAGCCCACTCTCTTTAACTGCAGTCCCATCGGGCCTGACTTCTGGGCCCAGTCCCATCAGGCCATTTTGAGCCATGCACTTGGCAGGGGTGGACTATGGGGGAGGAAATATCCCCACACAAAGCCCCCCAGCTTTTAACTTCTTAGAGTGCTCCTAACTCTTGGAAGTTGAAAGCTAAATAGCCTATGGTATATCTAAGCTTGATTTTTTCGACGCTGGTGCCATCACCAAGCGTGATTTTTCGAAGCTGGTGCCATCACCAAGCTTGAGCGACACGACCTGTTGGCTCGTCACCAGAGGCGTAGTCCTTCGCCGTGTAGGCGGAAACTGGCGCGTGGCTGAAATGAGGGACGTAATTGGCTGGTATCGTTACCGGAACCAATGTAGTCTGTGGCCAGCGATCTGGTACTATTACCGAGCTGCGCGTATGCCGAGGTGAGGGACGTAACTGGCTGGTATTGTTACCGGAGCCAGTGTAGTCTGTGGCCAGCGATCTGGTACTATTACCGAGATGCACGTATGCCGAGGTGAGGTTCTCGAGGCTAGTGGCATCACCGAGCTGGAGTTTTTTTTACGCTGGTGCCATCACCGAGCGTGATTGTTTCGAAGCTGGTGCCATCACCGAGCTTTATTTTTTCCGAAATCGGGACGTAACTGGCTGGTACTTTTACCGGGGCCAGTGTAATCTTTTTTTCTCGAGGCTGGGGCTCGATTTTTTTTCGAAAGCTGGTAACACCACCGAGCTTGATTTTTCTGAAAGCTGATGCCACCACCGAGCTTTATTTTTTCCGAAATCGGGACGTAATTGGCTGGTACTATTACCGGGGCCAGTGTAATATTTTTCTCAAGGCTGGTGGCATCACCGAGCCTGCTTTTGTGATTTTATCTGAAAGGGCGAATGTTACTGCTGCCAAGCGGGGGAAGGCACTGCTGCCGAGCGGGAGAGGACAGAGTCATGCTCGCCCAGCTGGTACTGTTACCGAAGCTGGTGGCCTCGGTGCACTGCTGCCAAACTGGAGAGTTTACTTCTACCGAGCTGGAGAGTAGCATTGCAGCCGAGATGACAGCTCATTCTTTTTGATATATGTGCATGACATCTCTCATATCCCCATGACACCTTACATATACGTTTGGTATAAGGTTGTGGCCGATGTGGACTTTTTTGGGTGCATGTGTGACAAGTGTAAAACATTGGGACTTGATGATGGTCATGGGGGGTGGATAGCAGGATCACCAATTTTGGTGGTCAGTAGGATTACCAAACCCATGATGTGATGTTAGAAAAAACCCAAGGACCAAATCCCAACGCCCCCCTAATTGCATCAATCTCCAAGCTCAAACCTGTCTTCAATACCTATCCATATCCCCTTCTAGCAATCCACTTGGACCAATGAAAACCGGCGAGAAGCCTGCCACAATAAATTCAAGCTATTGCCGACCCATTTCAACATGTCCTTTTCAACAAGCTCTCAGCTTCTTCCTTGCTCGTCTGCCCACCAAATTGCACTCTGTTGATCCCTCTAGCTGGCTGGTATGTACGGATCGACGAGCAAAGAATCGGAGTCGAGGAGTCGATCGAAGACGATTCTTGGAGGGGTTTCTCGAACTATGTGAGAAGATCTGCAGTGCATGTGTAAGCGTCTCGAGCAGGGGCATTTCTATCCATCTTTCGTCTCTGGTCGATTGAGGATTCGAGCAGACGAAGTAGAGAGAATAGAAAATGCAGGGAGAAGAGAGCGGGCTTGGTCTTTTGCAAGTCACGCAATGCTCCTGGGTACAACCCCTTCGAAGCGGCAACTCCATTATTTGGTGCAATAGTAACTGTGTTAGGGGGGCTTCGAATAGTCTCCCGGGGAAATTCTTGTCGGGGGAGTGGCATCTGTCGAGCTGCAGGTTAGCGATTGAGCTGGGGTGGTGACCAGTTGGGGTGTCTGCGACCGAGCTGGGTGGCTGCTGCATTGGAGTGTTCAGCCAGCTGGAGTGCGGTCCTCTGCCGAACTGGAATGCTCCTGGGCTGCCGAACTGCTGAACTGGGAGCTGAGACGAGACGATCATGCTGAAGTGGACTTGCTGGTGACGTCTGCCGAGATGGGAGGCGTCTGTAGATCAGCGACTTCGGGCGTTGCCGAGATGGGCTCTGCCGAGATGGGAGGCATCTGCAGATCAGCGACTTCGGGCGTTGCCGAGATGGGAGACTGGATGCGTCCTCTACCGAGTTGAGATGCAGTCCCGGCCAAGCTGGGAGGCAGTCCCGGCCGAGCTGGGAGATCTGCCGAGATGAATCTGCTGGAACTGGAGACGTCAGCGATCTGGGGCGTGCCGAGCTGGTGACTTCTGCAAAGATGGAAGACTGGATGCGTCCTCTGCCGAGCTGAGATGCAGTCCCGGCCGAGCTGGGAGATCTGCCGAGATGAATCTGCTGGAACTGGAGACGTGAGCGAGCTGGGGCGTGCCGAGCTGGTGACTTCTGCCGAGCTGGCGGACCTGATGAGCTCGTTATGCTGCCGAGACGGTGGACCTGCCGAGCTGACTTGACCTAAGAAGTCAGGTGCTGACTTGACTGTAGAACGTTGTGGGAGCAACGGGTCTTGAGCTTTCTGACGAGGCAGAGATAATCCCAAGCTCCTACTCCTCCATTCTCCACCTGCGTCTCCAGTCTCTTAAACTCCTTTTCTTCTGTTGCCCCCACCATCTCTCTCCCCTGGTTTTTCGGCAGTCTGGTACTGACTTGACCTGCCGAGCTGGTGGCTCTTTTCCATTTCAGGCTCTAGGAGGCATGGTGTTTGGGAAAGGTGGCCTTTTGATCTGTCCCGACAGTCGGCGCCAATTGTAAGCGCACAAAAATTCACAGACCCGGGGGGAGTGATTTTGAGGCCCACTGGAGGAGGATGGAGATTGCAGCTCCTTGGTGATGATGGAAAAACCGCTGCCTTGAGCCTGAAAGGGAAAACGAAGAAGGTCAAAGGACCCTGGCTTGGGCAGCACAGGGTTCTTCGATGCCTAAGTTAGTTGTAGGACTAATCAAAGGTTGGAAATGGAGTTGGGGAGGAGATGGCGCACCAATAAGTGGATGGCCTCTTGGCCATCCCTGTTATGGAGCTGTTGCTGTGTGTATATAGAGGAAGAGAGAAGACAAGAGGGTGGCTCTGTCAGAGCCTGATCCCATCACAGCTCACTCTTTTTAACTGCAGTCCCATCGGGCCTGACTTCTGGGCCCAGTCCCATCAGGCCATCTTGAGCCATGCACTTGGCAGGGGTGGACTATGGGGGAGGAAATATCCCCACACAATGTCAATATCAAAAGATTCAAAGAAATGATACAAGTGTATATGATTTTAAATGGTTGATGCATGGGTTTAGGGTTTATCCTTCTTCTAGCTAGAATTTATATCTTAGTGCGAGTTAGAGTTTATAAGGAAACTCAATTAGTTTCTTTATGAATATGTTATCCAAGAAAATGACTTTTTATCTGAGTGGTAAGGAGTGACAGTTCTCACATAGCTGTCCAGGGTTTTAACTTTAGGACGCCACCTCTTTCTACGTGTGCGGACTCATTTCTCATTTGAGTGGGTTGTCATCTTGTGTGTGTGCAGGCTCTCACTTGGGTCTCAGCCCCTTGGTTGGGTTACAAAAAAGAAAAACAAAAAGAAAGTATCGAAAACAAATCTATGGCTTGCAAATTATTTTAATTTTTGTCTAGTCTCTCTTATTTGTACAGGGATCGATATGTGCTTACCACTCGTTTGGTTAGGAGTTAGGTCGGCGAACTTTTGGCAACACACACTATTTTTCCAATCTTAATTCGTTCCTCCATTATAAACGGGTGCTAGAGTATTTATCATAGAAAAGAAGAAATTGCTATGGAATAAATAATGCAGATGCAATCAATATGTCTAAGAAAAGCAGATAGGAAATATTGGGAAATTAGATACTTACCTTTATAAAATTATTTATGTCTATGGGAGACCCAACTAGCTTCTTTAGTAAACCAAAAGAAAAGAAAATGTTCAAAAAGGACAATGACAAAGGGATATGTCCACAAAATGCCAAAGAACTCATATAATTAAAAAAGGCCTTATCCATGAATAAGTAACCAAGAGCCCAAATATTTATCCCTGGTTGAAGCTAGCTCGTTTGAAACATAGGTGTATGAGTGATAGTGAGGATATATTGTAAAATCATTTGTACATGTTGCATAAGGTAATTTGCTATCATGTTGTTGATGTTCATCCCTTGCTCTGAAATTTGTCTAACTTCGACCATATCATCAACCAAGTGATACCATGCACCAATATATTTAGGCATTGAGGAAATACCTCATTTCAAGCAAAAAAGAATGCATTTTGATTATTATTGCAATACATTATAGCTACCCTTCTTTACTAGAAAAACTTCTTTCATTCTAATATTCATATAATTTCATGTGTCTGTAGTTGTCATGTACTCTACTTCTATAACAGACAAGTTCAAAACAAAACACAATCTTGACATCTATTGAGAAATGGGCTCCACCCAAGGGGTAATATTGAAAGGTATTTATGTTGCTTCTACTAAAGCCTCAAGGTCCTTGTAGTAATGGTTTGCCAAGGACACTTAATATTGGTATCAGAACCAATCAGCCGTGAGTTCGTTAGGACACTTACTATTGGTATCAGAGCCAATCAGCCATGAGTTCGTGCAAATCCTAAGAGGAATGACTCGACGCTGGAACAAATGCATGTCGCTAAAAATTTAATTTGTTTATTGAGTTCCACCTAATCAGGGGGAGTGTTGAAAAGTGGGCTCCACCTGAGGAGAAGTATTGAAAAGTATTTATGTAGCATCTACTAAACCTAGTGGTTTTGGTAGGGATAGTTAACTAATAAAACTTAATAACATCTAACTTAATGAATTATTGGTAAAAGAAAGCGACTCTAGCAGTTAGGCAAGGTAATCGGAAGCCTCGAAAGTACCTTTCATTGCAACATTTCCTCGAGATCCTGTAAGGCATGCCCCTAGACTGGGAAGACTAGGGACCCGATCATGTTTACTTAAACCTTCTTGGCCAGTGGTGTTTTAAGTTACATTATGTAAACCCCAATGCTGGATAGATTTCTTCTCAAACTTTCAGACTGGAAATCCAAGCTCCTCTCTTTTGCAGGCCGTAGGACTTTGGTGAGGCATGTGTTAAGCAGTTTGCCTACTCACATTGCCCTGGTTCTTCCCATTCCAAAGTCTGTGTCAAGCCAAATGGAGGCTATAATGAGGAATTTCCTTTGGTCAGGAGGAGTAGTCAGGCAAAAAAGAAACCAGATAAATTGGGAGACGGTCACCCTTCTCACCAAAGAGGGAGGCATGGGCATAAGGCGTGTTAGTGAGCAGAATGAAACCTCATTCATCAAAATGGGATGGACAACAATGTCTTCAAATTCTCTTTGGGCCAACTAGATGGTCGGCAGGTACTTTCCTTACTCATCTATCTGGCACTCTTCCACCACTAAAACATGGTCCTGCAGTTGGCAAAAAATTAAGAAGCTACCTCATCACATCCATTTTGGTAGTAAGTGGAAAGTTGGAGATGGTAAGCATGTAGACTTCTGGTATGATAATTGGATGTAAGATGGAAGCATGGCTTCTTTGTATCCTTATATTAATTTCCCTACAAATCAAAAGCTCAATTCCCTTTGGGATGGAGTAAATTGGGTGACTCCTCCTGATATTCCAGAAGCTGCTGCTGCTACCTTGAGGAATGCAACTCAACATCTCTCCTTAGACATGCTCTCCAAAGATAGTCTAGTATGGCATTCGCACCAGGATCATGACCTCTCTCTCCAGGAAGCTTGGCAAATTATTAGAACCCGTAGACATTCAGCAGAATGATGGAACTGGGCTCCTTTGGTTTGGAATTACATTCAGCAGCCTCGGGTCTCATTCTTTACTTGGAGACTGCTGCACGGAAAGACCCCTACCCAAGCTTGGGTTCAACATTCTAGCTTTAGCCTTGCCTCAAGGTGCAGTCTGTGCAATCATGATCAGAAGTCAACTCTCCATCTTATTTTCCTCTGTTCCTTCTCCTTTGCAATTTGGAATTGGATTCTCACCTCAGCAGGTGTGGTAGTTACCGGTCCTCTTTACCCTTCAAAGATTTGGCCCGCCCTTTCCATTCATAGTGACAGGTTGGCATGCAAGGGAGTTGCTGCCATTTTCTTCTCCATGGCTTTTGCCATTTGGAATTGTAGAAACGAAATCATTTTTTGTAACTCTAGAGCCTGCCAGATGAAGGTTGTATTATACCTGACTGAGCTTCTTTCTGTCTCTCTCAAGCGTATTGCCAAACCTTTTTCTGGTAGACTTCTTCAGAATTTTTTCAATTTTTTTGTTTTCAAATCCTTAGGACTGGCATGTTTGTTTTCGCCCTCTAGTTTCTTGCTTCTCTTCTCCTCTTGTATAGTGGCCTTCTGAGCTTCTTCTTTTGTGGGCTTCTTGCCTATGTTCTCCTCTCCCTTTTCTCCTAATACAAATTTCCTTTTAGCAAAAAAAAAAAAAAAAAAAGTTATGGTATGTATGAAACTCAATCCAATAATAAGTATGTAATTTAGATTAGTGTCAAATTGGTAACTCTAACTGCTTGCATGAGAGGTAAAATTCTAAGTCGGCACCTACTAGGATGCATGCCAAATGAGGTAGGATAGTATGATGGAAATGTCTCATTATGGAAATACAAATAGAAACTATAATGAAACCTACTTGGATGCATGCCATTCTAAGCCCCTTCAAGACCTAGAGACTACTTAATTTAGAGAATATCATTAAACATAAAGCTTTTCTTCTAGTTTTATTTATGCCTTCTTGAAGGACTATACATGAGATATCATAGTCACTTTAAGTTTAATCTAATGTCTACTTAATACTTGAAAATATAATTAGTTAAAAAAACTCACAACTATACCTATTTTCCATTTTTGCAATTCTCTATTCATTTATTTAGGTAGTACTAAGGAAAAACAAAACACTTACTTCTATCAATCAATGTTACTTTTCTCGTTCTATCTTTCTTTCTATGGCTTGGGAGGACTCAAACTCAGATGCTCTCGCCTACTAAGAGGGGCATTTGGTGTCCTTAATTAACTAGCTGAGCTATGTGCTTTCTCTTTCTCACTTTCTTATATCACCTCGCGTTTTTCATGAACTCTATATTTATAATCCCCCCGAGTTGTTCCTTATAAGGTCCTACTTAAAGTAGGGGTCTTTAATTATAATTTTACATTAGTTAAGAATCATTAACTGATTGAGTTCCTAAAATAGAATCCTACATATATAAAAATCAAAATAATAGAAGAAATGAAATTGCATAGCCGTGTAACCCATGCAGGGGCCCATAAGCCACGCTTGTAGTTATGGCAGACCACTTGTGTCTAACAAAAAGCACATGTCACTTCTAACTTTGGCTACCCACTTCTAGCAGGCAGCTAGACGGCCTATCCTAGTTCAAGACTCAGCTATTTATTTCAGCTTTTGTGCAAATCCAGTTCCAAGTTCCTCCATTGGCAATCATAGAACTAAGAAATATGCATTGGGGCATGTAGAAAATTATTGAAAACTCCATTAAAATAAATGGGTTTTTTGAAATTTCAGGGGGCCATGGCCACTCCCTAACCAATCCTACCATAACCTCGAGGCGTTAATAGAGATAATGAAAATACTTTTCAATACCTCTTGTTCCGTCCTTGTCTATTGGATACTTCAGCTCAAGGGACATCCAATTTTTCATAATTCTCCATCCTCCTATTGAGCTTGCTCCCTAAAGGCACTACCTTTGTGTCCTTGTTCTATGCTCGACCAAATTCTGAGAGGTGATTTAAGATTAGAAAGCTTGCTGCTCAAGGATTTCTTTAGCTAGCGAGTTGGGATTTCTTTTCCTTTTAATCACATCAACCTTATTTTTGTGAGAATTCATTAATGCAAGTAATAGAGCATCTCAAACCTTCCAAACATCAATTGGCCTCAAAGCGGAAATATCCTTGTTTCCATTAGTAATGAAGTAAGAATCGCTTGGGGGCATTTCTAGCAGACAACCTTCACATAAATCTTAGGTAATGGTAAGGAGGTCTCAATTTGAAATTGTAGGTAGATCCCAGCATCTAGGTCACGTTTCGTAAGCAAATCTTTAGGGAAAAGATTTTGGCTTCCCTAAAGTTGTGGTAAATCCATGTTTGGCTATTGTAAATTTATGAGAATTTGGATGGATGAAAATCTTCATTTGTTAGGATTTTCATATCCGACCACCCCATATAAGATTTGAAAATCATCACTTAAGTAGATTTGCACACCAAACTCTATTTTTCTCAACTATATGCATCAATACACACCAATATCAATGTAAGATCATCAACTATACAAATCCCAAGCGAGGAATCCTTCTTCCAGTGGTAGTGAATTAGATCTATGGATTCCTTACTTGTTACCAAATATGCACCTAAAGCTTTTAGAAAACCCCTCTCTGAGATGTCAATTCCAGATTTACACTTTATTCACCTAAAGAACTCAGTAAGGAGTGTGATATTTTCCTAAACTCTAGAAACCTATTCAATAATAGCAATGATGTTGATGACAATTTCATAATTTTTATTCCTAGATCCTTTGGATTTGGGGATAAAAGAATTTGGCCTTTCTTTAATGACAACCAAATTTCTACAAAGTTAACTTATAGGTTAATATCCAAGAAAATTAATGAAGGTTTAAATCCGACATTCTATTTAAGCCTTAACACAGGCTAAGGTCCTATCTCAGATTATTATATGCAATTAAAAAGGAAATTATGCTAAACAAATATAACCAATCACCACACAAAGAGAGGCACAGAGATTTACATGGAAAACCTTTCTCAGGAAAAAACCACTGGTGGCAAAAGCCACAGAAAGCAATGCACTATGAGAATGAATATTACAAAGAACTCACAGGACCTGATCCAGTTGAAACTCAACCTAAAAGGACTGTGAAGTAATCGCCGACGACTCGCCGTTCACCTTCCACGTGCTAGCTTGAAACCCTCCTTGAATGCCCCTTCAAGGAGATTGAGAGAAGAAGAATAAAAACCAGAACTTCAGCGCAGACTGCCTTGCAAGACTTGAGAGAAAGAATAAAACTTGATGCACCCATGGTGATAGCTCTCCAGTGCCCTTTATAGAGGATACAAGGGGTTTTTGATTCGTGTAGGAGACTCGCTGAAAGAAGGAAGAACTTCTAAAAGAAGTAGAAAACTTCAGCTTGACAGAGTCCTAAACAAACCTGGAAACGACATCTCGCTATAGCGAGCAGGGACCTCGCTATAGCGAGCTCAGTCCCTTGGAAGAGCCAGAATAGAGACCAGGTTCTGGAAACACACAGTAAATCTCGCAATAAGATTCCAAGAGGACTCTGCAGGGGATCTTCAAGTGCAAGAAGGAGTCTTTACGAATCCAAAAGAAGTCTTTCACAGCAACGGAGTTCCTTCACAGTCCTTATTTAAAAGAAATAGAAAATACAACTCAACTTGGACTGAAATTATGAGTTTTGTTCTAACTAAGAGAATTTGCCAAAAAAAAAAAAAAATAGCTAACACTTAAAACCCATGACCTAGGAGAACTTGTCAATTAGACAAACTTTTGGAAGATTTTAATGCCACAAAGAATTCTTTTGTTTGGTTGGAAATATCTTTAAAAAAATCCTCTAGGTAAGATCTCTTCTAAAATCAATGCTTGGTTTTGTTAATGACTTATGCCATGCATATAAACGAAGGAAGAATCCTTGGGACATTCTCTTTTCCATTGTGAATTCATGAGGGTGCATGTTGTGGTTTCACTCTCTATTATAAAAAAGGGTGATAAAACACAATCATATAGTGATATTCATGTACCTAATGAAAATTGGCAGTATTTTGTATAGTTTCCATATTAGTTATTCAACAAGGTTTCTTATTTATTTTTAATGATATGATCCCAGCTGCTTTTAAGAAAGTCTCACTTATGCACTGTACTCGTAGAATGAAATAATTATCACCTGCTTAAAAGAGCCATGTGTTATATATGTTCATGGGTAGGTTGATTGGCCACACTAGATAATAGAGGCTATGGATAACACAACAATTAATTATTTGTATAGTTTCAATTTAAGGTCATAAAATGGATGATTGACTTCAAATCTACGACAAATTGGTTTTGGTTATTCATTACATTACCTGGGTAGGTTTGTTTAATTAGCTAGTGGTAAAATTGAGGTGAAGATAAAATTAACCATGTTTAATTGGTTGAAAGAGTAAAGTGGGAAAGGTAAACACTAGACGCCACTTCTTTTTTTTTTTTTTTTTTTACTACATTTACTAAATTAAACTCACTTTTTACCTCATAAAATTGAGTAAAGTGAGGTAAAGTAAATCAAAGAAAAAAACCAACTACTTAACTGTGCATGCCTAAAACTTACGGACTTGGCTTAGATGGTAATGGGGGTTACAGAGATGCTTTTTAGTTGATCGGGAACATCGCCGATGGCATGAAACTTGAAAGGGAGAGAAGACAGAGGTCAAGGCTCTGGGCTGCTGCCAGCGGAAGGCACTCCGACGCCCGAGTTAGTGCAATCACTGAACTAGGGTGAAGTGGGGAAGAAGGTTGTAGCAAAAATGGCAGAGTGTATGCTCTATCTTGCGTACCTGTTCATGGCTTACCATGCAAGTATATATAAAGGAGAATGAAATGTTCCATAGTGGAGGTAGGTGAGGATGCTTGTCCCATCAGCCCATATCTTGGATCCTTAGTGGGGGTAGGTGAGGATACTTGTCACATCGGATGTCTCCTCAAATCCCTCACATAAATGTGGATGTGATCTGCTGATAGGAAGGAGCTCTTATCGATGACCAGTGGCCACCCTATCTGTCACGGGCTCCCTGTAATGTAGCCGTCCCATCTCATAATAGAGCTTAGACGCCCAATGTCCATCTCGGTCAGGTGGACCGAAGTGGATGTTACCGAGGTCAGGCTTGCTTGAGGTCGGGTACTGTTACCGAGACGCTTAAGGCAGAGTCCAGAAAGAGCGTGGCCGGTACACTTACCGGGTCCAACTCCAACTCGGTACCAGCTGGCATCTTGCCGTGCTGGGTGTATGAGGTCGGTGTAACCCCTAATTAGTATTTTTGTCCAGGTCGGGGATCACCTCGGTACTAGATAATTACTCCCACACAATTGCCCCCTTGCTGCTGATCTTATGAAAGTCTTGGAACTTGATTGAGGTCGGGAGCTAAAAACGTGGGAGCTTTATGAGTACCGAGCTCGCAGCCTTTATTTTTTTTTTGAATTCGGCTGTTGATGTCGGGATGTTATCATGACTGTTCAATTTAAAGGCTTCATTATTTCTCCGCCAGCTTGTCTGCCAGAAGGTGCCGAAATCGCTGCGCCTGCCCGAGGCAATCAATCATTCTGACGGCATTTTCTACGAAAACCATATCGCTTTCGCCACGTGGCATTGCCTGGTTCGCAGTACGGCTGTTTCGAAGCGGTGCACGTCTTTTCAAGGAGGCGTGTTAAATGCGTGCCCTTGGAATTCGGAAAGGCGCCCTGCTGCCCTATAAAAGCAGCGCTCTCCCTTTCCCTTCTTCTACTTTGGTGATTTGATTCTGGGGGAGACTCTGCTCGAGTGAGATTCAGACCATCTCTACGCCTTCCTCTCCCTTCTGCTTTTTCTGCTTCTTGCTCTTTGTAAGTCTCCCTTCTCCTTCGTCCTTTCCGACACCTCTCTAGCTTCTTTCCCTGTTAGGGCTTTTTCTCGTCACCCATCTCCCAGACCTTAAAACATGGGCGTAGGGGTTTACCGCTGCCTGGTTGACACTCCCAGGGCCATGCTTAGATTCAGGGAAACATACAATATTTTGGACGATGTCCGAATCAGGCTGGACGACCCGAAGAACCCGTGGGACGCTTTCTCCTACCGAGATGGGTGGATGCCCTTCCCACTGGTCTCGGTAGTAGAGGGAGGGGTGAAGTTCCCCGTCCACCCACTGCTCAGGCGATGTCTAGTGACGTGGCACCTTGCCCCCTGTCAGCTAATGCCGAACAGCTATAAAATCAAAATGGAGGTAGTAGAGTTGAATAGGATTCTAGGTATCCAACTCGGTGTCCATGACATCGAGGAAGCGTACGACATTTGCAAGTCGACCGAGGAACCTGACAACTGTTATTACCTCCGGGGAAAACCAAAGATGGTCTCCTTCGTTACTGCCCTTGAGGACTCAGTGCCCCATGCTGGGAGCGACAGGTTGTTCGTTGCCGGCAACTGGGAGTTCGGCGCGGAAGATACCGAGGCCGAGAGGAGGTACACGGTACCTCGTCACTTCGAGCGTCTTCCAAGTAAACACCGAGCTCAAATAGCTTCACTTTTCATCTTTATTTTTTCTGCCGAATTGACGTGTATTGGTTTGTTGTGCAGAGCTTAGTGAGAGAAGGCAGGTGGCCTTTCGCGAAGGCTGGAAGAAGAACGGTACTTGGTTTGACACCGCCCAGCGCTACCGAAGGCACAAAGGCAGGTCTGTTTGGTGCCTCATAGGGTACCTGCCGAGGTACAAACACTTCTCCAAATGACAAGGGGCTAAGTACCTTGAGGTCGGGCCCAGCTACGCGCCAGAGGCAGTCGAGCAGCAGCGGCGGATCTCACCTGTTTTCGACCTGGACAAGGCTACCGAGGAGCATCAATCTAGCCCCGAGATGGAGAGGGGTCGTCAAGATTTCGCCACCGTGAACCTTAGGGAGAAGCTGCTGGGCAAGCGGGCCTTTTCTTCCTCGAGGTCCGCCGACTCTTCCTCCCTGGGCGGCCATAGGGATCCCCCTTCCAACTCTTCACGCCAGCACTCTACCGAGGTGAGGGAAGAGGAGAGGCAGACGAAGAAGGCGAGAGGTGAAGAGCCACGCCAAACCAAGCCCCGGAAGAAAAGGGCCACCCGTACGATCCCGACGGAGGAGAGGGAGCCGAGGCAGGAAGACGAGGAGGAGCAGGAGAGGAGTGGGGTGGAGGAGCAGCCATTGGTCTGCTGAGGAAGGCAGGAGGAGAGGGTGCCGGTGATGCCCAGAGGAGAGGGTTCATCTCGGCAGGACCCTGTCCGGCCCTAAGTGCCCCACGACCCCGAGGCTGAGCCGTGGAGGCCATCCTTCCTCCTCGGGCCAGGGACGCCGCTGACCTCCGGACATCGGTTACACGGCTGTCCGGCAGTTGCGGCAGCGTTGGCTGGTGCATGAGCGCTTCCGGGGGACATTGACAGGTTCAGGAGAATGGAAGAGGGTGCACTGCACCAGGCTAACCTTACGTCGGCCCTGCTGGTGAGGAACACTTAGCTAGTTTTTCTGACTTTGTAGACGCACTTCGTGTGATGCTAACCCTTGTCTCTTCTTGTCGTGCAGTTCGTGTAGAGGTCCCAAGTGGCGCTGGAAAAATCCCGCCAGAGCTGCTCTGAGATTCAATCTCTGCAGGCTGACAAACAAAAGCTCGCAGCAGCTTTGGAAGGGAGCTCGGAGGAACTGAGGAGGTCTCAGGAAGAGTACGCCAAGCTGAATGCAGAAAATGAGGCAGCCATGGAGGAGATCACCAAGAAAAGTGCTGAAAACTATGGGCTCCAGGCTGCGGCGTATAAGATGGAGAAGTGGGCAAAACAGATGGAGGCCGAGATGGAGGCCTTGAGGAAGGAAAAGGCCGAGATCAATGCTTCGCTGCAGGCCGAACAAGAAGCCTCAGCTAGACTGAGAGCTGAGCTTGAGGCTTCTCGGCAGGCAGAGATCGACGCCTCTTTCCAGGATGGGGTGGCTCAGGCGACCAAACGATATGAAGATCAACTTGTAGGGTTGGGAGAGGAGCTATTTGAAATGGGATGCCTGGCGGTACTTAGAGAGATGGGGATCCCTGAGGAAGAATCCATATACCGGAATCTGCCCAAGCTCCCTCGTACCGAGCCCGAGTCGCTTGCCCCCTCATTCACTGAGGCCTCTCTTGATCCTCCAGCTGGCGAGCCCCAGGTCTCTGAAGCCCCTGAAGAGATTCTCCAAGTTCCAGCTGTCGAGACCACATCTGCCGACCTCGGGGCCGATAACGCGGAGGTCCCTCCTGCTCTTGCTGGTGGTGGTGACGATGGCGAGACTGGCGATGTTTCTGTGATTGACGTCAACCAGCTATCTTGATGTGTTTTTATTCTGCTTTTTTGTACCCTGGGGGAGAGGTTTTATGCACTCTTTTCTTAGTGAATGAAACTGTATCACACAATTTTGAATGGAATCTTCTTTTGCTCCAATCTCTGTGTCTTTTGAATGTTTATTCCATTCGGTGTTCAATGGGTGATGAATGCTTGGCTTTGTAAATAATAGGGAATAAGACAGAACAAGACAAGTAGTTGAGCTCGGCTATGTAACCGAACTTAATGTATGAAGTTCGTAATCCGAGTGTGTTAGGTTCCATAACCGTAACGAAGCATTGGTCCCGGTTTAAAAATAGTACTTCTTGAGGTGCGTGGCATTCCATGGGCATGACAGCTCTCTACCTTCCATGTCCTCAAGTTTGCATGCAGACTGCCTAGCCACCGAGGTCACCTTGAATGGCCCATGCCAGTTCGGTGCTAGTTTTCTTTTGGTGGGGTTCTTATCTGCTAGAAGTGTCTTCTTTAAGACCAGTTCTCTAGGTGAGAACTTTCTTTCTTTGACATTTTGATTGTATCCCCTAGCCAACTGTCGCTGGTAGGAGGAGAGGCGGATGGCTGCTGCATCCCTCCGCTCCTCAGCCAAGTCGAGCTCTATGGCGAGGTTTACATCATTCTGACCTTGGTCAAATAGTTCCGACCTGAGGGTCGGGAGACCGACCTCAAGTGGAATTACAGCTTCCATCCCGTAGGCTAGGGAGAAAGGTGTAGCCGAGGTTAAGCGCCTTGGGGTAGTTCTGTACGCCCAAAGGACACTCGGGAGTTCCTCTACCCATCTCCCTTTGGCTCTGTCCAGTCTCTTCTTGAGTCCGTCGAGCACGATTTTGTTAGAGATTTTAGCTTGTCCATTGCTCTGGGGGTATGCTGGAGTGGAGTAGTAGTTCCTGATACCAAGTTCTTGACAGAAGTTTTTGAAGAAGTTGGAGTCGAAGTGAGTCCCGTTGTCCGAGACCAAGGCTCAAGGCACTCCAAACCTTGTCACTATGTTCCTCCACACGAAGTTTCTAGTATCCTTCTCGGTGATGGAGGATAATGCTTCAGCTTCTATCCACTTGGTAAAATAGTCAGTGGCTACTATCAACCATCTTTAATTCCCCGGAGCTCGGTGGAGAGGTCCCACCAGGTCCAGTCCCCATTGGGCAAAAGGCCAAGGACTGGAGAGAGGACTTAGGTCATGTGCTGGTTGATGGAGAGAGTGAGAAAACTTCTGGCACTTTTCACATTTCCTGGTATAGACCTGTGCGTCCTTTTGCATGTAGGGCCACCAGTAGCCCTGACTAATAGCTCGGTAAGCCAGTGACCGACTTCCAATGTGACTGCCGCAAATCCCTTCATGGATTTCATAAAGAAAGTCCTCGACTTTGCTCGGGTGAACGCACTGGAGGTAAGGGCCATTATAGGACTTTTTGTAGAGCTTGCCATCTGGGGAGAGCCAGAACCGAGCTGCTTTCAGCTTGATTTTGTGGGCCTGATTTTTGTCCCCTGGGAGCTGGTCATTCCTGAGGTGAGCAATGAAATCGTCCATCCAGTTCGGACCGAGGTCAACACATAGGATCTGCCGAGGTGGGTGGAGCTCCATACTCGGTCTGTCCAGTGCCTCCACTTCGACAGTTCTTTTCCTTCTTGCCTCGACAGCAGAGGCCAAGCTTGCAAGTGCGTCGGCATGAGAGTTGGAATCTCTGCCGATCTGCCTAATTTCAGCTTTTTGGAATTGAGATAGAAGCTGTTTGGCATGGCCCAAGTAGGCTGCCATCCTATCGTCACGGGCCTGGTAGTCTCCATTCAGTTGGCTCATCACCAGCTGTGAATCGCTGAAGACCACCAGTCACTGTACCCCTATAATTTTTGCACTTCCCAACCCTGCGATCAGTGCTTCGTACTCAGCCTCGTTGTTTGATGCTTTAAAGTCGAGAGTCAGGGCTTGCTCGATGACAAGGCCCTCCGAAGATTGGAGGACTATGCCTGCGCCAGCCCTTTTGGAGGTTGAGGATCCATCGACGAAGACCTTCCAAGATGAATCGAGGGACTGTTTCCAAGACCGCTCCTGCTCTGTCTCGGTCTCGGTGGATGTCCCCACCTCCTTGCCCCCCAGTTCGGTGTCGAGCTGGCTTGGTGCCGAACTCGGAGAGGTGAACTCCACAATGAAGTCTGCGAGCACCTGGGCTTTGATTGCCGTTCGGGGTTGATATTGGATATCGTACTGCCCCAGTTCGACAGCCCATTTGGAGACTCTTCCAGAGAAGTCTGCTTTTCTGAAGAGACACTTGAGTAGATGTTCTTTTACAACCACAATAGAGTATGTCTGGAAGTAGTGGGAGAGCTTGCGGGAGGCACTGACGCGCGCAAAAGCGAGCTTCTCCAATGGTAGGTATCTTGTCTCGGCATCCAACAGGATTTTGCTTGCGTAATAGATGGGCTTTTGCTGCCTGTCATTTTCTCTTACGAGTACCGAGCTCACTGCATGGTCCGAAACTGCCAGGTGCAGATACAAGACCTCACCTTGTGCCGGGGTGGATAGTAAGGGAGGTGAAGAGAGGTACCCTTTGAGCTCCTGAAGGGCACTTTCGTACTCAGGAGTCCATTGGAACCCGGAACTCTTCTTCAAGAGTTGGAAGAAGGGACGGCATTTATCTGAGGCTTTGCTAATAAACTGATTGAGTGCTGCTGCCATCCCTGTTAGCCTCTGGACTTGCTTTGCCGTGGTCGGACTTTGGAGGGCCTGAATCGCCGAGATCTGCTCGAGATTGGCCTCGATTCCGCGTCTGGTGACCAGGCTGCACAGGAATTTGCCCGAGCTGACGCCGAATGCACATTTGGAGGCGTTCAGTTTGAGCTTGAACTTTTCGAGGACGGTGAAGGTTTGATGCAGGTCGGCCAAGTGGTCTTGTAACCTTTTAGACTTGACAACCATGTCGTCAATGTACACCTCGACCGTCTTGCCGAGCTGAGCCTGGAACATTTTTGTTACCAGCCGTTGGTAAGTAGCACCGGCGTTTTTTAACCCGAAGGGCATCACCTTGTAACAGTAAATGCCTCTGGGTGTTATGAACGCGGTCTTCTCTTTATCAGGCCTATGCATCGGAATCTGATGGTAACCTCAGTAAGCATCGAGGAAACTCATCCTATCATGCCCGGCCATGGCGTTGATTAGCTGGCCAATCTTTGGAAGAGGAAAGCCAATCTTTGGAAGAGGAAAGTTGTCTTTAGGACAGGCTTTGTTGAGGTCGGTGAAGTCTACGCAGACCCTCCAACTTCCATTTTTCTTTTTGACCACTACAGTGTTGGCCAGCCACACAGGATAGTGGATTTCTCTTATGGCTTCTGCCTCCAATAGCTATTTGACCTCTTCGGTCACTGCCTCTGCTTGCTAGATTCCAGCCCTGCGAGTCTTTTGGATTACAGGCTTGTGTTCGGGATCCATGTTGAGCTTGTGGCACATGACCTCGGGATCGATGCCGGGCATTTCGTATGGGGTCCAAGCGAAGACTTCTCTGTTCTGTAACAGGAAGTCAAGAAGCTCGGACTTCTCTTCCTCTGCGAGCTGACTCCCAAGCAGGAAGTATCTCTCCGGATCGCTGGGGTCGATCCTGACCTAGGTGAGGTCTTCTATGCTCTTTTGTACAGGAGCTCAGCCGACAGCTTCGAGTTCGGCTTCGAGCTCGGTCATATGTACTCGCTGCGGCTCTGCATCTCCGGGGACCACGGCCATGAGGCACTCTTTGGCCATATGTTGGTCACCACGGACTATGATTACTTCGAAGTCTCCATCTCTGTTTTACAAGGGGAACTTGAGCTTCTGGTGATGGGTGGAGGGCACAGCTTCCATGTTGTGCAGCCAGGTCCTTCCCATGATAGCATTGTAAGGAGATTGTACATCTACCATCAGGAAGTCCGCTGTCATGGAGGCTCCTCCTACTTCGACCTTGAGGGAGATCTTCCCCTTGGGGTATACGGACTTGGAGCTGAAACACACCAATGGGGTGCGAGCTTCCTGCAGGTCTTCCTCTCTCAGACCCATTTTTTTTAAGCAGTCGAAATAGAGGATTTCCGAGGAGCTCCCGGGGTCCACTAGGATCCTCTTGACATTGAAGTTCTGCAACCTCATAGTTAAGAGCAGGGGATCATTGTGGGGTAGCTGGACTCCGGCCAAGTCTTTGTCAGAGAACCAAATCTTCGGTCTCTCTACGCGTGCCTTTTTCGCTGAGGGACCGAGCTCGGCCGTCATTACTTGCTTGCCGTGCTGGGCCCTCCTGGGCTCAGTACGGGCCTGACCGCTTCCCCTGGGAGCGGAGGCTAGGTGGATAACGTCGATGGTCCCTACCGGCCCATCGCTATCCCAGTCATCGGGCTGGTGTTGTTGAGTATGGTGTACCCTGCCTTCCTCTTTGACGAGATCTTTCAGATGCCCATCCTTCACGAGTCGCTCGAGGTGTGCCTTGAAGGCATGACAATCCTCGGTTCGGTGCCCATTTTGTTTATGGTAGCCACAGAACTTTTTCTGATCTCGGGTGGAGTCGTCGCCCTTCATATGCTGGGGCCATTTGAAGAAGGGCTGGTTTTGGATCTTGCCGAGGAGCTTATAAATGGGCTCCTTGAAGATGGTGTTGGCGGCCTTGTAAGAGGCGCCACTTGGCTTCGGCTTCACGCTGCCCCCCAAGATGGGAGCGGAGCGTCCTGCCGAGCTGGATGGCTCTCTGTTTCGGTCAGCCTCCCTCTTGGCTAGCTTCTTTTCCATCTTGGAGGGTCGATACTTGTGCCAGTGGCTGTGGCTCTCCCGAGCTCGGACTTCATCTTCCTCCTGCTCAATGAACTGATTCACCCGGGCCATCAGTGCTTTCACCGAGACCACGGGGAACCGCACTAGGTCCCTCCGGAGCTCGTTGCCTGGCAACAGAGCATGTCGGAAGGACTTGATGGCTAGTTCATCATTAGCGTCTTCGACCTGGCTGTAGATAGTCCAGAATCTCTTGGCGAACCGAGTGATGTTTTCAGCCGGCCTCATTTTGATGGTCATCAGGTCGGCATCTGTCTTCGGGATAACCCGATGCACTTGGAACTTCTCGACGAAGGAATTTCGGAGCTGTTGCCAGCTCGAAATCGATCCCTCGAAGAGCGCGCAAAACCACCGAAGTGGGAGGTCTCCTAGACTGGAGGAGAAGACCTTGCAATCAAGGCTGCCGTCGCCGCCCCACACCGTCATCCTCTAGGTGAAGTGGCGAAGATGCGCCTCGGGGTCCGAGGTTCCGTCATAAGGGTTGAACCTCGGGACGCTGAACTTGTCGGGGAGGGGGTAATCTCTGATTTCCCGAATAAATGGGGACGCGCAGTGGTTGTCGCTGTCCCTAGTGGCTAGCCCACCTCGGTGAGGCCCGCGAACTCCATATTTTCCTGCACGGCCAGCTTGATTTGCTGATTAATATAATCCGCCATGTCGGGGTCGGCATTTTCCTTTGTCTCTGGCGCTGCTGCTGGTCAGCGCTGGCGTGCGTACTACTCGAGCCCTCTTTGCGAGCTCGGTCATGCCTTTTGTTTATGATTTGCCTCAAGTCCGGTCGAGCTTCGGGACCCTTCCGAGCTCGCTGCCGAGGTGGAGGCGCATGAGAGGTCCCGGCCGGGGCTCTGTCCTTTGCCTCGAGTTGTAGCTGGAGGTGGAGGATCTGCTCTTTTTGCTCTTGAATAAGATGGTTTTGAGCCCTGATTGCTTCGTCGTGCTCCTCGTCGTCTTCCAGGACCATGTCATCGTCGCCCTCATCGTCGAGGTGCACGTGATCCTCCTCCATGTGGTCCTGGTGACGAGACCGTCGTGGATCAGACTGCACCGGAGTCTTGCCCCGTTGGGACTGTCCCTGAGGAACATCCTTACGCGGAAGTTCCGAGAGGACAACCTCCAGACGTGGACGCTCTGCCGAAGAGGTAGTTGGCCTAACCCGCTCTAGTACGGGTCTGTGATGAGGGAGTGCTGCTGCACCCCTCGATGACGAAGGCGTCTGAGTGACAGTCGATCCCACGCTCCTCATCCTAGGTTCTCCGCCAACCCTCCTCTATTGAGGGTTAGGCGGTGATTGCCTGACTGCTCTTTCCTGGTTTGTCACCAGTGCTCCCGCCTGGTTCGTCACCAGTGGAGGCTGCATTAGGGGTAGGAACGTCTCTGGCTGCTCAGACCTGGGTGGTCTAGCAATGCTCTTTCCCTTCCTAGCCTTTGGAGGCATGGTTGTTAAAATGAAAATATGGATTTTTCAAATCGTTTCCCACAGACGGCGCCAAATTGTGCGTGCCTAAAACTCACGGACTTGGTTTAGATGGTAATGGGGGTTACAGAGATGCTTTTTAGCTGATTGGGAACGTCGCCGATGGCCTGAAACCTGAAAGGGAGAGAAGACAGAGGTCGGGGCCCTGGGCTGCTGCTAGCCGAAGGCACTTCGACGCCTGAATTAGTGCAGTCACTGAACTAGGGTGAAGTGGGGAAGAAGGTTGTAGCAAAAATGGCAGAGTGTATGCTCTATCTTGCGTACCTATTCATGGCTTACCATGCAAGTATATATAGAGGAGAATGGAAGGTTCCTAGTGGAGGTAGGTGAGGATGCTTGTCCCATCAGCCCATATCTTGGATCCTTAGTGGGGGTAGGTGATGATACTTGTCCCATCGGATGTCTCCTCAAATCCCTCACATAAATGTGGATGTGATCTGCTGATAGGAAGGAGTTCTTATCGATGACCGGCGGCCACCCTATCTGTCAGGGGCTCCCTGTAATGTAGCCGTCACATCTCATAATAGAGATTAGACGCCCAATGTCCATCTCGGTCAAGTGGACCGAAGTGGATGTTACCGAGGTCAGGCTTGCTTGAGGTCGGGTACTGTTACCGAGACGCTTAAAGTAGAGTCCAGAAAGAGCGTGGCCGGTACACTTACCGGGTCCAACTCCAACTCGGTACCAGCTGGCATCTTGCCGTGCTGGGTGAATGAGGTCAATGTAACCCCTAATTGGTATTTTTGTCCAAGTCGGGGATCACCTTGGTACTAGATAATTACTCCCACACATTAACTATTCTCTCACTTTACTTTACCTCATACAAAATGAACACAAGTATTACTTCACCACATATTTTATCTCACCTTGATGTAATCTTTACTTTATCACATATGTAAATAAAGAGTGAATCAATTCAAATCATTCAAAGCACTCTTTTTGTAACCTCGCCTTCTATATGGTGGGTCCAATGATCACCTCCTATAACCATGTGGCTTCTTCTGTACTTAACGTGAAGATATAGGCGAAGTAAAGCTTTTAGAATTCAAAAAAAAAAAAAAAAAAAAAATTCTGCTTTTAGTGGGGATATGGGCATTTACAGTTCATTTAGGAGTTCATTTTCTTAATAAAGAAAGTAAAAAAAAATAAATAAATAAAGGCACTTCTATGCCTTTATCAGTTATAGAAACTATTTGTTTAACTCAGATGACCCACTCAAAAGTGTCCCATCGCAATCGCCACGCTGTGGATACGATGAGAAAGGGTATGCTCTATGTTGTATTCACGATTGACACTTATCAATTTTGTACGAGGTGATAAGGTCTTTCTTTTCTTCACTTTTTTTCTCTTTTCTTTTCTTTTTTATTTTTATTTTATGATTTTGATCGCACTTCGCCTTCTTTGTGAGAGATTGTAGGAACTTTTTTCGTAGCAATCCCAGACGAATCAGGTGTGTACGGTGTTCACAAGCCGAACTGTGAGGCTATTTCTTAACAAGCCTAAACACATGCATTATATGATATATTCTAAATAAATATTATGGGTTTTGAGGGATTGTGATATTTTGTGGTTGGAGTTGTCCAAGCTTAAGTTAGCCTTTTGTTAGATTTGTTTTGCTTTGATGAATGAAACTCACCCGAAAATATAAGATTTTGGAGAATATTTGCAAATGCAAAACAAAATTGAACCTGGCCTTTTCTAATGGAATATAAGAAGAGCAAGCAAAATAAAAGAAATACACCAAAAGAAGATATTAGGAACTCTAAATTCTTGAGTTCAATATATAGGTTAAAGTTTTTCATGTCCAGTGGAGAATTTGGTGGCAAACATGGATGCTTCATTTAAATTTTTAACCAGGTAGTGAGGCCAACCTCTCTTTATCCCTATCACGGGTGGTATAAGATCCTAACCAAATGTTTAAGAGCCTTAAAGATTGTCCCTATCTAACCCTAAAAGATCCAAGATGAGACCTTCGAATATTGGCATGAGCTAGGGCAGGCCACACAGAGAGGTTTTCCTTCGAGGCTTGAAAGAACGAGTTTGGAGTTTTTATCTTTTATGTACCTTCTTCAAATTTGACATGTAATATGTGAATTCTTCTAATTAAGTTTGGCGGGAATATTGGATTTCATGAAAGGTTGAAATTCTCCGAAAAATCGCTATTACCAAACAAGCACTTCAAATTTAAATTCCTTGGGAACTCTTTTCAAAAATAAAAATTATCATTTTCTTCATCTAAATATATAGTTAGGCATTTGATATCTTAACCGAAAGACAAAATAAAAAGAAAAAAGAAAAAAATGTATAAAATACCGCACTTAAAGAAAATATTAAAGTTTGATATCTTAGATTTATGTCTTTAATTACGATCAACTGGCTCTTAAAGGGGTATCATCTATTTTCTTTACCACTACTTTTGTCTTATGGAAATCTCGTAATGATCATATCTTAAAAAATTGTAGAGCCTTCTAGACGAAGGACAAGTTCTACCTGACAGAGCTTCTTTCTTTCTCTCTCAGGCTCATAGATAAGCCTTTTTCTAGCAGACCTCTTCGAGTGTTTTGGAGATTTCTAGGTGTCCATCACAGCCAAGGCTCTTATTTCTCGATCAACTTTTTCTTTTTTTTTTTTTCCTTCTCTTCCGATTTTTTTTAGTCCAGATCTGGTGAGGTACTAAAACCCCACAGTGACCATGATTGGACCAACCACGGTCCGCCATGTCACCGTGAGGTAGCCTGCCCATGCACGTGGGTAGCAGCTTCCCATGTCCAGGGTAGGGCTGCTCTACGGTGACATAGTGGACGATGGTTGGTTCACCCATTGTCACCGTGCATATGCCCACCCAGAGGATCCCGATTCTTTCTTCTTCCTCCTCTATTCTTCTTGTAATGCTGCCACTGTGGTAGTTTTGTTTTGGGGCTTTTAAGCCTTTGTATATCCTCTTTCTTTCAAATCCCCTTGGACTTTATACAAATGGGTCAAACAAACTAGTAGTTTTGTAAAATGAAGTTATGTTTTCATAGCTAGGTTACTGGCCATGTAGGGTCCCTTTATGATCCCATCTTCACCCCTCTAGATATCCACTAATATTGAATATGCAGTAATATGAGTCCATCTAAACGACTACCAGTGGTGCTAATCAAATGAGTATAGCCATTTTATCAAAAAAAAAAAAAAAAAAAGGATTTTGAGTATAGCCATTGATTCAAGATCCCACTGGTATCCCAGCTAAGGGGGTGGGTCCCTGAAAGGGTGATTGGACTGAATTTGTCGAACCGTATATTTTGAAGCCCTCTTGAAAGGGCTGGTCAAGGCGGTTTCTGTGTCACGATCAATCTACAGTGGCCCTCTCTTACCCTACAATGTACCACACCGTGTCCCATTTCCATTTTTCCAACCCAATAGTACTAGAACATTGTTTATGTGATTGAGAAGATATTGGTAATTTAGTGACTAGCTAAAAATGCAAGTGAACACGTTGATTACAACCCCACAAAAATCTCTATTAATTGCAGAAAAGATATGGTACTTCAAATCTTTCGCTTAACATTACACCATGTGTGCACGCTCCTTTCCTTTTTCTCTCCTTGGTGATGAGAAAAGGAACGCGGTTTCATGAATAAATTTTTTTTTTTTTTGGTAGAATTCATGAATGAAGATTGAGTGGAAAGATTATATGTATGTTAAAAAATGGCAGTGGCCCATTTCAATTTGTCATCAGTCATCACTCATCAGACACTGACCATGTACCGGGTATCTATAAATACCTTGCCATTTTTCATTTGTGGAAACACACATTTCATTGTTTTTTTAGAGAGAGAGAGAGAGAGGTGTTTTTTTGCATTTTTGTGGATTGTGATTGGTGGCTTTGGTTGGCGAAAAGAATCCAAAATCATCCAAGAGCTCCAGACAAATCCACTCTCAGAAGAGAAAAGCAAAGGCCTTTAGAGGGAAAGAAAAAGGCATGCTTTCAAAACCTGCAGGTGGGGGTTGGAAAATGGAGGGCCAGCGATTCTTTCTCCCAAACCATCTCTCTCTCTCTCTCTCTCTCTCTTCTTTTTATTTAGGTCCAGACCCATTAGAGATAACCTACACCAGCCAAACTTTCTTAGGTCTTTTACCAAGTTAGGAGGGTGGAGGTGGTGGGCGTGCTTAGTGAGAGGATTGTCACTTATTTTTCATGTGCCATGGGCCTATTTTTTATTTGTGTTTCCTCCTTTTTTTTTTGGGGGGTGGGTTGGGGGAGTCTGTCTTGCATTTGGGTCTATAAATTCTTCACCATTAGTTCATTCACTGGCCTCTCTCTCTCTGAGTCTTTGTGGGTATGTCTCTCGTCTTTGTTAGACTGAAAGGAGTCCTTTTGTTGTGAAAGAAGATATGGGTTAGTTAGAAGAAAGGGGCATCAATAGAAGGAGAAATGAAGAAGCTCAAAGGAAAGGTGAAATGGGTTATGCCTGGCTCCCTGTATGCCACACATGGAGACCTATCTCTGTATTGATCGGCTACTGTGAGTGGCGTGCGAGGAGCCAAGCATACCCTCTCTCTCTCTCTCTCTCTCTCTCTCTCTCTCTCTCTCTCTCTCTCTCTCACACACACACACACACACACACACACATGCATTCTTATATTCCTGAGAAGGAAGATCAGTTACATGAATCAGCTGTATTTTCTCTCTGATGTTTCTTAGTAGTTGAAGCTTGTGTTTTCTCTTTCTTCACACGATCATTGTTTTTTTCTATAATCCGATGTTTTGACAACTGCTAGCACTCATAATGATCTTCCGTCTCTATATATACATCTATATCTCTTTCTCTAGACACAGATGGTTCTGGTAGAGTAAAGAAATTGGATATAAGCCAATTCTCTTTGCCATCCTTCAGAGAATTAAAAGGAGACTTGGGTTTTTGTACACCTCTCTCTCTCTCTCTCTCTCTCTCTCTCTCTCTCTCTCTCTCTCTCTCTCTCTCTCTCTCTCGTATAGATGTAATCTTATGTTCCTAATATGACCCTTTTTCGTAGAGATCTTCCGTTTTCCGTTAATAGAGTTGTTTTTCCATCCATGTTTCTTTGTCTATTTCTAAAACAATCAATTTTTTTTTTTTTTTTAAGATCCAATGTTTTTAAGAAGTTTCTCCTTTAATTTTTCCAGTGTTAAACCAAAGAATTGTTATGATCTGGTGTCTCTCTCTTTAACACGCATGTGCTGTTAGAATAGGGAAATGACATGTTCTTCATCCACAATATTATATAGTAAAAAATCCATTCAAGAATCAAATAAAAATTCAGATCTCTCTCTCTCTCTCTCTCTACATATATATATTTATATATATTCCCAAAACAGTCATATTCTTGTTTAATTTGCTTATTACTATCCATGTTTGAACTAGTTTTTATTGGGAAAAAACTCTATTCTGAAAATGAGAAGCAAGTCTAGAATAAAGTGGTAACTAATCTAAATATTGATCCTCTATTAATCACCATAAAATCATCGTTAGACTAAACATGGAAACTCACATTGGTTTTTGCACAAAATCAGTACCTATAGGTGATACACTTCATCTTGTCTCATCACATAAGCATGCTTGAACTAAATATAGAAACCCATATTTGTCTGTGCCCTTCAAAAATATAAATAGGTTCTCTCTCATATGTATCTGTATATTTATTGTACATATTTCAGTCTGAAGCCCATGAATCACATATTCATGTTCCATTACTCAAGCATCAAAATATTATTACTCGAAGTGGGTACATAGGTTCTGTCTATTCTCACCTCACTCCTTACTTTACATTTGATGATAATCATAGCTTCTGTCTATACTCACCTCATCCTTATTTCACATTTGATGATAATGATCAGTTTTGTGTTCTGGAACTTACAGTTAAAAGACTGTTCGTTTGGTTTTAGAAGTCATGTTTCAAGTTTCAATAAAGAATAATATGGCCCATTTATAGCATGCATAGTGGTATGTCCTTAAACACCCATCCCTCTTTCTCATTTCCATTAATATCACTTCATATACACCCTTTTAACCTTGATGGAACCATGAGTCCATGACAAGTGCTTCATGTTGCAGCTTTCCTTTTCAAAGGTGAGAAACACTTCAACGACATCACCCCACTTACACATAAATTGATTCTTAAAGTGTCTCTAAAAGCTATCCTTCCTGATTTCCTATTGCTTTAAATCTTTTCAAAGGGAATCCCATTATTGTTCCTTCAATGCCCTTCGTTCTTACATCATTATCATCAAAGCATTATCCTCTTTATCTAATGTTAGTTTTTTCTATCATTTTTATGCCATAATCAACTCAAATTGGCCCCATATACAAAGATTTGGACCACAATTAGTGCCTATATTTTATTTTTTTAGTTCGAAACCTAATGTTTATTGAAACTTCATTTTCAACAAGTTTGTTTTCTATCTTGTCATTTGTTTGCAAAGTAATGAAAACAAAAACTAATAGTTGTAATATTTCAGTATGATTTAAACTTTTTTTTTCATTTTATTGAAAATGGGATCCAAACAAACTGGTTTATCATCAATGCGCGCGCTATAATATACAAAAGCTTTCTGGTTTGGGCATTCAAATCATATTGTACTACCATGCTTCAAAAGATTACTCATATTCAAGTGTGGCAAATTTTTTTTTAACCCAACTTACTCTTTGAAACTTAACACCTTTTAGAACTCTATCATTCTTATATCCATATGCTTGTCCACTTTTCTTTGCAGTGCCACCATAATCTACAGTCTACACAGACCACCTGCTGCAACAAGAACACTATAGCTAGTAACATTGAAGAATACAAGAGATGCTAAGATGTGCAGGGGTTGCATTACAAACTACAAAGGGTAGTATTCAAGTTTTTAAGGTTTCCGCGCACAGCCTCGTGTTCAGTACATTCATACGCATGGTGGGAATGTGCAGGTGGAATTACCCCAGAATGTTTCAGATGTAATCATCATCTGTATCGCTTTCTTTCCGATACCTTTTTCTCTCTTTCTTTTTCTTATTGTATCGGTCAGACATTGGAACTCTTTTTCTTTATTGCTATTTCATTTTATTTTACGTATAATACATTACTGAATAATGAAGATTTCCTGTTTTTCTATATGAATTATTTTGTTTTCATGTGAAAAGGAAATGGAAGGATTGATATTGGTACCGACATATTGGCCGATTCGTAACAGTTTCGGCTCAATAATTTTCTATGTATTGGGTGCTTTGATTTTGATAAACGACTTACACCCATCAAACTGAAGGATTTGAACTGAGAAATGGGTATGGACTACCCTGGACCTGACTTAAGTCTTGGACCTTCTTTACCTGGTTAGACGATGGATTCGACCTAAAAAAAAAAAAAGTAGAAAGAATTGGGCTTGGACTATATTATCTGATTATGTGATAGATATGATCTGATAAAATTTTGTACAATGATGGTTGATTCAAAAAGAATAGAACCTGGTTAACTAATAGTTATGCATGACACCTCATTGGTATTCTTATTTGGGCCTTCATTTTAATGGGTTCTACATGACAGGTCATTCTTGAAAAGAATCTGGGCCCTCATGTAAACAATCGCTCTTCAAAAGGGGTCCTTCCACATTTGCAAGAGAAAAAAAATATATGGGGTAGTCGTTCAATTCTCAACTTATCTCATCAACCTATACTAACATTGGCTTTAATGAAAAATTTCTTTCTAACAAAAAAAAAAAAAAATAACATTCATATTGTGATAAAACACCACCTAACCTAATTAGCTCAAGTATCCAAGTAGAATCCACAAAGCAAGTGCAAAATAAAAGACAATTTTGCCTACAGCCATAAGACAGCTATGAACCTAGCTTCTTCTTCCCAAAATTAAAAACAAGAGAAAAGACAATGCTCAATAACCTAACTGTCAAACAAACAAGGTATTCCTCAATAACAAAAGGTCAAGTCCATAAAGGATCACATGACCCATCTTTTACTTTTTCTAACTTCAGTCTCATTAATTAGTACTTATTTCCCCCTTTAATCAAAACATGTCTCCATAAACCAAGAGTTTGAATAATTATAAATAACTATTATTTTAATATTTAAGCACATCTCTTTAAGCATATAGATTTTAATTAACTATATGGTGATTTTTTCTTTCTCTGGAGATTCTAAACAGTCCTATTGAGACCTAAGAAGGGTTTGCAATTTGTATACCATGGGTTTCCAAATTAGAGAGAACAAGCAAAAGAACCCACTGAAAAGTAGCCCCAATTTTGAACAAGCTGAGCCATGGCTGTACAATGATAAAATATTACCAAAGTAGGATTTGAACTGTTAAATTTTATAGATAAAATCCATCTAATGATGTATCCGGATTGACACATACCAAAAACTTCCTCATGTTAAAATACGATCACACAATTTCACAGTGTACGAATTGGATGCCTTTTAGGAACCTATAAAATACAATTAAATTGTTTAATCACATACAAATAGAAGCCTTTGATCAATAGTTAACACTCCATAATTAGGAAATTACGATGGTCTAAAAAGGAATAGTTCAGAATTGAAGTGGTCCTGAGAGAATTTTTTTGCTTGTTATTTGTTGCAGAAATGTGTTTGTCTCTTTCTGATTCAAAATTAATATATATACCCAGTCCAACATCAACCTTTTTGAATTTGATCTATACGAGCCAAAAGGGAAAAATATAAAATATTACAAAAGTAAGATTTGGACTGTCTAATTTTGCAGATAAGATTCATCTAATGATGTGTCCAGATTGACTTACACCAAAAACTTGTGCATGTTTCACTACAATTCTTACATATACCAAAAACCTCCGCATGTTTCACTACAATTCTTAGTCTAACCATAATGACTTGTTTGTACAATAAGTTAGTGGATTTGGTAATCTGCATTCTTTTTTTCCACATGAGAGGAATTTTGGATTCTGACCCCTTCCCAAGGAAATGGAAATCTTCCCAATAGAGGAAAAAAAAAAAATTTTTTCCTTTCTCTTTCTTCAAAGAAAATGTGTTGCATCAAACAACCATATGGTGCACTTCACAAAGAATCATAACACCTTTTCTCTCTATCACAGAATCCCCTTGTCACAAAAAATGCACCTTTTTTTAGTAGAAACATCTGGTCCATGCTAGGGTTACAGAAATGCACCCTTAAAGAGTATTCAAGGAATAGAAAAGGAAGGAGAGATGGCTTATTAGAAGAAAACACAGAGAGAAAAGTTCATGCTCAGATAAGTTTAGTAAAGTTTATATTTGGAAAGTAAGTCTATCTGGATGAAGACTTTCCTAGCATAAGAGGGAAGAAGAAACCATTATTGAGGAGGACAAAACGACAATGTAATTAAATACTCAAATTTGTTTATGATAAACATTCGTATAAATATAATAAGCATCGAGGGTGTTACCGAGAGCAAAACTATATCCAGGGGGACTGGTAAGGTTACAAATGAGTATCCAATTATCCAAGTATCCGAAGTCTTCAGTTCAAAAATGCGTATATAACTTATCTTCGGATTTGGGGAATCCGGGTCTAAATCTATCCATCCATATAGCTAGGATCTGCAAGACTGCAATGTTCGAATCCAAAACCAGATCCTTGTATATTTCGACTCGAAGATCAGGATTGAGGATGATTACATTCATTGGCCTAAATAGCTTGAGTTATATTAAGGTTTGATTTAATGAGGTTATTCATTGAGACTTTTGTGCTGCAATATTTTTCTGTAACTTGACCAACGAGGAATGACGTCATCTTTAGTGGAACTGAGCCATCTCACTCAAGAGTTAACAGTTCCATAAAGACTGGCTTCAGATTTCCACCTCTGAGATTCTGCTATAATCTCATAGCAACATAGTCAGCATCATTCAAGATTTTTTGGGACGTCAATCTTGAATGTAAATACTACACTGTACGTCCTTTTGGTAAAGTTTCTTCTCCTTGGTATCTTTTCCTCTTTGTTGAATTCTCAGCTATGTACTTTTGGAACCAGTTCTCCCTATCCTTCTGTCTTAATCTAATTCTCATTTTGCCCTCTATCAGAATTTTTTTTTAAAAAAAAGTAAAGAAAAGAAAAGATTTTCTTGAGTTTTCGTAAAGATTAGGTTATGGGTGAACCATTGGAGATGATAAACGAATTAGGGTAAACCATGTGGATATTGAATGAAAAATGGTTGGATTTATAGTGTACAATGGGTGAATTTGTGAGAAAATAGTTCCTACTTTAAAGGGTTTTTTTTTTCTTTTTTTTTTTTGAAGAGAACTGCAGATGAAGATGATTGTTCTGAGGTGCAGAATAGATGGTGATGATAGATTCGATGATTGCTAAAGCCCTTCTTGGAGAGAATGAATAGCTGGATTATATGCATTCAAGGTTAAATGTGCCCTTCTTGGAGACAATGAATAGCTGGATTATATGCATTCAAGGTTAAATATTGTTGTTGTTGTTGTTGTTATTTTGGAAGACTAGATCTTGATTAAAGCTTCAAAGGGAAATGAACCTGCTATACAATTTATGGGGGCCCAAACCCCTAAACAGCTCCGGTAAGGTGGCCAACTATGTCAAAGGCTTATGGTGACCTGTAACAGGCAATAAAAGGCAAAAAGGCCTAAAAGAATAGATTCTTATAAAATATATTCAAAACAGCCTTTAGACTAATTGGTCAGCATTCAAGGTAATATTTATTTTGGCTTCAAATTCAAAATTGGGACTTTAATGGTTTAATCCCTCTTAAATTTGAATTATGAGATACTGAAAAAAGACCCCAAAATGACACCAAAGTCGCTTGACTCTGATCATTTTTTTTTTTTGACTGTTTTGCCCAAAATCACATGATATCGTGACTCGTGATATAAGGGGTTTTCATAAACTAATATATCTATAATATTGTGGTTTTTTTCAGAATTTATTTAAAAAAAAAAGTTCATAGGTTTATAGTTCCCACCGAATGATTACCAAATCTAGACTTTAAAAAAAAAAAAAAAAAAAAAAAAAAAAAAAAAAAAAAAACCACTTAATATATGGTGAAAAAATTTGTGGATTTTTTCTTCCAAAACTCAATGTATATAGGGAAAGATTAAAATTGACAAAAACTTTTTTAGAATACAATCCACAATATCAAGGATTGGGCAAAATCGTCAAAAAATAGTTTTTGACCAAAATCAAATGGCTTTCCTGTCATTTTGGGACCTTTTGTCATTATCTCGTAGAAGCCAACTTTAAGAGGAATTAAATCGTGAAAATCCCTTTAAACTTTGTGGGTAGATGAGAGACTTTTAAGTTATTTCACATCTTCATTTAATATAATTCGGATAAATGAATGGAATAACTCAAAAAATTAGAAAAGGTTTTTATGTTATTCATTCATAAACCACTTTTCAAGCATGCCATTACATCTATCTATTTTTTTATCAACCCTATAATTAATCTTTCTAATCTATCCACCTAAACAGAAGCATCCTACTTAAAGGTCATGGGTTTGAAAAATAAAGGACATTATTTGAGATTTGTCTCATTGCACATTATTTTGAATTGGTAAAAGAATTTGGATTTTTGGCTGTTGAAACATTTGGAAAAAAGAGATTGCAAGGACCATCAAGTCATTATCATTGACATAAAGGTGCTTCTTCCTTTCCCTTAAAATAGCCTGTACAAATTGGAAGGACCCACCACTCAAGTCTTTTCATTGTCAACACTGTCTCTGTCAGTTCAACATAGTCAAGACAATTTCAACCATTTGATTGATCACAATCAAATAGACGCCC
Source organism: Umbellularia californica (assembly GCA_028538565.1). Lineage (NCBI taxonomy): Eukaryota > Viridiplantae > Streptophyta > Magnoliopsida > Laurales > Lauraceae > Umbellularia > Umbellularia californica. The sequence goes on along the minus strand of JAPQWN010000012.1, from coordinate 22,002,817 downwards.
ATGTGAAAATACTCTGTGGTCCTAATTTGACAGAGAGTGGACGGTTGGGATTTACAGCCTTGATCAATGCCCATGCATCCTACGTGCACGTTGAATTGTCACTATGTCCTGTATTTATGTATGCTCTATAATATAATTCCTTGTAAATGATATTTCAAACATGAACTATGCATGGAAATTCTCTCCTGAGAGTTATCACTAGGAGCTGGATTGAGGTAATTTTTTAGGATCACATGACATTTCTTGCGATCAATTCAACCTCCTCACACTTACTAATCCTTTGCAAGCAGTGGCGGACCTAGGATTTTCCTTTGACGGGTGCGGACTCTAATAGATAGTTTAGTCTTGAGGGCAAACAAAGGAGATATATGTGGATTTGAGAGTGGAACATGATTTTCATGGGATTTTTGGAAGTGAACCCAGGATTCTCATATAGGTTTTAGAAGCTTAACAATGTCCGCACCAACATGCTTCTACTTGGGTCTGCCCTGTTCGCAAGTTGCATTTACCCTAATTTGACACTAATATGAATTACACTGACGCAGTAATAAATACTCTTAGGCCCTAAAATGATATGATTGAGGTGATTTTTTGCCCAAAATCATATTTTGGATATCAGACTTCTTTTCCAAATGACATGTTTTTGGAGAGTGATGCCCTTTTATGATATACCACTTTTACGGTCCAATTTCCTAATAACCTTGTTGAGGCAAAGTTTTGATCCAAGAGGCCACCTTAAAATACATCTATTTCATGAGTGGGCCACCTTATCAGATGGCTTTGATACTAAAAGTTTTTTTTTTTTTTTTTGGTTGTTGTTGTCGTCGTCGTCGTGGTGCATGCAAGGTTGGTTGGTGAAAAGATAGAAGTAAATGGTAAAATTTTCATAGATAATCAAAATCATAAAAATGAAAGAATTACTTGAAGATTCCATCTTTTTTCCACCATTATAGTATAGGTCAAGACCCAAGATACCATTTGAGAAAAAGAAAACAGTGATCCTGACTGAATTAGTTACAATCCTTTGAATAATGAGGGTTTGTAAAAGATGTTACAAGTGAAGTGAAAAGATCTTAATATACATATATATGTACATACATGTACATACATATATATGGGAGGCAGTCCCGTAAGTACCGTCCTTACGATTTACAGTGCGGACCGCTTACTGGGGCCCACTGTGAGACTCCAGTGGTCATGGGACAAAGGGGGATTGAAAGATCCAAGTGGGGTCAACTTATATATCAAATTTGAAGTCAACCTAATATCTCTAACCCCTTCACCCATGGCTCACAAGTTTAACAGCTTTATATCAAAGAAGAAAAATTGACCCTCAATCCAACGGTCAAGTTCATCCGAATCGATGCAAATTCATGAGAGTCAGTGCTTATAAGAGGGTTATAAATGAGTGGTCACTTTAGATGGTTCATAAGGTGGACCCCAATAGGCGCTCCGAACTGTGCGGACTGTAAGGACAGTCCTTACAGGACTAAATTTTGCACTAATTATGATGGATTGGGATGCAAATAGCATGACACCTTCTAAAACTATTAAACTTGAGGCCAATGGATTAAAAAGTTAGGATGATCTATGGGAGTTAGTAATTTTAACAGTACCAGTAAGTCTCATTGAGATCGTTTTATCCCGCTCTCCCCATGAATGACATGGCTATAGGTGAACCCTACAAAGTGGTTTGTAACTATTGTCTCTCGTAGTTGTCTCTTGGAATAGCACAACCCTAAAATAAAATAATATATGTCTATATGTATATGCATATCCAATTATTTAAAGAGGGACACCTTCTCTTAAGAAAAGATTTTGATTTTCTATTAGAGCGGCGGAAATGCCGAATTTCTCTTTATGTGAAACTGAAGTTCCGTGGAGTTGGAAATACTCTCATCTCACAGACACATCTCTATGATAGAGGGGTATAATCCATTGGATGAGACACTAGGTTTTGATAAATCAGCATAAACTATTGTAAGTTTTGGTAAATCAGCTATTACATGGGCCGTGAATGAACATACCATCTAGTCGCACAAACAGTGATTGGGTGCAAAATGAGTCAACAACTTGGTAAAGGGTAGGGACAAAAAAGCAGCTGGAGAACTGTCTCCTCACCCTTTTGATGATGGCCACACACACACACACCAAGTCCATGGAATGAAAGGGAGAGACGACCATAAACGTTGACTTCTCAAAAATCTTAGGATCTCAGGAGAGAAAGACAAGCACCCAATGCCCACTTCTTTCTCAGCAGTTCTTCTCAAAGAAAAGCCTAGAAAAAATAAGGTAGGAGAGAGGTCCTCTCTCTCTCTAGGTATGAGCTAGGGTTTGGTGGGGGGTAGAAGAAATATCTCTTCCCTCACATTAGTTGAAAGGAATAGGATTTGCATCACCCACACATGATCATGTTTCCAAGCTTTTACCTAACATTGTACATGAAATTTCTTGTACTTGTTCCATTGGATCAATGCATGCAAATCATTGGAGGAATTTCCTCTATGCCTCAAATTCCATTCATGTACAAGTGATGCTTTAGATTTAGCATTTATATATATGAAAGAGACTGAATTTAATTGCCAATTGATTTTGTCCACTCAATTGATTTTGACCACTCAACTTTTAATTTTCGAAACTGATTTCAATTGAAATCAGACATTTGATTACCATTTTTTAACTGAATGTGAACTTACTAAATGGTTTTAAATCTCTACACATTTAATTACTGTTTAATTAATTGGGTAAGTATTAAATGGTTTTATATTCCTATTGATTGGTTTATCAAAAAAAGAAGAAAATCTCTATTGATTGGGCAATTACTAAACGGTTTTAAAACTCTACATTTTATCTCCATATCTTCCACTACTCCACTACTTTCTTGTTCCCTACAGTTTATCTTTCATGGATTCAGACTTGACAGCTTGACAGTAAAGTATTGGTTCGGATCCAATTGTATTAATGGGCTTTAAAAAAGCAAACTTAGGCCTGCTTATTTCCTCGCATCAGAACCTAATCTAAGAACAATTTTGAGAAATTATTATGAGAGATTATCCTCTCATTAACATCTTAATATACTAACTCCAATAGGTAGCCAAGTTGGCCTAGGACCACGGTTTTCACCGGGTGGTTGTAGGTTCGAATCTGCACTACCACACTAGGGCTACACATGAGTTTACCTGGCTTCCCTTTGGGCCCAGAGGGATTAATCCTGCCCAAAGAGTTGGGAACCCTCCGATAGCAAAATAAAAAATAAAAAAATCTCAATATACTTAGATTTATCCTGATACATCAAGCCTGGGCTCAAAAGTCTGGTATCAGTCTTGCTTCTAAGTGCAGCCTCTGCTACAAAGATCAAGAGTCTACTCTGCACCTTCTTTTCCTTTGCTCTTTCTCCTCTACAATTTGGAACTGGATCCTCTCTGCAGCTAGCTTAGTTGTTACTGGTCCTCTCTTTCCTTCAAAAATTTGGCATGCTTTATCCATCCACAGTGATCGATTGGCCTGCAAAGGAGCTGTTGCCATTTTCTTCACAACATCTTATGCAATTTGGATCTGCAGGAACGATGCATTTTTTTTTTTTAACTCAAGAGCCTCCCAGCTGAAGGTTATTTCTTATTTGACTGAGCTCCTCTCTGCCTCTCTCAAGTGCATTACCAAGCCTTTCACTAGTAGACCTCTTCAATCATTTTGTAATTTTTTGTTTCTTAATTCTTAAGCCTGGCTTTTATTTCTTGGCCTCTGTTTGGCCTCTGTTTTTCTTATTTCTCTTCTTCTGCTGTAGCTCCTTGAGCTTCTTCTTTCCTAGGCTTTCTGCCTTTGTTCTCTTCTTTTCTCTATTAATTCAATTGCATGCCTTTTAGCAAAAAAAATCTTGATACATCAAACAAGAAAATTTTGCATAAAAAATGTACTGTGTAAGAAATAAAAGTAAACAAACCCATTCCCAAATGGATGAAATAAGGCTTCCATAATATGATGCTCATTATATAATTTAATAAAACTTGATTAGATAAGTTTAAAAACACCTATCCATTGTGGATCCCATCTACACCACAACAATGATAATAGTTTGGAGTTTTGGATAGTTTGGATTATAAGGTGCATGCAATTATGCCACCTACTTTACAGTTAGTTACATGCTTGCATATGAGATCCTTTTAGCTAGTGTAAAAGATGTGGACAGCATTGAAGACATGGAATTGAGGTGCAACTATTTTAATAATTCATCTCCCTCTAATATGGATTGATTAAATTTTATTTAAAAAAAACAAAAAAAAACTTCACAAGATGCCACAAGCAATCAAATCATGGGGTACCCACATAAGCACATGCCATTGAAATGTTTGGATGATGGAATTTCAATGTGGAAACACCAAACCAGACAAAGCTGCATTTCAAACTTGGGCTGTGGAATCTTTTTGAATGGAGAAAGCAATGAGATATTTATAGTATTATAATGATTTAGTTATGTGAAAATGCTACATAGAATAGGATTGTGGTCAATGTACAAAATCTGAGAGGCCAAAGGAAGGGACAAACGGTTGTAACAGGCTTTTATGTAGTGCTCAATATTTTAAAGGATTTTGTTGAAGTGCCCTTGTGTGGGTCTTTTTGTTGTGCATGTCTAAAGGATAAATTAATGTGTAACTTCTATTAGATTAAGGGTTTGAAGTTAAAAGTTTAGTCAGTTAAAGTTCCAAAGCTCTATAAAATAGTGAGGATTGGAGATGGGAGTCATCTTATGTAGCAGCTTGTAGCTATACAAAATGAGCAATTGGTTGTGTTCTTGGGGATTTTCACCCTAGCAAAAATTCACAGAGAGAGACATAGAGAAAATTAGAAAGGAAAAAAAAAATGGAAGGCCATATAGAAACAGGGGTAGAGTCAGGAGGCATGTTAAGAAGTCTCCTGTCGGTGGGGAACAGAGAAAGGGGAGAAAGTACAAAAACAATGAATTAGGGTGCAGCACCTTTTTTTTTTTGACAAAATTATCCATATGGCGATATCGTTGCCTAGTTTTTGTTGCCTCAAGATTTTTTTTGTTATCAAATTGAAACATTTTTACCTAGCTAGGATTGATTTAATAAGTTTATCTCAGTTTCTATACAAATTTAGCATAAAAACTGAAAAATTGAGTGACGATATCGCCACCCATATCAATATTTTTTTTTTTGGAGGTTCGACATTTTTCACTTTCAAATTCCCACATTATTTTGGGTGCGTACTTATTTAGGACTCACTCAATAGGTGCTTTCCAATTAGGATAAGAATTTGGCTTTAAGAAAATATAAATCGGGTGACGATATCATCAACCGGTGGAGGTGTCCCCAGGCGGGCAATTTAATCCAACACAAATATCCACGGTACACTGAGAACAACTCCTTATCCGAGTGATAAGGAGTGTCAATTCTCACTTGACTGCATAGGGTTTAAACCCTGGGTACGGCACATCTTCCCGCATGTATGGGCTTCCCTTCCCACTTGTGTGGGCTTTCTTCCCGCATGTGCGCGCTCCTTTCCCACTTGAGTGAGTTGGCTTCCCATTGTGTGCTCTCACTTGGTCCCAGCCCCATTGGTTGGATTACCAAAAAAAAATACCCGGGACCTCCTTGGTTGGGTTACCAAAAAAATATACGGTACATTATTTGTTGTTTTTGTGTTTTTCTTCACTATATTGTATAATCATGGTTTAAGAGTATTTTTCCCATCATTTTATTGATCCATTGGAGTTTGTTTTTCTGGTACATTGGGGATTCAAATTCACAAACTCCACTCATGCACCCATATCCCTATCCAGCTAAGCTACAGGTGATGTAAGGGACGATCCACTAGAGATTGTGAATACTCGGTGATGGTGGTCTTCATGGGTCAAGCCAGGTTGGTTCAAATCTGTCCAGCACAACCTGTTTAGTTATCAGGCAAAATGTCTGGACCTTGTTTGCAAACTATACTCCTTGCACCAGAAATGCCGAGCCAAAGCGGGTCTAGCTCAACTTAGCACATCCAGCCGGATCAGATATGAGGCAACAAAACAGGGCTGGGTCTGGTCCACAAGGTTGGAACAAAGTTCTTCAATCTTTCAGTGAGTCCATCCTACTGTTTATTAATTAACAAGAACCATATGAAATTTCTTTGATGAAATGTCTTTTACTTCCTATTTTCTGGACAATATCTAAGCAGGCAATTACTAACAGGGAATATGAATTTGTATGTTGGTGAAATTGGGTCCAGGCTTGATTCTAGTTTATGACCTGATTAAAATTGGGTCCAGGTTCCATTGACCTAATATCAAGCCAAAATCCAATATGTCAGCTCAACAGATGGCACAGGGCCTAATCTGTCTACTGAATATTATGCACTTTTGTGTAAGGATGTCACCCCTGATGGATCCAAAATGCTAAGAATTCTAGTGTTGGTCATATCTTGGAACTGAGTCCAGGTTTGGGTCCACATTTATTATGGGCTCAAAGCATAAGGCCCAGGTTGGGTTGGGTTTGGGCCGTAGTATTTCAGCATTTTAGACAGATTCAGACTTGGACCTACATATAACTGGGCTGGAGTATATGTATCAGGAGACGCGGCCCATTTATTTCCGCTACAAAGAGATCCATGTTTGGCCCACAGGCCTAAGCACAGTGCCAACTGCCAAGTCCTAACCTAATGCTTCTGGGCCTGGGCTTGACTGGCCCATAAACAGGCCTGACATGACAGCTGAGCTGTAACTAACATCAGCAATATATCATAACTACATTCTCAAGTAAAAGGTTTTGAAAAACATACTCTAAAAGTAAAAATGTCATACAAAACTTGTCAAGAACTGAAAAGTAACAGTTCAGTTTTCAAAAACAAATGTTGAAACTATTACATTTTTAAGTTGTAAAATGAAAATAGGCATTATCTAAAATTTGTTATTGTTTTAATAAATTCTGTTGTGTCCAAGTTTACTCATTGTTGGGTTCTTCAAAAATCAATCGGTTTGAATGGTTCAATAATTTGGCAGTTTTTTTTTTTTTTTTTTTTTTTTTTTTTTTTTTTTTTTTTAATTTTTATGGTAAAGGGTAATTTGGCAGTTGACTACTGCACATAAGACATTTTCATATAGGCATAAGAGTTTTCATAGGGTTTGGACCTGCAATCCGATTTGGTCTTCTAAACATTCTCTGTCACTAAACCATTTTTTTTTTTTTTTGCAAGGTACCACCCAAAGCCCCGGGATATTGCTAACGAGGGAACTCCACCACCTCGAGCGCACTATGTGGTACGAAAGTGGATTCCAAACCCCCGACCAACCTAACTAGTCGGACGGACAGTGTTATGGATCTCTCCTGCCGCTGGGGACCCTTGGAGCCGCACGAGTCAGACAGCACTATGGATCTCTCTTGCTACTAGAGACCCGATCTCTCCTGCCACTAGAGACCCTTTGAGCCGCACGAGCCGGACAGCATTATGGAGACCCGATCTCTTCAAAAAAAAAAAATCTCTTCAAAAAAAAAAAAAAAACCTCTTCAAAAAAAAATCTCTTCAAAAAAAAAAATCTCTTCAAAAAAAAAGACTCCTCAAAAGAAAAATGACTTAAAAAAAAAAAAAAAAAAATTTCTCCTGCCAGGTCAGCAGGAGAAATCCTGCCCTTGTTACTTCTTTTCTTTTTAGCTTTTTAACTAAAGCACTTTCTTCTCCTTTTCCTTTATTTTTGTTTTTACCCTCGGAATTCTAGTTGTTTTTAGAATACTTTGCTACTATTTTAACAAAATCTTCCAAATAAAAACACAAAATTTCAAAACTATCTCAAGATTATCTGGAGCCCATATTATCCCAATAACAATATTTGCAGCACTTGTGATCACTACCCAAAAGTATAGATTGCTCCAATCCAAATTAAAATGTTCAAAATCATCAATCTGATTATTCATCCAATTGATAAGGACCACAATGGACATCGTTAAGATCAACAAAATTTCACCAATCCTTTTGAGCCACCTGTTTTATGATTAATAATCTTCAATACCATGGGTTGAACGCATACAAACTCTTGGACTAATGGGTTATTTGTTGGACCACATTTACTCCTTTCTCTGTATGATCGTAACACTTAAATCCATTGCCTAGAAATGTATGATTTGACAGTTCAACAGGAGTTTGCAATCTTACACAATATCATCTGTTCATTAGCTCTATTCACAAGTCTTGAAGTAAGCCTTGGCTCAGCCTGTGGGAGGGCATATGAGTATTAAGTTCACCCAGAAAGGTCAGGTATGGAGGTGCCCTAGCCAGCTGCAGCATTCACATCTCCAGGTAAATTCAATTCCAGATCATTAGTTTCCATGAAATAATCAACAAGGTATGTAATACAACAGAACTCAGCCTTCTGTTTTCTTTTCAACCCATTTCAAAGTTCAAACCATCAACATCTTATGTATTCCTTGAAACACCTGATCAGTGGGAAAAGAAAAAAGGAAAAACTCAATTGGGCTCCATATTTACAAGCCCAAAATTCTATAAACACAAGTTCCTGGTGAAGTAATGACAAAAACAAAGAAGAATAATGAATGTTACGACATCAACTATACACAAAAACAAGCCTCGAAAACCTGAAAATCATTTCTTTGGGTGACATTCAGTCGCTCCTATCGGACAGTGCAGTGAAAGTCGCGAATCCATATGAGGTGTTGTTTGCTGATGAAGAACCTGAATTATTCTCCGTGCCAGCAGTGGTGTTGTATGACATCATGTTCGTCTCAGGTGCAGCTCTTGGGGGGCGGACTTTCAAGTCCATGAAGTCAGAGATGAGCCCAGGTTTTGTGATCTTCTCATCAACAACCTCCTCCTTACCCAGCAGCATCTTCACTATGGTTGACATGGATGGACGGAGCTTCGGAGTGTCTTGTGTGCATAGGAGAGCAATCTTTAAGAACCGGCAAGCCTCCTCAACATCATAATCTCCATTGAGTGCTGGGTCCACCATCATTACCAGCTCTCGGCACTCAAACAGTTCCCATGTCTGCAATAGGATAACCCCAGGCATATCAAAACTATTCGCCAGTACAGCATTCTGCAGCCAGCAATCAAGAGAAAGTATCAAAAGTCTCTCCGAATGTCTGTGCTGAGATTGTTTGAACTTGAATGACAATATTAAGTACGTCTTTCTATGTAGGGGGGCTAGAGAAGGATTAAACAAGGAGCCACCACATGATCTTTCCGGCTCCCCCATTTGATAGGAAATAATTACCCAATACCCACCCATCTGTCACAGTTAAACTCTACCCAAGATCTTCACTCCTCACCTATTTATATTGCTTCAATATAACATATTTTAAAAGAACACTAGAAATATGAAATTAGATGAAATGTATAATTTTAGCTCAGACAACTTAATGAGCCATTCAAACTGCATATGATAAGATGAGAAGCATCATCGTCGCTGGCACATTAACTAATAAAGAACTCGCCTACCAGGTCATATAATTGCATCTAGAAATATGAAATTAGATGAAATGTATAAGTTTAGCTCGGACAACTTAATGAGCCATGCAAACTATATATGATAAAGATGAGAAGCATCATCATCGCTGGCACATTAACTAAAAAAGAACTCGCCTACCAGGTCATATAATTGCATGATTCTGCAGTTGTCAAACCAGGCCCATTACTTGGTATTTTCCATTTGCACCTATAATGGACCTAGCACTGTATATTCCTGATCCAACCACCAAACCAAGAAAGTAATTCCGTGTTCAGGCTGAAATTTTCAACTAGAACAATAAATAGGTTGGGTTTGGATTGGGTCCACACTTGGTACCTAGCTCACTTACCCGGATTGACATTTGAAACTGCCCAACATTTTTTACTTGACCCACCAGCATCCAAACCTGACCTGATAATTCTGGGTCCAGGTTGACATTTCCAACCGGATTAATAGACGGGTTGGGTTCAAGTTCTGTAAACACTGAATACATCAACCTGACCAGACCTGTTCCCACACCAGCTGAGCATCCAGAATGGACAGATTAGATTGTTTGAAAGTGATATCATCTTCATTATTGCTACTCAAGTAGCCTTGTGGTGATCCCCAAAGATTTTCAACCCAGCTAGGCATCCAGAATGGATGGCTTAGATTTTCTGAAAGTGATATCACCTGAGCTATTGCCACTCAAGTTGCCTAGTGATGATCCCAAAAGATTTCCACAAGCTTCCAATACCTCATGAAATTGCCCAAGGACTTGCTTGTGCGGTGAGGATTCCATGCATTGTGGATTTCTCTTTCAACAAGAGGGAGGAATCTTGCATTTCCCTCCCATAGGAAACCAAAATCGTCTCTATCGAGGAAAATCATCTCTTTTTCATTTTCCTCGAGGAAAAAGTGTCACGCCAAAGAATAAAACAGTGGTGGGCATGTAGGAAAATAACAATTTTCCTCTATCACAGAATCCTCTCGTCACACAAATCACCCTAATAGCAAGCTTGGCATAGTGGTAAGACATACACTCCATTATAGAGGGCAGGAATATGGGTTAAAACATGTAGTAAGTTACACTTCTAGCCTTCTACTCCCTATAGGTAGTCTCAGCTGCCATTGGGGCACCACCATATCAGAAAAAGGAATAGGGAAAGGGATGAAATAACTTACCTTCTCAAGAAGGAATTGCTCATCAACAGGCAATCTTGTGTCAGTGTTGCATCTACCACTGACTATCTCCAAAAGAAGAACACCAAAGCTGTAAATGTCAGATTTCCGTGTCACCTGCCCCCGAATTGCATATTCAGGTGCCAAGTAACCTCTGCAGGAAAACATTGATATCCATGTTAGAGAATGAGAAGTGATCGATTCAAGCAAGACCAGAGAATAAGTCTAGTGGTAAGTTCTATACTCTTTGCTGGCCAAGTAGTGAAAAAGTGCATGAAATGACATGGGTCAAGGATCTTATATTTCTCAGGTATATAAAAGGGAAAAAAATGTCTTTTAAAAGCACAGACAAGTCAATGAGAACCAGTGTATGAAGACCAGACCAAACCACCCGGTTGAACTGGTTCCATTTGGTAGAAACCAAACCGTTGGAGAGGTAAAAAAACTGCTGATAACCTCGCAAAGTGGAAAAAATCAATGGTTGAACCAGTACAAACCAGCAGTATTGACAGGCTTCAACTGCACTCATTTTATTTTTAAAATGGAAACATGACAACTTGCAACCATGTGATTGCAAGTTGCAACAGTGAACACATTCAAAGAGTGTTACGGGCTCTTGTTGGCTTGAAATGATTTTCAAAATTTTATTTTATGTTTATGTTGGTTTTATGCAATTATTATGTCCAGCCATGGTTGGTCCAAACTGCCCAGTAAAGTGGTTCGTAACATTGTTGAGAACTTTGACTGAGTTTTGCAGTGTATTAATAAATATGTATTCATATTAGGGGAAGTAATTAAATAAGGATGACCAAATGATGTGGTCAAGCTGTCAACGTCAAATCTGCTCTATGTGGAGAGATGAATGCTTGGTAATCAAATTCTCGGGGATTGAGAGTCATAGCGAGAGATGGAGGTTTGTGGAAATTCATGGGGGGTATTTAGTAAGAGGGATCATAGGTGGGCCAAGTGGCCCCAAAATAAGCCGACTGCATGGTTCTTACATGTGGATGGGTCTCACTTGAATATTGTCTTTGCGCACTCACGTGCCCAAGCGCGTGTGTATAAGTACCCCAAGACCTTGGGAAATAAAATTACCTCCACTCCAAGAACCAAAAACTAGGTCATATCAAGCCATATCCAAGAAAATACATAGATAAACAAGAATTGTATCTTGGAGAATCTTCCACTCAGAGTACGGTCCATCAAATCAATTGTCTGGAGTCAAGATAACATGGATATGGACCCACATGTAAGGGATTTAGATCCTCAGAAAACTGTAAATTTCCTGAGTCTTATAACCCAATAATTCCTCTATTCCATATTCATAATATCACTATCAAAAACAAAATGCTCTCTAGGAAATAATACGACAGTACAGTTCTGAGGAACAGAGGACAAATTTTAGAAAAACTTACATTGTCCCTGCTACACGTGTACTGACATGAGTCACGTTTGACGGTAGAAGTTTTGCCAGCCCAAAATCTGAAATCTTGGGGGTAAGGTCCTCATCAAGAAGGATATTGCTGGCTTTTATATCTCGATGCAGGATATGTTTCTCATGAAGGTATGCAAGCCCACGTGCAACTCCAATACTGATTTTAGATCGAGTTTTCCAGCTAAAATGAATGTTGTTGTGCCCCCGATCTGGAAGTGTGAATAAAGATTAATACATAAACTTACAGACAAAAGAAGACTCTTTTGGAGATGATGCATGATTGTGCACATTCTGCAGAAAAACAGAAAATTTCCGCACATATGTGCTAATCTGATTTTGGTGTAGAAATTTTCACTGCAGAATATTTCAGAAAAAAACAACCACTATTCGAGGATTTGTGGTCCGATAAAGAGAGAGGGATCAGACCAATGTCTTTCTCCATGGATTTGTGCACTTTCCCCCTATCTCTCCAGCACTGCACCAAACAAAAACTGATAATTCTATGAATTGAGATTTCATGGGCATGGAATCAACACCCGAAGGTGTCCACAGACAAAGTACACTGTGGATTCCAAGAGCGCGAAGTAATCCACAGTTTTTATAAAAAATGCCCTACCCATCCAAGGAAAAAGGTCCCATACAATCATAGATCTACAACTCAGTGACTTGACTCGAAAATCAGCAGGTTCAACTCGACTCAATCAGCCAGTGATAAGAACCACCTAGGTTTTTTTTTTTTTTTTTGGTTTTTGTATGGTGCAGTTAAGCATCTTTTATCCAGCACATTTATCTGGTGTAAATCAACACTAATGGCTATGCTGCGGAGAATAACCTCCTGCAAACCCCACCAATTATAGCCATTTCATAATTGGCTTGCAAATACAAGATGATTAGTATTGTTCAATGATGGGTGTCACTGCCACCAGACAAACAATCTGGATTGTTGAAAATGGCTCTGGTAAAACCGAATGAAAGGCCCAAGCACTACAGGCTGAGGATTCTACGAGAACTCTTTCAAATTACAATTCCAACAGGCACTGAAAGGAAGGTATTACCAAGGAGGGAGTGTGCAAGGCTGTTATTTTCGAGGTAGCCATAGACCAATATTCTATTATTTTCCTCCACACAGCAGCCGTGCAGCTTTACAAGGTTTTCATGCTCTACATCGGAGATCACTTTTAGTTCAGTCAGAAATTCCCGCACCCCTTGTCTTGACTCAGCTGAAAGCACCTTCACAGCAACAACCTGGCCTCCTTTAAGCCTTCCCTGTCCATTCCACAGATGTATTTATACAGATGAGACATCAGTCATCATGGAAGTTGATTGATTTGAGGAGAGCGTGTGACCCTAACTCCGAGGACAAAAAAATTAAAAGTCGTTGGCACTCAGGGTTTCCATATATGTGGCACCCATGGTTCAGCGACACAGAACATTATCCAATGTGCCGCAAGAAAATGCCAGCCATGACCCGAATATTCTCACTGCAGATAGGGGAAAGCCATAACCTTAGCTTCTGACCTATGTCTCGCTAAATACATAAAGTTACTGTATTCCTTGGCCATCTATCTGTAGGTCAGAATCGTACGGGGTACGTCTTTCATTTGAAATCTTCTGTGCGGAAATCCCCCATCCACAGTTTGGCCCTGAAGCATGCCTCCATTAAAAAAATATAATAATAAACTGTCTTTCAGTGAACAGTAGACAGTAATACTGTACAGCTGTTGCAGCTCAGAACTTTATAATTCCTTTAATCATTTTTCCTGATAAGGATAGGATTTAGAAATACATGAAGTTCAAAATCCAAATCACCTTGTAGACAGAACCAAAACCTCCCTCTCCGATTTTATTTGCTGAACTAAAATCTTTGGTGGCAGTTCTCAGGTCCTTGTAAGAGTAGAAGCTTACATTCTCAATTATTGAATTATCTGAAGGAAAATAGTCAATCAGTAGATTAAAATCATGTGACAATATACATAGATATCACTGATGTGTGAGGTTAAACCTAGCAACCCAACAGGGGGGGCACTATCTTTCATGGGTCCAGATAGCTCATCCTTTGGGCCCTGCTATGGACAGGTATGTTGCAAAAGATATTCCACTGGATATTCTACAACTGTCCAATCAGAGGAAGAATATGAACAGTTCGACTCGCATTTCACATTTAATCAAAAAAAGATAAAGCAAATGCGGTAAAATTATCCCATGGAGCAAATTTGAAGCATGACTAATTTCTGCTTGATTCTGCCAGATGAACAGATCACCAAAAGGTAGGGCCCACCAGTACTATTTCTGGACTAAGTATATTATAAAAAAAACATTGTTCTTGGTCAAACATCATATACTTTCTTATAATCATCAGAAATGACTATCACATTAAAGCAACAATGCTATTGTTGAATAAAAACACAATGCACATGCCTACAATTATATCTGCACATTGCAGGCCTAGCTTCAAAAAAATAGATTCTTACCTTCATCGATTTCAATGACTCTTTTAACAGGAGAAGTCTTGCCTCTATTGAACAAGCAAGGGAAACAAGTCATTACTGTATGATGGCGGCTGTACAGTAATCAGCTTTTCTAATTCATAAAGTGCTCCTTACAAAATCAAAGGCAAGTCTGTAAGAGGAAGGAATGAACCACGTCAAAACATGCATCATAGAAATCTTTACTTAAGTCAGTTGCATGAATTGTTTCCATTCACCACATTCATTCACTTTTAAAGCATGATTTCTAACTTACAATCATAGCAATGCACAAAATGTGCTTCCAACTATTAAAAATCATAATTCTATGCCGCCTTTCTATAGTATTATTTAGCATGAAAGTGTCATAATTCGGGAATCAGATTTATAACTAGAACTTTCAGCCATGTCCTCTGTGATTTTATTCCTTCAAAAAGAGTCACTAAGACAGGCATTTTGTTTCAAATTTAGGAATTAGGATCAATATTTGACATTAAAAGTACAAACCATTAAGAAATTCTAGTTTGTAGTGTACATCTTTTATTAACCAGATATTCCACTCCCACCCCCCCGGCACCCTTGTTTTTTCCTCACCCGACCCTATGACTTCTTCACATCTGACACTTCTCTGCTCCGTCTCCCGTTAAATACAAGTGAGTTTGACACTTCTCTTTCTTTGTCAGTTAGCTAGGCATTGTATGCCACTCCTTTTTTGCATTCCTTCCTCACAGCCACATGTGGATGCGGCACAAATTCACTACAATATATAAGCCTTGCATATGGCAGGGCCCAATATGTAAATCAGCAGTCCCACATACCATAAGTTCATCAGGTAAGCAAAATTCACATGTTTAAAAGCCAAGCCCTACCGCAACCGATACATGCAAGACTAGAAGCCTGAGATGCCAATGCAGCTTATTGTGAACCACTCAGTGACTATTAAACCAATTGAAGCAACCTTCACACATCTCGAACACACAATTTTGAAAAGCATGTTTTTGCCAGTTGACCTTAAATAATAATCTTTAGAAATAAGGAAAAATGAGCTCCTTTTTCAGCAGAGTTGACATTCTCCTTTCTGAGTTCAGTGCTCATGTTGATTGTGATAGTATTATTCTTTCAGATCCTCTGCATTTTGTTGGCTTTTGCATATAACTGTTAACGGCCCCGGCTTCTGGTTCCTAGGGCACCTCCACTTTCTTTGCTCCAGGCTTTCCTTCCTTGTCTTTTGCATACTACAGGCCCCCACATGCCTTTCATAGCTAGTCACCTTTACCAATGCTTTTCGATAGTGCAGGGTTAGATTTTCTTTTTTTTTTTTTTTTTTTAATTTTATAGAGAGGTTTCTCTCCTCATTATTTTTTTATTTATATACATAGCAGTTACCTTCCCAAACGTATATATTCTTTATAAATGGAAATTATCCATTTGTTACCCATCCATATGGAAGGGAATCAAGGTGAACTCCAGAGTCTGAATGGGTCAACTTAATTCACGAGATCATGTGTTGTATAAACCATCATCAATCAATGTGTCTTGATGCAAATCAGTCCACAGAATTTCTACCCATACATTAGTGATAGGCTCATGAAACATTATGCAACACAAGAACTAAAATACACTATGAGGCAGGTAACTAGATTTACACATGTAACACATCCATTGATCGATCACTCACTCTCTGATCTATGAAATTAAGAAAAACTTAAAACATTCCAGATGGACCATTAAAAAAATTGCCAGTTTGTGAGCCACGGGCTGCAGCTGATTTGTCGACCAAAGATCAGGCAGAGCCTACCAGTCAGATTTTTAAACACATTTGGAACCCACAGGGCTGGATCCAAGTCTAGGTCGTGGGGTTTGATTAATGATCATACCACATCCTAGATCCTAGTCAACACTGATCAGACCTATATCCATGCACTATAGTACAAAGAGTTGGAGATATATTTGGTTTAGGCACCTAAGACCAAGGATCAAAATAGCGGTTGCGGCAGGTGTAACGGTCAGTGGCCAAAACGCTACGTAGCGGGCGAAATGTAGCGGTTGTAGTGATACGTAGCGGTGTTGCAGTATGAATTTTTTAAATGGTCAAATTTTTTTGAATCTTGTATGGCAAACAATATTGTATTTCTTTAGTGATTTGAAACCATATAAGGGTAGAGATAACTTTAGGAAAGACTGTTGAGGAGAAGTAGTAGGAAAAGCAGTGTTTAAAACTAAAATTACTTGGCTCTATTAGGTTTTAGACCCTAGCCGCTATTTTCAAAATAGCATAGCGGCCTCAACCGCTACGGCCGATAGCGCCCGCAATTTTGAACCATGCCTAAGACCTAACAATCTTGGTCTGAGCTAGATCTATATTTGGATCCACAAATTGGGGGTCTGTCAAGCCAGATTCTGTGATAAGAAGGTCTGATCAAAGCTGACCAGAAAAAATGATCTTTGTTTACTGGGTGTTTTATGAAACTTTCTAACTAGTATCAAAATTATGGTATTATCAAGTTATGCAATGCAAAAACTAGCCCTGGGCAGGACGTTGGTTGTGAAACTTCCTAGCTAGGAGCTAAATTATGACACAACTTGCTCAAGGTGAATAATGCATCTGACATTTTGATGTCCTAACCCATCAATTGACAAATAAAGCAATTAGTCTATCCACTGATTCTCTTCTGCTACACCCCACTAATGCAGAGTGGGGTACCAGATTCGGGGTGGGTACTGGGTATAGATGTAGGGACCAGAGATGGAGGGTGGACCCTGACATTCCAGGCTGCTGCCTCCATGGAGAGTTAATGTCTTCTAGCTCATCCAATGAACAGGAGAGAAATCAGGTCAATTCAAAAGTTGATAAGGGCTTTTGGGGGACCGATAAATTCCTAAGGACTTCTTACACCTACAACTACAATACGGTGATTAACACCAATGCATAGAAAACTGATGCCATAGAATTCATGAGGAATATGCTGAACAGTGATCCAGTTTCCCCCAAATTACGAGGGAATTAGGAAAACAAGGTCCTAAAGTCAGGTCAAGCTGCACAATTCCATTATGAGCTGTGAATTGATTTGAGAAACTTATTACCAAAAAGTTACAGATTGACAAAATGCACCCACTTAATCTCATTATAAGAGTAACGGGTGACCAACTGAAGAAACCAACCATGGTTCTACAAACACCACAACAGCAACCCAAATGATGAATTGTTACAAAGGAACCTATCAGGGGAAAAATAATATTGGGAATATGCTAAAGTCCCTCAGATAATTTCACTAGGCATGTAACAAAGTGGACTGATCATATACTGGCATGTCCAAAAATTCATTTTGGAACCAGATTTTCATACAGAGAATACCACACAATAATTAAATATCAACCCCCTCATGATGATCAGCCCTAAATATAACTCAGACTGGAGTGACATCCACCTTTGGATGTGAATGAAGTGATCATACCTCATGATTCAAATCAACAGGAGTTGCACATTAATGACATGATTCAATCAAATGATAAATTTCAGCAATAACCCACTTCAAAAATATAAAAATAAATTCTGAACCAGGTTCTAAAGAAAACATGACAAAACAAAATCCGGATTTCCTAGATGTTCACCGAGATCCATACGAACTTTCCAGAAAAACGAACCAATTACTCGAGACCAATATGGGTTTAGCTCAAAACTGAATTCCAGTTGACCCAATTACGCAAAACCAATATGGATTTAGCTCAAAACTGAATTCCAGATGACCCAATTACTCAAAACCAATATGAGTTTAGCTCAAAACTGAATTCCAGATGACCCAATTACTCCAAACCAATATGGATTTAGCTCAAAACTGAATTCCAGATGACCCAATTACTCGAAACCAATATGGGTTTAGCTCAAAACTGAATTCCAGATGACCCAATTACTCCAAACCAATATGGGTTTAGCTCAAAACTGAATTCCAGATGACCCAATTACTCGAAACCAATATGGGTTTAGCTCAAAACTGAATTCCAGATCATGCAGTTTTGGTCAGCGATGATTCAATCAAAACTCAAGAACTGAATTCCGATACCAATAGCAACAAAAGAATTCCAAAAAGGCAACTGATATTGATAGCCCCTTTTTGTCTATAGAAAAAATAAAAACTCATATCAAACAAAGATCACTTCCCATCAACAAAAACCTGATTCCCAAACACCCTGAAGATTCCCCACAACAGAAAATTAGATAAATTCAAACCCAAACTTCTAACAACCCACAAAGGAGAAAAAGAGTGACCCAAGTAATGTTAAACAGCTTTAAACAACACCAACCAAGAAACCTGATATCTACACTCTCAATCAACAAAAAGCAACCAACTTTGAAGTGGAATCACATGTTCTGAGAAAACCCACAAAGGAATTCACCTGAGAATTCGAGCAGAGCAGAGAGGAAGCACCGACGTCAAGAGCAGAGGAGCAAACAGAGGTATGCGCAGGTTTCGCAGTGTCAGGTGCGCACGATATGCAAAGAGTCGTTACGGAGAGCGAAAGAGGAGACGTCGGAGTATTAAAGGCATTTCAACGTGTGCGATTGCAATTAGGCGTTGAATTTTCCACGTTTTTGGTTTCTGCAAGTCAAAGTTTATGACCCGGACCGCGTCAGCAGACCGGTCCTTCCTGTGAGCTTCTCTGTCGATTTTGGGCTTGAATGGGTTGGGTTGGGCACCGTGGGTAACATGCATATGATCGTTTTGAGAAAGACCCATTTGCTAAATTGAGATGATTAACTAGTTAGGTTCGCAGGTCATAGTGCATTTAGATTGGTGTATTTTGTTTAGGTTAGCTTGGTGATTTGAATAGGAAGAACAGATTCAATGAGAATCCACGAATGTAGAATTGAACCCATATCCTAAACAAGTGGGTCAGGTTTGGTTTGGACTGGCGAGCTGGGTGAATTTCCAAACGTATGGTTGGGGCTTTCAATGGGCTGGATGCCTAAAGTAATGAACCCGAGTTGGGCTCAATGTAAGGATTGGCCCAATTCAAGGATAGCCCAATAAATGAACAGAAAGAAAGCATGGGAAGTGGAAATAATTTTCTACGGCCTTTTTTTGCTTTCATATTTGGTGAGGCTACTTTTACCACGAAGAAAAATGGAAAAATGAACTGATTTTTATGTCATTACATTAAAACCGTTTTCGGGGGGTTAGACTTGGTTTTTCATGAAACGAGCTTTCAACAATACCGCACAAACCTGCCTTAATTGGGATGCATTTTCTTCCTTTACCAATGTTTTCTTCCCGTAGATTTGCCTGCATGGCTCTCCATCCAAACCTAGACTTGATGGCTTTATGGGGTTAGGGTATGGATCATACGAACTTGAGTTGGATAAGGTATTGGATCCAAATAGGTTGACATATACAAAATATCTAAATAAATACATAAAGCAAAGAGAGTAAAATCACATAACAAACTAAGAAGCATAGTTGCCATAGTGGTAAAGTGCATGGCTTCTCACTAGGGTTGCAAACGGGTATCCGATTATCCGATTACCCAGAAGTTCCGACCCGCCAAAAATCGAGTCTGGAATCTATTTTAGGTTCCGATTCACAAACGGGTCCGGGTCCGGGTTCGGAATCTAATTTAGGTTTCGATTGATAAATGAATGTGGTTCCGAGTCCATGTAGGTTCCGACCCGGGACCCGGTATATGAGTCTTTGATATTACAATTTGTACTTTAAAACCAACTTTTTTTTTTTTTTTTTTAGTTTCTTACGTATAATACTAGATGTTGTAGACTTGATGCATTATTATAAGTAGAATGGTATGCTTATTTTAAGAAAAGCTGAAAAATATAGATAAAATAGAATCAATTTTGGAATTAGATTCGAGTCTTCTAGGTGGACCCGGTTCCGGAATTGGATCCAGATTTTCTTATCGAAGCCAGGTCTGAAACCAACAAAACAGATTCCGATTCAAAACCGGTTTCAGAACCGGAACCGTTATTTAAAAAAAGGTCCAAGTCCGGGTCCACTATGGTTCCGATCCGAAACCATCCTGTTTGCAACCCTACTTCTCACCCTCACATCATGAGTATCCTTTGGCAGAGCACTGTGGAAGGCATACTCGAGTGGAGCGTGATACGAGGATCCTGTGGCAGAGTACACAAAGGGTCTGTTTTGTGCAAATCTGTGGAAGAGGAAACCCGTGTTTCCTCTTCCACGGCTCTAGATGTCCCACCATATATATGAGAAACTCTACTGAGGAAAAAGGCTCTTCATAAGCGGAACAGGAGGGATTTCTATTGGGTTTCTTTGTTGCACCAAACAAAGAGGACAAGGCGCTAGAAAATCCGGCAGGGATGTAAATGGGTTTCTGATTCTCCGATTACCCGAAGGTTCCGACCCTTTAAAAACCGAGTCTGAGTCCTTATTTAGACCCCAATAAGTAAATGGGCTCGGGTCCAGTTCCACCTTGGTTTAGACCCGTGGACCCGAGATCCGACATATTACGTCAATTTACGAAAATTTCTCCTAAAAATCATGTTTTCTTAATATCATTTTCTACCTAGACCTAGACCTGGATCCGAAACCGTCCCGTATATGGTTTTGGTTCCGAAGCCAAGAAACCGGTTCCAAGTCCGAATCTTATTCCACCTTCTCTTTAATGGTTCCGGTTTTGGGTCCACCATGGACCCGGACCAAAACCGACCCATTTACAACCCTAGACCCTGGAGATTTCATAAGCCTTGTTGTAAGAGTTCTATCATTTTGGGCATTGAAGTATCCCGACTTGATTTAGGCTCTCACCACAAATAAATTTTTGAAAAAAAAAATTAAATTTCTAAATCAAGAATTGGAACCCAACATATCTTTTTTTTTTTTTTTCAAATTCGGGGAAAAAACCCATGATATGGGATTATCATGGGATACATAAGTAACTTCCATAGTATAAGACCCTACACATTGAATTCATTCATTCAACATATAATGCCTTCAATAAATAAAGCATTGAAGCTATCGATAATCCCATGATACCATGGGTTTTTCCATGAATTTGGGAAAAAACTTAGGATCTACTGAGTCCCGGTCCCAGTTACTAATTAAGAAATGTAGAATTTATTATCCAGAAATAAATTTGGAGTGAGAGAAAATAAAATCAAATCTTTTACAAGGAAGAAAAGGAATATAGGCAAAAACGAAAAGGTGGTTGGTTGTGGGGCTAGGTATTACGAGGAGTATAAGTGGGAAGCCATGATATCATATGATAAGGTAAGACCATAAAAAATAAAAAAACAGCCAAGCAACTCTAGTGACATGTTTTGGTCTGTTGTCGTTAACTTTTAGTACCCATATGTAAGGGAAGTAATTTGTAAAATTCCATAAGCTAAATGCAGTCGAGTCTCTAATACAAAGATGCAATCTAGTTACGTTACGCATTCAAACGCTCTTAGGGCACATTGGGTAGCGGATGAAGGATTTATGATGAATCCTTAAACTTGAGAGTTCTTCGCTGCCCTTAAAATAGGAATTTCTCACTGGAGATTTGTATAACTGAGGATCTCACATAAATATCAGTGTGTTTTGATCCATATAGCTGAAAAAGAATTGGTAAGTATGTAAATCCACAAAAATGATAATTTTTTAATGCGAGAGATGGTGTTGGACCTAAAATTCCTCAAAAGCCCAAATCCTTGAAGGTAAGTAGCTTTTCCCCCGACTTTGTGGAAAGCTGATGAGAAATCCCAAACCTTCGTATGGAGATTGGAGAAGCACTCCATTCAAAACCATCTCATCTCTCTTTCTTTCTTGTGGTTCCATATTGGGTGCACTCGCATGGGACCCAAGCAAGATATTTATAGTTGATTACTTGTGGGCCACCATATTAGGGTTGCCAACAAGTCAAGCTGGCCGGTTCATCTTTGTTCTGCTTAGGTTAGAGCTAGTCTCATGAGCTAATCGAGGCAAGCTCAAGCTGTGCTGCATTACCTCACCATTAGGCCCTGTTTAACTCGACCTCAACTCAATTAAAGGCTTTGCTCGAGCTTGAGCCCCGCTCAAGTAAGTTAACATTTTATATGAGCCCAAGTCCAAGCTCAATTCGTAAATAAGATACAATGTACGCACGAGGAAGACAAGCCGATCCCAAACGAAGCCCATGCTCGAGCCGTGGATCAACCAATGAAGCTAGAGCTCGAGCTTAGCCAAGCTTAAATCTAATTCAGAGCGAACTTGCCCACAATCACTATCAACAAGCTAGCCACAATCAACAAGCTTAGAATCCAATCTTGATCAACAATTTACCTTTGACAAGATCTCTGAGACTGGGTCTAAGCTCTATGGAAGAAAGTTGCCCTTCACTTTAACAGTGACCCATAAATTAATTAGATACTCAGCTCTGATAGTCCCAACATTTCCTTAAGCCTGGACTTTATGGCACAGAAAGAGACAAATTATTTATCTTTTGGTAATAGACAAAAATTATCGAATTCTACTATCAGGACAACCATGCAGCGGGCTTGGCAATGTCAACTATATATATATATATATATATATATATATATATATATATATATATTTCTTTCTCCTAGTACATACAGTATTATCTCCTAGGGATGTATGTATCACCTGTTTGTGTGGACTTCCCAATGCACAATTTTCTTATGAACTCGTGAGATTGTTATTAACTTTACTCTTCTTTTGTTTTTGTTTTTGTTTTTGTTTTTGTTTTTGCTTTTTAAGTGATCTCGCAGTGAAGGTCTCACTCAATGATGGAAATCACCGTGATGCCACTTAATGTTGAAAAATACAAGAACGGTTTTTTACCCGAGTAGTAAGGAGCGTCAATTCTTATTTATTTACCCACTTCTTCTCGCTTGTACATGTGCTTGCCTTATTTCCACTTGAGTGGGCTACCTTTTCATGTATATGCGGGCTCTCTCCTGAATCCCAGCCCCCTTAGTTGGGGTGCCAAAAATAAAATAAAATAAAAGTTGAAAAATGCAATGAAGCAAAGTGGGCTACCTTTTCATGTGTATGCGGGCTCTCTCTTGAGTCCCAGCCCCTTAGTTGGGGTACCAAAAAAGAAAAAAAGTTGAAAAATGCAACGAAGCAGAGCTAAAGATATTCCAATAGCATCTTTTTTTTTTTTCTTTTAGGTGATCCAATTATGATTTTATGTGAGGGTTCATATAAGACTCTTTTTTTAGTGAGTCTTCTAAAGACTATTTTCAGTTTTGGGGGAGAAAGATCACTACATGATTTACATCGAATCTAGAAACCTTCAATTAAAAAGATAAGAAAAGAAAAAAGGAAAAAATAAATAAATCTTTAATGCCTTGAAGGTTTGCATGTTGTAGCGATGGATGTGGGGAAGTGCACAATCAAATTGAAAAAAATAAATAAATAAAGATCACAAAAAAAAAAAAAAAAAAGCACTACACTAAAAAGGAGAGGCAATATTTACAATGGTTCAACATTGAATGAAGACTACGTCCAGAAGCAAAGATAAAGAAGAGATTTTTGTTATGGAGTGGGCTCCACCAAGAGACAGTATTAAAAAGTATTTATGTTGTCTCTACTAATACCTCGAAGTTTTAGTAGGAATGGTTAGCTCGGGAAACTTAATATGGTATCAGAGTCAATCGGTTGCGAGTTTGAATCTCATCAGAAACGACTCGACGAGGAAAAAAAATGTTGCCTAAAGTGCAAGGGTGGACCCATGTTTTACCATGTGGGTGCTGCCACACCGGGTGGATTTTGGTTCTCCTTATAGAGAGCCATAGACCGCATGGGCCACTGCCCATTTCAAACCCAATCCCACCCCACTCCATATGTATATTAGCCCCCCAGGCCCCATTGAAAGTTTCCCTTTTGAAAACCTTTTCCGGTTGAGACCCATGGAAACCCTCTTTGAAAACTTTACCTCCCCTCCTCGTCTTCCCTATGGCCAAGGGCAGACCCAGGCACAGCTACGAGGGTGCGGCCGCACCCGTCAAATGAAAATCTTAGGTCCGCCACTGCTAAAGTGTGCCGTCCCGGCCACCTAAGGGGGAGTGAATGCGTACCAAGAATAATAGAACACACTGCTACTCTATGCCAAGAGAGAAAAAGAATAATAACTAGGCCTATCTATCCCACAAGTAGTCTCTCTCTATCAATAATAGAGCAACCCAAGCAACATTGGTACCTCCAAGGAACATCCCAACTTACCTTACTTTCTTAAAATAGTGATTTCTAAAAGTAAAGTCTCAATAGGAATTTAGTTCGATCCATTATCTAACTTTCCACATATATAACAAGTTTTTTTTTTGTCTTAGCTTACATCTTACCCCCAAACCAATATCGATTCTATTGAATAATCAATGCAAATCAGCCAATCGAGTAAGATCAGCTGATAATTAACACCTTGAACACATATTTTGTAAGAGGTGCAATTTTACAGTTTGTTGAAAAGTCAAAAGATGAAGAAGAAGAAGAAGAAGAAGAAGAAAAAGCTTTAATATCTGCTTGAATCAGTCTGTATCAACCTTTGCATATCAGCTACGCATATTGATTAGTTGGCAATGACTTGTTCTCCCCTTGGAAAGTCTTTGAAGTGAAATGATTTTTGGGAAGGAGATTTGAGTTTTTGTTTTCTATTGGTAGCGACAACTATAATGGCTGGTGCCTGGTTGTGATGTGCTGCAAGAGCTAATTGTGGAGTCAATCTCCGTCCCACCATGCTATACCTGTGGGGGACAGAATCTAATAACATTTCAACCAAAACAGAGGAACATGTCAATCACCACTCTGGTAAGGGTTTGATTAGTTGGTTCAGCTGTTTACTGATAGTGATGTGATGCCCTGTTGAGGTCAACGTCCACCCTTGTTTACGAGTGGTCATATTTGTGGTCGAGTCCTTATCCTCACCATAAAACTATTATTATGCCGTTTCTTATCACCAATTGGTTTTGGGGGGGTATAAGACCCTATCAGAGCCTAGGAGGTCGCATGTGCCCAGTTTTCATTGTTTGGTAACAGTGAAGAAATTTTCACCGGCATAATGGGGCCCATCCACTTTGATCATTGCTCCTAGTGGACGTTCACTATCCCTGTGACCTGTCACCAGGCCTAATACAAGAAATTCTATTAGTTTAAAGACTTGGTAAACTTCAAGGCTATTAAACCAAATGTTAGGATAATCTGACGGGACCGGATTTGCTCCTTAGCCTTTTCCATGATGAGACACTATCATCTCTCTAACCCACTAATTGTCATGCATTTAGGTGGGTCACATGAGCTCAAACGCATATGTAGTAGATTGAGTTTAGATCCTATGAGGCACTAACTTACAGAATTCAAGAGTCGATAGAGTAGAACTCCATAGTGGAACCCATCCATTGAAAACCTGAGCTACTCAAAATGAAAGACCTCACCAAAAGGGGATTTTTCTAAATCTTATTTCAATAGGAGTTGACCCTGCCCTAAGATTAGCTCCATTATTCATTATATTGCTAGGCCCAACTCTTGGAGAAATACCATACATTGATGATGTTCATTTTAAGCAACTCTGGCTTTTCGATAGGTGGGACCAAGAGGGTTCCATGCCCCCCTCACAAATTTTTCCCAAAACCCCTTGTATCATGAGGAAATATATCTTTTTTTTTTATATATGCCCGCCCCCCGCCCCCCAAAAAAAAAAAAATCCCAAAACCCCTTATATCATGAGGAAATCTATCATTTTTTTTATATATGTGTGCCCGTCCCCCCCCCCCCCCCCCCCCTGAAAAAAATCCCAAAACCCCTTATATCATGAGGAAATCTATCATTTTTTTTATATATATATGTGCCCGCCCCCCCCCCAAAAAAAAAAAAAAAAAAACTCCCAAAACCCCTTATATCATGAAGAAATCTATCATTTTTTTTTTTTATATATGCCCCCCCCCCCCCCCCCCCCCTAAAAAATATATATATATATATTTGTTTTTGTTTAAAATGGATTTGTTTTTGTTTTTAAAATAGAGCGCCCCGCCCCCCAAGTTTTGCCCCAAGGTTGACCTCACTGTGAAGTTCCACTCCTTCCTCTCCGGAACTCTCTACGAGCTTTGTTTCTTTGTAGATATTTCTTACTAGCAATCTCAATGTTGGAGATTTATGACATGGTATGATAGGTGATCCACTTAGCATTTTAAAATGTTTTGGTTCAATGCAAATTCTCAAAATTCCAATCCATCTATAAGGTCAAAAAGGCCTTTGGAATTCTCAGCATTCCAACCCCTTTAGCATTTCAAAATGTCGGCAAGGCCAGGAGAACTTTGAGATTTCAAAATTTTCAAAACTTTGTATAGAAATAGGCCCTAAGTAACTCAGAGGATCCCAACTCATGGCAGATCAATTTTGTGCATCCTACATAAGCTACGTGGAACAAGCTGAACCGACCACAAAGCATCTTATTTGAGCCCAACCCAAATTTCTAAAAGACAACTGAACCACACCTGAAGTCAAGTCAAGATGTGTTATTTTGTCAGACATTGATGTTCGGCTGTCTATTTATTGGAAATTCTGAAAATTCGAGTCCGAGGGAAGCATAAGGACTCCAATTGCTATACCCATCTATATTCACAAATGTTCAAGTGTCCCAAAGCAGTTTAAAAGTTATAATTTGAAGGTTTCACATGATCCACAGGAATGAATGCTAGTCTAATTAATCAAATTAATATCGCGGATGTAACCCAATCGCATAATATAGAACTAGCTAATAAATGTACTAAGCAATCACCACAAGAATGCAGTCGCAAATTTATCATGGACACTCTTTCCAGGGAGATAAACCACGATGTAGAAATCAAGATTTCACGAACAATTATTAGCCATACTCACAGCTCCTTTATCTCTGTTTGTACCTCAACTTAAGGACTGTAGTTATTCTTGCACAACTCCCACTGACACGACTTCCACCGTGCACTGTCTCCTTACTTGATTTCGTCGCACATTGTCAGACAAGATAATCAATCTTCTACAAAAGAGTAGAAGCAACAAAACCTTCTAAAACAGCCATTTAGAATAATCTCTCAATGGTTCTAGAGAAACAAGGAAATCTTTCTTAGAGTATTCTGACATTAGATCAAGAGAGATAATTAACTTCTTATGTGTAATCTTTGTGTTGAGGGAAAGACCCAATATATAGCCCAAAACCCTTGCATAAGACTCTTGGTCATAATCCACTAAGAATATCAAACCTTTTTAAACGCTATAAAAGATTTCGGATTGAATCGGATCAGGCTTGTCCGCCTTGCTCGTTATAGCGTGAAGCTCGCTAACATTCTGCCATTTTTAACGTGACAGCACTGACACACTTTTTGACACTTACAGATTTGTAAAATTCTGGAGAGTTTTGCAAGTCCAAAAAGCAAATCAAAAGGCTTATATTTTTTAAACGTAAAACCTAAATAGGGATATCTAAATGCTTAGGAACTGTTTTGATATTCGGTCAAAAGTTCGTAACAGTAAGAATTTCAGTCAGAGACACGCCATAAAGAAAAAAAGCTTAATTTCGTATCTAAGTCCATATGAAAATAACTATTAACACGCATATTTATTGTGACCGTGAAAAACTATGACCATTGACATTAGATCTAGGTTCTGGCAAAATCGAAAAGGACTTAACTTTCAAAGGTGACTAATCATCAAAACCCTCTTATATCCTGTAGGTTTTATAGGTCCAACAGTTCCAATAACTCTTCTTAAAAAGCAGGATAGAGTTTCCAGAGCAGTAAAATCAATAGAGGTTCCATATTTTTTCATTGAACTCCAGTTTAGCTGGGTGAGTAAGACTAGGTTGAATTTCATTAAGCTTGTAAAATGGTTATATAACTTGTCATGAACTGTCTCATGCTGCGCCATAAGAAAATTTTGGCAACCACCAACATCCATTTGATGTATGATTTGATGGTAAGATTTAATATGAAACATACTGTGTATTGAAATCCTATCCTCAATTAGCATCCTCCAATTCCTTTTTTGCTTTCTGCTATCAAACCGATTTATTAGTTTTTGGATAGACATTCCACATAGGCCAATGCTTGTGTCCAAATCCGCGCTATAAAACTGAGGTCTTGGGCTCAGCAAGGTCAAGTCAGGTTGAAGAATTTTTTCAGGTTTCAAAGCATAAGGAAACAGTGTTGCATCAAGAACTCATTATTAAATTTCTTCATGGGTTCAATATTTGAACTTTGAACTTCAGCAGTCCAAACTTGAACATGGAAGTACCATTTCTCCACCTAAGTCTCTCTTGGTTTCAAAGTCACCCCATGCAGATTCCATGAAATAATATAATATCATTGCACTCTGATTGCCTTCAAGGGGATAACCACACAATAAACTTTGAAAAGAAACTTGGTAGGCATTCAAACACATCAGCCTTTTGTTCACATTGAGGTGCACTTTGACTTGGAGATTGATTTGTTCTTCATTTAGGTTTACACCTATGGTGTATTTGAAGGGTTTAAGATCATGTTAACGGTACATTTGACTTGGGGATCTTCTTCTATTTTGGGTGTTTAATTTCAATCAATAGTGTGTTACAAGTGTTCACATTAGATGTTCATTAAGCCTAGTTAAGGTTTAAAACTAATTAAAAGTGGGTCAAGTTAGTCCAGGTTCCAATGTTCATTTTGTAACTTTTAACAACTTGCATTTAATAGAGTATAAGAAGTTGTTTTTAATAAACATTACTCTGGATTCCTTGATCATTGTCCATGTGGGCTGCTTAATCAAATAAAATGTTTCAGTCCCACCCTATTCCACCAATTAAATAAAAACAGAAGTGGGAACTGTTTCACAAACAGAACATTCCTGGGGATATTCCCAAAAGCAATGTAAGGCAAGTTGATTTTGTTGATCTGTCCCTTTTTGTCAAAAGAATATATCTCATGACCTTTTGGAGGCAATGAGTAAAATTTGTTAAAACATGTTTCAAGACTTGGGCCAAATGGTTGGTGCTGCCAGCTGTAATGCCTAAAATTTTCAACCCATTACTATAAACAAGCACATAACCACCCACCAAATTGTGTTAGTTTAGTTTATTAATCACCAACCTTGAATTACTGCCATGGGAACTTGGTAGAGTGTCTGGTAGGATGATTGTTTTTATAATTGTTGTAGCATAATTTCCTCTTATTATAAAACATGTAGAGTTGACAACGGCCCAACCCACCAACCCGATGCGTCAAATTGGGTCAGACCCAATAAAGATTATTAAGGGAGGGAGTTGCTTAAACCATCTAAGTCCCTGGGAGAGGTCCATTGTGATCCAAAATAGGGCTTAGAACAAATTAAACAGAAAACAGCTGGGCTTCATATTATAAGTTTGTTGTATTTGAATTCATTGGATATTTTTAACCATATGATTTATATATGTTGATGGATTGATGGTGAGTGATTTACCATAGCCTACCTACCCACCAGGCCAAGTAGGCCTCTTTAATGTACTTGATTCTCAGCTATGTCACCTGTGTCACATGCCACATTTCATGCATGTAGTGCAAGTGCATTTCTTGGCTAGCTAAGGAAAGGTGTTAATATGTGAACACTGTTATCAGGACTAGTCAAAGCAGCCATACCAATTTATGTGACTACCACCTGTGGGGTTAAAAGCTCATGGCCATTTTCTAATGGCATATAGGAAGCCAACATTGACCAGCATCCAATTTTGTAAAGACACCAGACTAGCTGGCAACATTTGTATACTCATCCAAGGTTGCAAGTTGGGAAAGGCATAACCCAAACCAACTTGACGTGATAACTTAAATCCACTTGACCTGCCTAACTAAATCCAAAATTCTATTTGCGCAATATCAGTTTTTGAGTTAGGCTTGGCCCCATAACAACATTCAAATGGAATCAGGTCGGGTCGGGTTGACCTTTAGCATATGAGTTAGATTATTGGTAATGTCTAATTGAAATCAAGTTCCAGTCAAGTTCAGGTTGGCTATTTTAGAACTCGGGTCTGGTATGGCTGGCCCAATAACCAACCCAACTCGCCAAAGTTACACCCCGAACTCAGCACACGCGCATATTAGCATGGCCTGGGCCAGCCCACAATCGCTGGAATTTGAACTCTGTTTATGGAACCGTTGCATTATTTTTCTTGGCCCAACAGCTTAATGAATTGGCCTGGGCCTATGAAAATTTAAAACTTGAGGCCCAGAAGACATTTGGATTTGGATAAAAAGGGGGCAATGCTGATGGGGAATAGGCCTCAAAGAACTAAAATTATTGCAAAGCCTATAGGCAGGATCCGAACATAAAAATATCTGGCCCCAAACTCATCCATGATTAGCCTTGTTACATGATCCTGACCGACCATCAAAAGTAGGGAAAATATATAGATTTAATGTTCAGATCTAGCTGTTGGGCCCACTAAAATGGCTGGTTGGGTGGTCCCACACATTAATATATGAGCTTGATCAGTCAATGAATGAGGACTTTGTGAATTACCATTTCAGTGATAGTGAAAGCCAACAACCATCTCATTAATTTGGCCTTTCCTTCTGTCTCTTGTTCTTTATTTCATCAGTAATTCCTCCCATCCTTTGGTCCTTTATAGAAGGTTGCTCAGTGGGTGATGGGTTCAACGTTCCACAAGGGTCACAAATGTGGACTATATTTTGAAAATACTGCAATATCATTATGACATTATGAGGAAGAGTTTCGGTTAAATAATCCCCTAAGGTTTATAGAATTTGTAAATGAGCTCTTGTGGTTTGAGTTTTTAGATTTCCTCATCCTTTTCTTTTAATGTCTTCCATCTCTCTAAAATCAGTAACCCAAACCAGAATGGGCAACCACCAAGAGGTTTATGTTGAACTTTCATAAAATTGACAGCTTTGTCGTTACATCCATTAAACAAAAATTAGTATCTATTATTCATAGAAAGCACATAAGTATTTTAAAACTTTCATCAATACAAATGTGGGTCGTGCATGGGTTGAGTCAGTTATAAGTACAAGTGTTGATTATCATTATAGTTGGTTTGGGTTTAATGAAAGGCTTAATATTGAGAAAAAATTATTTATGTATGGTTACTCTCTCCCACTAAATACACTATAGTAACTTTGAATGTTACAAGCTTGAGAGAAAAATAAGTTGAAGCTTTTGAAACTAAACATATAAGGAAAGAGATAGGCAAATGTGTCATTTCACTCTAAAAACTTATGACAATAGTAAGGCTATTAATTTTAGGGACATGAAAGGTGTTAAATTTAAAAAAATAAAAAATAAAAAAATAAAAAAAGGCAGGGATGCATCACTAAATATTGAAACAGCATAGGCCTATTTACAAATTCTAAAAATGTTAAGGGGGTATATACAAAAGTTTCTATAAAGAATTGGGAACATTATGATATTTCCAGACAAGTACATCGAGAGATTTTCACCTTAGGAGCTTACACTAAAGCAAGGTGTTTAATTTCACACACGCATGTGAAAAACTGAAGGTAGAATTTTTAAAAACCCCAAAAAGAATTATAAAAACCCCGAATAGATCAAGCAAGTTTTTAGTTTTTTTTATTTTTCTCACATTGAACCCTAGGATTTATTTTTTCCTTTTTTACATGGTGGCCCTCCCAAAGCAAAATTTCTGGTTCTGCACCTGCATGCCGGGGAGTCCACGGGAGAAAACTTCACCAAAAAGAGTTTTTTTTTTTTTCTCCTCAATTTAATGTCACTTAATTTTCTTTATTTCCCATCAGTTTTAATCTCTCCTTCCTAGCTAGGTTGACAGAAATTTCCCTAGGTTCTATTTCTCTACTTTTCCATAAATTATGTTTCAAAGAACTGAATCCTTTTCTATACAAACATCTGGGTTGCAATTTCAACTCCACTTGACTAGATGTCAAGTAATATGTCAGAAATTATGAACTGACTTGACTTGGTCAAGACCTTGTTTACTCAGCCTGGACTATGTCAAGATATGCTTGGATTGGCCCTTGCACAAGCAACCCATATTCACCACATTTTCTAACATTAATTGTCTAAGGTAGAAGAAATCTAGAAATATCTACTATGGAATCTGCTGAGTTGACAATGAATTAAAGAACTGATAAGATGACAATATCATGTATTTGTTTTGCAAATTCTCCTTCCAAGAAAAATCAAGAATAAAAGAGGAGGGGGTATTTTCCTCAATCCCCAAATCCACAAACCAAATCACCCCTTGTATGAATTATAGGAACCAGGTAATGGAGCTGTAAATGCAGTATTTTGTGACTGAATCCAAAAGTGGGTAAGAGTCAGAAACAACGTCAGGATGGGGACTAGGACCAAACAATGGAGGTCTTTATGAGGAATCCTCAATTTCTTTCAATTATGCTGATCTAAGCTTCATAATACTAAATCAATCTCCATTTTTAGCTCTAGTTGACAAATGAATTTTAAATCTAAGGTCAAGTTAATTGTGACTGTGACATTATCAAATATCCTTGTTGCTACCACCTATATGAACACGACAAGAGTACCACTACCAAGAGATGTAGAAATTTATTTATTTTTTTTGGGTAACCCAGCCAAGGGGGCTGAGACCCAAGAGAGCGCACGCACACTATTTCAAAGTATGGACAATTAAATATTTGTTGGGTAGTTAAGAAGGTCAACAATATAGTTACATTGGATGGTAGAATTATTTTCAATGTTATTATGCCCCATTGTGTTAGTTACAAGAAGTTATAAATATTAATATATGTCAATGCTTCTGTAATGATGTCTCTCATGAGAAACATTAGCCACGTCAAAACCCACATGATCAATTGAACCCCAAAAATTGAAAACTCATCCTACTGTTACTATTGGCTTGAAATCTTTCAGGGCTATAAATCAATGGATTAGGATAATCTATTGGGGTTGATATTTTGCACGCCATTGCGTCTCATTGAGATATTTCCATCTCCCACCTCCCTATTGGCATGAGCATAGGTGTACCCCACAAAGTTGTCCCTCGTTGTTGTCTCTTAGAAGCAATGATCAAAATAGCAGTTGCATGAACATAGCAGTCATTGGCCAAAAAGATATCCAATGGGTGATATATAGTAGTTGTGGCAATACATAACAGTATAGGCTTTTTCTTTTTTTTAGACCATATAAGGCTTAAGACAGGAACAACGCTATTTCCAAAATAGCGTAGCGACTTCAACCACTACTGCGGATAAAATGTCTGCTATTTGTACATCCTGATTATTGAATAAGGAAGAAGAGGAATGAATGGTTGTGCATTTACTACATGTGGAACGTGGAATAGACTCAAAATGCAATCTTTCTTCCCCCAACAACTACCCAGCTTTTTAGTATATAATAAGAATGTCAAGAGTAGTGATCGAGGGTGTCAACCACAAAAGGAGTTTCTAAATTCCACACTTTTAACATAGACAAAAGAGGGATATGCTCCTATGAGAGATCTCACCTTATATGAGAGATAGGAGTGGGGGCCCTCACATACCCTACTCCTATCTCTCATATATAAGGTGAGATATATCTCTCGTAAGAGCATCTCCCCTCAAAATTTCCAAGAATTTGATGGCCCTTGGGTACAAATAGCCTAACCTTCCTCGTAATCCCCTTTGACGAAAGCCCTTTTGCTATGAATTTACTAGATATTTGACCTTCTTTTCATGCCCTTAGGGCCCATTTGCTTAATTCTCTTCTAAATTATCCCACTCTTAAAGGAAAACTTC
This sequence comes from Umbellularia californica, assembly GCA_028538565.1. NCBI lineage: Eukaryota > Viridiplantae > Streptophyta > Magnoliopsida > Laurales > Lauraceae > Umbellularia > Umbellularia californica. Next base: position 21,968,618 of record JAPQWN010000012.1, on the reverse strand, counting down.
ATCCTAACAAAATCATATTTTGCAGGCAGGATACACCAACTTCATCCCAGTAAGTTTTCCCCCTTTTTTAAAATAGAACTTCATCCAAAAACACATAACATACTCCCTATCCTCCACTCATCACTCCTTCCAGTAAATCTCCTCCACATCAACTTCTTTGAAGGATCTCGCACTAGTCCATTTTTCACCATTTGCAATGAAAAAACTAGAATTCATGCAGCAGCAGGTTTAATGGAAGGGGTGAAGAATAAATGGTTGATTATGAAGACGCAGACGATGTCACCAAAGCCCTATGCCCTATGATCTGATGCTCCACCACTAACAAACCCCTCAATAGCAACATTTCTTAAGAAATCATAGGAACTCATTGCCAATAATGAGCCCTTCAGTGGAATTCCTAACCTAATACAAAGCACTTATACCAAAGTAAGCCACACACAGCCTTTGCATGCGGCCCTTTCTATTACACTGGCTTGCACCGCCATTATCTTATCATCATAAGAGAACTTTTTGAGCCAAGCCCATTTTCAACTGTAGAGTAACAGCAAAAACCTCATTACTATCCCTCTGGAATAATGAATAATTGCATAAGCTACGAATCAAACATCACGCTTCATGCCTTCAGAAAAAAGCTTGATTTCATATTACATAAGGAAAGCAGCAGGACAATGCATCTAAAAGATATTCATTATGCAGTAAAGGAGGGTACAGGACAAAAATTCTGAAAATTGAAGTCATGATTCAATACTGGAAATGAATTACAGAGATCACAATAACATTTTAAGAGAAAAATAAGAGCCAGTGCTTATTTCTTCTTTTCTCCTCTAATCATATTATGAAACTGTTGCTAGATGGTAATATAAAATTCCTAACACTTCTGTGGCTAAGGAAATCAGAAACTCCTTAGCAGGCTCTGCATAAAGGCAGATGCTCTCTTGGTACACCTTCCTGTCATAAAACATGCCCATCCAAAAGGATAATATCCTGTGTCACAAAACATGCCCATCCGCAAGGCTTATATCCCCAAAAACATATCTATTGCTTAAGACTTGAGAAGATAACATAGCAAGGGAGAGACAACTTCAGAAGGAATATACTTTAGTCAATGGGAGAATGTGCACGCAGACTGATATTAAAACATCCAAGAAATACCTGTTATCAAGTACAGAAGAAACATAGTGTTAATGAATTCCCACGTTCAAGGTTAGGTAACCATCCAAACGTGCACTATTCTTGCCAAAAACAGGAAATGCAAAAACAAATATGCTAGATCTCAATCTATGACCCACTCCTGAACCAATCACATTTTAGACCTGTGGCTAACTGGTCGCAAACAGGTCCAAGACACCTAGTGAATGAGACCATTTAACTACAAAAGTTTAGATGGTTGATTTTCCTACCTTGGCTCATTTTGAATGCATGGCCTATCTTTCAGAACAGCATATGAATAGTTCAGACAGCCAAACAATTGACCACATGCACAAACACAAGGCTTGAGGATAGTGTCCAGGCCTCAAAATGGATGTTTCCTGCTAATACTAACAGTGAATCCGACGGTGCAAAATAAATTTCAAAGAGACCGTGGTAATCAACACAAGGACATTGCACACTATCCTCAGGGCCCCTTCTCCTTCAGTACAGATCTGGACATATACCAATAATTAGAGTTAACCACATCACTAACCCATTGCATGATCCGATGTTACAGAAGACAGACTAGGACTAGCCCATCCCCTTTGGTTGAACTGGGGCCATTACAAGTTGCAGTTCAGCCAAATACACTTATTTGAAACATCCTGTGCATCAAACCAATAAAACCATTTAATTGTCCGTGGGATATGACTATCAAAAAATCATTTTTATTAGTTTCATTTCTATAACTACCTAAAAATATAACTTGACAACCATTTTAAAAGATCAAAATTTTGCATTTATTCTTTTTTTTATATATTTTTTTACATTTTTTACTATGTAAATCTTTTTGGTAAAAATACTATGTAATAATGTCATGTTGATATCACAATCCAACAGGAACGAGCCACTGGTGATGACCATTGACCGAACCTTAGCCTTCAGTGGTTCAATACTTCGGTTTTAAAACATTGGTAATATCTCAAGGCTGATGCTTGGGCCACAAGTGAAGATCCTCATGACACATGTACAGTATGGCATGAGCCCCACATGGCTGAACAAAATGATGAAATCTCATAAGAGCATAAGAGCATCGCATTTCTCAAAAAACCAGTGTATCAAAATGTTGGATGTTACCATTTCAGAAAAAAAAAATGTTGGATGATAGCCATAAGAGGATTGCATCTCAGAAAGCATGGCATAAGCCCCAATTACAAGCCAAACCTCAGAATTGAGCCACAAGGCATTTATGAAATCCCTTAGCCCAAGGAGTAAGTCCCGAATACTTCTATGAACACTGGTAGTAACCTGTGTCTAGAGTCCTTTCAACAAACAACTTCTGAGGTTTAGCTGACTAATTTCTTTGGCTCTGGCTCAAATATTAATACTCCATGTCTAAATAATTTATTTCCAATAGTGGTTTGTCAAAAGCATATGTCCAATGGAGTTTCATTTTTCATATGAACAGCATATTCAGCTTCGATTTCTTGTGACAAAGCAAAAACTCGTGTTGGGTGTTCAGATGTGTATGATAACCTAGGCTAGAGATGAGTTTTAATTTGATTTTCCTTTCTAGTGCAATTGCTAAAAATCTCTTTGGACCGTCCCTTATATTTGTTTGGTATGGTCTGTTGTATTGAATCAAGGGCCCACCAAGACACCTCGTGCGACATAGCACATCTGAGCTGCGTCAAGGCCAAAGGATGTTATGCATTCCTTCAAAATGGGCTATAGACAGGTGGCTTCCAGTTGGGTCCTGCTTTGTGGATGGCAGGGATAGAAAAATTCCCACTGCCCTTGTGTGGGACTCCCGAAAATTTCTCTACATTTAATAGCGTAAGAGACCAGGTCCTAACCAAGTATCCATGACTGATAAAATAGAACAATATTTTGGTCAGGTCCATGGTTATAGACTAAGATATAAATATTCAAAATGCTATATTATCAGATTTATAAATTATTATCCAAGTCGCATGAGCACAGGTATCAGCATTGGAATTCCACTTGTTACAAGGTGTCCAATATGGCAGGTCCCAAAAGAGAACTCATGAATTCTACACGACATTTAAATCAAGAGACTACTCTTTTTTTAAATAATAGTATAAAAAAATGCGTCCAATATAAAAATAATACAAATATCTTACTCTAAACAATAAAATTATAAACATTTTAAGTTTTTCTTTGGAGTTTAAAAGAAAAGGTATCTATGTTGTCGCAACTACAAGAAACGCTCAGAAGAATCATGTTATGTTCTGAAAACTCAAACATAGTGTCATAAAGAATCCTACACAAGAATATGTTGATGCATGTAGATATGCTATACATTTCTCATACAAGTCAATGCAAAATAGATTTCTCGTTTCCACAAATTCATGTATAGTAGAATAATATCTAAATCTTATATCGACTCCAACATCATAGCATTCAAATCCCTTGGGTCTTGGACCTGGACTTATTCATGAGGGGTCTCGACTTGGACCTAGACCTAGGTCTCACATCATACAAACCATTAATAATAGCCCCTTCAGGTTGACTTCTCATAAATTCAATTAAGTACTGATACAAGGCGTCGAGCAGGAAGATCTCAGAAAAATGTAGGTGGAAGTGGACAAGTGCACACATGATCCATTAGCAAAACTCACGAACAGGTGGGTAGAAAAGCTAAGAGAACTAATGAAAAGATGGACAGAAAAGCTAAGACAACCAGGTTCTCACATGGGAAAATGTTTATTTATTTATTTATTTATTTTTTATAACGGAGGGTGTACCAGCCTTTTGGGTTAGAATAATCTCTACGGGCCCAGGGGGAGTCGGGTAAATCCCCTATAGCTCACATGGGAAAATGTTATAAACTCATGCACCATACTCAAGGCATAAAAACACTGCAGAGTTCTCATTTTTTAAATTGGAGTATAGACCAACATCCCATTGTTCAGAAAATTCTAACCATCTTGGTTTTTTTTTTTTCTTTTTGCTGAATTTGGACATCCCATCCACGGTTCAATTAAAAAGCCGTTCAAAAAAAGCCACAAACCGAATGGATAGGTTCATCTGATCATAATTTTTTTAACTATACTTATTTTGATTAGGGGAATTTTTTAAGACGAAGGTTGCATTGATGTATTGAGCTAAATGTTAGGCAACAAAAGATTGAGAAGCAGATAAATTATAATGAAGCTGATATTGTGTGGAGTGATATCGTCTGAGATGGTTTGTGCATGCACTCAGAAGACCAGAAACAGCTCCACTGTAAAAAATAAAAAATAAATAAAAAAATTAACATGTTAAAGGAAACTAGGACAAAGGGTAGACAAAAGAAGGCCAGGAATGAAGCAGGCACGAAAGACATGTTAGATTGTCAAGCGAAAGAAAACATGGGTCTAAATAAGGTTTGAAAAGCAAAACTTACAAAGCCAAGCCCAAATAGATGAATCAAGGCTTTGATGATAATGATTGTTAATTTATCAACAGTGAAGCCCGCAATTTTTTAAGTCAAGTTTCTTGCTTTATTCCTTATGTGCAGTGAAAACGTATATATAGATCACTAGAATGTTGTAAGGTGACTATCTCTATCAGTTACTTTTCATGGAAGTAACCATCTCCAAGTGCAGACCTGTGCATGCATGAGTGTCTCAGTGGGTTTGCAGGGAACGTTAAATTATGGGAGGACAAGATTGCTCTACACACTCATGGCCAATGCCAAGTTTTCCAAGTAAAAACAAGGTTATAAGTTATCATCTCTCTAGTTGAAGGGCATAGTGGGAATTACCTTGAATCAAGTCAAAATGATCTTCTCCTAGGCTTGCGCTCATCATCACTACCAAAGCCACCAAAACGACTCGAACTGGAGTCACCAAAGCCAGAACGGGAAGACCTGGAATCCCCAAAACCACCAGAACGCCTTGAACTAGAATCCCCAAAACCACCATATTTCCCTGAACTATAGTCCCCAAAACCACTAGAGCGCCCATTCCCAGAACCACCAAATCCACTAGAACGACCTGAACCTGATCCGCCGAAGGAACCAAACCGGCCTGACCCAGATTCACCATATCCACCCATACGACCTGATGGGCTGCCACCGCCACCAGAACGTCCAAACCCAGAACCGCCTCCAGAACGTCCAAACCCAGAACCGCCAACAGAACGTCCAGAACGACTGCCACCCATGTCACCAAACATGTCTTGACTTCCCCCCTCAACAGCAATCCTTGGGAGCTGAAAGTAAAGAAGTATGAGTTAAAATCATTAAGTCTAATCTACCCAATCCACAAAAAAAGAAGCTTAAATGTCATAATGACCTGGTTCCTCTATATTACAAACGAGATAGAAATCAAATCCCATTACTGCTGTAAAAATTAGCTTTCCAATTATCCATACAAGTTATGAACCAATCAAGTTTCATTCATAAACATTAACTAATCTTCCAAATATCAAAATATTTCCCAAGAATGTTATAAACAAGGAAATAATGGAATACGTTAACCAATGCCATAATACAAGGAGCGTGTGCGTGCATGTGTGTGTGTGTGTGTGTGTGTGTGTGTGTGAGAGAGAGAGAGAGAGAGAGAGAGAGAGAGAGTCATTACACATTAAAAAACCAAAGAAAAAAAAAAGTGCCGGTAATGGACTTTAAAATTTTAGATTTTCTAAAAATCTGCAAATATACATATCAAAATCTAACTAAGTAGTGCAAGTGCTTGTGGGAATAAGGTGCATCAATAAGGATTTTTTAGTATAACATTAATAAGCCTAGTATTAACGAAAGATGTATTAGTTGCGTAGACCCATGCACCACTTCCTTTCACTCTCTATAGTCTCTCTGCTCTCCACCTCTTTTTTTTTTTCTTCCTTTTTTGTAACGTGACTTTGAATGGTTGAACCCACAACACCTCAAGGTTCCAATAGTGAGCACCTTCCCCACTGTGCCACAGGCTCTTTCCTGTCTTCCTTGATCTCCACAAATCTATTTGGTATTAGAACATAAACCATCAGAAGGACACCTAGTCTAAGGGGATGGAGGGCAACCTTTATAACCTGAATCCTCTTAGAGTGTTTTCTTTTTTTTCCTAATAACTGTATGGGGATTTTTTTTCCCTACTTAAAAGCATTTGGAGGATCCTCCTTCCGTGTCTAGTCATCCAAACAGGTAGACAGTTTGTTTTATAAGGTTCAATATTTTCTCTCTGCAAAGTTGAGATCTCAGATAGTTGAGTATGGTAAATGGTTGTTTGGGACTCTGCTTTGATTAGGGTCATGTCACTGATTTTCGGAATTGATCCAAGTCATAGTTCTGTTTATTGAGATTGTAAAACCAAACAGTGGTTTGTGGTTTTTCTTTTCCAGTATAAATGTTCTCATAATTCTTTGTGGAATATGGCCGAGATAAGACAGACAACCAACAGTGATGTGTCAAGTACTGATAGAACTTATTTTAATGGCAAATATGTTTATTAGTGTAGAGATAGAGAGAGAGAGAGAGAGTAAAGCGATAAAGGATTTGAAAATGAAACCCTGAAAAGAAACTAAAACCAAAAGCCCTCCAGAGCGAGGTCAAAGAAAGGATGTGTCTTTCAATATAGTCCATGGTATGCAGTAAAAAAGAAAAAGGAAAAAAAAAAAAACCCGATGGTATGGTATTAGAACTTGTGTGAGAACTGAGAAGTGGACAGATAATCAGGCACTCAAATCACCACTGTAAGATTTAGCGGCAACAATTATCATGAGTGGCCATATTCAGCCAAAATGTATCTTAATGGACCTAAAAAAGCCTCAAAAAAATATGCTGATAAGATGTGAAGAATCAGACAATTTTATCATCACTTCTTCACTGGTTGGAAATACCAATTTCTTGGGTCTTTACGTTTACTGAGACAAACTGCAATCTATGAACCAGTGTTGAGGAATCTTACTCTCTAAAAAAATTAATGCTTGAATTTATGAACTTCAAATAGCAATTACGGAGTTCAAGTGAGGAGATAAAAATCTCTTGAGCTGGTGAATTCCATTGAAACGTATGCACCTTTGTATAACCTAGAAGGCACATTCCCATTTTAAAAAAAACAAGTACACAACTGAAGTAGCATATTTCCTCCAAAACACATCACCCAACTTCCTTGCTTTGGGTAGATAGAAACCTGGAAGTAAAGGGGACAACCAGGGGCCAAGCAAATGTACTTTTGACATGGAAATGGACATCCGAACACCACTACCTTTTCTTATTCCCTGAAATCACCACTAGCTTTTCTTATTTCCTGAAAACAAGGTATATTTCCATGGATACAAGAATAGCCAAATATAAAAGGAGATACTAACAGTAGGGACTTGAGAGGATGGCAGGTAGAATGCAGTCATCGGCATTGCCAACCAATCTATGCATGTTGCGCAGAAACATAATGAGAGATTGAGAGACAAAAATTTTGTTTGCTGAAAAAATTAAATCTAGAACATGAGGCTATCACATCTAGTGCTCTAACCAGTGAGATTGCCTTCTTCAGGGACTGTTTTCTCTCTTCTTCAGCGAGTAGATAGTTGCCACAATGTCATAAAGGTTGCAGTTTCACCACCAGGACGTTCCGCCTTATTCTTCTCTATATATAGTGGTCATTCACATGGACGACCAGATTGTCAGGTAGTGGTTCTCGTCAACCTTTTTCATTTGAAAAAATTAGATAAGTGATTTGTTGTTCAGGTGGTAAATGTCTGCAAACTAAGGAGATGCCTGTGATAGGGAGTTTGGCATGAAGCCAATATTTTTCAGGCGAAAGCCTGACACAGCACCCCCCAACCCCCCTCTCCAACTCCTTTCTCTCGTTTCTACCGGCCCGCCCCACATCCCGATCTGCCGTCCGCATCATGTCATGGGGTCTTGTATGATTTTTTTTCCCCACTACATTACAAGAAATGTGTGATTCAAATGTCCTGGTTCGGTCCTTTGTGTTACCAATCAAGGTGGAGACCGATGTGTAACTCCAGTCACTAATTCTGCACCAGTTTTGGTATTAGAGAGGTAAAATCATCGGCCTTCTCGTTTCAATTTCAGCCTGCACTTAAATTCATGTGCCCACAGTCTTTCTTGTATCCCTTTTCCCTTTTCCATTTTTTTACAAAAACCTAAAATCGATGATGCACAAAAGGATGCGAGAAATTTCTGAGTCGTCTTTATACATCCCAATCAATCCAAACCATCCCCATTTGCCCAATCCTTCACCAAAACCATAACCCTTTTACCCAACTTCATCTGCTAAAATACATCCACTATTCAGAGTCGTCCATAACATAGAATACTGCCTTGAAACTCATCCCAAAATAGACCATGACCTATAAATGACTATGCCTTAATAATGTCCCCAATTGACTGTATCCCCAGTAACACCCAAAAACAAAGACCAAGAAAAATATATATTATTATTATTTTGAATAATGACAACAACCAAATATTAGCACAACTTAAAAACAAAGCTGCAACAGTTCATAATCAGCCCTTACCCAAACCCATCACTGTTCAACACCGAGCCCAATTCAAAAACCAAATGATGCAAGCCAAGCAATAGGTCGGCCAACCATTTGGGTCCAGCCCATAGGCTCAGCGGGACATCCATTTAACTAGAAATTTTATTTAGAGTTTGATTTATTTAGAAGTATTTAAATTAGGACTTTATTTGAATTGGATTGTTATGCAGGTTTATTGATTTAGTTTCCCCTTTTAATTAGGTTGTAAATTATTAATAAAGTCTTGATGGGTAAGAAAGATGTTCAGTCTTGTAAATAGAGGACATGCCTCTTTTTTTATGGTGTTTTCTCCACGTGTGAGGGTGCCCAAGTGGCTGAATCCATCATTGGATTCAATCAATCGTTCTGGAGATTGGTCTATCTTCAATCGCAGATCCAAGGCTATGCTAATTTGGTATTGGAGCCAAAGACCGATCACCGAGGAGACGTCTATCCTTCCCGGGTATCCATCCGTCCATCTCATCTAGCCTCAAGTCACCTCCTCTTTCTCACCGAACCCAACCCTTCAGCTGAAACACCCCTAAACCCCAAAAATCCAAATCCAAACCATCCCATCGAAAACCATCAGCCTCTGCCCAACCCACCAAACCCAACAGCTCTCGGCCTCCCCATCCGACCTCCAAAACCCAAATCGAATCCCATCAAGACCCCTCAAAAGCAACCAAATCCACCCCACAAACCAGCCTCAACAACCCCCACCCATCTTCCAAAACCCAAAAAAATAAATAAATAAATAAATAAAAGAAAAGAAAAATCCCAAACAAACCAAACGCTCCACCCAAAACCCTAGCCCCAGCCCCAGCCAAACTCCCAATTTTCCCATCGCCAGCACTCACTCATCCCCTTTATGAACCCATACCCATCATCACCACCTAACTCCCGAAACCCCAAATCCCCAAACCCACTTTCATTCCTAGCACCACCGAACCCTCATCTATTCCATCTCCATCAAAACCCCATTTCTCGAACCCTCTATCCACTTCGGCTTCCCCAACCACAGCAGAGAGGAAAAAAAAAAGCAGAAGAAGAGGGAAGAAGAAGACAGGAGGAGACTCGAGTTGAGAAACTACCTAGCACCACGAGCTTGTTTGTTTGTCACTGTCTTCCCAGCCTTCCCGAAGAACACCATCACTACCAGTTCCTGCACTACCGTTGCCTGCTTTCCATCGCCTCCACTCGTCAAGTCCGATCCCAATGTTACCGACTTTCAGGAACTCCACCACAAGCCGTAGTCTCCCGCCATCCTCTCCACCACCACTCTCTTCATTTCCACACAATACAATAAGCAAAAATCCTTCCCTTTACTTTCTTCTCTGCACATCCTTCGAGGGGAAACCAAAGACCTCTCCCACGTGCCACTCTTTTGCACAAGTTGAGCCCAGCCTTCTGCAATTTGGGCCTGACCTGAGTTGGGAATCCGAACCCGAACCCGAACCCGAACCCAACCCCAACCCCAACCCCAACCCACTAGGGAAAAAAAAGAAAAAGAAAAAAAGATAAGTACAGAATTTTGCCACCTGAGTGAGGTGGGCCCAATTCCAATCGGCCAACCCTTTCTACACAAACACTGAGTTTCAGCTGTCAATCTTTGATCAGTAATATTTGGGCTATCTGCAATTTGATCGACAATCCATATTCGCCAACGTTCTCCAATCAGCAAGATTTACATATAAAGTCCTCGTGAATCCAAATCATCATGAGAATTTTTGGACACTCAATTGAAATTCAAAGAATTTTGTGTCAACTTACATATGGAGATTGGTATTTTGAAAATGAGTTCTACTTTAAGCAATTTCTCACTCAGAAGCAAGAAAGCCTGATGGTGGATGAACATACCTGCCAATTTCGAGAGTTGCGAGACATATGCGAACTGGAATAAAGTGACACACTGGCTCGTTATTTCAGAGGCTTGAGACCAGACATCCTGGAAAACATGAATAATTGCAAAACCAGTCCAGAGGCATACTTGGAAGCCTTCCGTGTTGAGCGTATGCTTAGACGGTCTCGCATGCAACAATGTCGGCCAAGAGCTCATGTTGTGGAGAAACTTTTTGCAGGAGAAGATAATCCCACACTTGTCATTCATCTACTTCTCAATACAAATGAAAAGGAAGAAGAATAGAGACAGGCTAAGAAATTTTACACGTGGGTAAGAGTCAAAGACAAGTCTGCTAATTTGATTATTGACAATGGCAGCGCAATAAATTTTTATAGCACAAGAGGTCACTGACAAACTTCATTGGCCAACCAAGAAGCTTCTTAAGCCCTACTAAGTCAAATGGTCTAATGGTCATGCTATCCCTGTGACTCACAGATGTTTGGTATCATTCAATATTGGCAATTATGAGGACAAAATTTGGCGAAATGTGATCCATATGAATATTGCTCGTATTCTTTTTGGACGTCCATGGCTTTTTTATTGGAAAGTCCACAATGATAAAGAGATGAACACATATACCCTTTTGTGGAATGGAGAAAGGATTAGACTCATTCAATTGAATTCAACAGCCCTGTCTTCGTCTACATCATCACCTTCAACAGAAGAGCCATAGAAAGAACAAAAGTTAAAAGAGTAGTTATGATTCCACCAAAAGAGGATCGAAGACATCAAGGATGACATTGAAGAGCAAGTTCATGGCAAAGATGATCTCGTGGGTACAAACAATATTATTAAAGGCAATTTCAATCAAGAGCTGCAAAGGGCTAATGAAGAACAAGAACAAGCAAACATTGGAGACTTTGACCAGGTTAGCAAAAAGATTGTACATCCAGTGGATCTGATTGTCATGCCACTTCCAAAAAATTCAATTGAGTCATTAAAAATCAAATCAATCATTTCAAAGGTTTTACACGAAGATCAATGATGCAATCGTTGATACAATCACAAGTGCCAGGGCACAATTAGGGTTCTCAGGGAACAATCACACAAGGAAGAAAGAGTCTTCAACAATAAACCTTAAATGATGCAATATTGCTGCTGCATCAATCAAGTTGTTGAAGTCCCTCACATTGACTTCATCTTAAGGAATCCACAATGGAAGCTTGAAGATTGCACTCAGATAAGGCAAATTCTACAGTTGCAGTCTCTTATGGGAAAAGCATACATCTGAGCTACATGCATACATCATAAGAAGTGACACTTCCGATCTACTTTTAGATGGAGGAAAAGATTGAGTCAAACTTCCAAGTCATAGAAGTAATTAAATTAGGACTTTATTTGAATTGGATTGTTATGCGAGTTCAGTGATTTAGTTTCCTCTTTCAATTAGGTTTATTAATTATTAGGAAAGTCTTGATGGGTAAGAAAGATGTTCAGTCATATATATAGAGGGCATGCCTCAATTGTAATCCAATTCTTATTATCAATTAATATTTGAGTTATGAGAGTTTCTCTTTCGTTATGGTGTTTTCTCCTCATGAGAGGGTGCCCTAGTGGCTAGTTAATGATTCCGAATGGGCAGGAGATGTCTTCCAGTCAAAATCTTACTCTGCATGGTTATTCTGATTCCGATTGGGCTGGAGATGTCAATGATCGGAGCTCTACAACCGGTTTCTCCATTTTTCTTGGCTCTTCTCTCATCTCTTGGAAGAGCAAGAAACAGGAAGTTGTCTCACGATCATCCACTTAAGATAAATATCGTGTTGTATCTCACACTACTACTGAAATTATTTGGCTTCGTTGGTTACTTCGGGATTTAGGAGTTCCAGTTCCTAAATCTACCTCTTTACGAACAGTGAAAGTGCACGGAAACTAGCAAAAAATGATGTCTTCCATGAACGATTCAAACATCTTGAAGTTGACTGTCATTTCATTCGTCAACATGTTCGGAGTGGTACTATTAAGCTCATCCAAATTTCATCAGCTGCTCAAGTTGCAGATTTTTTCACCAAAAGCCACTCCACATCTTGTTTTTCGGAGCTAGTTTCCAAGCTTTCAATGGTCACATTCTCTCATCCAAAGCTTGAGAGAGGGTGTAAAGATACAGGTCAGCTCGATCTAATGGGTCAGCCCACGACCCATGAATTGGGTCAACCACAACTCAGTCATTATATGAGTTGTCAATAAGATACTAGTTACCTTAAAATGTCCTGTAATCATTTAATTAGATATTCTAATCTAGGCAATACAATACCTGCAATCATGTAATTAGATCCTCTAATCTAGGCAATACTATATTATATATGGATCCATCGTCAATACAAAAATATATTATTCTCTTGAAATTGTCTCTCTTCTGTATGGTTCCGTGATTCTCTATGATCTCTTGTATGCTTCTGGCTTGGTTCAAGGATATCTAATAGCTAAATCCATCTTTGGATTCGATCAATCCTTCGGGAGAATGGTCTATCTTCAATCACGGATATGGTGCTGGGCCACCAATTTTTTCCCTCTAACCAGCCCTGGTAAACTCTATTACAGCACCATTACTGCACATTAATAGCTCAACAATCTACCCACTAACAGTGCACTCAGAAAAATCAAAGCCCATCTCTATTACGGCCTATCATGACCACAAGTGCAGTCACATAGCCACTGGTACAGCCATATACAGCAACTGTAACAAACCCAAAAACAGACCACAAGAGTATGAGACATTTATCGACATTTATCGAATCAGTATCTACATATTAGGATTCCTATGAGTTGAAAATCAGTTGACATAACATATTGCTGAGAATCATGTGATTCAAGAATGGACCAAGCATAAGGGGAGAGAGCACGTCCTGCTCATCCAATATGTGCAGTGCAGTCAAAGAATAAGACAACTGATCTATTTCCTGAAGCCCTTTGGAGACCTTTTCTTTTTAGTGCTAGCTAAGGACGATCAATATCTATACACCAGCTTAAGTGGTGTGTTAAAATGAAGTTATTGATAAGGGTATTTTAGTCATGAAAATAAATAATTGTAACATTAATAGCCCTAGTAATGATTGAAAGAGGGATTTCTCACATAGGCCCATGCATGACTTCCCTTCCCCATTATTGGTTCACATATATATACACCAGCTTAAGAGGTGAGTTGAAATGAACTGTACTAATAAGGATATGCCGTCAAACAAATGTAATTGTAACATAGATTCATAGTATCGATTAGAAGGGGGATTAATCATCTAGGGAGTATGCATGGCCTCTCCCCCTCTCTACAGTTCTTTTTCCTAATTCACCTTCGACAAAAGCTTCTGTGCTTACCTCTTTAAACTTGCATCCAACATCCCGCTCAATGCATCTTACATCCCTAGTTTGATTTTCGCCATAGATGAGAATTGCACTTCCTTTCTTACCAGCACGTCCAGTTCGCCCAGACCTATGAACAAAAATTTCAGAAGTGCTTGGGAGTTCATAATGTATCACCTGTGAAGAGATGCAACACATATTAGAAAATGGCATATCAGCAGAATAGTAGACTATACAAAGAAACACACAATAATAAAGTACCAATAGAAGGATAATTATGACAATAGTAATCATCAGTTACCATTACATAATAGCAATAATGGAAGGAAGCGCACATTGGCCAGCTTGGGGAAGCTAAACAAAGTCAAATCAGTAGAAAGGAGAGGAAAAAAAGCGGACACATGAAAAGATCTGTGCTGCCAATGAATCTAACATAGGAAATAAGGAAGTTTCCAAAAGAACCTGTTTAGGGTGACTTTTTTTGCTCTGTACAGTGGTTGATTGGATTCACAAAATTAGAAAGCTGGCTTCAAAGGGCCAGTTGCATTAAATCATATTGATTTTATGAAATGAAACCAATTGGCTGAGTCAAACAATCTTCCACCAATTTGTATGGATGATTTATTCTTGGTTCAATGTGTAATTTGCCTGTTTTAGCAATAAAATATAATGCCATTATAAAATCTTTTAAAATAAAAAAAAATTAAAGACATCTCCTTACTGTCACAAAAAGAAATACTTGCAGGCTGCAGCTCTATTTTTTTTTTTTTCTTTTTTTTTTTTTTTTTTTTTTGAAAGATTGGCTGAAATTTATTGAAAATGAAGCCACAAAACTTCACAGTATAAGAGATATATACTGAACCAAAAAAGAACGCAGCAACCAAATTCAAAGCAGGGCGGCCTAAACAAAAGAAAGCAGCACCTATACAGGACTGCTTTTATTGTATCATTATCCTTGTCAAAATACCAAACAGAAAAAAGACAGTGCACTCAAATAATATATAGCAGAAAAGCAGGAAGTAGTCACCATGAAAGAAATCATAACACAAAAACCAGACCTACTGTATGCACATCCTTCTTTATAGTGGTTAATGAGTTTTGAAGAAAAAGAGCAAACAAAGGAACAGCAGGAGAGAAGATAGCCTAAAATGCACACAACCGCCTAGACAGGAAAGAAAAGGCAAATATGAAACCACAAAATGAATTTACAAAGATGAGAATTCCATTCCCAAGAATGAAAATAATTAACGATGGCCTTTGTTTTGCTAAACAAGGTGCCTCCCAGCTAGCCCATCTACAAACAGGAAAATGGAAACCAAGAAAAATCTCAAAAAAATATCCTGGGTATCTTACATCAAGACATCTGCTAACCTCCATGGGACCTCATGCAAAATCCCTCGCTAACACAAGCCAAACCTTCAATAACTATCGGAGTTAAATTTAACAACTCCCCACAGATTACCTCTTGTCACTGTGACTTCAACATTATTTATGATACTATGATATGAAATATGAATCCCCACAAAGCCCAACAACATGAATGACTACTGTGGTAAATAAGCCTAAAAATTCTACAGGGTAAAGTTCAGCTTAAACAATTTATCCGGCAGCAGCATTCAAGCAGGTAGAACTAGAAATGAACAGCAAAGTAATCCAGCACTTCCTCCAACACCTATCAAGTGTTGCCGCTGACACACCAAGAAACAAGAAACACCTATACAACCGTAACTCACAAGATAGCATGGTCTTGCACATGGTTAGCAAGAACCATAAAGCTTATGTTTTCACGCCCGAAACACCAACCATCCTGTTCCTTACATGCTAACCAAATGACAGACATAAAATTAAATGAACCATTCTCTACTGCAAGGCTTTGTGCAGGAAGCACCCAGCTTACATCAAACTGTGAGAACAATAAATAGCAAACACAATATGATGGACTCTAGTACCTAAACAGGCAATTGAATCAGAACAAAGAAAATATCGTCCAACTATTGTTTTCTTCTTCCCTCAAATACATCAAGACAGACTAATTTCGGCTAACTTGCAGTGGATAAGTAAATGATCCACAGATGCGTCATCTTCTAAAGAAATGATGCATCCATTGATAGTAAGTTGTTCACATTTCCAAAATGTGCATGTGCGACAATCTCAATTCGGAGCACCACCCAACCAAAGGTTATTCTCATGGTGAGGGCTCAATCCATATTGCAAGAACTCAAACATTGAGAAGCATACACCAGAATATAATTATGAGACATAAGATGGTTGATGATTCCTTGGTAGATGAGATCAGAAGTTTTGAGTTTTTTCTTCTTGTTTTTTAATATAATAACTAAAATTTTATTAGAAGTGGCACATCAGTACAAGAGGAATATACTAAATGGCTACCTACTAAGCTTTATGAAACAAAGAAAGAAATGCATCAAACGCACCACAAAACTAAAGTCACTAACTAATAAATGTTAAACTATTCTGCACAATCAACAAACTATAACAAGCTACACACTCTTTAGACAAAAGATCCAAAGTGCACTACTATCACGAGCAAAGGAGACTACCACATCCTTGGATAAATCCATCACCTCCTCCACAGCATCCACAATAGCCCAAGGAGCTCTGCACGCACCCAAAGTCCACCTGATAGCACAAAATTGGTTTCGAAGATATTAAGAGAGAGAGAGGAAAAAAAAAAACAACTCAATCTTGAAGGCCACCCTGATCGAATTTGTAAGAATGATAATCAAGGTGTTTTGGTACCGATTGAAAAAAGGAAGAGGAAAAAAAATATGTGGCATTTCGACACAGATTAAAAGCAAGCAAGGTTTTTCCAACTTTGAACCGGGGATTATGCAGTGGTTTTAAATAAAATGCATCCACGATCTTCAAAGGTGGTTCAAATGTAGAATGAACCCAATGAGTGTGACGATGATTTGTAAAAGTTTCTTCCGCACAGAAGGAAAAAAGATGGGAAGCACTACAGCTGCACCAGCTCAATAATGGGAAACAAGATGAGCAGCAACCATAAAGTCTCTGACAGCCTCTGGAGTCCGAATTACATCAAATACTCAAGAGAAGAGAGTATAATAATGGGCTGATTACTCGAAAGATCGAACAAAGCGGTGGATTAGTCTCTGAGATTTCAAAGAAGGATATCAGGAAAAGATTATGGAGACATGGTAGTAACATCAATGGTGGAAGCTAAGAGAACTAAGACGAATAGCAGGATTCCCTGAGTCACTTTAAAACCATAGAACACGAACTAAGGAAATAGAGGATGTAAATGTCAAAAGTAAAGCTTCTCAGTAAAGCTTCTTCAGCATCTCAGTTAATCTATTCACTGAAGCAAAGATACCCATTTCTATGATTATTTACACCATTTATTAACAACAGCAGTAGCAAAACCATAAATGACCCTGAACAAAGCAATGGAGCTGTCTCCAAGGACTTCAAACAAGGATATCAGGAAAAGATTATGGAGATGTGGTAGTATTGTCAGGGTGAAATCTAAGAGAACTAAGACAAATAACAAGATTCTTTGAATCACCTTTAAACCATAGAACAAGAACAAAAAGACCAAAGGAAATGGAGGATGTAAATATCAAAAAGTAAAAGCCTCTCCAGAATCTCAGTTAATCTATTCCCCATAGCACGCATACCCCTCTCCATGATTATTTACACCATATATTAACAATAGGAGTATCACTTAACATAAATGGCACCGAATTGATGAAACTATTCTTTCAATACTATACTTCATCGTTGATCACATTAAAGGGGGCGTTTGTTTGCACCCATTTGCTTATTTAAATGGGTATTCATGCATAACAGTTAGACAACCCATGTTTGTTTGCACCAATTACATGTGTGATGCGTAAATGTTGTTGTGAAAATGAGTGTGGTTTTGTAGCCAAAACTTTCACATCTCCCAGGGTGTTAAATGGTTACCCACATTACTGTACATGGGCGAAAGCTACAGTGAATCTCATGTCCCTTTTTGGTGGTCCGTTTTTCACAAAAAAATTTACACTTGTGGACCCTAAACGAAGATCCGAACCATTGGATGTTTTTAAAAGGCCAAAAATGGCTATGCGGTAAAATTTCAATCATTGATTCATCATATAATTTTAAAAAATTTCCCAAAAAAAAAAACTAACTAATAAATCTGCTTCTTTGGGCTTTCGTGGCATAGTTGTTAATTCCATTCCCGTCGTTGTTCCCAATGACGAAAATAGCGGTAGCGGCCCACCGCCAAAACGCTACGAAGCGGGCGCTACGTAGCGCAGCGGCGCTGCATAGCAATGTGTTTGGGAAAAAAACGTGAAAAAATTCTGAAAAATTACAGAAAATCTAGAATATTGGAAAATGATAGAAAATGTATTTTGCTTGCAAAAGTAAATAAGAACAAGGATGAAAATAGCGGTAGCTATGCCAGCCGCCAAACCTCTACGAAGCGAGGTGCTACGTAGCATAGTGGGGCTATGTAGCGGCGTAACAGTGTGATTTGAAAAAATCACCCAAAAAATCTGAAAAAAATTCAGAAAATCCAGAAAATTGTAAAATGAAAGAAAATGTATTTCTTTTGCAAAAGTAAGAAAAGGGGGCATAGCAGTGCCCTCAATAAATGAGGTCCTATATCACAATATAAATAGAAAATAATAGTAGTTATTAGTTTTTTCACATGTATTCATGTTTCTTAGTCATACTAACTTAGAATGTAATGAAACGCTTATAAAGAGTTTTCTGTTAAAAATTAAATTTGATTAGAGCCTACTTCCTATTAAAATGAAAAGGGCTCATTTTCTATTAAAGTGTACTTTGGTCAAGGCCTTATTTCAGTAATTCCTATTAATGTGAAATTTGACTAAAACCTATTTCCAATTAATGTGAAACTTGGCTGGAGAATATTTCCAGTTAGTGCCAAAGTTTGCTATGGCCCTATTTTCGATTAGAGTGAAATTTGATTGGGTTGTATTTCTAGTTAGAGCGAAATTTGGCTAAGGCTTTAATTTCAATTAAGTTATATTTGGTTAAGACATTCCCTTTTTATTTAATACTTGGGCATCAATGTGGAGCCCATCAATGGTTAAGAAGACAATAGCTTTTGAGGGCCCATTTATATTTTATTTAAACCTTTTATAAGGTGGACCGCTGTGGGGCCCATAAATTATCTTAAATAAAACAGATGGAAGGGCCATATGCTGCCCAGTGCCCTAATTCGTGTGAATGGAAGGATCGAGAGACAGCGGGAGAAGAGGGAAAGGAAAAGGAGGGAAAAGAAGAAAAGGGAAAGGAAAATAAGAAGAAGGAAGATGAGCACCTGTTGCCGTTGTGGTCTTGCTGCTGCCGCCACCGCCTTCTATTGTTGCCGCTGCCTCCTGCTGCTTTCTAGTTGCTACTGCATCCAGGTATGTTGTCTAAATTTCTCTCTCTCTCCCTTCCTTTCTTCTTTTTTTTCCCTCCCTTCCTATTTTCCTCTCTCTTTTTTTTTTTCCTTTCCTTTCTTCTTTTTCCACTAGTCAAAGAAACGATTGGAGGGAGGAGGGTATGGGTTTTTTTTTTTCCTTACTGTTCATAGTTTGTAGCGGCCCCACTGCCACCGTAACATGGCGGCCTGTATGCCGATACGGGCCACTATGAGTGCAATACCCGATTTTTCACAGATAGCGTGGTGGCCACTGCTGCCATGACCGAATATCAGCCACTACGTAGCGTAGCGACCGATATTTTCATCCATGATTAAGATAAGGAGGCATAGCGGTCCCCTCATTGTACGAGGTCCTATATCGCTATATGAATAAAAATAGTAGGAATAATCATTTTTTTTCACATGTATTCATGTTTGTAATCAAACAGTGTCATCAAAATACTATCACCATCATTGCTTAGAATATCACATTTCTGAGTTATATTTTGAAATGCATATATATATATATATATATATAAATTTTCTGTTAAAGCAAAATTTGATTAGGGCCCTATTTCCTATCAAAGTAAAATTAGGTTGGGCCACTATTTCCTATTAGAGTCTAATAAATTAGGTTGGGCCACTATTTCCTATAAGAGTCTAATTTGGTTAGAGTCCTATTTCCTATTAAAATGAAATTTCGTAGAGCCCTATTTCCTATTAGAGAAAATTTTCCTAGAGCCTATCTTCAATTAGTGTGAAATTTGATTAGACTTTATTTTCAATTAGTGTGAAAGTTGGCCATGACCCTATTTCCAGATAAGAGTAAAATTTGATTGGTCTCTATTTCTAATTAGAGTAAGATTTGGCTAAGCCCCTAATTTTTGTTTATTTGGCTAAACCATGATTTTTTTTTATTTTAATATTTGGGAACCATTGTGGAGCCCACCAATGGTAATAACATTGGGTGCATCAGCTTTATTTTTCCCAAGGGGTCAATTGATTTTTATTTATAACTTGCATAAGGTGAGCCACCATGGGCCCATTTAATATTTAGTTATACCTTTTATAAGGTGAGCCCAATATGGGCCCATTTTTATTTACGCTACTAGCTAAATAAAGGAGAAGACCGAAAGAGGGTTTTTGTTGCCCTGTTTCTTCTCCCAAAACAGAAGGATCGAGAAAAGAGGAAGAAAGAAAAGAAGAAGAGGGGAAGGAAAAGAGAACAATGAAAAGAAGAAAACGAGCAGAGACAGTGGAGTGGTGCTGCGGTGCTGACTGGAGTGGTGCTGCTGCTACTCCAGTTATATCTTTTTCTTTCTTTATTTTTTATTCTCCTTTTTTGGTGAAATATAAGGTCCACAAAAAGCCATGTGGGCATCCGTATCGGACCAATACGACACTTGTATTTGTAGCTAATACTTCTAGGGAACAAGTTTAACATATCTTACTTATAAAGTCCTTTATTTCATGTAGTTCTTTTAATATTTTTACTTCTCACCATAAAAAATGCTAGAAAGGGATGAAAAAAAAAAATGATAATTTCATTCAATCAAAAGTAATCTAAAAAAAAATTAAGACACCCGTATCCGTATCCATGTCTTACATTTTCAAAAGTAAGGAGTCGTATCCCTAATCCCTGTATCAGTGTCCGTATCCATATCTGTATCTAGGCATCATAGGTCCCCCTAAATCATGACCCAAACTGTCCATCCTCTTTAGAAGGCTAAAAACAGCTAGAGGGTCAAATCTCATGCCTTGATTCATCATGGATTTCAAGAAAACCGTGAAAAGTGGTGAGCCATTGAATCCACTCAAATTCACATGTGAAAGCGACAGACAATGGAATGTGTTTCCATGGGAATCAATTGCATATGGAAATGAAGCACATGTTCATCATTTACACATGCAAATCATTTTCCTTCTACATGCACTAAAGCAAAACGAACTCTTTAGACACTAGGCAGATCAAGCATCAACTCAATAAATGAAAGGAAAAAAATGGTTTCTAAAGAGAATGATCAGAACTATTGGAACAAACAGATGACATTAAAGGATATTCAAAATTTCAAATATGCATTTTCAAGGCTCCAATCCAAGAACAAAAGAATAGTATATAGTAATAATAGAAATAATATGGTCCTGACATCAAGACCGTGTTCACCATCCTGCTTGGATTCATTTACACTATTAGAATGACATTTTTTAAATACATACATATCAAAAAAAAAAAAAAAAGATCAATCTAATACTGCAAATCACTTCAGAATGAAAGTTTATCAGATGTGCATATAGGATGGGGTGTGTGATGTGAATAGATTGGAGCAGGCACAGATGGACCCAACACCGATCAAACACGAATCAGAACAGTCCTGTCCTCAAACAGGTGGAAAGGATGATTCTAGCGTCAGAATTTCATAATTTCTCTAATAATAATTTATGATACCCTAATACTTCAAAATAGGCCACTATCGTGTCGTATCATATCCAATACTTCATTTTTAATCTGTAAAATCCATGTCCTACCATATCCATGGCGTGTCCCTACCGTATCTAGGGATCACCGGTAATAATATTGGAAGCATGTAATAATACCAAGTGTAACAAGACAAAATTAAGTGTAGCTATAAATTCAAGGCCTTTATCATTCACTGTCTAATTAATGCCATGCAAGATTGTAGTGAATAATTTTTTTTTCTTTTACTATGACAAATAATTTTTTTTATAACAATAAAGTTTTATTAATATCATTACTATTAAGAGAAAAAAATCAAACTCATACCAAATCAACATTAGGTACATCAAGCCCACGAGCAGCTACATCTGTGGCAACAAGGATATTGAACCGACCATCTCGGAAACCTGCAAGTGTTCTTTCCCTTTGATTCTGTGAGATGTCTCCATGCAGAGCCTCACACATAAAACTACGTCCCATGCCATATGCCAACCGATCAGCATCACGTTTTGTTTGAGTAAAAACAATGCACTTCCCTCCTTTAGCATGTTCCTAACAGGCATGAGTACAGAACAGAATCAGAAAATCAACAAAATATCACAAAAACAACTAAAGTAACTTTTTTATATCATTTAGAGTAAACAAAAAAGTGTAATAAAAATTAACACTTTCTCCTAAACAAAAAAACATCTGTTGTTCTTCAGCCAAAAAAAGAGTCTTTTGGTCAATTTGAAATAGAGAAGTAAATGGGGAACTGAGCCACAAAGTGGCAATCTCTAATGACTAATAAAGTCTTATACATATTTTCCAAAAGAAGCTTGTCAAATGCAACTAATAAAGTAGCATGTGCCATGCAGTACTACGATGATGGTACCACAAAAAAAAAAGACATTAAAAGCGCACACTATAAGACAACGGAGATATTGAAAGATGGGGAAGGAAAAAGATGTTGGATACGTACAGTTATTAAGGGCCCGAGTATTGATGGTTTTCCATACGTTGATGATGCAATAGAGTACAGAGTAATTCCTTCTGCCAACTTCTGATCAGAATCACCAACCTACAATTTCGGCAACCAAAAAATAAATTCATCTCAAGATGAGTAATTTAAAAGAAAAGGGTAGAATATTAGAATCAAACGTATGAAGTGCACATAAGACAAAAAAAATTAGCACAATCTTTTCTAATTACAAGGCAGAAAACTTAAAAATGACAGCTTCAATGAGATACTAAAAGGTTGGTGCTACATATTAACTTACACGATTTCTTGAATAGACCCTCAAACTTTTTTTCTTTTTCCTTTTTTTTTTGGGGGGTGCACTTGAACTAAGTAATTCCTTGTAAATTGCCTAGAATGCTAGAATTACATGAAAATGCAGAAACAAAACTAAGTTATTCCATGTAAGTTCCCTAGATTAGAATGCTAAAATTACATGAAAATGCAGAAACGAAAATATTGGATCCAAAATTCAATGCACTCAATCAATTGCTTATGAATGCATTGCAGGAAAGAAAATACAACGGTGCTTCCATGACAATATTCCCTTTTTTTCCTACATTGGACTACTGGTAACTAGTGAAAATTTTAACTCGAGGACCCAAGGACCAATCCCTAGCCATGCGTGTGAAACTAAGCTACAAATACGAATCAACCATAAGTGTGTTGGCAACTTCATTTTGCAATTTGATAGTAATTTAATCACTATCGTTGAAAAACATTTAAGATCCATCATGGAGATTGTTATAAAGGGTTCCATCCAAATAACACTATAATGAATACTTGAGTAATCAGGGAAAGATCTCAGACAATATCCTTTCAAACAAGAGATGCACCAAATTTAATCTGGATTGAGCAATTTCATGTAAGCTAAACTATTTTACTAAAGACATAAAAGGAGATGAGATTTCATCAGGAAGATTGAATGCAGTGACGGAGAAGAAGTTAATGTGCATGCTCACAAGATCAATAGTTAGTGGCTCTTTCAGGTACTTTTGGGTTAGCTTTCTTATCCAACTTGGCATTGTAGCTGAAAACATCATGCTCTGACGCTTCTTAGGTAACTTTTCTAAAATCATCTCCACATCTTCCTCAAATCCTACCGCAAGCATCTGATCAGCCTCGTCTAGAACAACAAACTGCACCTCTGACAAATTTAGGGCACCTCTTTTGAGAAGATCAATAATGCGACCAGGTGTGCCAACCACCACATCAACACCATAATCAAGAGTACTCATTTGAGATGATATAGGTACGCCCCCATAAACACAAATTGTGGCCAAGGTCGGGGCAGATTCTCTGAATTCCTTCTCGACTTGGCGAGCAAGCTCCCTAGTAGGTGCCATTACCAAGGCCAAAGGGTTTCTTCCAAGCCTGCATAATTGAGTAGAAAATGTGAATTCAAAATAAATATGGTTTCTCCCCTAATATGATACTTGCATTTTTGTCCATATTAAGAATAATTTATAGTCTAACATTTAATAAGATCTGAACTTTAAAGGTGACAAAGGAAAGAAGAATTATGAAAGTGGTAAACAAACCCATGTTTAGCGTTGAACCGAATAATCTTATCCATGATAGGAATTCCAAAAGCTAAAGTTTTCCCTGTTCCAGTTCTAGCCCGACCAATCATGTCACGCCCCTGCATTGCTGGTTCTAATACAGCTTTCTGCACCATGCACCATGACACAAAGAAGGTAAAAAAGATGGTTAATTTTTTACACTTCACTCTAGCGGGCAATTAAGAGTCGGAGAAATCATAATGAAATCCAAAAAAACAACAAAATCCAAGGATTTCAGCAAGGTACATCTCTTTAAATTCACAACCCAAATAATACAAACTACAAATGCACAAGTACATAAGCTTGTACAGTTGTACAAAACAGACTGAGCCATCTCAATATGCACTTCTGATACTGGGTTTTGAAATGAGCATATAAATCAGGACTGAAACTTCAAAGTTCAAACAGATTCATTTGGAAGGGGAGTTTATTTACTATATACAAACTTCAAAAAGTCACCTGTATCGGAAACAGCTTCGTGATTCCCTTCTTGGCCAGGGCGGAAACAATCTCCTCCGAAATGCCAAGCTTCGAAATCTCAAGTCCTTCGTCTCCATCGCCTCTAGCCTTCTTCCCCACTACCTTCTCGTCGTCCGAGAAGTCTTCGACCGCGAACTCCGCCCGAGCAACATCAGAAGCCCTGAACTGTAAAGGAGCTGAAGAAAAATGGAAATCCCTGCACCTGAAACCAAATCCAAGTCTCTCAGATACACCAAATGCTCCATTTGGACAAAGAACAGGAGCTTCTTCTGTGGTTGCTTTCGACAGAGAAGGAGAGAAACGAGAGGCTTCGATGGAAATGAGAGCTGTGAGAGACTGCTTCAATGGTATGGAAGCCATGGAAGCTGATCTTCTGAAGAGGGAATTCATCTTGCTGTCGATTCTCGGGATACAAGACCCTCTTTGTTGGTTCTTAGAACAGGAGGTAAAACCCTAAACCCTAAAAAGAGAAACCGAAACTAGGGTTTCTCAAGGGGCAGAGAGAGAGAGAGATCGGTCTACTAAAATAGGCGTTTTCCGAGGAAAATGGACATTTGTGCGAGCGATGAGAGGGTCTGTGACGTCTAGACCTACTTGCGGTTCAAGACACTGGGGTGCGTCCGGGTTTTTCGAGGGCACACTTCCAGACATTAGATCTACATCTACATCCCCTCTAGGCCTTAGATCCCTATATGCAAGAGTTGACTCCATGTCTTTGTTGTTTTTCCATTTTTAGCTATTTAACCTTAAGAGGTTGGCTGAGTGGTCAGGACCATGGCTCCTCCCTCTTCCGGAGTTAGAAATCTTGGTATCAACCCCCGGTTCCCCCCTCTTCAGGAACCGAAGGTTGAGTCCACCTGTGCTACCACCTAGGGGCCACAGGGATTTTATCTGGCTCCTCTCTGGGCTCGGAGGGAATAGTCCAGCCTAAAGGATTGGGAACCCTCCGTTAGCAAAGGAAAAAAAAAAAAATTGGCTATATTTCAAATGTATTTTTGGGGCTGTTGTAGCTAGGCATTTCCATCAGCAGAGAGGCCTCTAGGAGTGTGATTTGGGAGCATTTGAAGCCCAGCAAGTGACTAATTTAGTGGGTGAATGTGCATGCTCATGGAGTCATGGTTTGGCATTTCGTTGAAGTTCTACCCCATGTTTTCCTATATTACATGTCCAATTGTTCTCATGTCTTTAACTGATTTTGCAAGCAGATTTGATGCCTCATTAGTGAAAACTTCAATGGGTTTTTCCTCTCGAATCTCCATTCTAGGCAATGCCCAAACAGCCCCAAGATAGTCGCTGAAATGGGGGAAGAAAATGAGCATGTAGGGTGCAGCTTGCTCAACCAAGGCCTTTGCCGAGTCGAGCGAGTGGATGGCCGGACAGCAAGGCACCTTTCTCAATCCAATTCTGGTTTGGGTCGAGCGCCAGTGAGCCAAATCCTTTGGTGATTTATTTTTTGGGCCTAACTTTGGATCTTGGAAAGGAATTTCCCTGGACCTTAAACCATACCCAATGGGATTTAAACTTGATTTAAAAAGGGACCAAAACTCAAATTGTTTTACTCATGTGATTAACAAGTGACCAGACTCCTTGGATACCAATTGCCCTTAGAATGATGAACAAAGGAACCCATGTTGGGGCCTAACTCGTCGGCATGCTAGAACCTCATCAAATTGATGTGTGCACTTAGAGAAGCCTCGAATGTCGCCTAACTTCAAGAGCACCAAGCATTAGAAAAATCCGACATTCGAGCTCT
Source organism: Umbellularia californica (assembly GCA_028538565.1). Taxonomy (NCBI): domain Eukaryota; kingdom Viridiplantae; phylum Streptophyta; class Magnoliopsida; order Laurales; family Lauraceae; genus Umbellularia; species Umbellularia californica. Next base: position 21,942,145 of record JAPQWN010000012.1, on the reverse strand, counting down.
AAGTGCATATTCACCTAAATGGTGCGGTCCCAACATGTCAACGGATCTAGTATTTGAAAATTAGCCGTTAAACCTAGATTTGCCGAATGTACCCGATTTACTTTTATTATTCGGTTTTCTCATTTTAAACTTCATCTTCATGCCCATTTGACTCTTAGCCTGCTATTTTTAACCATTTTGCCTTTCATCTCCTGGTTTTACTCATTTTACTAAAAAGAATTAGTTTTGTTATTTTGTGTGTTCCAGTGAGCTTCTTCTGTGGTTGCTTTCGACAGAGAAGGAGAGAAACGAGAGGCTTCGATGGAAATGAGAGCTGTGAGAGACTGCTTCAATGGCATGGAAGCCATGGAAGCTGATCTTCTGAAGAGGGAATTCATCTTGCTGTCGATTCTCGGGATACAAGACCCTCTCTGTTGGTTCTTAGAACAGGAGGTAAAACCCTAAACCCTAAAAAGAGAAACCAAAACTAGGGTTTCTCAAGGGGAAGAGAGAGAGGGAGAGAAGTCTACTAAAATAGGCGTTTTCCGAGGAAAATGGACATTTGTGCGAGCGATGAAAGGGTTTGTGACGTCTAGACCGACTTGCGATCCAAGACACTGGGGTGCGTCCGGGTTTTTCGAGGGCACACTTCAAGACCTTAGCTCTACATCTACATCCCCTCTAGACCTTAGATCCCTATATGCAAGAGTTGACTCCATGTCTTTGTTGTTTTTCCAATTTTGGATATTTAACCTTGAGGGGTTTGTCGGACCACGGCTCCTCCCTCTTCCAGAGTTAGAAGTCTTGGTATCGACCCCTGGTTCCCCCCTCTTCAAGAACTGAAGGTTGAGTCCACCTGTGCTACCACCTAGAGGCTACAGGGATTTTATCCGGCTTTTCTCTGGGCCTGGAGAGAATAGTCCAGCCTAAAGTGTTGGGAACCCTCCGTTAGCAAAAAAACAAAAAACAAAAAAAAAAAAAAAAAATTGGCTATTTCAAATGTATTTTTGTGGCTGTTGTGGCTAGGCATTTCCATCAGCAGGGAGGCCTCTAGGAGTGTGATTTGGGAGCATTTGAAGCCCAGCAAGTGACTAATTTAGTGGGTGAATGTGCATGCTCATGGAGTCATGGTTTGGCATTTCGTTGAAGTTGTACCCCATGTTTTCCTATATTACATGTCCAATTGTTCTCATGTCTTTAACTGATTTTGCAAGCAGATTTGATGCCTCATTAGTGAAAACTTCAATGGGTTTTTCCTCTCCAATCTCCATTCTAAGCAATGCCCAAACAGCCCCAAGATAGTCACTAAAATGGGGGAAGAAACTGAGCATGTAGGGTGCAGCTTGCTCAACCAAGGCCTTTGCCGAGTCGAGCGAGTGGATGGCCAGACAGCAAGGCACCTTGCTCGATCCAAGTCTGGTTTGGGTCGAGCGCCAATGAGCCAAATCCTTTGGTGATTTTTTTTTGGGCTTAACTTTGGATCTTGGAAAGGAATTTCCCTGGACCTTAAACCATACCCAATGGGATTTAAACTTGATTTAAAAAGGGACCAAAACTCAAATTGTTTTCCTCATGTGATTAACAAGTGACCAGACTCCTTGGATACCAATTGCCCTTAGAATGATGAACAAAGGAACCCATGTTGGGGCCTAACTCGTCGGCATGCTAGAACCTCATCAAATTGATGTGTGCACTTAGAGAAGCCTCGAATGTCGCCTACCTTCAAGAGCACCAAGCATTAGAAAAATCCGACATTCGAGCTCTAAGTGCATATTCACCTAAATGGTGCGGTCCCAACATGTCAACGGATCTAGTATTTGAAAATTAGCCGTTAAACCTAGATTTGCCAAATGTACCCGATTTACTTTTATTATTCGGTTTTCTCATTTTAAACTTCATCTTCATGCCCATTTGACTCTTAGCCTGCTATTTTTACCCATTTTGCCTTTCATCTCCTGGTTTTACTCGTTTTACTAAAAAGAATTAGTTTTGTTATTTTGTGTGTTCCAGTGGCTCTTGTGTGTGTACCTCATGAGGACTAGTTATTATGCTTGTGTTTGTACTTGATTTCGCTTGCTTGAGTAGTTCCCCACTACATTATGCGTTAATTATCAATGGATTCTCAAGTCGGCACCACTAAGATTGAGCCACCTTATCAGCTTGATCTATCGACTTGGGGTCCTAATTCATTTTAGCCAACTGCAGATTGAGTTCTAGCTAGTGTGATTATTTTTTCCGGTTCTGCAGCCGGAGTCTAGTGCGATAGCCAACTATACTGGCTTACTATATGTATATCTAGTTAACTCCTACCACCTCGTGTAACATAAAATATATAAATTCTAATGTAGTCCTGTCACTTTGGTGATAGAGAATATAGCTTCGTGTGGTTGTCTAGTTATCAATTTACCTTCTATCAGTCTGGTTATGCTTTCTCGTGCATTTTATTACCTGATTCATGTCACACCATCTTTTATATACACGTCATGTTTTATATGCACGTCTTGTTTACTCGCATCCTTTATTTCAGTACCATGTCTTATAATATTTTCCTGTTCTACCCTTGTTTTACACACTTGTAGCTTTTGATCAAATGCCATGATTGATTAGATGTTAATTTAGATATATTGCCAACATGTTTATTATTTATCTCAGTCACATGCTGTAAGACCCCGACCCGAGTGACCTTGATTAGCACTAATTAAGTCTTGTATTAGTTCTAAGCGAGATTAATGGATTTTTGGTTAAGTTGGGAATAGAATAGCTTTTTATATAGCTTTGGGGAGTTTTGAGTGCCTTTTTATTTAGTGGGACCCTTTGGGGGGTTCTTCTAATGATTTTGCGTGTACATGGGGGATTGTTCGAGATTTCGATAATTCGTGTTTCAACTTCGTTTGACTCATCTCATTAATCTCTACAACTTTCGTGTTGGTCCCGTTCCCGTCCGAAACCCCAAAACCCGGCTTTCCTAACACTGAGGGCAAAACAGTCTTTTTACACCAAATCTAGACATAAAATTCGACGTCTCCAAAACCCTTGAAATATATACTTTTTAGAAACTAGATTTGTCGACAATCATTTTTCTCTTCTTCGTCAAACTCATCCAAGGTCCCGAAAGCCATGTTTTAGCCCGACAAGAATTGTTAGTGGTGGAGCTCACCCTCACTTGAACGTTTCCCCTTTTTCCTTTTTCCAGCTCAAAAGTAGCAGCCCAAGCTAGGGTTTTTTTTCTTCTCCATCTTCTTGCTTCCTCTCCTCCCACCTCTACCAAGCTCTTACCAAATTGATCAATGGAGGTCATCTTCTTCTTCCTTACCATGAACGCTCCTTATTGACACCATTCATGAAGGAATCCAGTCCCATTGAGGTCTTCTTGGAGCTAGCTTTGTGCATTTGAAGAACTTCCTTGTAAGCTTCCTCTTCCATCTTTTAGATTTGGGTTTTTCTTACCTTAAGGAAGCTCCATCCTCATTATTACAAGCCCTTTCTTTCTCATTTCTTGTTTGATCATTTAGGGTTTGTGTTTGAGGTTTTTGGAATGTGTTTGTAGGTTGACTTTGAGAGAGTGCGCTTAGAAGCTTGATTTGCTAGCTTGGACCCAAGGCAAGTAGATGAATATATAGATATCTTGAGTATTAGGATGTTTTTATGAGAAATATGGATGGCATTATTATTTTTTTATTCATGTTTATGCTTATGGATTTCATTGATTTCGAAATACACATATGAAGGAGTCTTGTTAGCTCATTTAATTTCTTGGAAATGTTGGCATATAGTCTTTTATTTAACACTTGTTTATGGCACAAATGAATCTTTGTGAATGATTGGTTTTCTCTCTTTCTCTTGTGGTTGAATATGGATGGAAAGGAAGTGATTGGATGGATGTTTGTGGAAGTTTTGATGGTGGATTTTATGGGGTTTAAAGGAGGTTTTAAGCCTCTCATTTAGGTGTGGGAATGAGGCTCAAGGAGATTTGCAAGGGGAAAAAATGAAGGAGCCGAACTGTTCAGCAGAATAGCATTCTGTGACAGTTCGCTCGAGCGAACTAAACCCCATCCAAAAGACAATTGGCTCGAGCCAACTTGACAGTTCACTCGAGCCAACTTGACTTGAACAGGTTCGCTCGAGCGAACCCTTCACAGAGAGCCATTGGCTCGAATGAACTTAATGTCCGCTCGAGCCAACTGTGCAGTGGGTTTGGGTTAATGCAGGAATACTTGAAATGTTCTTCTAAGGCTTGGGAAAGTACTGTTTGGAGCCCCAATCCAATGGTAGGACCGAAAAAGAAAAATGTGAAACTTGATTGAGGAAGAAACCCCATTACGGAGATTTATTAATGACTTTTGACCTTACCAATATGTTTAGGGAGCTCGTAATCGCTCCGAATCGCAAGGAGTACCAAATCTAAATTGAAATCGACATACAAGACCCTTATTCATATTGATTTAATCTCAAACCCCGATGTTTGGCCCGGAAATTTTGGAAATATACTTCTCGAAATTAATACTATATGATTTATCATGCCCGAAACACTTAAATTACAATTGTAGCATTTTGCTAGCCCCGTTGTGCATTGCCCTATGTCAAAGTGATAATTGTGCCTATGAGCATCCCGTCCCGCCCGTTTATGTGTTTTACATCATACAAGTGTTGTACATGTCCCAATTGCTTTCATGTGACCTATGAGTCGACACCACTACGCTTGGACGACCTTGTCGGTCTGATCCACAGACTTGGATGTCCCCTTCCCGTTTCTGCCAGCTGCAGCCTGAATCCTGTCCCGTCTCGATACCCGGTTCGCTACCGTGGTCCCGTCCTGTATAGTTATATATATATTTTCGTTGAATCTCATCATCTCGTGTGCCTGAGATCAACGCCCCGATGTGCTCTCATCACTTCGGTGATAGAAGATTTAGCTTTGTGTGGTTGCCATCTTGTTAGTTCCCTGTTCTTTGGTACATTTACATGCTTTTTGTATTGCATGTGCTTTCTAATAAGTAATACACTTCTTTTATGGGAAAATATTGTTTAAATAGGTTTTAATATTTTCCAAGGAAAGTTCAAACATGATTATATCATTATATCCTTTCACCCGCCTTCCAAACTGTCGTGTCTGACCTATTCTTTGGCACTCAGGTCCAAATGTTGGTTATCCCGAGGCGGAGCTTGAGGAGGCGGCCGGAGAGCCGCAACGAGTAGGAGAGTGGCAGGCTGACAATGTCGTTTAGACAGTCGGTCAAGCCTTGAGACACGGAACATTTGAGGATTATGACTAACGTATTCTTTTGGGAATTATTTTGGTTGTACTGGCCTTTGTTGGCCTTTATTTTTAGGGAGTGATAATTAACTGAACTTTTGTATAAACTTTTAACTTTATCTTTTTGGGAAATGCTATCATGATCATTGCTCACTCTGACACCATATTGTATATCTTTACATTATCAGTCTTGGTTGATGTAAATGAATTATATATTCGATTTACTACACGCTTCTGCACTTTGAATGAAAAAGGCTAAGTATATGTGATATCTTCACCGCGGACACCTGTGGGAAATCATGTACACGGGTGGTATCATATTCTTTATTGATCCGTGTACGCATTAGCCAAATAAATCTATGTATCAAAGTAGTGGCACTATCATCATTCATCACCTGAACCGCCCCAATCCCGGATTAGGTCGGTAGCCCGGTCTGGGGTCGGGGCACATGCTAGACCGTTGTATCTGATATACTACATTTGGTGCTCTAGGTGGCAGGTCCCTCGTCTTGAGCTGCTGTGTGTTGTTGGATGTGGAGCCATAGAATTTACAGGTTGTACTGTTGACAATGTCACTTTGATGTCATGCTTGCACCGAAGATATGGAGCATATTTGGGGGCAGTATTTGTAATTAGCTTGTTATATTTGTATGGCTTATGCTAGTCCTTTTTCCTTGGATTATAATTAATATGCTTTTATACATTTAAGCTTGAACAAATGTGGGAAAATAATTATCCTGTTGCTGTCAGCTCTATATTTTGTTCATATGGTTGTTTCAGTTTGATTATGGGCCATGTATGAAAGCTTTATGTTAAGCGGTTGAGTGTGTTACGAAATCCGATGGCCACAAGCTCTGGTCGCAACGCTACATAAGCTTCCGAAAAAACATTCTCACTTGTGATGGAAATTTGACATCCTCACACATGTGGATCCTGGGGAGAAATATAACTATTACTTAATCCCAAATCACGCTCTCCGAGGTCAAATGCCTGCAGAAGTCTGATTTCAAGGCGTGACATGCTTTTATCAGAGTGGGCAAGTTTATAGGAAATAAAACACTATATAGACTTTAAGACGTGTGGTGATGAATTGTAACACCTATTGTTTTGTTTTGGTTAGGTATAGTTTCATCGGGTTTAAGTTTGCTTTTCAACAGGGGAGACTCCTTGTCTTTTCTTTTCATCTTTGTTGTTGGGGAATTTGGAGGACCAAATCCCTTTCTAGTCGGGGAGAATATAATGTCTCTACGCCTACATTTAGTGTCTTTCTCATGTTCACATCAAAGTTTGAGAGTTTGTCGGCTTAGCACGTGGTTTTCGAAGGATTTTGGAGGAATTTTTAGCTTTTTCGGTGTCACAAACAGAGTTAGCAAGGGAATATGTGCATAGTTAGCCACTGAGGAGCATAAGCAATACTTTAATACCTCTTTTCATTGATTGAGGATCGTCATGCCGCATGCCATGGCAAATAAGTGTAGATTATTGGGTGACTCCTATCCATTTTTCGAAGCCAGAGGACCTTAGAAGCTGAAGTAGTGGTTGAGGTGATTTTCAGTTACAAAAACTCGAAGAAGATTTCAGAAGTTAGGAAATTTTTTATTTTGATGGGCTACCACTAGAGATTTGCTCAAGATTTTTCTGTAACTGTAGCTATGTTGGTGGAGTGGACTCAATAGTACGTGTTAATTTGTGGTTAGGAGTGTTCAAAGTCAGTTTACAGCAATGATGGTGGAATATTGGAATGGACAACGTACAAATGCATGTTGGAAAATTGTCACTTATGGACAAGGTCAGCTGATAGATTTAGAGAACCATGACATCGATGCATGACTTGAGAAAGGTGAATCTGAGGCGGAGAACATAGATTGAGTAGATCGAGGATTGTGACCATCAACCAAGTACCATTCAAGACAAACGACGACACAGATGCATCAAGCAAAGAATCAATTATTTTGATGAACTTTAAATGGCAAGTAGAAAGTGGTGGAGCAGTCTCGAGATTTAGATGTAAAGTTTCAACTATTTAAGGGATGACGCAAAGTTGACATGCGTATTTATGTCGAGAAATAGACCATTGTGCGGAGGATCAAGAGCAACGAGTGGAATGAATAAGAGTGAGCAAGAACTTTTGGGTACATCGGCGAAAGACCTGATTTCTAGATGGTGATCTTGAGTTGAACTTCCAATGTAATGCCCCACTCCACATGCATGTATGATATTGTCCGCTTCTGCCCACGAGCCTAACGGTTTTGTTTCTCGTTAAGCCTCAACCCACCAAAAGGCCTCATGCAAGGTAAGGGTATAAGCTCTACATATAATCCCAGTCACTTTATTCTCTATAGTCAATGTGGGACTCTAGGGTGTCACATCCAAGTTCAATTATGCATGTAAAGGGTATAAGACCTGAATAATGAGTTTTAATAGAAGCACACCATGTAACATTTGGACATGTGGCGTAGCATAGGATCTAGTGTGTTAGCGTATCAAGTCAGGGCTCGGAGATCCACAAAGTTTGTGAGTTTTGTGATTCAGAGCAGATAGGGATTGATAATGTATCTAGATGACCATCCAAGTATTTGATTGAGTCATCCTATGTTCTATTAGGGAAAGCATAGAAGCATGTGAGGAAGCAACAAATTGTTAAGTCATTCACCTCAAAGATTGTGTGTTGACATGGGACCCTAGTTTTGATAGTCTTGACAGAGACGGTAGAACTATTCCGAGATTTGCACGACGTTGTTGGAAGCGAGAGGCACCTGGTTGAACTTCCTCGTTCCACATGCTTTGAATGAGATGACTGGATAATTGGGCGAGACTAGACCCCGAAGAGTATGACAAGTGCATGTTTTTGGGATTTCAAGACTGATATGGATGAAGATTGCCTCTAAGTGAGCTCGTCTACAACAACAGTGTTGCACAAACGTCTGTGACTCCAAATGTAGTGTCGTATGGCAGATGGTATGGAATAGTGCATTGGAAGAAGTCATAACTCACAGTTTTCATGGACTAGCAGTGGTTAGCAAAGTAGTGACAGAGTCGAGATAGGTGATAAGTTTACAAAATCAGGTCATATTGTCATCATTTCATGTGCATTTATGGACTTAATTAGGGCTAATTGCATATAATTATACTCAATTTCATGCATTTCAGCATAAATTCGGGAATTTGGTCAAAATTGGTCAAAAATCATTGAATTGCATTACTTTTGTGAAATTTATGTTTTTCATCTCATTCATCACCCCAAAATTAGTTTTTTAGGTTCAGTGGCATACCTGTTAATTTTGGCGCAATGTGCTATCTTTGAAAAGTTCATCATTTTTTGTGCATCAAATAGGCATGTAGAGTCCCATGCATAGTCCATTCAAATTCTTCACACATGATTATTATTGAAAATTTTTAATTATGTTTGTGTAAGAGAAATTAAGAGCGGGACCCGTATTGGTGAAAACTTGAGAGAGAAATGGTGGGACACCCTTCATGGTGGGCCCATATATCTTGACATCTTGGTGGAGTTGGAAAGCTTGAGAATTATTAAAGAGGAAAGAAGAGACTTAGATTAGGAAAGATGGTGTTGACTTAGTAATTCTGAAAGTTTTCAAGAGAAGTTGACAAGTCAAAGTTGTAAGAAGGAATTTCAAGTAAAGAATGAAAGTGGCAACCAAATCAAGCATGAAAAGAGTCCAATCATGTCTTGGGCATCCAACATGGGTCTCATACACCCATTGCACATCCCAACATAGAAGCTCCTTTAATTGCAAATTATTTTCAGATTTTCTCAAGAGCAACAACTTAAAATGATCATAACTCTTAAACTGAGTGTCGGATCAGCTCAATCTACCCACCATTGAAAATCTCTTTTCGAGTAGATATCCGTGGAGCCCGAGATTGCATCAATCGAAGTTGTAATGAGGGAGATATAACCTCGGGAAGTTGGCTGCTACAGTTTTAGATGGGAATTCAAAGAAATTCCAATTTTAGACAAGTTTCCTCTTCCACTTAATCAAGCAATATTAGAGAGAATTTCTAGGACGCTCCAAGGAAAGTCTTGTCCTCCAAGACACTCAATTTGGCAAGAAATTCTCTACAATTCAAAATCTTTCCATGTAAGAAGCATTGCTTGGGAATTAAGCGAAGAATCCAATTCAATGAGGAAACAAATCGTAGCAAAAGCAGGTGAAAAAAAACTATATATCTATATATATATATATATATATATATATATATATATATAATACCTGCCTCCTTCATGGAACTCCAAGCCTCATTGCACAATAGAGGACGTACATCCATCTCTATCTATCGCCTCTCTTTCTAGTCCCCTTCTTCACTTGACTTTCTAGTTCTTGTCTACACTAGTTGTTCAACTTTGTATGTGGAGGATGAAGAAAGAGAAGTGCTCTTAATTTCATGTAATTTCAAGTGCAAGGAATAAAACGAAGGACTTTGATTGATTTTGCATGTGATCAACCTCTTCAAATTGGTACTTGATTTTTCATTGTTCTAAGTTCTTTGATATGTTGTTTTTGTGAAAGATACATCATATGCTTAGGATTACTCAATGAAATTTATGATTTTGGCGAATTAAGGAGATCGATTTAAAATCAAGTTTTCAATTTTTCCTATCTCTGTTTAGAGGGAAGAGGCCAAATTACCCTTATTTTCAATGCTTCGGAAATAATGGTGTTTTAAGTGCTTGATTTACATATTTTTCCGCCATTTATTTTTACACTCCTTTTGTTTTTATTTTCAGTTAATATTCTGATTATTTTTATTACAAATTCTTGACAACTTATATATTTTCATATTTAGTAGAAACTTTCTATTTTTGTTACTTGTATAGTCTATGGTTGGAAAGTGTTTTTGTGCATACATCATAATTAGAAATTGCATTAGAACAAGCTTTTCTTGCTGAAATTACAATGTTAAATGACTGATTAAGAAGGTAATTTTCGGACCTGGTATTGTTTATTTGAAATTTGCACATTAAAAAAACTACAGTGTTTCTGCAGTTTTGGTCTAACTGTTTTAAAAGTGCGTGATTTGAAAATCAAGAAAAATAAATTATTTTTCCTTGAAATTTGGCTGAATTAAAGTATGGTGATAGGGATTTGAAACCCCAGAATCTCAGAGAGAATAACATCTGGAATTGTGCCAACCAGAGGCTTAAATATGGATACGTACCCAACAAGGTCGAATCAGATTTCAACAGCATAATTGGTTCAACTAGATATCTTTAGATGATTATATCTTTTTCGTTTTAAGTCATTTCTCACTTATTCTTTTCTTCTCTGTGTTCATGCATCATTAGAGTATTGATTCCAACCATTAGACTTATGTTTAGAGCATCATAAGCAGGTCGTATAGTCTAGTGAAAACAGGCTTGTGTACAAGTTTTTCCATACGTAAAGATTTTTTTTACATTCATCAGATGTCTAGATTTGCATTGTTTGCATTTAAGGCCTCATAAATCATCCGTATTTACATTGTAATTTGTTTTGGTAAGTAGGATCTAATTTAGGAAATTTTATTTTGATTTTTCTTATATTAAATTGGTTGTTTTGATGAGTTTGTTGTTCTTGCAGGTTCTAGTTAGTATAGGGTTGAATAGCTTAGGGTTTTATTAGTTTATGTTTATTTTCTTGTTTGAAAAGTTGTATTTATTAATTTTCAATATTTGGACAAGTTTTGTGTAATTTTTTTAGTTTTTATTTAGGCTAGATTTAGTTTCTAAATTAGGACAAGTTAATATTGGAAAGTTTCTTAATCAACATTACTCCCTATGGATCGACTTGGTTTCACCAGTTATTACTACAATCGCACCGTTGTACTTGGGGGTCTGATCAATAGGACAAGAATGTCTAATGATCGCCAAGAGTCGGCTGAAGAATTCTACGAAATAGGATGACCTAGCGAGTTCTAGTAATTTTAGGAGAACCGAAGCTGAGCAGTTGTTTAAGATTTTCACGATCTAGTGTGGGAGTAATATCCCCACTTGATTTTGAGTTTATTTTAGTTTATTTGGAGGACCAAATGTTCCAAGGGGGGAGGAAGTAAGACCTTGACCTCTAATTCTCGTGATTAGTACTTGTTAAGTTGTGGGTTAGCTCTCCAAGTGAGATTAAAATTTAATTGAGTAAGTTTGTGGGCTACAATTGGTTTTTCCTACCTTTTGGGAGTATTGAGAGGTAGTGAACCTAGCTTGATACCCAGGGTCCTAACTCAATTATAAGAGTGATATACCCATACACTGAGATCCAACTGAAAGTTCGAAGGCGCAAGTATAACAATGATATACCTATGCACCAAGAAAAGAAATTTATAAAACAAATGAAACTAAAAATAAAAAAGCTCCAAGGTAAATATGAAAATATCACTTTTCATTATCTTTATAAAACCTTATTAGCCTGTCTGTCTCGGGTTCCTTGAGTGTATGGTCTCAATCTAGTGGATGATGTAAATAAATTGTTTTATTTCTTAATTAATTTATATAATCATGCTTTTTATTCATGTGATGGATAGTATTTATTTCATGAGATGAATGGTATTTTATTTTATTCCTTGTTAGCACATGGCCAATACAATATGACATAATGGTTAATGAGATGAACCGGAACCCACAAGTATATTACATGTGATCTATATGTGTGGATGAAATCCACATACAAGAGACATACATCACAAATCTTATACTTGGATTGATTCACAACCAGTGATGAGATTGGGCATCTCATCTAATAAGGTTACAGCATTATAATCACTATGAGATAGTGTGAATTGTCTCAATCATCAGAGTGTAAGACTCTGGATCATTGTGTTAGTACATCATATGTACTGAGGGACCATGAGTTGTACCTTATGCAAATCTGTCTTTGATCTAAGGACTGATCTCATAATTTCCTAACAATAGGCTTTTAATCCTGAAAGATTAATGAACTCAAGTTCTTGCTATATATTTACTTTGAGTCACTAATGAATGAGGCCAATTGTAGGTCAACACCTTGGTGTTTTGGCTATATGGTAGCGGGACTGTGGGAACATATAATTATCAAGACGGAATCTATCCTCTTATAGATATATCCCTTTGTGCCAATCAATGGATTTATCATTGGTAAGTGCACACCCATCTCAATTAAGAATTAATTGGATGGTATTGATGATTACTGTGATTAATTGGGTCACAAGGATAATAAGATATTGATATAATTTGTTGGGTAGATTTAATCCAATTGATCCATGAATATAATTGATGGAGGGGCCTCCTTGTAGTAATAGGGAAGATTAGGGTCTTCTTATAATTTATTCCCAAGACTGGAGTTTGTTTCATTTATTTAATGGAGTTATTTGCAATTAATTGTGGGTCCGGATTGCACATGAGATGTGGAGTCCAGATATCCCAGTTGGAGCCAGCTTCTAAGGAATCCCTAGTGGTCCCCATGCTAGCCCTAAGAAAAGATTGTTTTTAATCCAATTTGAACTCTTAAAAGGAAGGAGGAGTAGGTCACCTACTTATAATAGAAATGAGACTTCTAATTATAGTAGTAGAGGAGGTTGCCAAAGCATATGTATATATAGAGGAGAGGAGGCTGGATGTCCACCATGCTTAAACGCCTAAGCCCCTCTCTCTCTTTTTCACTCCTCTGGTTCCCTTCTAGAGAGTCTAGGGTTTTTCTTCTCTTTGGAGACCCCACAATTCTTCTTGAGAAGATCCCTAATAGAGGGTCATAGCGTGGAAGATCAAGAGGTATTTGGAGATCCTTCTTGCTCTTGTGAAAGAGTTTCTCAACAAGCCAAGCAATCAACTTCTTGATTAGAGCACAATTGGGCTCCCAAGGTTAGATCTACATCATTTCTTTTGTAGATTTTCGTGGTTGCTTGTTGCTGCTGTTTTCTATCTTCCAGATAGTGTTATTCTGATCTTGATACATGAGAAAAGGGGTTTCTGGCGTTATGGTTACTTGATCCCTACTTTAAGTGGGCCAAAAGTTTTGAAAACTTTTCCGCGAGGCCCACCTGCTTCCAACAACCCACACACAGATATCCAACTAAAAGTTCGAAGGCACATGTACAATAGTGATATACCAACGCACCAACAAAAGAAATTTATAAAACAAATGAAACTAAAAGTAAAAAAGCTCCAAGGTAAATTTGAAAATATCACTTTTCATTATCTTTATAAAACCTTATTAGCTAGCCTGCCTATCTCAAGTTCCTTGAGTGAGATGCCCTAAATCTATGTTCACTATTAATACATGTCCAAGTCATGTAAGTGGGAATAGTTATTTGAAATCTATACAGCAAATTAAAATAATATCACCCTCTTCATTACCATTATACAGATCTGTATAAGCATGTCAGAGTCTCAGGTTCCTAGTGTCAGATACCTCAAGTTTTTATTTAACAGTAACATGTGTCCATGTCATGTAGGTAAGTCTAAGTAGTTTCCTCAAACCTCAATGAGTGAAATTATTCGATATAAGAAGACGCCACTAATGTAGGTGCCCATTTCTTGTTTTACATACGACTTTTCATATAAAGAAAATACCTAAAAGCCTGTATACTAATGATTTGTTGGGTGTATGTCTTGTATTTTAATTTGACCGGATTGGTTCATTCGGTAGGCCAATGACCAGATTTAGTGTCATGGGTATTTTAGAAATTATATCGGAGCTTTTTGTAGGCTAAAAGAGGGTTCGTGGTAGGCTAAAAAAGTGGAGATTATATATTGATGTAATGTGTAACCTTAAATTCTATGAAAGCCGAACCTCATTGGGCTTTTGCATAGACGTAGGTGAGTTTGTCGAACCACGTAAATTTGTATGTGATTTTCTCTCTACTTGTTGATTACGGTTATTCACGCTTCCGCACACGCACACACAACAAGTGGTAGCAGAACCCCAACATGATTACCCCCTGACATTGTGAGATTGGCCGATATCTATCCTAGCTTCATGTTTTCATTAATTATAACTACCAAGGATGGAATATACTGAAGAGTTTTTTATGATTAGTTTGACATCGTTGCATGTATGTTCACCAGTATTGCATTCCCTGTCATCAAAGGAAACGTTTTTATAAATTCAAACAATGAAGCATATGACAATAGCAGCAATAGATATGGAAAGAAGGATGGAGGCATTATCAATTCTGAACATTGCTGATGTTCAGAAATTAACAGACAAATTGAAATATACGGCGAAAAATATTACAAATAAGCCAAATAATAAACAAATCAATTCCGAGACAGGTTTATCCTTACTTAGATATCAAGATTCACTCACATGTTCTATCACTAATATCTGTTTAATTGGTGTCCTGCACAAACGTAAGGTCAGCTATAAATTTTCTTTTGCCATGTCTAATCTACTTGGTACATAAAATCAAAAACCCATGCAAGATTTTGGCCACCATCAGTTTTTTTTTTTTTTGCCGACGGAGGGTTCTCAACCCTTTGGATTGAACCCTCCGGACCCAAAGAGAAGCCGGGTAAAACCCCTGTGGCCCCTAGGTGGTAGCACAAGTGGACTCAACCTTCAGTTCCTGAGGAGGGGGGAACCGTGGTCCTGACCACTAGGCCACTTAGTTATTAATAAATCAATACCTTTTCAATGAATCAACTTGGGGCAAGCCGGTGAGGAAGAATAAAGCAGAGGAGAGATTTTGGCAATAGCAGAAGGTTTACACATTCTCTGGTCAATCCTTCAAATCCCGGTGACAAAGAACTCTCTTAGGAGTCACCTCCATATTCAAGAAGCAAATAGAATCACTGACCCTCCGGTTAAAGTGGTGGCCGACATGGACAGTTTTTCATTGTAGATTGTTTAAGTTCTCCGTGTGTGGGTCCCTCTGGTCACCTTGATTGTATAAAATTATTGCCCTATCACCAATTGATTTTAGAATAAGTAGTTAGCACAGTGGGGCGTAAGGGGGCTGTGCTGCGGAGGGATACCACTTGACAGTAGGGTGCAGGTTCTTATCAAATAGTGCATTATGTTTTTACCTAACTTTATGTTCTCTCTATTTCCTTTATGGGAGCCTAAGTAAAGTTATTCATCATTGTAAGAGGCTAAAAGCTCTCTGCAAAGATAATTACTAAAAGCGCTGTCCATGTTAAATAGTCCATGAAAAAATGCTAACATGGAGGGGGGAAATCCACGGCAAAGCACGATAAACATGACGGCGGCGTTCTATTTCTTTAACAACACACAAGCTGACAAAGAAAACGAGCATGACAATGTAAGTAGAAACTGCACACATGTAGTTAAACAACATTATCTACCATGCTTCTTTAACCTGAAGATTTGAAGATGGGAAACCACATGAGTTTTAGTAGTGAAACTCAACTGCATTATTCTGGTATTGCTTACATAGAGAACAACTCAGTTGATGAACTTAGGTATGCAACACCATTGCTGTGTTGGAGCCTTGGGGGTCTTTGGATCCAATTTACAGACTACTTTGTAGACTGGCTGATTTTCAGCACAATATTCAGCAACATATTCAACTAAATAGGACAATTAAATATCAAACTGTATTGGAAAAAAAAACCATGAATCTTTGGAGAGCCTCACACAAAACCTACATTTTGCCCTCTTGAAAAAATCGAGTTGAATTTATAACGATTAACCAAGTTCATGATCAACCAACCATTTTTGCCACCAACTTTTCTTAAACTCAGAGGATAATATATACCGAACCGGAACTGAACTGACCATGTTTAAAATTTTTAACCAATGTGTTTTCTTTCATTAGTGACACTAATCTCTTAGAAGATTCTAGCCCTTACATCACTGATTTTAGATTCAAACTGTACTTAGCAAGGTCGAGTGTGAATGTGTAAGACCACCATTTCATCTTACAAATTGATGGCTTCTTGACATATCAGTGTATCTCCACGTTCCTTGCAATCATTTCGTGTTGGTTTGACAGAGACTGAAGAATTGTTTTAAATGAGTGAATCAGCATATGTTTCACTTTTTATTTACTCTATAAAGGTTTTTTTTAGGACCCACTAGAATGGATGCTAGTCTAATCAATCAAATCAATGCAGCGGATGTAATCAATCAAACAAGATAGAACTAGCAAATAAATCTACCAAGCAATCACCACAAGAAGGCAGGCACAAATTTAACGTAGAAACCCTTTCCAGGGAGAAAAACCAGATATAGAAAACAAGATTTCACGAACATTTACAAGATATACTGATAGGCTCCTTTACCTTAATCTGTACTTTGACCTAAGGACCGAAGTTGTTCTTGCACAGAATCTACTAATACGACTTCCACCGTGCACTGTTATCCTTACTTGATCTCCTCACACCTTGCTAACCAAGATGATCAATCTTTTACAAGGGGGTAGAAGCAACAAAACCTTCTACAGCGTCCATTCAGAACAATCTCTCCATAGCTCTAGAGAAACAAGGAAATCTCTCTTAGGGTATTCTAACCTTAGATCAAAAGAGAATTAACTTCTTGTCTTGTGTCTTTGAGTTGAGAGAAACACTCAATATATAGGCCTAAGTTCGTGCCTTAGTCTTCTAATTAAACTCCAATCAGAATAGCAAGCCTTTTCCAACTAGTTAAAAGAGTTCTGATCGGATCGGATGTTCAACGCCACGCTCGCTATAGCGAGCTGCCTCACTGTTTTCGGCCCTGACAGAGTTTCTGTCATGTTTGTCTTTAGGCCTAACACACTCAATGCCAATTAATGGTCTGATGGACTTGTGAAAAAAGGTTGTATTTGCATTGTCAGATTGTAGACAAACTGAAAGTAAAAGCCTAAATTTATCCATGTTTTGTGTTGAAATGTTCTAAATTTAGTCATATTTTGTGACTGGAATGCTAATAGACATTGACTTTATAATATAAGCTTTGAACAAGTAGAATTGGAGGTTCAAACTTGAGTCCAATTGGGATCCAGAATTGCATAACTACCTATGATCGAGAGAGTAGAATTTTCTAATGTAGTAAAGTTTTGTTTTCTATCCTCCAACTATAAAGTGGGCCTGAATTATATAAAACCGATCACTAATCTATAATTGACGTACAGTATAGTATATGTCTGCAGCATGGTTTAAAATCTCGGTCTCGGTTGCGGTATCGGCCGGCCGAAAAACCGATATGATATCGGTATCGGTCGCGGATATCGGTCCGTCGCGGTGTGAATTTTTTTTAATCCAAAAAAATTTACAAAAATATCCAAAAAATCCAGAATATTAGAAAATACTGGAATACAATATTTTTTTCCATTAGTAACAACAATAAATCAAAATCTCGGTCACCTAAAGTTATGAGTCCTGTCTGTGTCTCAGTTCGCTATCTTTTTTTATATTTCATATAATGCAACCATTATTGATACTCATGATCAATTTATTAGTGTAAAATATAAGAAAATAAAGATAGCATATCAATCATCATTTAATGCTAACTCAATCATCAAATAAGTTGTGAAATTCAAGAACCAGAAGATGACACATTAAAATCAGAAACATAATAGTGAGATAGATAAATCATAAAGCACTTGGGCATCAAAAGGTTCATGGTTCACCTGAAATTAGAGGGGACTAGTACTAGGGAGAGATTGATGAGTATGAGTGTATGACAGATTGACAGCCTAATTCCAAGTGGAATGTCGCCCTGGCTCGATATCATCATCATCATCATTTCTTCGGTATTGGTTAAAAAGATATGCTCCATACTGTTGCGCAGCACTACCATAGCCATGACCATATTCATATTGTTCTTGGTAAGATAATGAACTATCCTGATCTCCTGTGGATTGAGATGGCTGGTTGTAGTCAAATGGCATGAGGGGCATATAAAGGTCGTTGGCTAAATGGTGGGTTAAGCCTCCCTTGCTCAATTAACATCTGTTCAATAGAAATAATCGGTGTTGGAGAAGTGGGTACCCAATTAGGGTTATATAAATAACCCTCATGCTGTCCATACATGGCACCTTGTTGGCCAACATAACCCCCATGCTGTCCATACATGGCACCTTGGCCAACATAACTCCCATGATGACCATGAGTACCGGCGCTACTACTACCCCCTGCCTCAGTCTGTCCAACAAATGATTTCTATACTTCATCTAAAAAATTAAAAAAAAAACCACATGATAAAATGCTTTGGGTTGATTTTCTCATACCTTAGATAATATTTTCTTCAAAAAACTAATGTGGGATTTGAAAATGTTGAAGAGGGACTAGGGCTGGCTAGGTTGCTGCTATGGTTGGAGAAGAGAAGAGAAGAAGAGGAAGATGGGGAAAAAGTAGCAAAAAATAGGGTTTTCAATCATTTTATATCATCTCGGCCGATATTTTCAAAATATTGGCCGAGATATCGGTTCACAGCGAGTTCATCTCGTATCGGCCGAGATATTGGGATTTTTTGGGGATATTTAACCGAATTCGATATCTTGGCGAGATATCGGATCGGTATCGGCCGATACCGAGTCATATTAGCCCATATGACTCGGTATCAGCCGATATTTTATACCATGGTCTGCAGAACTTGAATGAAAAGCCTTGTTTTTTTTCACCCAATTAATGTTTATGGTGAACTGTTTTTAGGAAACAACATTAGATCGAACATCTTTTACATCACAATTCTTTATGCATACAGTTTGTAAACATTTATGCAGAGCTTCCATTTCAAGTGAGTCCAAATGTTCAAAGGAAGTTCATGATACAAGTACCAAGAAAAGAGGCAGCAGGCAAATGTTTAAAACTGACTAACAATCTGTAATAATTGTATTTCTATAGCCATTTATGGACATTTTTCTTGACACTATATTAATCAGAGTTGCAACTTAGAACCTTATAAGGAATTTATAGCCAAGTCAATAATAACAACAACATACTAATTTCATTAAATGGGACTACTGGCAATAGGCTGAAGTTTGTCAACATGACTTGTCAAAGTATGATGGTTTTGAACTGCAAGCCATGTCTCAAGTAAATAGGCCATTGACTCAATTAGGAAACTTATGTTTTTTCCTTTCCATTGCTTTTCTTTAAGAGAGGGAGTGAGAGTAAAATCATCAATAATCAGTAAATGTTAGGTCCTCATGTTAGTTTCACCAAATATATTGATAGGCATCATGATTGGATTTTATAGATCAGCTCTGAGTTATATCACATGGAAACTCAGCTTGAGGTTGAACTTTCTCACTTTGCAGCCCCCATCCCCCTGCCCCCTCGTAGAGAGAAGATGAATTGCAGCATGCTTTCTTTCTAAATGTACCTAAAGTACGTGCACAAGAAGTATGCGTCCCATAAAAATCATGTTTCACATGTAGGATCTAAAAAAAAGGCAAAAGGAGAGAGAATTAAAGAGAGCGGGCGAGAGAGGGAATCGCAATGATAGATAAGAAGTGTCAATGGCTATGGACAGAAGTTTATTATTGATTTCGTACATGTGTAACTAATAATGTATTAGGCTAAGCTGAAAGTTAGAAGGCAAATGATAAGTTATCATAAGGTGCACACTGGGGAAAAAAAATTCAAAACTAAACAATAGAAGGCAGAAAGACTGGCTAAGGTAGTTGATAACTAAAAAGACCAATTAGGCTAAAACACAAAATACAATAAATTTTATGCCCAAAAGAATTAAAGGAATAGTTGTATACCAATTGAAATTTGTAGAAATGCAAGCAGAACATTTTGGCTCAACATTTTCTCTTTAACTTTCCAAACTCTGCATGTGACTCCTAAGCAATGTGTGTCCAAAATAACCATAGTAGTAATATGAAAACAACAAACAATAATTAACATTAAGAGGAGCATTTGTCGAAAACATTAACTACTTTACTGTCAGGACATCTAAGCATAATCCCATATGAAGCATAAAGTCTTAGAAGAAAAAAAATAAAGGACAAAAAAAGAAGAAAGAATCTCACTATATCATCTTTCTTGACTGGTTACAAATGGACACAAGTAAACTCATTTAATTAAACTAAAAAACAAAAGTTGCTAATTTGGAAACATCAGGAACTCTATATATCGGGCTAACTCTCTCTTTCATAGAGGGGGTGCGATCCATATTGACAATGAGAAGGTAGGATGAACTCCATTCGGAAAGAGTGGTTGGGTAGTCTTGTCTTCCATGTCGAAAATGCCCAAGTCTAAACAACTACATGTTGATTCAAATAAATTAGTGAAATATATGCGGTTTCCTTTGAATCTTGGAAATTGGCTAGCCATTACAACCACAGAGGAATTCTGGCCAAGGAAAATTACTCGTTCACCTAAGCTTTCCACCTCCACAAGGTTCTTCTTATACTCTCCAGTTTTCTCGACTTGTAACTCGTAAACCTTAAAACCTATCGTCCAACGACAACCATTTTGGTCCCAGACTTTCCCCTGCCAAGGAATGTTTCTCATTAGAATAAACAAGCTCTCATCCGTTGAGTCTGCCACCAAATACATTCGTAGACAAAGCCATCCCTCTTCAGTCCGAGTTTCTACCTTCTCAGTTAGAGTTTCTACGTATGGATGGGTGGTGTTGATCCGGATAACTCCGATACTTCCATCAGCAGCAACTACAAAGAACTGCCCTTTGTGATATATTACATCGTAATAGAGTTTATCTGAACTTATTATAGTCCACGCCTCATCTCCAATTCTGCAAAAGGCCAATTCCAATGAATTGTAAACGATTGTGACTGCTGCTGCATCGTCGGACATAGCGGCCTTACGTATATTGAGTGAAGTTGTATGGTAGTGGTAATTGGCTGGAGAGTCACTGTTTCGAAGGATGAGACTGTCAGGGAGTTGCCATTCAATCCTGCGCCAGGGATGGAAGAGTTTGAGATTCTTATCACTATCTATATCTGTAGTCATCAACCACCCACGCGCATCAGCATTACTGAAAGACCCGCAGCAGTGCTTGTAGTGCATCTCTCGGAGCTTGATTGCATCGTAGATAGTGTTGTCGAAGACCCTAAAGAAGCGTGGAGGTTCGGAATTGGGATTGGAAAGCATCATTAGCCATGGCAGCTGATTGCTGCCTGCAATCCATTTAGAAACAGAGAACCATGATTTGCATACGACTCTCATTCGGATACAGTCACGTAGGCTACACTTATTGAAGATCCAATACAATACATCTTCATCCAAGGCAAGCTCCTTCAATCGCTTATCCAAAGTTTTTTTCTTCTTTCGCACAACCAACCGCTTGTCCATTGAAATCAATGAAAAATAATGAAACTGGAAGGTAAAAAGGTGAGGAAAGAAGAGAGGTATTTATAGAACAAGGGAGAGAGAAGCACTGAGAAGGAAAAGGAATCCGACAAGGAGTGAAGAAAAGGAGTCATTACATAGATGAAAAACGGACAAGCTTGCCAATTGCCATCCTCTATACTTTTACAATAGGAAACTCCACTTTTTTTTTTTTTTTTTAGTAACATCTTGCTGATGTTAACTCCACCGACTTATGTTGTTTGGATCTTGTAATTAAAGAGTCCAAATTTGACTCTATATTTGTTTGGATCATGTCCTTTTCATTCTCAACTGCAAAACCACAAGCGGCAGATCTAGGGTTTTTGTTTGAGGAGTGCCAACCTTAATAGATAATCAACCCTTCTACATGGACAAACTTTTTGGCATGAATTTGTGACAAACTCCCATGTGGCACAATCCTAGAGGTGCTTTTTCCCCCTCTCTCAAAAGTGGTATAGATTTAAGGTGGACATCAATTTCTAATTGTTTGGATTGCAATTACGGGCCCCACTAACTAGGGTCAGAACTTTCTTCTTTTTTTTTTTTTGGGGAGGGGAGGGGTTTGGCCTCACTTTTAATTTCAAAAATACTCCTTTAGATGAATGTGTGAAATTTATTTTACAATGCCCCCCAAGGCATATATCCTACTTCCTACCCTACCACTAGCGGATTAAAACTATGTCAATTAATCAGAGTCTTGTTTCAATGTGAGGTTATATAATTTCTATTTTTCCATTTCGATATACTCTAAAATAAATATTTGGATAGTTTGCACTTCTTCAATCTTTACTATTTACATTCATATCCTCTTGGAGCTATCCTTTCTCTAACCATGTGCTCAAAAGATCTTTACCCTAAAAAATCCTTACTTACTGTCTGAGGCCACCAAATATAGATTCAAATTTGTGCTGCCCCCTTATCCAAGTGACCTCGAAAATCCTTACTTTCCATTATTATTGTCTCCACCTATTCACCGTCCGCCACATCACTGCGGGGAGCCAGCCATACTTCCAGTCAAGGGCTACCCGCGGTGACGTGGCCTACCCTGAGTGATCTACTTACGGTCACCTTGCCCAGACCCACTCAGAGGATCCCGATTCCCTAACTAATTTCCAAGGCTCACTAAAAGCATCCGTTTAGGCACTAAGCAAGGTCCAGTTTGCAAAAGCCATCAAATCCATTGAGTGAAAAGTTCATGATTTGCGCTTGATGGCTCAGACAGAGTAAGCCAAATAAAGTCAACAACACATTTGCTAAAAGGAAATCAAGGTAGGACCCAAGCCACCCAACAAATGACCGAGCACAAGCCATATGAGCATTGACTCAACAAACTAAGGCCCAGCTATGCTCCTGCACGGTCATTGCGATGTTGGGGATTACCAATCTTCCTTTTTGTGTAATCTCTCTCTTGGGAGGGGGCTATTTTAATATGCCCCAGTCTCTTTTCCTCTTTTATACAATTCTTTTTGCAATTGAGCCCCAAAGATAGAACAGAATAGGAAAGGAAAGGGCCGAATGCCGCTTTTGAAATTATCCTTTTTTTATTTATTGGTGGGATCCATAGTCTGAGCCCACTTGTAAAAATATAAAATATCGGCCTATCTAATTGGAAATAGGGCTTTAGCCAAATTACACTCTAAGAGGAAACAGAACCCTAGCTAAACTTCAATTTAAAAAGAAATAGGCCCTGGCCAAATTTCACTTTAATAAGTAATAAAGTTGTTGGTAAATCTCAATCTAATAGGAGATGGGCCCTAGCCAAATTTCTATTATTTTTTGAATTTTAGGTATTCTTTTATTTTTAAATTTTCTTGATCATTTCTCGATCACATTTTTTCTTTACTATACCACACTATTTTATTATCTAAACTTGGTAAAGGAGTAATATGTTATATCTGGGTCGAGGTATATTTGTATGGTAAAGTAAAATAAATGTAGATGTCACATCATAGTAAAAGATCAGGTAAAGAAAGAAGAGTTATAAAGTATGTGGTGAAGTAAAGTTGGAGATAGAAAGAGTGGTACAATGATTGCTTTTTGTATCGACTTTACTTTATCACACTAAATCATGGTTTTATCTAGTAAAGAAAAAGTGGCAGTAGACCTTATTTTACCACACTACATTTTTATCCAATTATGATAAGGGAAAATATGTCACATTTGGGTCAACTTGACTTTACTTTCACCTTTACTTTGCCACTTTAGCCATCCATTATGAAGTCTCGAATTGATGCGTAAGAATGTTCAATATATGTCTTTAATTACCCACTTCAACCTATTGCATTCTGAAGTTCATATATTTTAAGGTTTTGGAGTTTGGATAGATGAGAAATTAGCTACCCACTCATGAAAAATCTGAATTCTAAAAAATAAACGCATGCTCTTACATGAGTTTCCACAAGATTTTGTTCCGATAATAATTAAGCTTTTTATGAATATCTTTACTTTAAAAAATACGGAATAAAATAATGTAAAATATTTACGCATTTTCGATTCAACAATCTCAAGTGGTATTGACATCCATTAAGTAAAATTTAGAAATAGAATCATATGGAAGTTTGGTAGGTAGAACCCTAAGGGCATGTTTGTGTAGAGGTAAATTTCATGGAAAGATGAAATTGCCACATCAGCAAATTCGATGGTTTTTAAATACTTCGGAAAAGGTTTTCCGAGGAAGTCAAAATTTCACATTTGGTGCAAAAAGTTTTTCCTCGATGAATTGGTGCTAATGTTGTTTGGTGCGGTTGCGGATTTCTTACGGAAACTAGTGTTTACTGTTTGGTGCATATATTTTTCGCGGAACAATAACATAACTATACAGTGGTACTGTCATTTATAAATTACTTTCTATTTACTCATTGTTCACACCTCTATGTATAAACCCCTGTAAATAATAACTTTTCCTAAATCTATTGTTCCAAAGTTAAAGGGTGACATATCTTCTTCATGAAATTTTTTCTCAAGAGCACCAATCACCCACCTTAAGCCATAAGGTTGACATAATCACCCATCATCGATGTCTCTCAAATATTATATTGATGTTTAATGTTGATGAGAGCTGAATAGCTGACTGTGTGACCGGAGCCAATTATGTGTAGTCCATGCTCGGTTCTTTTATTATGATCGGATCATTCAAGTAATCGGGTAAATAAGCCAATTCTCATTACCAAATATGTAATTGAGTAAACACTCTACTCTTGTTTCCTTGAATTTTCAATCAACCTATTCATCTATCCCTCCTTTTTTTAACTTGTACATTAGCTCTTTAACCATGTACCTGATTAACAGGATACCTTCAATAAATGAATTTAGTTTATTCACCAAATTCAAGGGTCTCACCATATTCACAACCTTTCAGTCAGTTTTCACTATATTTAAATACAGATTAATATTTTATACAAAAAGAATTTCATTAATACAACTGATGTTCTCACAATATAATTACACTAAAAACTAAAAAAATAATAACCAAAAGGTTTTCCTGATTGATATCTAAGACCATCAAGCCATAAATTGTCTACAAAATCGGATGCGTTTCGCCGCAGTTTATAAATCTAGCACACACTTGCAAGTGTTGGATCCACTATATTTGATGCTTCCACGTACTTAGCCTGTTGCAATGCCGAAATTCAATTGTTGGCTAGAGCATCCACATATGCATCTGTTTCCAAAGCTCTTACCACCTGTTTAATTTCAAGCAATGCCATTATTTGACAAACATTGAGTTGAAGAAATTGAAATCAGATTATAAACTAGCATTAGTCAAGCGGGAATCCAACTTGGATCTCTTACATAATGACCTTGACTCGTTAATTGTATAAGTATCATGTCATACAGATCACTTATAAAGTACATGCAGAATAAGTGCTAGGTAAACTTTACCATAAAATGGGAAAAAACTAAAAGCAATACATAACATTGTCTAAGCCACCAAAGTTGTTCTTATTTGCCCTTGAACTAGAGTCCTATGGAATTGAAGAGATGAACATTGTATCTTAACAAAGCTCTGCAGCATGTGCGCCTGTACAAAAATCGAGAATGACAAAGCAGTGAAAAAAGTCTCCGCATTATCAATAAAAGGAGCAACACTGTGACAAAGCTTGTACTAAATCAATCATATGTTGAAACTTACATAACAGTAAACACAATTCATGAGCATGACTCATGTTCTGATGAACTATTAGCCATTCATGGGCAAGACTCATGTCTTGATGAACTGTTAACCAACCACCATCAATACTCCACCATTTCACCTGTGATAGAAATAATTCAACATCCACAATTGTAAAAGTTAACCACTACATATTAAGGTACGTAACTTAGTCAAATAAAAGTAAATAGTCTCAACAATCCACTCCAACACATTCCATGAAGTTCTAAAAAATAGATCACTTAAAAATGATACCCATCTCACATTTGTTGAGCAATTGCAACTTGTAGCTCATATACATATCGAGTGTCAGCATCACTTGAACCGGATCCAACTTCCCTTCCCTCCTCAACGCACATGTCTTCATCAACATCCATCTCTTGTGCATTCTCTTCCATTATCTCATCAATATAGTTCCATTATTTGATGTGGCTGTGCATGAGGCAACAAGCAACAACTATTTTTGCTTGTGTCTTGAGAGGATATCGTGGTGATATCTAGGGGTGAAAGTGGGTCGGGCCGCCCGCGGACGGCCCGTTATAGGCTCGGCCCGAGCTCGGCTCGAAAGACAAAAGAGCCGAGCTAGGGCCTAGGAGGAGGCCCGCTTGCTTAAAAGGGCCGAGCTCGGGCTTGATGAAGCCCGGCTCGTAATTATATATATATGTACACTATACAGTAGATAATACATATATGATATAACATAATCCATAAATCCTAAACCTTAGTTTTAATTCAATATCAATAATCTCTAAACCCTAAACCCTAAGCACTAAATAATCCATAAACCCTAAACCTAAGCGCTAAACCTTAAACCCTAATTTTAATCCAATATAAATAATCCCTAAACCCTAAGCACTAAATAATCCATGAATCCTAAACCCTAAATCTATATTAACATTGACCTATATCATTATAAAATGGGTCAGGCTCACAAGCCGAGCCTAGGGCCTCAATCAAGCCGGGCTCGAGGGCCGGCCCTACTTAATAAGAGCCGAGCCCGAGCCAGGATTTTTTAGGCCCTCTCAAGCTCGGGCCGGGCTAGGGCCAACTAAAAAATACTAGGGCCGAGCCTAGGGCCTGTCAAAGCCCGGCTCGGCCCGACCCACTTTCATCCCTAGTGATATCTGTAGGATGGGAAAGCGTTGCTTTAATACTGTAAAAGTACGCTCCACTACATTTCGCAATTTAGAATGTCGTAAATTAAAGAGTTCATTGGGTGTTTGTGGTGCTTGTGTAGTTGACCACTCTTTGAGATGATAGCGCACTCCCCGATGCGGTGCAATCAATTCGCGGGTGTTCGTATAACCCCCATCCACCAAATAATATTTTCCTAAGAAATACATTCACTCCATTAGAATATCCAAAATATTATTGCTTATTTCTTTCTGCAACAATGAAATAATCCTTATCTTCTAGAAGAGCTGAATTGGAATTTACCCGTTGGAATATGAAGCATATTATATGATCTTCTCCACAAAGCATCATACAGTATTCTAGAGTCAGATGCTGACCCTTCCCAACCAGCAAATACGTATTGAAATTGCATATCAAATGATACAATAGCCATGACATTTTGTGAGAGGAAACCCTTTTTGTTTCGGTAGCGTACCTGATTTTCTAAATGAACCCATGCAAGTATGTGTGTGCCATCAATTGCTCCAACGCAATCCTAATGATAAACATAATTTTATTAAATTCATTGTAAGAAATCAACATAGTTTAAATCACAGTTAGATTACTTTAAAATACGGGTTGAAGGTTGGGTTCGTACCAATTTCTTTTGGAGTCTCACTTCCTACAATCTTAATATAATGAGGGCAAACCCTCATAATCGCACTCAACACTTTGTTGTAGCACCTACTAATAGTCTTGCCAGAGTGTTAGAATCGATTCTGCTTCACTCGATTACGCTCATTGTGAGGAATCATGGATAAAAAAAAAAAAGGCAAGTTGCTCCTTGACCGTAACATTTCGTGAGTCGAATAATAGACTTCTTTGTCTTAACTCATTTGACAAATTAACAAAGCATCCCTTGCTCACTCATAATAGATCAAAGCAACTGCGCTCATGTCCAATCAATAATTCATCCACAAAAAATTCGCCTGTTAAGATAGAGTTATGAACTCTTTCTCTATGGGCATACAAATAATAGTACCCAAGAACACAAATAAGAGCCATAGCTTAGGCACAAAAGAAAAAGAACTCCATATCCTCATCCATTTCATAGCAAAATATAATCTACAACAAGTAGCACATTAAGAACAAAGTAATATAGAATTGTATGTCATCATCTTGGTGCATATCAACCATATAAAACATGTCAACCATATAAAGCATAACAAATATATAAAACACAAAAACCATATAGAACAATGTATATATATATATATATATATATGAGAACCCCTCTCCTCAGCTCATGCGCAGGAGAACATCCGCTCAAGCGTGTGATGCGCATGTGTGACCCATGAAAGAATCCAATGACTTAAAGCCCGCCGAAAATTTTCGAGGCCCGCCTTTCAAGTCTCAATCCCAAATGAGAAGCAAGCAAACCCTATTCCTCATCCCATCTTTGAAAGTTCACCTCAACGCTCTCAGAGATCTCTCCAACCTCGTCGCGGCGACGACCGATGCTCTCTCTGATCTCTCCAATCTCATCGCAGCGACGATTGGAGGTGCTTGTCCCGTCTCCCTCGTCGTCGTCTCCTCTGTGCGACCCACTCTGCTCTTCCATCCTGTCTCCCTCGTCGTCGTCTCCTGTCTCCCTCGTCGTCGTCGTCCACTCAAAGTTGTGTTAATTTCAGATTATTCCTCTCTCCTTCCTTCTCCCATTTTGCAGGTTTGATAGTATTCCCCCTCTCAGATTCTTCCTTCTTCCTTTTTATTATTTAGGTTTTTTTTTTTTTCCATTCTGGTTTCTTTTTGTTTTCCCCCTCTCAGTGTCTTTTTTTCTATTTTTTTTGGATTTGAATGCTCTTTCTGTACGTTGCAATATGGTTCTGTTTGTGTGTATTTTTTTTCGTTTTGATTTCCTCGAATTCATTTTCCCTGTAGTGGTCCCTCAGATGCCTTTATTTCTTGTACATCTGATTGTCTCACTTTGTATAATTCATCCACCATATATCATCGAACGGAATCGCCAGCCTCAAGCCAAAAAATGGGAAAATTGGTGCCAAATAGATAGTCGACCCTAAAAACTCACCTAACAAAAAATCAGTGAGTCTGATTGGAAGAACAGGTTACAAAATGGTATGATTAAATAATTAAGTCTTCATTTTGGCCTACACTATTGATTTCTATATGTTTTTTTTTTTTGTTTTTGTTTTGGTGGGAGAGTTTATTTTGGTGTTTTAAACTACACCAATGTGTTCATGAATGTTTGGCTAGTGGGAGGAAATGACTTTTAGTGTTTTGATGGCCTTAACTAACAGCCATAATCATACTTTATTTGCAGTCTAATAAGAAGATTCCCCCCATGAGCATGTAAAAGGAATTTTTTTTGGTGGTCCCATATCCGGTTGAGATTAATTTTTGATATCTTATACTGTGCAAATGAGCTAAAAATGGAATTGTAGTCAATGAATAGAACATGTATCCATATGCTTCACTGAAATAACTACATATTCCTAATGGTTGACATCCAGCAACAAGAATGTCAATGAGTTGGGATCTGGTCACAGTGGCCCCAACATGTTCCATACCCATTTTTTTTTTCTCTTTTTGAGGTTCAGGTCCTTTAAATAATCATGTAAACATGGATCTATTTCCACCAAATAAACCACAACAGGAGTGGTCCATATACATTCTTATGGGTCATGTTGTAGGCAACTTGGGTGTTTAGATCTTTGTCATCTAACAGGGGAAGGTGTTGAAAAGTGATGGCTTGGTTTGTTTCACAGAATTAGTTGAATTTTGCATTTAAAGCATACCAATGGCTCTTTCTGTTTATTCCTTCAAAAACTAGTTTTATTCCATCATTGATGAATGCCATCATTGAATTGGTGCAGGGTTTTGAATATGGAAGTGTCCTCATCCTCATCATCAGCTTTGCATTATCCGGATGTAGATGAGAATTTGACATAAAAATTGGGAATGTATTTTGAGGATTTAACGAAAGCATATGAATTTTACAATGTTTATGCAAAGGCGGTTGGGTTTAGTGTAAGAAAAGATTCAACTCGTACTAAAGATGGGGAGGTAGTTTGGAAGCGATTTTATTGTTCAAAGGAGGGTAAAATGGACGAGAAGCATTGGATTGACAAGGATGTTGTTCAAAGGCGTCGCATGGAAACACGAGTTAATTGTAAGGCGTAGATGCAAGTGAAAAAAGAAAAATAAGGTTAACGAAGTGTCGAAATTTGTTCCTGGGCATTGCCATTCCCCCACTACTACTCGCAAACGATTCATGTTGAGGTCGCATCGGTCTATTCCGGAAACAATGAAGCAACAAATAAATACGTATGATACTGCAAATATTAGAAACAAGCAACAAATGCAAATATTCAGTTCGCAATCTGGGGGACTAGAAAAGATCGGATTTACAGATAGAGATGCTAAGAATCACCGCAGAAATGATAAGGAAAAGAGAAAGGGGCTGGATGGTCAGCTGTTGTTTCAACTCTTTGAAAATCGCAGGGAAATGAGTCATGGATTTACTTATAACATTGAGCGAGATGCAGAAAAGAAGATAACACATGTTTTTTGGGCAAATGGAACATGCCGTTTGGCATACAAAATTTTTGGTGATGTTGTAACATTTGATACAACATATAAGACAAACTGTTATGGGCTAATTTTTGGTGCATTTGTTGGTTGCAATCATCACGGTCAAACAACGTTGTTCGGATGTGGGTTCTTACCGAATGAAAAAGCAGAGTCTTTTGAGTGGTTGTTTAACAAATGGCTTGAAGCCATGTCTTGTGGCCCACCTAGAGGAATTATAATGGATCAAGATTTGGCAACGACAAAAACCATAAAAAAAGTCATGCCAAACACACGTCATCGGTATTGCCTATGGCACATTTTGGATAAACTTCCATCGAATTTGGGAGGGGTTTCCATTCACAATGAGGGTTTGGTTGAAAAGATTAAAAGTTATGTTCATAAATCTGATACTCCTCTCGAATTTGAGAGTTCTTGGAATGAAATCATGTCAGATGCTTCCCTTGTGGACAATGATTGGTTGAAAGCTATGTTCAACATCCGTGATATGTGGGTTCCGGCATATCTGAAGGATATTTTCTTTGTAGGCATGTCAACTACTCAAAGGAGTGAAAGTATGAATTCATTTGTGAAGCAGTATGTTGAGTACAAAATTTCATTGATTGATTTCATATTGCGGTTTGAGTCTGGGGTGGAACGATTAAAATATCTTGAAAACAAGGAGGATTTCGAGTGTAGTAATGGGAAGCCTAAATTAAAAACATGCTCACCAATGGAGAAACAAATGGCCAGTATCTACACAAGGAGCTTATTTTATAAGTTTCAAGAAGAGTTGTTCATTACCTTGTCAATGGAGGTTGATGTTGTAAATGAAGATGTTGTCAGTTGTATTTTGTTGTGACAAGTATGATGGATGAAAATGATAAAAAAAGAGAGGTTTTATGGAAGAAAGAAGAGATGCATGCATACTGTTCTTGCAAAAAATTTGAGTTTGAAGGCATACCGTGTCGTCATGTATTGTCTGTTATGGTGCATTTAAATGTAAGATATTTACCAGAACGTTACATCTTGAAGCGATGGACGAAGGGAGTTGTAAAACTAAATTCTATTGATAACGATGGACTGAAATAGAAAGTTGTGGCTCTGACTCGTTACTGGGTAGACAACGCTACATTTCAGGTATTTTTACTCCAATATTTAACGAAGGTTGTCAATCTAAAGAAGGGTTCGAAATTCTAATCAATGCTCATGCTGAAGTACAAACGAAGCTGCGAAACTTAAAATTGGACATCGCATCAGAGGCAAGCATGCACCCATGGAAAATATTAGATAGTGATGTTGTAGAATATCAAGAACCATCGCATGTTGTACCAAAAGGACGCGCGAAGAGACTCAAATCATCGAAAGAGAGAGCAACAAACGCGGTGTCTCGCATGACAAGCGAAATTGTCCTGTGCTACTGAACAAGTATAGAGTCTATGATTTTAATTTTTAGCTTCTTTTTTTCCTTCCATCTTGCATATTAACATAGTACGTTTGACATATAATCTCAGGTTGGTTGATAATGTTCCAAACCAAACAGAAGACAATACCTATTCAAGTTCAGAAGGCTCTGAGTCTGAAATTTCTCCGGTTCTCAATTAAGGGACTTCTCCACTGGCTGTTTTTATGATCTAAGTCTTGACTGCATTTTGATGAATTGGGTGAACACTGGAGATGTTGAAGCAGTCTGTTTGGAGTCTTGAACCATTAATGGTTTTCAATTAATGTGTTGATTTGATGAACAAATTTTGTGTTTTTTTTTATGGTTTTCTGAATAGATGTGAGATGGCAGGGTATTCAATTCCATTCATGTAATTTGATGGAAGTTATGATGTTTTTCTTTTTGTAAATTGATGGATGGCAGACATGGCTGTAACTCAATTTGGTTGTAAACTAATGGATGGCAGGCCAAATTCAATGCTGGGTCTCTTCTGTTTGTCATTAGTTGATGCTCTCCCTTTGATGAGAGGAGTACAATTTGATGGTCATTTCTTCAACAACGCTTTTCATTTCTTCCATTTTTGCATCAATATGGCCACTTCCTGTATTTGACTTGGGAATCCATTCCGACGTAAGTTCATCCATCCAAATTAGAAGACCACAACCTTTTTCTCCATGCAATAAAATGCATCACAGTAAGCCATAATATTGTAGTCAAAAGAATACATTAATGGGTGATGTTGGAATCTTAACTTACATGCAAATCCGGACATTTCCAAAGTTTGCGACCAGGGTTGGATGTTGTACGAGAAGTCTTTGGAATCATAGTCCTGTATCCGCATGGGCACTTTGGAGCCCATTCAAAGTTTTGTAATGAAACGGACGATGACCTGCCTACATATTCTTAACCTAATACGTTAATTCATATATAAGATTTTCATGTTAAAAATAAATAAAAACTTCATATCACATACTTGAAGATGACATTAGAATCACATAGGATCAACTGGGCACTCCTTTGAGTAATGTGGGTACTCCTTTCAGCTGTAGCAGTGAGCAAAGCGAAAAGAAAAAAATGACTTTGTTCAGTTTATCAGATGTTTTTTCTTCTTCCTAAATAAAAAACACATTGCACCAGATGATAAAAAAAACCGAGCGACATGAAAAACCTTAATATTTCTTTGTATGTTACTGTAGAATTGTCAATGTCCCACATATGTTTTCTCAAAGGGTTTTTCACTTTCATCATCTAGTTGTGCTTCGAAGTCAAAGGCTATGAGAAGCCACTGCATATAAAATTAATAGTAACAGAATACAAAAAGAAGTATGATAGAATAATAAATGGAAGGCAAAACAACAATGATTCAAACACAGTAGCCTCCACCATCATTACACAACTAATATTGACATTGCAATAATGATAGTATTGACATTGCAGGTCTGATAAAAAGGAAGGAAAAAAGAAAGATATTACTCAATCCCATTTCATTATGGAAAAATAAATACTCTTATAAACACTCAAAGTCAAGTGCTGAATATCATTCGCGAATGGCATAGGGGATATACAAGCTCCTGATTGGTCTACCAGGGGAATGGTCCGATATCTAACCAACTGCTCACACAACCATTTTCACCAAAATTATGCCAACTGAAAGTTGATATCCATCCAATCCATCTATCATCTTCAGGTGGTCAAGAAAACCTTTTAGAAAAAACCCATAATAAACTCCTCAGATTGAATCGTAGAAATTGCCTATTGCAATTCTTTCACTAGTAGCCCATATTTTAAGGTGGTTTATCAGCTATCTAATCTGGATTGATCAAAACAGAATTCAATCTCAAAAGTACTAGGGCTGATACTTGATACCATTTGACAATACTCCAACACCCAATACGACCTGCCCTTAATAAGCTCTTTCAGTCCAAAGTAACCATTGATCTTTTTTTTCTTTTAATCAATGAAAGAAAGCATAAAGTGATTTAAATTAATGCCAGAAGTGATATCATATCTCTACGGTTCAACTGAAATAGAACCTCAGACAAATCCAGAATCACTCAAATAAAAGGTAGCTTGATTATAAAAAAAAATAGAAGAATAAAAAAATAAGGAATTGATATGGCTATGCAAATAACCACCAAAAATGAAGAGGGACCACTACTACTCACCATAATCCGGTAGACGGATTGACTAAAAAAGAAAAACCCATTTTTTGTAGAAACATATAGAAACCAATTTAAATATAATCAAGGAGTTCAATCAAACAAAACTCAAATCATGATATCTTCGTCCCAAACAGCAAATAACCCACAATAGAAAAAACATCATAACCAGAAATTCAAACATTTCAACACCCAAATCACATCAAATTAAGAACAATTTGACCCAATTGATGATTAAGTAAAAACTAGAAATCAAAACAAAAACATTCATTACCTTTTCCATGAAAACCTTACTGGGTCTCATGAAAAACCCATTTCCAGAGTCATTCTGTTTGGACCCAGTTACACTTCTGATCACCAAACTCTTTCTTGGGATTGGGCGGTTCCTTCTGTCAAAACCCCAGTTTTTAAAAACGATGGAAGAATTAGGAAAAGATAAAAAGATGGGTTGGGTTGGAATAGAGATGAGGAGAGAAACTCAGAGACGATGTTAACATGGTTGTAGGTAAGTGCGATGGTCGAAAACACGATGAGATTGTGAAAGTACGGAGAGAGGAAGAATCTGAAATTAACACAGCTTTGAGTGGATGATGACGACGAGGGAGACGGGATGGCAGAGCAGAGTGGGTAGCACGAAGGAGACTACGATGAGGGAGACGGGATGAGCGCCGCCAGTCATCGCTGCGACAAGGTTGGAGAGATCAAAGAGAGCGTCGGTCGTTGCTGCGACGAGGTTGGAGAGATCTCTGAGCGCACCGAGGTGAACTTTCAGAGATGGGATGAGGAATAGGGTTTGCTTGCTTCTCGTTTGGGATTGAGACCTGAATTGGGCGGGCCTCGAAAATTTTCGGCGGGCTTTAAGTCATTGGATTTTTTCATGGGTCACACGTGCGCATCGCACGCTTGAGCGGATGTTCTCCTGCACATGTGTTGAGGAGAGAGGGCCCCTATATATATATCTATAGCAAAGGCAAAGTTTATGCATGTCCACAGTTGAAAAACTCTCTAGTCACTGAGAGGCAAAAAAGTTGGATGATTGTATGCCATCCATCTTTTAAATGCATATCCATAGTTTTCTGCCACGTTGCAAAGAAAACATAAACATGGCCAAAAAAGCAGTACCACAAAGTTTTAGGTTCCAAAAGTGCCATGTTTTTACAACTATCTTGTTTAAGTACATGGCCAAAAATTTGCTACATTCCAAAATCTTCATAACGCCACATCTCCCATCATCACTCTAGTCCAAGTTGACTCAATATCCATGGTTCACGATCACCAAGAGGCAACGCCAGAAAATTTTTGCCTTCCTCTTAATTTTTATTACGTTAAGTGCTTAAAAATATATAAGATTTGGAAGTCCAAGATCACAAAGTACATCAATGCATTTTTCCATGTCTGGACACTCTTTCGCTCTTTTGTTTGCATAATCAGACATTGCAGATGCTATCATTTCCACTACAACAATCAACGCTTTACCCATATTTGGTCCATTCTTCGCTAAATGGCGAGAAGTCATTGTAGTACTTAGCTGGCTTTACTTCCTATTGGTGCCTGTGGACATATCAATATCCTCATCTGCATTATCTTCATAAGAATTATTCATATCATCTGCTTGCGTCTCTTCTTCAGCTTGGGTTTCTATAGGTTCCAGATCATTGCTACCAAAACCATATCTACCATTTGCAACGCTGTTACCAAAGATAATGGCTAGAGAAACTTAGTCTGCGAAAGTCTTGTTCTTATAAAGAGCTGCCTTAGGACGTGCCTGCAAGTGATTAAAAATAGTCCATAATTGTAACAAATTTTCATTCACCACGTTAATAGGAACCATAAAAAAATAGACGTATGAATTAACTCACCGCCACATATTCTTCCCAGACCTCCGGCTCAGTTGTCACCATTTTTCTCATATCATCCCATCCAAATCCACTAAGATCTAGCATTGTTTTCAGATCTCCATAAGTATTGTTCAATGTTTTAAACCTATTTTTCAATTTATCCTTACTAAAAAAGGCACCATGATGAGTCTTCATTTCCTTTGTCAATAAATTCCATTCTTCACAGGTAAAACCTCCTTTTATGTCGTGCCCCTCTTTACATTGTTCAACCATAAGTTGGATGAGTGTGTCATCTTTCATTGGCGTCCATTTCAAATTTTTCGTAAGAGGAGCGAAATTATCATTTGTATTTTACCATACCATCCCTACAAATTTTAGTGAGGATGTGAATATATAGTATATCAAATTTAAAATCGATGTTTCACCTTAAAAATGATAATTATTAAGGTATAGATGCTCAAACCAGTATGGATTACAACAAAATCATGAAACTCCTAAGAAACATATTCATGTATCAGCATTTTACATCAAGCATAGTTGCTTCTTGCAATTGTCACATGTTAGGCTCTAAAGCATAGAGATTGGTAAAAAAAAAAAGAGTTGGATATTATACAAGGCAAGAAATTTCCCATATTTTGCAAGGTATATCCTTGCAATTTGATGTGGGTAGATAAGAAATCATTTTCTTTCTAAGAGATGTCATGTCCAGACTTGTGTTTTCTTTCTTTTAAAGATCTATGAAAATAAAAGAAAAGACCCAATTTCAAACAATATGCAAAATGCCATAACATGAATTTGCAAAAGAGGCATCATAAGGATTCCATTGATTTAGAAGACCATATCCATATTAATCAAATTGCAATTTCCGTAGGTCCTAATGACTTAAATATTTACATCATAAGGATCTTGAAACTCAACAGCACATTGACAGTTCAAATCGCAAATAGAACCATGGTCCTAATGACTTAAATATTTAAATCATTACACTAGAAATGAAAAGAGATTGATCAACTCGATTAGTTCGCCAACAATTGATCACAAGTAGTAAAAACTGTATCTACTTCTCCATAACTTGTAAGCTTAATAAATGGCAATAAATATTATAAAGCCATCAAACTAAAAGCATAATAGGATGATAATCACATTGAAATTAAACAACACCACAATACTAATAAGTCTCAAATCATAGATACAATAACCATCACAAAAATAATATTTAGATAATCAAATAATAGTTTATTAAAAAAACTAGGCATGGTGGTGGTTGTTGAGACAATGTGGAGAAAAGAGAGGGACACGATTGTTGGGACAGGGTGGGAGAGAGAGAGAGGGGGAGGGAAGAAAGAGGTGGCCAAGCGGGGTAGGTGGCAGGGAGTGCTGGCTAGATACAGGGATGTGTTGCCATGACAGGGTGGAGAAGAGAGAGGGGGAAGAAAGAGGTGGTCAAGTGGGGTGGCTTGGTTGTGTGTGGTGGTTGGCCGCAGGGGAGTTGCTAGTGGTGTCATCCAAACGGAGCTTGGGGCGAACTCTTTGGGACTGGGAGGAGAATAAAGGGGGGGGGGGGGGGGGGGGGAGAGAGAGAGAGAGAGAGAGAGAGAGAGAGAGAGGCTGCGTCGTGGTTGCAAGCACAAGGTGGAGAAGAGAGATAGAGGGAGAGGAGGGTTCACCTACAGAGCGACGACTGCCGTCCAAATTGGTAGCTCTCGTCGATGAAGGAGAAGAGGGAACAGTGGTGCTAGGGTTTTGCATAGGAAATGAGTAGGAAGTGCGGAAGGGAAAAAGCTGACATGGCAAAAAAGTGACTTTATGGAAAACTGCTGTACTAAACACATGAAAAGTAGGTTTTCTGCGGAAAGCTGCCTCCTTTTCCATGGAAATGGGGTATACAAACATGCCCTAAGACTTTTGATGACTTTAGCATTTAAGAAATCTTTTAGAAAGTGTTTGTGCAACGCCTTTAGCCGTGGAAATGGAGGGAGGTAAGGTGCTCACATTTCCATGCTTTCCTCAGTGTCGTTTGGTGCTACGACGATTCAAGGGAAGAAAGTTAGATTTTGGCCATGTTTTTCACGCTATAGGGGATTCAAAATTCCTACCTAGAGGGGTCAGATGGCAAGTCAGCTTGACTTATCTCGTTAGAGGATATTGCACATGATTTATAAAAGCCTTTGGTCTTTCGTAATCAAAGTTTAAGGGGGCAAGAGGAAAAATTATTATTTTTTAACTCAAGGAACAACACTTTCAATTTTCTTTCAAGAATAAATAGGTCAAAGAAATGGAGGGCCTTCGTACTATTTATCTAATTTAACTATTAGTCGGTGGAGATTTTAATAAAAACACAAAGCATAAGAACCCTTGTGAAATTTGTGCAAACAAAGTACTACTTTGTGAAAAAAAAAAAAAAAACCATTAAAAAAGGGTATCCAATCTGGATTCAAAGTGGTGCACTTATAACAACCTCCACAAGTGCTTGCCACTTGAGCTTTTGCATATATGTGCAATATTTGATCAAAACATAAAATTTTGGAGGATTTACCAAAAAAAATCCCCTTAAAATAGCGGATGAAGAATTAAGGACCCAAAACATCTCTAATATCAAGAAAGGACCTCCCATCCAAACTCCAACTTTCATTTTTCATTTGTAAATGAAAACCTAATAGCGGAAACCCTTTGCCCAAATCGACCGAAATAAGAAACGGAAAAAGGAAGAAAAAGAAGAAAGAGAAGATAATTGATTAGATAAGGAACCTTCCCCTTCGTTGCCGGTCCGTCGCCTCCTCATCCCAATTCTATTGCCATCTCTAGCTTTGCGGCGATGCCTTCACTTCATTTGCAACCCCTACCCAAATCAATAACCCAAGTCTGATTTTTAATTCGCTGTCCATCCATTGTTTTTCAGTTTTATTTTTTTTCCTTTTGTGGTCATCGTAGCCATCTATTGCATTCTTCTCAGCTCTCATTGCCTCTTCCATTTTCACCATCTTTCTTTGTTATCATCACTTTTTCCATTTTCCATTTTCACCACTCGTGCACCCAAGTAATATTTTCTTAAACTTTTTTCCCATAGAGAGCACTTTTTTTTTTCATTGATGTCTAGAGTTAAATTGGGGTAAGATGAGTTGATTTTTCTTCTGAAGTTAATCTTCAGTCCTGTGATAGAAAAAATGAGAGTGTAGACTTTGTAGAGTATTGATAAGGCAATGAAGAATCTAAAGATAACAATGAAGAACACTAATGGGGGCCACATGGACGTAGCCTGTCTGGCAAGTGGGGTATTTTGTAATTTTGTGATGCTCATTTTGTGACCTTTTAATTGTCATTTTATAAACTCAAACAAGTTAATTTGTTCCCTCAAAATGAATAATTTGTAAACTTGTAAAGATCATATGATTTATTTGGAAATGGATGATTTGTGGTTATACATGTGATTTTGTTGGATGCGATATTTAAGTTTTCTTTGTATTTTGACAGCTGGACAGATTGTTAATGAGGATCACTCTTTGATGGCTCAATTTTGTTAATGTCTATCATTAGAATGTGGTGGTTGTTTAGTTTGAATG
Organism: Umbellularia californica; assembly: GCA_028538565.1. NCBI lineage: Eukaryota > Viridiplantae > Streptophyta > Magnoliopsida > Laurales > Lauraceae > Umbellularia > Umbellularia californica. Next base: position 21,902,844 of record JAPQWN010000012.1, on the reverse strand, counting down.
TAGAAGCTGTTATTCTTGTTGATGGTTATAGTTGTTAATAGTTGTTGATATTAATGGGGAATGGGTTCTAATGTGGATGGTTGTTGTTCATTAATATCTATTTTTATATTGTAGATGGTTATTGATTTGTGTGGTATGGGTTTTTCATTGAATGTGGACGTGGTTGGTTGTTGTTTTGAAAGTGAACCAAGTTGTTAATGTGTTGATTTGAGTGAGGAAGATGTTAATATGGATGGTGTTGATTTGAATGAGGAATAAAATGTTATATAAATGATGCTAAGTATTCAACGAGGAAGAAGTTTTAAATATAGATGGATCGTTGATATAAACAAGAAACAAGTTGTTAATGTGAAACATGTTGTTTACTTCGAATGTGGAACAGGTTGTTCTTATTGATAGTACTTGTTATCAATTGTTTATGTGAATGGTGAATGTGTTTGGTTGTTGTTTTGAAAGTGAAATAGGTCCTTAATATCACCAGAAGTTGTAGATGATGATAAGTTCTCAAAGTGGTTCTAAATGTGGATGACTTATATCTATGTGGAACATGTTATTATGAAACATGTTATTCATGTAGAACAAGTTTTTCAATATAGGTTAATGCGAACGGATGTTTATATCTTAACTTGTGGTAGATTTATTTATGACATTATTTATGTGAATTGTTTATTGTTATTTTTAAAGGAAAAAACAACTCATTTATATGATGAACAAGTTGTAGATGATGCTAAGTTAGTTATGATGAAAGGTTCAAAATTTGGATGCTTCATATCTATGCGAAGCAAGCCGTGACTGTGGAATATGTTGTTCATGTGGAGCTTAATTTTCAATGTGAGCATGTTTTTAGAACATGTCCTACAATGATTGTTGTTGTAGATGGATAATTTGCATAAAAATTAAACAGATTTTAATTAGGATGATTCTAAATGTGGGTGGCTTTTAGTCTATATTTGAATGCTCCAATATTTGTTCAAAAGAAATTCAATGCAATACAACTTAGTTTTTTCAAATGAATATATATAGTTAGGGCTAAATGTTATTAGTACATATTCGTTGATATTGACTAATTTTCTTGTTAATGTTAATGAATTATTTGTTGACATTGATGAACATTTTATTTTACAGTGTCAACTAAAAATTGGCTAGCAATTCAATTCATCAATATTGATGAATTATATACTGATATCGATGAATACTTTGTCGACATCCATGAATACTATATTTTACTTTGTGAACTAAAAATTGGCTAGCAATTCATATTCGTTAATATTAACAAATTATATGTTAATGTCAATGAATTTTTCATTGACGCCGTCAACGACGACTACTGTGCTTTACGATGTGAACTAAACAATAGCTATTAGTGCATATTTGTTGATATTGACAAATTATATGTTGATATCGATGAATTTTTTTATCGATGTCGACGGATGCTATCTTACACGGCGAAGTAAAAATTAGCTATCCGTTCATATTTGTTGATATTGACAAATTTTATGTTCATATCGACAAATTTTTTATTGACGTCAATGAAATCTCCGTCTTACACTGCGAACCAAGGAAAAGAGATAACAAGATGGAGACGAAAGTAAACAAGGCAATGAAAAGATGAAGATGAATGGAGAAGGTGGAAAAAATGAGAAGGAAAGAGGTGAGTGCAACTGTTGAAAAAAAAAAAAAGGATATAAATGGGAGGTTATGAAAAAAGATTTAAAAAAACTAGAAGATGCATGAGTACAGTGACGAAAAGATAGAGATGAATGAAAAAGATGAGAATAGATGAAAAGATGGTCTAGGGTTGGAGATAATTAGAGAGGTGAGGGTTCGGTGAATATAATTGAGAAATCATGAGTTTTGATAGTGGAATGAAGAAGGATGTGCTCCGGCACGTTTTCTTCTTATTTTCTTCTTTTCCTTCGTCCTCTCTTCTATCGATTTAGGAAATAAGGGTTTTGTTGACATCAACAAATTAGAGGTAGAATGGGAAAAGGAGAGATTTGGGTGAGAAGTCCTCCTCTGATATTAAAAATATTTGAGGTCCTCATGAGTTGTAGTTCCCATTTTTGGTGGGATTCCTTGGGTAAATCTCCATAAAATTCTCATTCGGAATAACCCTATATTGGTGTCATAGCCGACCTGAACCAGCCCGACTCAACCAAGTCAACTTGATGCCGACGTACAGGAATTTTATCCCATGTTCCCCACACCAAGTTCACCATCTTATCCAATTTGGATATATTCTTTACATTTTTTGCCAAACTACATTTTTTTGATAGAAAAATAAATAATAATAAGTTAAGTGAAATGAAAAGCATATTTAGGTAAATTTAGAGTGACTACTCCATGAGTTGAGTTCACTACATTCATTGGAAACAAAAATTTGCTGAATCAGTTTGATTTGCTAGGTTTGTAGCACCCTATAGGGAGTCTTCCTCTAGCAACTTCAGAAAATATGATACAGGAAGTATCCAACTTTAGAGCTTTAATAACTCCATCTATTATCTCCATCTCAATTAGAGGCTCATCACCCTGAATATTCACCACAAACAATATGGTATCCTTGTTCTCAAGGTTTTGTAGTGTGCTTCAATGCATCCCTGCAAATTAAACAAGAACTATCACATGACAAACAATTACGATTACATTACACTATATAGAGCTAAACATGGGCAATGAAAAACAAGAAAGATCAGCAGACCCAACAATAACAAACAATATGAAGGCCATGTTCGGTATCTCTACTCTTCTTTTGAAAGACCCAGTCAAAATAGAGCCATTAAAAATAGAGCCATACAAAGAAGAGGCTAAAATAAAAAAAACATGTTTGGTAATGCACAAATCTATTTTAAATAGACCGTTTGGTATGCCCTTTATTTGCCTCTTTTTAGAGGAATTTGCCTCTTATTAGAAGGGTATTTATGTCATTATCTAATACTTTTTCACACATCAAGTCATCAATCATCAAGCAAAATGTCTGGCATAGTGCCACTCATATATTTAAGATAGAAACCACACTGGCCTACAACATGCAAATGGACAACAGGTGGGACTCCTCACCAACCTGAATCTCAGGTTGCATTTGGGGCAGGTTAACCCACCTAAATTGCAAAATGGCACTTGGCAACCCAGTCCAACCGGCCATGTTCTAAAATTGGTTCAAGACAGGGACCCGATTCCGATCAATCCACTGAAACCCCTAATCATATGAAGCCAGGCCAAAAGACAAAAATACGTACAGTTTCCAGGGGTCTCTCTGCATGAGTGGCCCTGGTTCAGTAGTTCATACTACATATATGATGGTCCCACAGTAAGAAAGAACATCTGAAAATTTCACAATCCCAGTTCACCCAACCTTATGCCATTCTCTACTTTTTTTCTCGATAACTGTAAAATTTATTGCACCAAAAGGAGAGAACCGAAAAAGGCAAACACAAGCAACACCACGAAATGGGACAGATTTGTTGCATAAGCAAATAAACCCATGCAAATGAAGGCAGAAAGAGACACATACAGAATATTTCCTTTCTTCAAACATACAGAAGAATTCCTTATTTGGCAGGCAACTGTCCTAGTAGCAGCGAACCTCGGCCTATAGAGCCCATATGGCTGATGACTCCCCGGAACCAGCAGGGCTCAAACCCACAGTCAATTACCCTAGAAGGACAGTTGTGATGTCTCCTAACCATGGGCTGGGCAGGCGGGATGATACATGCAGAAGATTCATTAGCAAATGAAGGTGTCCTTAGATCAGAACATTGTTTTGGGAAAACCCTTACCCTCCATTCACACTGTAAGTAGGAACTAGAAAATATCATTCATTCATACATCCATAGCACAAGCTTGAAAAAACCATGTCGATAAAACTGTTGGCTTAAGAAAGAACCAATATTCTTCTCAATGGTCTCACCATGATCAATACACACCATAAATAATGTGTAAACATTCTCAGTTATCTCCAATTGAAGGACTAAAAAACAAAAACATTTCCATAAAAAAAATACTTTCAAAATTCTGATCAAGTATCTAGTGAAGTTCTCCATAAAAGTGAGAAGTTAAGGGGAACACACTCACATGTAATTGGTGTGTCACATAAGTAAAGACAAGACAAACCATGCCCATTTCTGAAAATCTTGGAACAACCTGTCATCAAACATTGAAAATCAAAGTATAGCCTGTAACATTTCCATCAAACATTCGAAACAAAACACACTTAAGAAGATGCATCTCGCCAAATGGCATCTGCAATTGAATTCCTCTTTGCATCCATCTCTGTCCTATCCGTGATATCAGAAGTATAAGTGTCTTCTCCAAGATCTTCTTGTACAACAATATAATAAGCAAGATCTTCTTGTACAACAATAAAATCTTGGAACACACTCACAGTATAAGTTCCTTAGTGAAGCATCGTTGTCGCTTCTTGTACAACAATATAATAAGCATGATTTTTTGAAGTAAAATTTGATCCATACGCACTGAATAAATGTCAGACAAAAAAAATTTAATGTATCCATAGGGTATGACAAGTCAATATTCAACTAAATGAACATTCTTTAAATAAGAGAGATAACATGTTTCAAACATCCATATTTCAGAAAGAGAGATGAAATTCATGTTTCAAACCAACATAGTTCAAAAACAAGAGACATAACATCCATGTTTCAAACCCAAATATAAATCTAAACAACTAAAGGCCACTATCACTTCCAGAACCATTCCTCTCCTCTAATTGCAATTGATGTTTGAGCCAAGCCTTCTTGCCCTCATCTGTCCTGAATCGCATCCAGATAGTCTTTTTATTCTTAACCATAAAACACGTAAGAGCGGTCAAATACAGTGGGCTAGCCTCTGAAATTTCGGGCATGGCATGCAATACATCAATGCAGTTATCTATGGTAGGTCCTTCAGATTGAACTGAAGGAGTAGCTACCTGTGTTGATGCCTTAACTGAGGCTGCGAGGTCGATTATGCATGCATTTATTGCATCATTACTTGCCATTGATTGCTTTTTAGGAGGCCTTGCTCGCTTTCGCCTAATATTTTCTATCATGGAATCTGAAGCAACATCACTAGCGACTGAATCTTCCGGCAAGGTGGACCGGGAATTTGTTCGGTTCAGGGATGGAGTGTCATCATAATGATCCAAGTTAAAAAAACTTGAATCCACATCAGTTGTAATATCTTCAGGCACGCCATCCATTGTTGGAGCCCATTTATCATCCCCTCTTGCTGAAGTGCCATCAAATAAGGCAGCCATCTCTTCAGGAAAAGGAAGGGGCTTGGACTTAAATACTTTGGCATCTTTATGGGTCTGCAATAAAGTTTAATGATATAAATGGCAAAGGCTTTCACCCATCCTCTAAATACCAAAACAACTACAAAATACATATACCTTCAGGTATTCCGTCCATCGGTCCTGTTCCATCTCCACACATCCTGTACGCGGGTTGAAGCCTATACCAGTTTGGCTTGTCAGGTGCAACCAGGCATTGTAGAGTTTTTTAAGATTATCCAATTGATTTTTCAATTGTTTTTGGTTAAAGGTGTGTCCTGTCCTTTGGGTAAACTTTTCTATAATCATCTTCCATGCTTTTGAGTTAAATTGTATCCCCGGACGACCTCCAGATTTTACTTGCTCCAAACAAATGTCAATGAGGCACTTTCTCATGCCATTGGACCATTGAGCACGATCTACGTCATCTGTCACTTTTGATTTTCCTTTATCCGTCATGATAATCACACCTAATTACTGCAAATAAACCTTCACTTGTATGGGCAACAACAAGAATCAAGTTGGCAATCTCATAAGCATGGCTAATAGTATTAACTCACAAGACATAAATATGATGATTTCACAAAATCAAATTCCAGGAATCCATAAATTCTATTGTGCTAAATATACAGATCAGTTCACTAAAACTGACATCACCAATATGTGCTAAATCCATTGAGCACAAGATGTTTGCTACAGTCATCACCAAACTGACAGGCAACACAAGATTTGTCATACGAACATATAACAAACAAAATGGGAAGAAGGATTCAAAATCTTTGTAACGACACATGCCTTTCATGCATCTCATACCAGTTTCCATAGACAAAAGCCATACTAATTAATAGGCAAATATGTAATAGAGTAAAAACTCCAAAATTAATGACCAAGGCCACATTAAGGAATGAGAGACAAACCACCTATGGAGCCGTTATCATCAAATTCAGGAAACTAGTAACCTGAAAAACTCCCAGGGCCATCTGAAAGCAGAGTCTATTGCATGTTTTTTTGAGTCACCAAAGCAGCTCAATGAATCTAGTGAAATGGAAAGAAAAACTGACCTAGGATAGGAAGCAGACACACATTGGCCTGAATATTTAAGTGGCATGAGGGTTCTTGTATAATCCAAAGATACTCTAACATCAGTGCATTTTATATCCTGAACCATGCAAATAGAAAGAAGAGTATCCAAGGGTCATGACCAACATTCTGCTCTGGTGGATTTCCACCCAGTGATTTTTTGTTCCAAAATTCAGAAATGCCTTTTGTAGCCCCATCTCCTTGACTGAAAGGATTTCACTGCTTGAAAAACTGGCTACCCAAAAGGAGGTATTACTATTCTTGCTATAGGAGTTTCTACCATCAGCAAACTTTTGATGTTGTGCAAGGGAAGAGCGACCTCTCAGAGCAACTAAAACATCATATATTGAGGCTATAATTTGTGATTCTAGCAAAAGAATCCCATTGTTTCAGCCACGAGCACCTGAAGACTGACATCACCAAGATGTGCTAAATCCATGGAGCAGCCAAATGCCATTGACGAAAACCCCAAAACATCAGATGGGTTGTAATTCTCTATATCCACGAAAAAGCAAACAAAAAAAAAAAAAAAAAAAAACCCCAATCACAGCCTTCCTATTTGACGAAAACCCAAAATCTATCAGGACAAGTTCTGATCTACTTGTGATCATGTGGCTGGTGCTGTAGAAAGAAAGAGAGAGAGAGAGAGAGAGAGAGAGAGAGAGAGAGAGAGAGAGAGAAACCAAGAAAGCAACCAAAAAATAGAGATTTTGGCATAAAAAAAGCTGGTGCTGAAAGAACAAAAAAACCCATTAATCCAGAGATTTTGGCATCCAAATAGAGATATTGGCATCGAAAACCCATTAATCCAGCAACCAAAAAACAACATAAAAAAAGCTGAACAAACCTGAAGAAACTGCAACCAAATGGCTCGTGCTGCAGAGGGAGACGTCGTGTGGGGCAGAGGAGGAAGATGAGGGCGTTGCGTGGAGGCGGGGGCTGTTGCGTGTGTCTGGCAGGGGCTGCTGCGTGACTCTGGAAGAGGAAGATAGAGAGAGATGGAGAGAGGAGATATGGAGGGAGATAGGGGGCTGTAAATGCTAGGCGAGAGTGGTAGAGATCTGAAATGGGCTTTGCAGGAGACGAAAGCAGAAAGGGGAGTCTCACAGCAACGATCCTAGCAGGTTTTGTAGAAGGGATTTTCGGTGGAAATAAAACACCGCCTAAGGGCATTTTAGTCTGAAAAAATGCCTTCGCCTCTACATTTTCAAGCGCCAACATGTCTATATTCCAGATGCACCGTTTTGAGGGTTTTGCTTTTTAGAGGGTTTGTCTCTAAAACTCTAAAGTTGGCAGAGGAAAAAATTATATACCAAACGCCTCTATTTTTCAATCCTCTGGCTATTTTAGACATTTAGAGGAATAGAGCCTTGAAATAGACCTCCCAAACATGGGCGAAGTCTTTTATCATTGGCAGAATTTCAATGTCATTATCACATCAGCACCAAATTCTTAAAACCCTTACGTACGCAAGCTTTTATCATTGCCACAACTAGTAGAAAAGAACTGAAACTAGTAAAATGTGAAAGACAACAACACAACAAACAGACAGAATGTTCTTTTGTGTTTTTTTTTTTTTTTCTTTCTCTAGAGGAAGAAGAAGAAAGAGATGGGGTCTGGGCCTTATATAGACACGTGATGTGGGCCCCACCACTAAAGGGAATTTTGATTTGTGAAAATGGAGGCCTTTTCGACATCGGATGACTTCGGGCCAAGAACAAAAGTTTTTCAAAATAAATTATTTTTCCATCAGACCAGAACGCAAAATGATTCCAAGTCTCGGGAGAAGACTCAATATTTTAGGAAATGACAATTATGTCCCTAGTAAGAGCAATGTGAAGAAATAAAGGGTTTCGAGACTTCAAATGGACACGAGTTGAACACAATAGTTGTGAGGCATGATTTGATCAACATACTGAACCCAAAACGATAATGTTCTTCCGAAATTTCTAAAATATCCCTGAATTCTTCGTAAATCCGAACTACTAGTGGTTCTTTAGGCTAGATGGCTCTGATTGTAAAGATTTTGGGAGGACTACTAGTGGTGTTTGGATTGTTTGATCTTTGATTGAAAGACTAATTGATAAAGAGTAGCTCCTCTTTCGTCTGACGAATCTTGGTCACGCCTCTCCCGTGTGTGGTTATGAAAGAAAAAACAGTGCTCATGTGGATTAGGACAAGTCGAGAAGCGGATTCTTTTGGGGCTGGAATGAGAACCCTACCTAGAAATCTTTCCTTTTTTTCTATTTCTTTTTCTAATATTGCTCATCCCCAATTCCCTGTCCTTACTTCTTCTATTCATGTAAACTTTCATATGGGATTTTATTACGAATAGATGACCCCATTTTCACCCGCATTCGACCCTAAAAATAAAAACCAACATACGGAATACTACAATAATCGCAAATCCCTTCTTATGTCTCTGTTTACATGAAATCTCATCAACAAGGAACATTAAAAATAGTTTTGTAAGCATAAAGAATTTTTCTTGATAAAAATGGAAGCATTTCCAAGCTTAATAGACGATTTTTCGATAGGAGAGAAACAAAATGAATTCTATTTGCAATGCTCATGCGTACAAAATTCAATTCAAAAATCAAATGAAACGCTGATAAGAAAAACAACAGTGGGGAATCATAATAGTGGAGAATCTAGATTCCAACAGCTAGAAATTGAAGAAGTAGGAACGATATGAAAAAAAAAAAAAAAAAGAAACCTGTTCAAATTATTAGAGATAATGTTCTTATACACAAAAGCCACATAGTTAACAAAATCAATTCCCAGATAGGTCAATAGTTACTCAGACATCAATAGTCACCCACATGTTCTGTCACTAATGTCTGTTTGGTTGTTGTCCTGCACAAATGTAAGGTCAGCTATAAATTTTCTTTTGCCAAGTCCTATCTACTTGGTACATGAGAACTAAACCCCAGGTCAGTAACAAAATGCAAGAGTCTGGCTACTATTATTGCTCCTTTGCTAATAAATCAATACCTGTTCAGTGAATCTACTTTTGGGCAAGCTGGTGAGGGAGACTATCGCAGAGGAGAACTTACAGCAATAGCATAAAGTTAAAGTATTCTCTGGGCAATCCTTCATGGCCATGTTTAGTAGGGGAAGATCAAATAATGAGAAGAAAATGGAGTTGCCCACTCTTTGCTTAAAGTGGACGCTGACAGGGAGAGGTTTTTTTTTTTTTTTTTGGTGCATGGTTTTAGTGTATTATGTTTCTTACTTGACTTTTGTGTTCTCTCCATTTCCTTCATGGAAGCCTGAGTTTATATATGTGTTTTCTTATAAAACTTAATTGAGTAGTTTCTAAAAACAATTCTAAAGCATCATAAGAGCCTAAAATAGATGCATGGAGCTCAACAATGCAACATACCAACCTGGTCAAGTTTGCTCTTTCCCAAGCTTGGTGCAAAGATAATCACTAAGCTAGGTGGACAAGAAAATTTTTGATAGCTAGGCACTATCCATGCAAAATAATCCATGACAAAATGCTAACATGGAGGGGGGAAATGCAGAAGTGTAAACGAAATTACAAAAATCTATATTGCAACTCTACAAAGAGATCCATGGGAAGAGACAAACCCCAATAAACTTGACAGCAATGTTCTATTTCTTTAACAACAGACAAGCCGAACAAGAAAACGAGAAAAATATAAGCAGAAACTGCACACCTACAGTTAAACAGCATTATGTACCTTGCTTCTGTGGCCTGAAAATTCTAAAATGAGAAGCCAAATGAGTTTTAGTGAAACCCCATGATGATACTCTTGTATTGGTTACATAAAGAACAACTCAGTTGAGGACTATAAGTACATGATGCCATTGGATCCAATTCACAGGCTATCAAGTAGGGTGACATAAAGCTGTTTTTCAGCACCGAGGCTATTAAGTGGTGGTAGAGGCTAGCAAAAACACCACCATAGTCAACTAAATTCGTCAATTAAATATCAAACCCTATTGGGGAGAAAAAGAACCATGAATATTTGGAGAACCTCATACAAAACCTATGTTTTCTTTTCTTGAAAAAATGTAGCTGGAAATATGATGATTCACCAAGTTTATGATGAGAAAACTGACCATTTCAGCTATCAACTTTTCTTAGATTCAGTGGATAATATGAACTGTAATTGAGCTGACCATGGAATTTAAAATTCAATCAATGTGTTTTTTTTTTTTTTAATTAGTGACAAAGTGACAATAATCTGTCAGAAGATTCTAGTCCTTAGATCGATGATTTCAGATTCAAACCATAATTGGCGTACGCCATGGCATTTGTCTTTGGGACTGGCCAGAGGTTAAAAGAGGCCAAGGCTCTCCCTCCCCTAATCAAAATGCATGTGATTGTGCACTGACTATCAATTTCTTCTCACAAACTGAATGGCTTCTTGACATAATCACTTTATTGGCATTGCTCCATTCTTGGCATGTATCCCTACATTCCTGGCAAGCATTCAGATTTAGTTTGACAGCCACTAAAGAATTTTTTTTAAATGATGGGATGAAACTCACTTCTTCTTCACTCATTGCCAATCTGATAGTCTGATAGACTTGTGAAAAGAGGTTGCATTGTAGGATGCATGATGGAACGCGCTCCGAGGCGCCGTGGGGCGGCTACCGGGGTCGGCGGAACGTGGGAGTCCATCGGGTCCGGCCCTTTCGCGCCCTGGCGGGCCCTGAAGCGAGCATCAACATTTCTTTTATGGGTGTGCCAGATTTTCTATTTTACTTGGAATTGCAAGTGGTAATCCGGAGATCAACCTTCGCAAGTAAAAAGGAAATCAACTTCTTTCAAGTTTTCCATTGCATAAATATTTAAGAAAAGAGACATTTTCTTAATTTGCCGTGAAAGGCGATTTTGTTTGGCATTTATAGCCGATTTTGGCGTTTATAGCCGATTTACAATTCTTATCAATAATGAAAGACAAGAGTTGTGATTTTTGTCTCTTTAGAAAAATACAAATTACAATGAAAAGCAAGAAAAGGAAGATCTAACTTTTCAGGAGATTGTGGGGGACTCGTTCAGATTGACGGTCGCAAGCCATGTATGGGCTTCGCCATCATCCATGCAGATGAGAACAGAAGATGCTCTTGATTCGCTTGGCTTGGCTATAACCTCAGGTTTTTAGAGGACAAAGACCAAGAGAAGGTCCTATGTCCAATAAAAAGCTAAGTAGACGGGCTGAAAAGCCACGTCTAAGCCATTGGAGGCAGCAGGAGAAGGCAAGAACCTTGGGGGGGGTGCCCCCCAAGGGACTTTTGTCACCTTGTAGTGGTGGCCGGTGCAGAACTTCAGCAGAGTTTTTCTCTCTTTTTCTTTCTCTCAGATCTCTTTCTGATCCTTTTTTTTCTGATCCTCTGATTTTCTCCTCTTTTTTCTGATCCTGATTTTCTCCCTTTTTTTCCGATCCGAATTTCAATGGAATGCTCTCCTATTTATAGGCCTTTGGTAGCCATTTAGGAGGGTTTATGAGCCTTAATGGCTTTAATGGGAGGAGTTACAAGATTTATTTCTTGATTTTGTAACTCCTTTTTCCTTGAATCTGATTGGCCGATGGAGATTAAGGGCTTTTAATCACCTTAATTACCATAATGGGAGGAGTTTCATGGTTTAAATGCCATGAATCAATTGACTTGTAACTCCCAAATGCTTGCTTCTGATTGGGCCGTCCAAAGAAATGAATTAAAGACTGCAATAAAGCTAGTCAATTAACCACATTAATTGGTCGCCGAGCAGTCGAAGAGTCGCGGGCCATGCCGTGTCTTCTGGAATTCTTCTGGCGATGATCATCGATGGATCTACATGCTGATCGACATCGGATGAACATGTAACTTCAGACATTGATAGCTAAGAGTGGGCCGGTGACATCTGTCTTGTCGATTTCACGATCGGTCGGACAGAAAGTGCACTTTCTTGGTCGACCGGTTGGCGATCTTGGAGCGATCAATGATGATTTTATGCTTTTGACGGCGGATCCGAGATGTCGTCGGATATGAGTCAATTTAAAGCACTAAAAATCACATTTTCAGGAAACCACAGGGGCCAAAGTGCGCGAAACGCGAAAAAAGACGGAAAAAACGGGTCACCGGCGGAAAATTCGGTGACCCGGACCTCCATGGTCGCCGGCGACCATGGGCCATGGTCGCCGGCGACCATGGACCGGCGACCATGGGCCATGGTCGCAGGGGCCTGCGACCATGGGCCATGGTCGCAGGGGTCTGCGACCCTGGGGGATTTTTCCCATTCGGAGCCCGTTTTGCGGTCGTTTTGAGGTCTTTTTCGTCGCCGTTTTCTTCTGTATTTTTCTTGACATTTCTTCTCATTTATTGGCTTGATTTCCCTGTAGAAAACTTGATGAGAATCCTTGCATTTTTAGAGTGCAAAGTTTCCAATTTTCCGGGAAAGCCGAAGACTTTGTCGCGTAGAACTGCTGATTTTCCGCCAGAAGCTGAAACTTGGTCAAACGATGTCGGAATGACCTGAAATTTGAGGTGAAGCCTACTGAGCAATAAATAAGACCAACCATAGGCTTTTGTTTGAGTTTTGAAGCCGTTTGGGGTCCCGTCGATGCTTCACTTGATTTTGCTGCGGGGAAAATGCCGAGCTTTGATATGTGGCCAAACGATGTCCGATTGACCTGAAATTTGACGGGGAGCCTATTGGAGTCATTTTGAGACGTTCCATGGGCTCCGTTTTGGATGTCATGGTCCCGGGTTGCTCCGCCGCCGGTAGGCTTGATTTTCTCTCGGAGCATCGAAACCTGGTCAAACGTTGTCAGAATGACCTGAAATTTGACGTGCAGCCTTTTGGAAGCATGTTGAAGCCACTCATGCACTTGGTTTGATGAGCGAAGGCTTCGGTGGTTCCCGCCGCCGGGAGGCTTGATTTTGCTGCTCGAGCATTGATGGAGGGTCAAACGTTGTCGGTTTGACTTGAAATTTGGCATAGAGCCCTTTTGAGACATGCTGGAGTCATCTGTAGGCTTTGATCGAAGTTTTGACGTCTCCGATGATGTCGCCGCCGGGAGCTCCCGTTTAGCTGTCGGAGAAGTGAAGTTAGGCCAAATGTTGTCGAAATGGCCCGAAACTTCATGTGTACTCTTCTCTTGGCTATCTTGAAGGATCTTGCAGTTTTTGTTTGATTCTGACAAGATTTGAATTTTTGGAGAAATTGCATTGCCTATTTATGGCAGGTTGCGACTTCATGCAGCTTTCTTGATGTTGAAGAGGCAAAGTGACATTTTTGGTGTCAACAAATGCCCCCTCGAGGTACAGCGACGAGTTGCTTGACTTTTGTAGTCGATGTGCCTCGAAGATATTTTTGAAGGAGAGCTTGTGTCTTGACCAAGAGTCTTTGAGCAATCCTTCCTTTGGTAGAGTAGACTTTGAGCTTCCAGGGGAATTTTATGGTAGTGAAAGGAATCACACACCATCTCGAGGCAAAGTTTTGAAGATGACATCAGGGATGTGGATTTGGGCTTTTGTTTTTGACCTTGTGACCTAACAAGCTGTATGTGGCAGGTTAGGGGGTCGGGTTTTGGTTTTGACCTTGTGACCCAACAAGCTGTATGTGGCAAGTTGGGGGATCATGATTTGGTTTTTGGTTTTGGTCTTGTGACCTAACAAGCTGTATGTGGCAAGTTAGGGGACCAGGATTTGGTTTTTGGTCACTCTTTGGGACTGTGTGGGTCCATTGGAGTGGTTTGGATATTTGTGGAATGTCAATTTCAAGATTTTGGCTCAATTTGGTATATGAGGCTGGATGGTTTGATTTTTGGAAGCTCATGGGGCTTGGGATTTTTTGTATGGTTCAATCAACTCAAAAGAGGCATGGAACCATTTTTGTATGCTCTTGGTAAGAGGGATTTTTTTCCTGACTAAAAGCCCATTTTTTTTTTCTTTTTTTTTTTTTTTAGTGCCTAGGTGGTCAAACCTGGCTCATATGGGCTAGCCCATGGGACCTTAAGCTTTTTAGGATGGCTTAGATCTCATGTGGGGTCATTTTTGTAAAGAATATCTACAGATATCTCATTTGGATAGAGAATATCTAAAAATATCTTTATGGGAGAGAATCTCTCATATTCCCTTAATTTGGGAGAGAATATCTCAAGGTATCTTTCTTTTTGGGAAGAAATCTCCAATATCCTATTTTGTTGGAGAGAATCTCTCATTGATTGATTTTGGGAGAAAATCTCTCAAAGACATCTTTCTTTTTGGGAAAGAATCTTTCTAATTCCTTCTCTTTTGGTAAGGTTACTAATTAGTAACACTTACCTTTCTTTTTTGTTTCCTTCTTTGATTTGCTCTCTTCTATAAAAGCAAGGAGGGTAGGATCTCTTGCTCTTATTGCTTTCTTTTGCAACAATCTCAAGAGAGCTCCAAGGCCAAGAGTTTTTCTTCTTCAAGGATCTTCAAGCTTTTTCCTTCTTCTTCTCCATCAATGGCTTCAAGTAAGTTTTCTCTCTTTTTCTTTCAAGAAAACTTTATGTAGAGAATAGGATGGTAAAAAAAAGTTTCTCTTCTTTTTTTTTTTCTTTCTTCTTTTTTTTTTCTTTCTTTCTTTTCTTTCTATTCTTCTTCTTTTTTTTTTCTCTTTTCCACGTGATTTCTTCTTTTGTTTTTTTTTTCTTTTTTTTTTCACACGTTTTTTTCTTCTTTTTTTTTTTGTGGGCCGTACGGACAGATCCGTACGGATCTGGTCCGTACGGCCACGTGGCCTGATTTTTTTTTTTTTTTTTTTTTTTTTGAGAAAGTTTCTTTTTTTTTTCTTTTCTTTTCTTTCTCCCTCCTTTTTTTGAGAAAGTTTCTTTTTTTTTTTTGCTCATCATGATAATGCGTTTTTATGCAAATCTAGATGTTCATGCATGTACTTTTTGTAAATTGAATTGAGTAGCATGATGTGATAGCATACCTGAAAATCTTTGCAATTTTGGGAATTTGGAGCTCGCAGCGATGTTGAGCCCTTCTTGATTTTGCGGAGATTTTGAGGTTTCGAAAGTTTGGAGTTTCGGAGCCCGCAGCAATGTTGAGCCCATCTTCAAACTTTCTATTTCCGTCGGGGTATTTCCTTTTTCTTTGGAATTGCCCCGGAGTCATGCCAAAATTTCGCCAGATTTTTGGTGGGACAAAGTGACCCTTTTTTTTTTAGCGAAATCCTGTCATTTTGATGACGATCTTTTTCTTTTCCAACCTTTGCAGGTGGTTCCTCCAGAGCGAACAAGGGTAAAGAGCCTGCTACAAGCGTACCTCGTCGATCTGCTAGATCTTCCAATGTGGCCGTTCAGCAGGCCTGGGAAAAGGTCCAGTTTGTTGAGAAGAACTTGGAAGAGTGTGATTCCCTCAATCGCGATGAGATGAGACAGCGATTGATCGCTCTCAAGAATGAGGAATTCTATAAGATCATGGTAAGCAACCGTCCTTGGGTTATGGACGATCTGAGGGTTTTACCCAAGCCTACCTTCTTCTTTGGAGATGCAGTCCCTGACGACTTGACATACCAAAGGAGATGTTTTCAGTTCTCTTACACAGCAGATGGTGAAGAGAAGACTGTTTCTACCCGGTCGTCTTTTGATCGTACCATCTCGATCATGAGCCTTGCTTCCACGTGCTCTAAGAGGGAAGATCCTCCGAGCTGGGTGAAGAGGGCCAGTGTGATCAAGACCAGGGTTTTTGTTGGTGGACCCTCCGGATATGCGGAGAAGCCACCTGTCCGTATGGACATGTTGATGCCAGCCAGCGGCTACCAGGGCTCTGATTATCCGTCGGTCGATTTGAGACCGGTGGGCCTTGGCGTTTTCAGCGGTGACGGCAGTACTTGGGTGAAGCCTTTTCGACTTCGTGGCCGTTTCAATGCTGACTCCGATTGGAAGTCATGGACTGACCACACCTTGCTGATTGGGGGCGCCGTTTTGAAGGAAGCCGGGATTTTTGACGCGGTCCGCGCTTTTAGGGAGACCGTGACTTTTTCCGATGATGCCTTCATGGCTATGTTGGAGTCTTTCCTCCCTCAGACCAATACCTTCGTTGTCACGAACGGTGAGATTGGTTTTTCTCTGAAGGAGTTGAGTGCTATTACTGGATTGCCCATCCTTGGCAAACTCTATGAGGAGTTCATGCCGATTGACAGCGTCCTTGAGGAGCAGTCAGAGAAGTTCAGGCTCCTATACTTTCAGCTCGTCGCCTTCTATGATTTTTTGAAGGAGGGCTCGAAAGTGAGATCCAGCAGTTGGAAGAGTTATGGCTCTTCATTCTTCAACTTCTTTGACAGCAAAGAGTCTTCTGATAGCATGACCCGGGAAGACAGGAAGAAGACTTCGGCCATGCAGGAAGAGTTGAAGGGTTTCTTCGCGAGCACAGATGTCATTTGTTCTGACATTGCACTGCGGAGAGATCTTGCTTTTTACCTCACTTATTGGCTAAGTGAGGCTGTGTTTGCTGGTGGAGATGGGACGCACATCAGGCCGCATTGTATTTTTCCGGCTTGTCAGATGGCGTTTGGAGAGCGGCTGGCTTTGGTACCTGCTCTTTACTCCTACTTGTGTACCGAACTGCAGGCTGCTGCTTTCTTGGTTCGGCTTGGGCTCCCTATGAATAGGGTATTTTCAGCCCATATCTTTTATTCATGGTTTGTATACCACTGTCCTGGCTTCCACCAGCTGGGTGCTGCACAGGATGATGATCCTCTGATGATTCGATTGGCTAAGGGAAAAGCCATATCTGAATCACTTTTGTTTGCCCGCATGAGGATCCGACGGTTCAGGGACGTCGAGATGGGGCAGTCTTCAGTGAAGCTTTCTCCGGAGTTGCGGAAGAAGGCTTTTGATTTTGGTGCCTCCCGAGACTCTACCAGAGCAGGGTCGGGAAGGCATTACTCTTTGACCAATGCAGAGAAGGAGTGGCTTTTCAGCATACGAGTCGGCACGATGGTGTACCGCAGACATCTTTTCGTCGACATCCAGCCGTATGTACCTTCTCGCTTTGCGCTTCAGTTGGGCTTCTCTCAAGGCGTTGTTGGAGCGCCTTCGAGTATGGTGAAGCGTTTTGGGGGTTTGCAGGATGGCAGAAATGCATGGGCTTTCTATAGTGCTGAAGACACTACTGCCACGATTTCTTATCCTGAGCTGTCGACTTTCCGAACTGCCGGCTTCACGAAGTGGTTCGCGGAGAGCTTTTTGGCATATCGGGGGCTTTCCAAGAAGGAGCTTGATGTAAAGCTGTCTTCTGGAAAAGGCATTGGGAAGTCGGATGGCGTCCGGCGAGAGGAAGTTTGGGCCTTCCTTTCTGGAGAGAAGCACAAGATAGGCTTTCTCGGTGACCAGGGCGTCATTGGTTCTGAAGCTGCTCGGGAAGTACCTGATGAGGCTTTGGAGCAGCTAGAACAGGAGGAAGCTGAGCTCGACGCTTGGATGCAAGCGGCACAGAAACGAGCTTCCGTGGAGTCTACTGGCGAAAGCAGACCATCCAGTGAGGAGTCAAGTGAGAAACCTGACTCTGATAGTGGGGCGGGTTCTTCTAGGAAGTGAACCCGTAGAGGTAAGAAGAGGAGGAGTCATCATCGCAGCGAGGGGCCACATGAGGACTCTCCTGACATGGAAATCCCTCTTACCATCAACGAGGAGGTGCCAGAGGCTGTCGACGAGCCTCCAGAGAAGAGGAGTCGTGGGGAAGAGACCATTGGTGAAGGTATGATTCTTCCTTTTTCTTTTTCTACTTCTTTCATGGGGCTTTCCATGTTCTGATTTGTTTTCTCACCCTGCTGCTGCTCTTTTTTTTTTTAGCAGAGGATGAAGACTTGCCGATGCCTGAGGTTCCGACCGATGAGGCGGTGATGGAGCCGGTTATGGCATCTGAAGAAGAATCGAGGGACTCTGTAATGACTCCGGAATCTCCAATTGGTATAACTTCTTTCGCTTTCTCTTTTTTTTTTTTTTTGCCTGCGACTTGATTTGCTAACAGTTTTTTCTTGTCAGCTGACTTGCCACAGGATTCCGATGACTTTGAACCATCAATGGACGCAAATGTCGATGATGCTTCTGATGAGTTCATGGAGGAAGAGAGTGTTCCGCCAGTCGTTGAAGAAGGTACTTTGTAGTGATGACCCTGATGAATTTTTTTTTTTTTTTTGAACAGGATCATATTCATACCTTTTTGTGTTTCATTTGCAGGTTTTGAAGTGACAGAAGAGAGTCCATCGCTTTCTTCAGAACCAGAGCAAGGGATGCCAGAGGTCGATCCGGAGGTAGAGACCAGTTCAGACATGATTGAGGAGATGCCTTGTGTTGAGATTCCCTCTCCAGTGGCTCCAAGTGAAAAGAGTTCTTTTGTTACTCTTCCAATGGGACATGACATGAGCAGCCGATCAGCGGAGAAGGGTGAATCTTCATCCAGTTCGTCTCTTCAATTTGCGAAGAAGGTGCTGGCTCGGGTTTTGAGTTCTTGGGTCAAGACTCTCCTTTCTGGACACTTGGAGGCAGGATTTGGCATGATCCCACATGTACAGGAGATTCTGACCGACACCGAAGAGGTTGGTCTGGATGTCACAGGTGCCAGGGCGATCGTTGATAGGATCATTGCACTGGGTGACAAGTGGTTTGAGACCATGGGTTTCCCTGACGACCAATTCTTCAAGGAGATGTTCTTGGACCCTGCTGATAAGGCTAAGTCTGACCTGAATGAGGCTACACAAAGCAAGAAGCAGCTAGTTCGGGAGAAGAACAAGGAAGAGCTAGCCATCATCGGATTGAGGCATGACCTTAACGTCCTTGATAGGGAAGTTGAGGAGGCCAGGAAACGTCTTGAGCATTTGAAGGCACAAGTCGATGCGAAGTGGGCTGCTATAACAGAGGCTCGTGACAGGGAGAGTACTCTGATCCGCAGGGTTGCAGATGCCGGTCAAGTTCTCGAGAGGAGGACTCTAGAAAACGAACGATGGCAAACTGCAGGGGAAGAGCTTCCCGGTGTAAAAGAAGGGTTACGGCATTCGCCAGCATCTCATGGCAAGTTCCTGAAGAAGCGTGCCTTGGAAACTCTGACCGCTGAGGCCAAAAGTTTGCTTGAGGAGCTGAAGCTTTGGCTGGAGACCATTTTTGGCTGAGCTCCTGATTTTTTATAGCAGAAACCATTCTTCTTTTTTTTTGGTACCACATGTATTTTTTGGTACTCTTTTTTTTGTAGTGCTTGTGGACACTTTTTTTTTTTTTTTTGGGTACCACATGTATTTTTTTTTGGTACTTTTCTTTTTTTTTTTTGTAGTGCTTGTGAACACTTTCTATTTTTTTTTTTTTTTGCTTTGGTACCACATGTATTTTTTTGGTACCCTTTTTTTTTGTTGTTCCCTACGCTCACTCAAATCTTTTTGTGATGAAAGCAATTGCTAAATGGGATTTGATCAAAAGCTTTGTCATTTTGTGAAAATCTTTTGTCAAATAATTGTTTTGGCATGGGAGCCTGATTTTGGTTGTGGCGTGAAAGCCGATTTTGAGATGGCATGGAAGCCGAAATTTTATGGCGTAAAAGCCAAAATTTGGGTTGGCATGGAAGCCGAAATTTTTGTGGCATTTACAGCCGGTTTGGTGGCATTGATAGCCAATTGGTGGCATTTATAGCCGGTTTTGTGGCATTGATAGCCATTTTTTGAAAGCCAAGTTTTGGTTTGTCGGCGTGAAAGCCAATTTTTCGTGGCATTGATAGCCGGTTTGTGGCATTTATAGCCGGATTTTGGCATTTACAGCCGAGTTTTGGTTTTCAAAATGCAGGTATCAACTAAATGTCGCCTCCCCGCTGAATGGTCTTGCAAGTATCGATGGAATGTCGCTTCCTTACTCATTCGGTTTTGCGAGTATTGATGGAATGTCACTTCCTCGCGGGTTAGGTTTTGCAAGTATCGATGGAATGTCGCTTCCTCGCGAATTGGGGTGCAAATATTGGGGTGCAAATATCGACTAAGCGTCGCTTCCCTGCTTTTCCCAAGACTTTTGGTTTTGCGGGTACTGACTTGATGTCGTTTCTCCGCGATTTTTGAAATTTGAGGTTTTCTCGAACCATTTGAAATTTTGGTTGTGGATAGCAACTGGTATGTTGTATCTCCACGATTTTTGAAATTGGGTTGTGGATATCAACTGGTTTGTTGCTTCTCCACGATTTTAGGTTTTCTCGAACCTTTGAAATTTGGGTTGTGGATATCAACTGAAATGTTGTGTCTCCACGATTTTTGAAATTGGGTTGTGGATATCAACTGGTTTGTTGCTTCTCCACGGTTTTAGGTTTTCTCGAACCTTTGAAATTTGGGTTGTGGATATCAACTGAAATGTTGTGTCTCCACGATTTTTGAAATTGGGTTGTGGATATCAACTGGTTTGTTGCTTCTCCACGGTTTTTGGATTTTGCAAGTATCGACGAAATGTCGCTTCCCTGCGATTTTGGGTGCAAGTATCGATGGAATGTCGCATCCTTGCTTTTTTTCAAAATTTTTGTTTTGCGGGTACTGACTTTGATGTCGTTTCCCCACGATTTTTGAAAAACCATTTTTTTTTTGTTTAAAGACACGAGGGTCGTAAATTTTGACCTAGAACCATTTGGCGGTAAAAGGTAAGGTGGACTAGGGTGGAAATCCCTGAATCCGGATTTTTGTTTCAAACCATGAATTTTGGTTCAAGGATCGAAAGTTTTGGTCAAGTCAGGGAGAGGCTCCTAAACTCGGATTTTTTTTTGAACAATGAAACGATGAAAGTAAGCATTGTTTTTGAATCTCTAGAAATTTTGACATTTGATATGAAAATTCTAAAGAGAGTGGGTTTGACGAGCGAGTACCTGAGAACAGGTTTTGGCCATACAGGCATTGCTCTTACCCAGTTGGGTAAGTCTTCAAGGGTAGTACCGCTTCAAGAACTTGCCGTTGATAGGCAGCATACATCTGTCGCCTTCCATGTTTAGGAGGGCATATGCGCCGTTGGAGAAGACCTTGTCGATGACGTAGGGTCCCTCCCATTTTGGTTCAAACTTGCCTTTGGACTTGTGAGCGAAGACCATTGGTCTTTTTACCGGAAGAACCAAGTCACCCTTTTTGTAGGCGCGTTGACTGACCTTTTTGTCAAAAGATCCTGCCATGCGTGCTTGGTAAAGTTCAATGCTTTGTCGAGCTTCGAGCCGTCTCTCGTCGAGATTGTCCAGCTCATGGAGTCGCAATTTGACATTGCTTTCTTGAGTCATGTCATTTTGTAGAGATACCCTCAGAGAAGGAATTTGTACCTCTAGGGGCACGACAGCTTCGCATCCATAGACCAAGGAGAATGGTGTGCTATGGGTTGGTCCTCGAACGGTGGTTCGATAGGCCCACAAAGCTTCAGACAGTTTATCGCTCCAGTCTCTTTTGTGACTAGAGACCATTTTCTTGAGGATTTTGCAGAGTGTCTTGTTGAAGGCTTCTGCTAATCCGTTTGCTGCCGGATTGTATGGAGTCGAAGGACAGCTTTGGATTTTGTATTTGTCGCAAAACCTGTAGAATCGATGATCCCGGAATTGTGGTCCGTTATCATGGACGAATCTCTTGGGTATGCCGAAACGACAAATGATGTTGGTGCGTAGGAATTGAAGAACTGATGAGGTCTTCATTTCGTTGAACGCAAATGCTTCTGACCACTTGGAGAAATAATCCGTTGCGGCGAAGATGAAGCGATGACCTTTGCTTGAAGGGGGAGAGATAGGACCTATGATGTCCATGCCCCATGCTTCAAAAGGCCATGAGATTGCTGTAGGATGCAGCCATTCCGGAGGCATGTGAATGTAATCTCCGTGAACTTGGCATAGCTGGCAGCGTTTGGCAAATTGCATTGCATCAGCAACCATGGTAGGCCAATAGTAACCTAACCTTTTTATCTGATCATAGAGCTTAGGACCTGCCTGATGGGCTCCACAAAGACCAGCATGAACTTCTTTAAGTGTTTCTTCGGCCTCTTGTTGTGACAAGCAGCGTAGAAGTACTCAGTTGAAGGATTTCCTGTAGAGGATTTTTGAAGGAATATCCAAATGAAAGTTTGGGGCTCGCCTTTGTATGCTTACCCGTTCTTTTGGATCTTCAGGTAGGATTCCGAATATAGTGTAATCAATGAACGGATCCCTCCAGTCGACGATTGAAGGTTGAAGGATAGAGATCCGACTTCCAACCACTCGGTGGCATTCGGCAACTGCTTGGTGTGTGTTAAGAGGAGGGAGGATCCTTCTCTCGCACACTGTAATTTGCATGTTTTCCCCTTCCTGGATCGCCATTGATGCGGCAAGTCCGGCCAGGGCATCTGCACGGATATTTTCACCTCTACGAATGTGGGTGATGTTGCAGATGTCAAACTTTTGCAGAAGCGATTGTGCCTTGTTGTAATAAGGCAGCAGATCGGGCTTCCTGACTTCATATTTCTGATTCATCTGGTTGACGATCAGTTGAGAGTCTCCAAAGACTTCCAGCATAGTGATACCGGATTCGATGGCGAGTTCCAATCCTAGGATCAGAGCTTGGTATTCAGCTGCATTGTTTGTGCATGGTTCCAGTAGCGAGAAAGCGTGTGGAATCATGCATTTGTCGGGGCTAACAAAGAGGATGCCAACTCCCGAGATCAGCTTTCTGTTTTCATTTGTCCTGGTTGCACCGTCAAAGTACATGTCCCAGGAGGCATTTGGTGAGGAAGTCTCCACGTTGTAGACAGGTTCGTCTGGGAGATCATCTCTGAGTGGTGAATCTTTAGGCAATGGATGCTCTGCGAGGAAATCTGCTAGAGCTTGGCCTTTGATTGCTTTTTGTGGCACATACCTAATATCAAATTGTGACAAGAGGATGGACCATTTTGCCAGTCGGGCATTAAGAGAACCTGCCTTTGTGACAAGGACCTTCAAGAGGTTGATCCTTGAGACGAGGTAGACTGTGTTGGAAAGCAAGTAGTGACGTAGCTTTTGTACGGCGAACATCACTGCAAGGCATTCTTTTTCGACTGGAGAGTAGCGATGCTCTGCACCTACTAGCATGCGGCTGAGGTAGTATAGAGCAGCTTCTTTTCCCTCACCATTCTCTTGTGCAAGCAAAGCGCCTACAGAATGATCAAGAGCTCTTGTGTACAAGATGAATGGTTTTCCAGTGGCAGGGGCAGCTAACACTGGAGGTTTGGTCAGGTATGACTTGATATCTTGAAATGCGGCTTCGCAGTCGGCATCCCAGACAAAGTCTACACCTTTTTTCATCAATCGAGAGAATGGACGGCATTTCCCCGAAAGATTGGAGATGAACCGTCTGATGTAGGCCAATCTCCCTTGGAGCCCTTTTAGTTCTCTCAAGGTTCTTGGAGAGGGCATTTCTAGAATAGCCTTGACTTTTATGGGGTCAAGTTCTATTCCAGCTTTCCGAACAAGGAATCCGAGAAACTTACCCGACGAGACGCCGAAGAAGCATTTTAGAGGATTCATCCGCAGTTTGTGTTTGCGGAGTCAGAGGAAGACTTCCCGAAGATCTTCGAGATGGTCTTCTTTTCTTCTGCTTTTGACGGCGAGGTCATCAACGTAACATTCGACCGTCTTGTGCTGCATATCTTGGAATATTTTCATCATAGCCCTCTGATATGTGGCACCAGCATTTTTCAGACCAAATGGCATGACAGTGTAGCAATACACGCCAAATGGAGTCCGAAATGAAGTGTGTTTTTCATCCTCGGGATGCATCTTTATCTGATTGTAACCAGAGAAGCCATCCATGAATGTTATTCGCTCGAATCCGCAGGTATTGTCAATCATCACCTCCGGTATGGGGAGCGGGAATTCATCTTTAGGGCAAGCGCCATTCAAGTCTCTATAGTCAATACAGACTCTGATCTGCCCAGTTTTCTTTGTCACGGGGACAATATTGGCCAACCACTCTGGATGTTGTTCCTCACGGATGAAGCCAACGCTTTTGAGTTTTTGAACTTCTTGTTCAATTTTATCCATCACATCTGGACGGAATCTTCTTTGGCCTTATTTGACAGGCTTGATTTCTTCTTGAAGATTGAGTTTGTGGACTGCTATTTTGGGGTCTAAACCAGGCATTTCAGCGTAGGACCATGCAAAGCAATCAACGAACTCACGAAGAAAAGCGATATACTCGGGTAACTCATCATCCTTTATATTCTTGCTTATGAATACAGGACGTGGGTTATCAGGTGTTCCCAAGTTTATCTTTTGAACAGGATCTTCTGTCGGAAGGTTCGAAGGTGGTTCCTCCACAATATTTTCGGAGGCTTCCAACTCAACGAAACCTTCTGGAGTTTCAACTGCATTACCAGACCAAGGCTCTGTTCCTTTCCATGGATTTTCTTGATTGGTGATCTCCTCAAGGCTTGCTATGAGATAGTCCCAATCGCCTGTTGAGTCTGGTATTTCTTTTGGAGACGAGGGTTCTTCTGGGTCAGAATAGCACAAGTCTGCATTATCGGACGATTCCTCTTTATCATCAGAGAAATCATACCAATTGGATGAGCTTCCTGGATTTTTGTCAGGTAACTCTTTAAAGAGATATCCAGGGAGATCGATGTCTTCATGGACTTGAGATGTTGACGCTTGGTCGGTAAAACGACTTTTAAGCTTTTGTGTCAACTATCTCAGAGGAGTATCAGGATCATACCCTAACCCATATGAAGACTTTTCTACATGACCGTAGAGTCTCCAATCTTCCAGCTGGCTTTTGGTCAAGGCGGGCTCCAATGGCGTGAGAATACCGCGTCTTTCTCCCAAACCGACTGGGTTTCGAGCGTCATAGCCCATTTTCTTCATAATTGCTTGTGCCACAGGACTATATAGAGATAGCTGAGGCATACCTTCATTTTGGAACGGTTCCAGCATGGAATTTGATGAAGAAGCGTCCGATCTATGGAAGAAGATCGGCCTTTGCTTTGGTGATGTTGCCGGAACAACAAAGGTAGCAGACGTAGGATCTTCTACATCAGCAGGTGTCTCCATCGGAGTGAGAGCAGGCTGAACTTGCTGAGTGTCAGCTTGGCTTGACGATGCATCGTCTTCTGGCTCTGAGTCCGAGTCTGTGTCTTGCATGATAGACACGAGAGAGACAACAAATTTGCCCCCAGGCTTTTGTTTCGCCTTCTTCACTTTAGTCGTGATGACCAAAGGTTTTGAATTCTTGAGGCAGATAACGAAGGGAGATTGACTACTCTCTTCTAATTTGCCGGAGGGTTTGTTTTCTTCCGGTGATTTTTGAGGAGCCTTGCCTTCATCTTTCTGGAGATTTTCAGCAGGGGGTGCTATTTCCTCTTCTTCTTTTTCTCCTTCATACATTTGGGAGTCTGCGAAGTGGACTTCTTTACCTTTGAAGGGTTTCCTGTCCGCAAAGACTCGATGTACCATGCCGTCGTCGCCGACGAACTTGATGCATTGATGTAGAGTTGAAGGAACAACACCATTCTCGTGTATCCAAGGACGTCCGAGAAGGATGTTGTAGCATGAGGGGGTTTTTATTGCATACACAGTGACCTCAGAGATAAGATCACCGATTTGCAATTTGAACCTGATTTTGCCGATAGGCCTTTGAGTGCTCCCATCGTATCCAAAGATAGATACAGATGTGTGGCTTAGCTTGCTGGGTGGGATGCCCAACTCTTCAAGAGCCGAAGTGGAGATAAGGTTGAGTGCAGAACCTGGGTCGATCTGAACTCTATGTATCGGCATTTCTTTGATGTACCCTGTGAAGTACAGGGGTCGGTTGTGCCTTGCTTCGCCAAGTAGGAGGTCTTCCTTAGTGAAGGCGATGGTTGCACTGGCTGCCTTTTGAACCGAGAGGCATTGGATGCATGATCCCTCGCTTTTCTCTTTTTCTCCTTTTAAGGAGGTTTCTGAGTTTTTGACCCGGTAGTCCATTTCAATTTGGAGGACTTGTGGGGCATGTTTGTCGACATCCTCATTCAGTTTTTGTAATTCTGATATGAGATTATCACGAGTGCGTGGAGACATTCGCAATAAGTCTAGGATGTGAAGACGTGCAGGTATGTGTTTGAAGTGCTCAACCAAGTCATACTTGAAAGCCTCCTTAGGGCCTGCATGTTCATCATTGTTGCCACTGGGGGCGTTTACAACATCTTTTCCCGAAGGATTTACATAAGTAAAGGAAGATTGGTTGTAATTTTTGTGGTAGTCCCGGCCCGAACGGGTGCCTCTACCAACTTCGAGAGCTTCTTGAGAAGGATCTTCGTTTGGAAGATTGTCTTCAGGATCAAGAAGCTGTCGTTTTTCATCTACTGGGGATGTATCTGCAGCAGAGTTGCCATCCTCAGTGATTGTGTTGCACGGAGCATTTTCCGGGAGCAAGTCCTGAACAGCATCCAGCAGCTTTTCTTCTTCGTTGACCCATCCATCACCCCAAGTTGGGTTTTCTTCATGATGATGAGTCGAGAAGAATGTGTATCCTGAAGTCACAGTCTCAGGAGAAGAAACCTGAGAGGGTGTCATCTCTGTGAAAGTCACGTGAGACGAGGTAGCTCCAGAGGATACATTGCTAGGCGTCGTCGGAGTGTAGGTAATCTCATCAGATGACGCTTCAGAAGAGCTATAATCCTGATATATTACATTACAGGAAGCTCTGATAGAAGATGTTGCCTGCTCGGAGTCAGACTCATCCTCGGATGTAAGAGGATCGTCAATCCAGCAATGTTCTCCATTTTCAGGAGTTGAGGGAGGAGGTACCTGATGGGCTTCAGGGACTTCCGGCTCTGGATTGTGAGGAATCTCGTTGACGCGGTCTTGCTCTTGTTCTAGAGCGAGACGCTGCAAGATCCTTGCATATTCTTCAAGATCAGGCATGGGAGCCAGATCTTCTTCTTCGTCTTCTCCGTGTGGCTCAACATAGTTGATTTCCACTGGAGCAATGACAGGTGCTGGGTTAACAGCATCTTCTTGTGCAGCCTCTTGGTCTTCTTCATCATCAGACCAGGATCCTTGTGGTTGCAAGGGGTTATACCAGATTACTGGCATAAGGTGAGTTTCAGGAACCCATTCTTCATCGGAGAGATATTCTCCTGTTTCAAGAGATTCCTCCCACTCATCGGTGTAGTTGGGCTCGAATCCATCGTCGGTGTCGCTGGACTCGTATCCATCAATGGAGAATCCAACTACCGAGTTGCAAGAGTATGATGCCCCCTGCATGGCTTCTTTTTTGAATTGGGGTGGCATGAAATCACTGAGAGTGAAGTTTCTTACCGCCTTTGAAGTCTCTGGAGGGGACGTTTCTGTTGCCCCGAGTGAAGTGGTAGAGGAGGCCTCTGCCTTTTCATGGACTTCTTGTTTTGGCTGGGTCTTCTCTTGCCGTTTGAGCCTGAGGAGATGTTTCTTGGCTTGCCTTCGCTGCTGAGCGGTCGGCTTTGTTTTGACGATCTCCCAATTTTCATCTTCCAGGAGATCGGGATGTACCCATATGGGTTGTCCGTCTGCTGTCGGGCAAGGAACCAACACTTCGGACGTTTGAATTCTTTTTATCACCTTGAAGGAAGTAGTGATCTTCTTCTTCGGTGACTTTGGTGTTTGTCCATATGACACCATGTTGACGGAGGCAGTCCCATAGTTTTTGTCAAAGGTGATGACTCCGTTTTTCCACATCTCGTTTATCTTCTCTCTCACAATAAAGCATTGATTGAGAGGATGCGAAACCATCTGGTGGTATGGACAGTACCGAGGATCATTGGTTTTGCCAACGTCTCCAGGTCTTTTGGGCTCTGGCAAAATGAGTTTGCCATTTGCTAGGAGAGCCTCAAAGATTTCTTCGACGTCTTCATCGAACGGATATTTCTTTTCTACTCGCTCTTTGAAGGCATCAGAGAGTTCAGGTCTTTTACCTGCAGCTCTATTTTCAGCTTTCTTTGATTGCTGAGGAGCTGACTTAGTCTGCACATTGAGAACCTCCTTCTTCTTTGGTTTAGAGGTTGCAACAGCAGTCGGCTCTTTCTTTGATGATTTCTGACTGTTGAGGTCTTTGATCACCGTTTCAGCTTCCATGGAAGCTTCCAGGAGTTCCCCCAGGTTCTTTGATTTATTGCCGATGATCATGGAGCGGATTTTAGCTCTCATGTTGTTTCGGCAGATGTCGACTAGCGACGCTTGTGGCAGTACATCTGAGCATTTGTACGCCATTGCTTTCCACTTGTGAATGAAGTCATAAGTTGACTCATTCTCTCCCTGTTTTAGGCTGCAGAGCTGAGCCATAGTAACAGGATGATCCTCACCTTGGAAGTGGGTCAGGAAGCGTGTCTCCAGCATAGCCCAGTTCTGAATGGAGTTCTCCGGCAGAGTGGAGTACCAATCGAAGGCCGTACCTTTTAGGGTACTTGCAAAGAGGCGGATCTTGAGTGCATCTTGATCCGCGATAGCTCCCGTCAAGATCTTGAAGTGGATGACGTGCTGTCTGGCTGATCCTTTCCTCGTATATGTTTGGAGAGTAGGATGCTTGAATTTTGTGGGGAACGGGACCGAGTCCATCCATAAAGGATATGGTGGCTTGATCCCATGCACTTTGAGTATATCCTCTTCTTTAGCTTTGGCGAGGATACTGTCTACGTCTTTTTTGGTGAGGGCGCGTGACTCATTTTCTTCTCCATTTCCCTCGTTATTGCTATGATTTGGAGGAGGCTCATTGTTCACCTGATTTTGGACGACAAGGAGAAGGTTTTCCATCAGAGTTTCAATCCTCTGCTGGCCTTGTTCCAACTGCTGGATGCGTGTGAGCGCATCATCTCGAGGTGGATTCTGAGGTGGCGGCTCAGAACTTGTAGCCAAGACGTTCATCCCTCGGGATTCGAACGAAGAAATCGTCCTGGTGACCGAGCTGGGGCTCATTCTTTTTGATGAAGAGCTTGATGAAGGATTACTCTCCCGTCCTTGGCTGGAAGGGGCAGGAGATTCTTCGGGATGTCTTTGTGTCCTGGTGATGCTACGGGTCACCGGACGTCGGACATGGATTTTTGATGCTGACCTTTGGCGTCTTCTGGTTTTTCCAACCATATGGATGGCAGCAACTTGGTCGGGTCTTTCTTTTTCGACCCATTTGTGGGAGACTTGAAGTGTAGGAGGCTGGGTCCTTTGCTTCTCTAGTCTCTTTTGTCGATATGACGCACGGCGGCGTGCTCGACGAGTGATTTGAGCTTTGGTCAGCTCCGGCTGGGCTCTGACGATGAAGGATGTGCTCCCTCGGGCGCAGCAGCCGAGCTTGTCTTCTTTGTGGTTGGGCAAGGACAGGATGCGGACCCGGTCCTTTGCCTGTTGCAGCGAAGCTTTAAACCTTTCGAGTTCGGCCCCTGTAGAGATGAAGGGTCGAACTGAAGGAGTGTAGGCCTTGGCAGGTGCTTGTAGAGGCCTGGTGATGCATGATCTAATTTTGGGCCTGTAGGAACAAGCCGGCTCATGCTGGGTTGACTTAGGAGTCAAGTTGGAGATGGGTCTCTCCTCTTTCATGTAGGCAAGAGGGTAGAACTGGTTTTCTTTGAGTGGGGCCAGGTATGCTGGCTTGGTGGAAATTTGAGACCTTCTTTGTTTTGGGGAAGGTCTTGGAGACCAAGTCTTGGGATAGACCTGGTTGTTTGTGGGTCGAGGCTTCGCGGGGGTGCCGCGGGCTTCAGGCTTTTGGGCGCTCGCCTTTGGTGTCACGGGAGTGACACGTTGAGAGGCGATCTTCTGCCTTTTGGCAGGCGCAGTTTGTTCTTCGGGAAGTGGGAATGGTCCCAGTGTCCCGAAGACGATGGTCCGGGGAGTCGAGGTCGACCCGGAGTTCAGAGAGTTGCCGAGGGAGTTGACGCTTCGGCAGCTGGCGGGGCGCTTGTAAGTGCGCTCGGTTTGCTTCTGTTGAAGCATGAGTTGGTGCTTGTTCTCATCGAAGATAATGGTTAAGGCTGCCATTGTTAGTTTCGGAAAAGTTCTGAAACAAGACCACATCCATTAGTAATCACAAGAATGTAATGATCATAAATGGGAATTTCTATGGTTGTCTTTTCAAATCGCTCAAGGGATATGACCCAAGCGACATGAAGAAGGCAAAAAGCCATAGATGGTACAATTGTTCTGACAGCAAGTATGGTGAGCCCAGAATGAGCGTTCCAGTGACTGCTAGAAGCAATTGTAAACCTAAATTCGACTTATCGAGAAGCAGGGCTTGCTCGAGATAAGAAGAATATAAGGTAGGAGTTACAAATGTGCCGGTCACAGATACAGTAGACCCTGAAGGGGCGTACCAGTATTGCTATGCACAAATGTTGGAGATCGCATCCATGAGATGGGATTCTTTGTTTTGAAATGTAAGAAATGGATTCGTCAAAGAGAGCAGGTGACATTCCGATTCAAATACGAGCTCAACGATTTCCGCGAGCGCCAGTACTCAGAAGGGAAGAGACCACAATTTCTCGAATCTGAATCCAAAAAGTGACGAGTTTTTGGAGATTTTTTTTTTTGAAATGATTTTTATTTTATTTTATTTTTTATTTTATTTTTTTTTATTTTTTATTTTTTTTTAAAATATTTTTTTTTATTTATTTTTTATTTTATTTTTTTTTTTTGAAAATTTTTTGTTTTTTTTTTTTTAAGATTTTTTTTTGAAAATCTTTTTTTTTATTTTTATTTTTTTTTTAATTTTTTAAGATTTAAAGACGAGAGAGTACACATAGGCCTCCTAACCCGGTCTTATGAAACCTCAATTGATAGAATTGCCCCCAGGTAAGGGTAGGATTACTTAATGAACCCGTTTGGAGGACCCTTGCCTAGAACAGTCAAGCTGTCTCCACACTCTGGACAAGGCTTTTCTTGAATCAATCGTGATCAAAGAACGCAATTGGTTTAACCTTAGTGGTCTATGTCCCCTTTTTTTATAAAAATCCCAAATAGACTCATCGAAGAGAAACGATGGCCCAAAACCTTAGTCGAACGGGCTCAACATTTCTGCAAGCACCAAAGAACGATAGGATAGGAACAAAGTTTCTCAATTTTGAATCCAAACTAAGAAAACTAATTTTTTTATTTTTATTTTTTTTTAATATTTTTTTTTTGAAATCTCTAATGAACTCATCAAAGAGAAACGATGGTCCAAAACCTTAGTCGAACGGGCTCAACATTTCTGCAAGCACCAAAGAACGATAGGATAGGATCAAAGTTTCTCAATTTTGAATCCAAACTAAGAAAACTAATTTTTTTTTATTTTTATTTTTAATATTTTTTTTTTTGAAATCTGTAATGAACTCATCGAAGAGAAACGATGGTCCAAAACCTTAGTCGAACGGGCTCAACATTTCTGCAAGCACCAAAGAACGATAGGATAGGATCAAGGTTTCTCAATTTCGAATCCAAACTAAGAAAACTGATTTTTTTTTTTTTTTTTTTTTTGAAATCTCTAATGAACTCATCGAAGAGAAACGATGGTCCAAAACCTTAGTCGAACGGGCTCAACATTTCTGCAAGCACCAAAGAACGATAGGATAGGATCAAAGTTTCTTAATTTTGAATTCAAACTAAGAAAACTGATTTTTTTTTTTTTTTTGAAAAGAGAAAGAATGGAAACAAACTCAAAGAAATAGAAATTTCCAAAAAATCCCATCTCATGTTTTTTTTTTTTTTAGGATGCAAAATCCAACATAGGCTACCAGCTAGAAAGTAGCCAAGGAATCCGGAAAAGAAGTATAAGCATAGAGCAAAAAGTATGATATGCAAATATTTCATTTCCAAGCACCGTGTTCTCAAATGAACGAGTCCCACCGGGTGTGCCAGCTTGATGGAACGCGCTCCGAGGCGCCATGGGGCGGCTACCGGGGTCGGCGGAACGTGGGAGTCCGTCGGGTCCGGCCCTTTCGCGCCCTGGCGGGCCCTGAAGCGTGCATCAACATTTCTTTTATGGGTGTGCCAGATTTTCTATTTTACTTGGAATTGCAAGTGGTAATCCGGAGATCAACCTTCGCAAGTAAAAAGGAAATCAACTTCTTTCAAGTTTTCCATTGCACAAATATTTAAGAAAAGAGACATTTTCTTAATTTGCCGTGAAAGGCGATTTTGTTTGGCATTTATAGCCGATTTTGGCGTTTATAGCCGATTTACAATTCTTATCAATAATGAAAGACAAGAGTTGTGATTTTTGTCTCTTTAGAAAAATACAAATTACAATGAAAAGCAAGAAAAGGAAGATCTAACTTTTCAGGAGATTGTGGGGGACTCGTTCAGATTGACGGTCGCAAGCCATGTATGGGCTTCGCCATCATCCATGCAGATGAGAACAGAAGATGCTCTTGATTCGCTTGGCTTGGCTATAACCTCAGGTTTTTAGAGGACAAAGACCAAGAGGAGGTCCTATGTCCAATAAAAAGCTAAGTAGACGGGCTGAAAAGCCACGTCTAAGCCATTGGAGGCAGCAGGAGAAGGCAAGGACCTTGGGGGGGTGCCCCCCAAGGGACTTTTGTCACCTTGTAGTGGTGGCCGGTGCAGAACTTCAGCAGAGTTTTTCTCTCTTTTTCTTTCTCTCAGATCTCTTTCTGATCCTTTTTTTCTGATCCTCTGATTTTCTCCTCTTTTTTCTGATCCTGATTTTCTCCCTTTTTTTCCGATCCGAATTTCAATGGAATGCTCTCCTATTTATAGGCCTTTGGTAGCCATTTAGGAGGGTTTATGAGCCTTAATGGCTTTAATGGGAGGAGTTACAAGATTTATTTCTTGATTTTGTAACTCCTTTTTCCTTGAATCTGATTGGCCGATGGAGATTAAGGGCTTTTAATCACCTTAATTACCATAATGGGAGGAGTTTCATGGTTTAAATGCCATGAATCAATTGACTTGTAACTCCCAAATGCTTGCTTCTGATTGGGCCGTCCAAAGAAATGAATTAATGACTGCAATAAAGCTAGTCAATTAACCACATTAATTGGTCGCCGAGCAGTCGAAGAGTCGCGGGCCATGCCGTGTCTTCTGGAATTCTTCTGGGGATGATCATCGATGGATCTACATGCTGATCGACATCGGATGAACATGTAACTTCAGACATTGATAGCTAAGAGTGGGCCGGTGACATCTGTCTTGTCGATTTCACGATCGGTCGGACAGAAAGTGCACTTTCTTGGTCGACCGGTTGGCGATCTTGGAGCGATCAATGATGATTTTATGCTTTTGACGGCGGATCCGAGATGTCGTCGGATATGAGTCAATTTAAAGCACTAAAAATCACATTTTCAGGAAACCACAGGGGCCAAAGTGCGCGAAACGCGAAAAAAGACGGAAAAAACGGGTCACCGGCGGAAAATCCGGTGACCGGGACCTCCATGGTCGCCGGCGACCATGGACCGGCGACCATGGGCCATGGTCGCAGGGGCCTGCGACCATGGGCCATGGTCGCAGGGGTCTGCGACCCTGGGGGATTTTTCCCCTTCGGAGCCCGTTTTGCGGCCGTTTTGAGGTCTTTTTCGTCGCCGTTTTCTTCTGTATTTTTCTTGACATTTCTTCTCATTTATTGGCTTGATTTCCCTGTAGAAAACTTGATGAGAATCCTTGCATTTTTAGAGTGCAAAGTTTCCAATTTTCCGGGAAAGCCGAAGACTTTGTCGCGTAGAGCTGCTGATTTTCCGCCAGAAGCTGAAACTTGGTCAAACGATGTCGGAATGACCTGAAATTTGAGGTGAAGCCTACTGAGCAATAAATAAGACCAACCATAGGCTTTTGTTTGAGTTTTGAAGCCGTTTGGGGTCCCGTCGATGCTTCACTTGATTTTGCTGCGGGGAAAATGCCGAGCTTTGATATGTGGCCAAACGATGTCCGATTGACCTGAAATTTGACGGGGAGCCTATTGGAGTCATTTTGAGACGTTCCATGGGCTCCGTTTTGGATGTCATGGTCCCGGGTTGCTCCGCCGCCGGTAGGCTTGATTTTCTCTCGGAGCATCGAAACCTGGTCAAACGTTGTCAGAATGACCTGAAATTTGACGTGCAGCCTTTTGGAAGCATGTTGAAGCCACTCATGCACTTGGTTTGATGAGCGAAGGCTTCGGTGGTTCCCGCCGCCGGGAGGCTTGATTTTGCTGCTCGAGCATTGATGGAGGGTCAAACGTTGTCGGTTTGACTTGAAATTTGGCATAGAGCCCTTTTGAGACATGCTGGAGTCATCTGTAGGCTTTGATCGAAGTTTTGACGTCTCCGATGATGTCGCCGCCGGGAGCTCCCGTTTAGCTGTCGGAGAAGTGAAGTTAGGCCAAATGTTGTCGAAATGGCCCGAAACTTCATGTGTACTCTTCTCTTGGCTATCTTGAAGGATCTTGCAGTTTTTGTTTGATTCTGACAAGATTTGAATTTTTGGAGAAATTGCATTGCCTATTTATGGCAGGTTGCGACTTCATGCAGCTTTCTTGATGTTGAAGAGGCAAAGTGATATTTTTTGTGTCAACAATGCAGTTGCATTGCAAATTGTAGACAAACTCAAAACAAAGGCTAAAAATCACTCCATGTTTTGTGTTGAAATATTATAGATTCATTCATGTTTGTGACTAGAAAGTTAAAATGCATTGATTTTAGTTATATTATAAGCTTAAACAAGTAGAATTGGAGTTTCCAACTTGTGTTCGATTGGAATGCAAAATTACCTATGAGTGAGAGTAGGCACTAACAATATGATAAACATTTTTTTTCCATCCTCCAACTAAAACTGACCAATAATCTAACCATTTTTTTTAGCTAAGTAATGTTTATGGTGATGTATATTTCAGGAAAGGGCATTTTGATCAAACATTTTTTTTACATCACAATTCTATATTCTTGCATTGTGTAAACATTTATGCAGAGCTTCCATTTCAAGTAAGTCCAAATGCTTGAAGCAAGTTCATGGAAAGAAGCAGTAAGCAAATGTTTGAAACAGACTAGCAATCTGTAATAATCATAATTCTATAATCATCTACTGAGATTTTTCTTGACACAAGTTATTAATTAGTGTTGCAACATAGGCACCTTACAAGGAATTTGTACTGAACTCAATTCATTATATGGGACTACTGGCTAGCTTGAAGGGTTTTTTTGTTTTTTTTTTACATGACTTGTCGAAGTATGATGGTGTTTGAACTGCAAGCCATGTCTCAAGCTAGTAAATAGGACATTGACTCAATTAGGAAACTCTTTTTTTCCTTTTTTTTTTTTTTTGAGAGAGAGAGAGAGAGAGTAAAATCATTAATAATCAATAGCTGTTTGGTCCCCGTGCAAACGCGAGAGGTATGTTAACTTGAAAATCATTTTTCACATGTAGGATGTCAGAAAAAAAAAAAAAAGAAATCGTAAATTTAAACAATAATAAAGAAAGACCTTACAATGACATATAAGATGTATCAATGCCTATAAACAGATGTTTATGATTGGACAAATCAGGCTAAAATAATTGAGGGTTGTTTGTGTAAACCTTGTTTCCAATTCCACGGAGAAGGAAGTTTCGGGAAACCTTGTTTCCAATTCCACGGAGAAGGAAGTTTCGGGGGGGGGGGGGGGGGGGGGGGGGGGCGGTGGGGAGGGGAGGGATGGGGGGTGTATTTTTCCAGAGAATTAGTACCGCACAAATGGGCCCTAAACAAAAAAATTATACCAATTGAATTTTGCAGAATTTCATTGACATGAATTTCACATAAAATGGGCATTCATAACTATTTTGACCAACATTTTATTTTTAATTTTCCAAACACCGCATTTATAACTTCTAAGCAATTTTCTCGAAAGTAAGTTTAATAATAACAGTAGACCGTAGTAGTAATATGCAAACAACAAACATAATTAACATTAACAGGTGCATTTGTTGAAAATATTAACTACTTGATTATCAGGACATCCATGTATAATCCCATACAAAGTATAAAGTATCAGAGGGGAAAATAAAAGAAAGATTAACAACAGATGAATGAATGTCCGATAAATCAAATTAACGCACTAATCATCTTCTCTGACTGGTTGCAAATTGACATAAATAAACTCATTTAAATGGAGACATCATTAAATCTACATCGAGCTCACCATTTCCATTACTGATGGGGGGTGCGATCCATATTGCTGATGAGAAGGTAGGATGAACTCTGTTCAGGAAGAGAGGTTGGAGACTTTTTAAACCCTCTTAAAAATCACTGCTCCCAATCATCAAAATTTTCGGTCTCAACACTTTTTGAGCCCATTGTCTGGTTAGTTGTGTGTGAAATTTTACATTTTCAGTCACACACTTTTTAAACCCTCTTAGTGATTGTAACTCTTTTGTTTTACATTTTGGTAAGCTGGTTCAAGACCCATACAATAGGACAACAACTTTAAGCTGATAGGATTTTTGAGTTGGGCAACATTGGTGGAGGATGAAAGATCCTCACTTCAAAATTATACATGATCATTCCCATGCACTCTTTCTAGATTAAATCACAGTAACTTCAGTTGGGTTTTTTACTCTGAGCCCGCTATTTTAGAAGGCAATTCCTATAAATCTTAAGTTAACTAGCAATTAAGAAATTAGGCCCTAAATGTGAGCATCTTAATAGAAACCATTCACTGCCTTCCATGGAGCAAGAAAAAATCGATATATCAAAATATTTGCCAAATAGGAGAGATGAATCACCAAAATTTTATAACGTGATTTTATTGCTAAAAAATAATAGCTTTATAGGTCATTGTTTTTTTCTCTCTTTTTTCTTGACAGCAGCGTAGGGGGACTAGTGTTAGAAAAGTGGGTTGGGGCCCACTGCCATGTCGGCAAACATGGCCCCAACTTTTAAAATAAGCAAAAATGAAAACAATGCCTCTCACTTGAATACTCTTTCTGTTTCCTTTCCTTCAATGAGAAAACGGAAAAACGTCATTAGAGATCTCTTCATCTTCATCCTCAAAAGGTTATTTTTCCTTTGGCTGTATAAAGAGATGGTGAGGAAGCATGGAAATATAGATTTGAGAATCCTTACCTTCTTCCTCCTTTTAGATTATTACATGCCTCGGAAAAGAGTTCTGAGAAACCGTTGAGGAAACCATAAGAGGAAGAAACTTGTCTTCAAGATCCAATCCAACCATTAGCTCATTCATCAAGCATCCCTCCTTATGCCTGTGGACAATAGGGAGTGATTGAGTGGGATAGATTTCTAGTAAATCTTATGTGGCCTCCTAGCGAATACACAACATCATCCTTCTTGCGGATCGGTCTCTTATGTTGTAACGAACTCGTGTTACTCAGATCTGAGGCTTCCACAACGATCTCCGACCAACAATGATATCAGAGTTTTTTTAGATGAAAGGTTTAGGCAAGGCCGATTTTGTCCTAGGAGTTAAGATCATACATGATCATAAAAGGCACATGCTCGGCTTTCCTCTAGTCAATATTTTGAAAATGTATTGCATAAGTTTCATATGTCAAATGTCAAACCAGTCAATGCCTCGATAGTTAAAAGTTACAAGCTTAGTAAAGAACAATGCCCTCAAACCGATTATCCAATATTTAAAAGGCACAAAGAATGTTATGCTTTGTTATCAAGGTGACGATCTTACAGTGTAGGCAGATACTGACACATCTTTCTCAGATAATCTGGATGATTCAAAGCCTATATCAAGATATATTTTCTTACTGGGCGGGGGAGCTGTTCCATGTTCCAGTAAGAAATAGAACTCGGTTGCAAAGTCTACTATGAAATTTGAATATGTTGTTAGTTCTGCAGCTGCAACAGGAGCTATTTGTATTCGACGACTGTTATTAAACTTAGACATTGTTTCGAGTGCAAAAAACCCTTTTACATCAAATGTGGACA
Source organism: Umbellularia californica (assembly GCA_028538565.1). Lineage (NCBI taxonomy): Eukaryota > Viridiplantae > Streptophyta > Magnoliopsida > Laurales > Lauraceae > Umbellularia > Umbellularia californica. The sequence goes on along the minus strand of JAPQWN010000012.1, from coordinate 21,864,724 downwards.
ATACAACGGCTATATTCCTTGCAATGAATCTAGAATTTCATTAGAAATCGAAGCATATTGCTAGGGAGTTATCATTTTGTCCACGAAACAATAAAAGATAAAGAAATTGTCATTTCCTATATTCCTTCACGAGAAATGGTAGCTCGCCCAATGACTAAACCATTGGCTAGACTGATTTCTTCATTGCACGTAAGAAACATCAACATGGGATTGAGATTAATGTAATATGTTAATAGTAAGTGGGAGTGTATCTTCTTTTTAATGGTGATACTAATAAATATTACTCTGTCGTTCTTTATGTTCATGTTCATTGCATATCATACTATTTTCTTTTGGCAAATAAACTATGCGTATGCATTTATTACATACGCGGTGTCAACAGGCGGGGTCATCTTAATCGCACAAATTGACCGTCTCGATCATCTTTGTGATGGTTGGGCTGAGGAACACTTGGGAGATATACATATCTTCATTGTCATTGGGTGATAATGATGGTGTGTAGTCCTCTATGATTACCACTTTAGATTACACGAACAATACTATGGTGTTGGACTTGCGGATGAAGAATTAGATCCCCATAAGGATCATTAACAAGAAATACCCTTGGGCTAGTCAAGTTGCCTGTAGTTTAACCGGGTTTAATAGCCAGTGTGGTGAATAACCTGCGCAATGTCGATTGACACAATTGCGATTCATTCGCGTATCCACCGAGGCACATGGTTTTGTCCTTAAGTATTTTCTTATGGACTATACCTATGAGTGAAAGGATATACCCCAAATTTTCTTTGACGTTGGGCAATTGTCAGCCCTATAGGCGACTCGTGAATTGGTGTGTCCCATAGATGAAAATAGCGGCCGCTACGCTATATCGGCCGTGGCGGCCCAGGCCGCCACGCTAAATTGAAAAAAACGGTCATCTGACCGCTACGCGAATGTAGCGGCCGCTACAGGGCCGCTACGGGCCGCTACGGGGTGAGAAAATTTTCTATTTTCCAAAATTTTTTAAAATGCATAATAAAACTTATTTTTTTTCTTCTTCTCTCCAAATAACATTTCTACACAACTCTTTTACCCTTTTATGTTTAAAAGAACACCAAAAAGCACATGATCTCGCCGAATTAAAGTCGATACAAAGAGTTCTTCTCAATGATTCTTCTCTAAGTACATCCTATTAGACACTCCCTTTGGTATATGCATTTTTTTCTCTAGGTACTCTTAAGTCTTGACTTTATGACATAGTTTTTTTTTTTATAAGCCTTTCATTAGTTTCTAAGTTAGCATAACTAAGCAACATGAACACATGTAAAAAAAAAATCATTACTATTATTTTCTATTTATACAGCGATACAGGACCTCATATAGTGAGGGGACCGCTACGCCCCCTTACCTTAGTTACTTTTGCAAAAAAAATACATTTTCTCTCATTTTCCAATATTCTAGATTTTCTAGAATTTTTTCAAATTTTTTTGACTATTTTTTCAAATCGCACCGCTACGTAGCGCCTGCTACGTAGAGTTTTGGCGGCAGGCCGCTACGCCCACCGCTACCGATATTTTCATCCTTGGTGTGTCCTTTGTGGATCCTAGAAATCATGTACCCTCAACTATTCACCTTTGCATGGGGTGAATAAGTCTCGGTGTTTGCTACTTTAGCCGCGCATTGGCCATGGACCTAATTATATGGGAACATACGAGCCGCCGTGCTAGGAAAACAATTGAGATGATGTTGAGCTTCGTATGAGCGTGAGAAAGATCTCTTGGTATCACACTCATTGGTAATTGTATGCTTGCTCCTCTTATCCACCGCGGCAATATCGAATGATTTTTTGATTTTTTACAAAAAGAATTTGAAAATTATATTATGTAAATAGTATATTTTAGGAGGCCTTTTGAAAATGGCTTGTTGAAAATTTATTTTACTCGAATAAAAGTGGGATAAGCATATATGATTGGGTTGGATGTGGCTCAAGGTGTGAGATACATTCTATCCGGTGTGGCCAAGCGGGTCTAGGGTAGACATATGACGTGATGGAGAGGAGGATTCACTAGTGAGATGGTGGCTTAGCGTACATTCTCTCATGAGATGTGTAGTCAATCTAGTCCCACTCCCTAGCTCCCATTTGTATGAATGAGCTTTTGTGATCGTGGATCTATGTCTTGAAAGTAAAGTTCATTCGATGCGAGTGGGAGATGTTTAACTAGTGGGTTGGGGCCAACTGCCGTACGTATCTAAGGTTGAAAAACTTGCGACCCGGACTCGACTCATCCAATGCAAAAAAATTGACTCGAATAGAGTTCATGCGGAGACTCGGGAGTCATGCATTTTTTTTTCTATAAAAATAATCTCAAAAATATTTAAAAATGAATCCATTACTTAAAAATAAAAAATACATTTACTTCATGATTTATAATAATCAATTCAAATAAATAAATTTATATTTGCAATAAAAGTACTACAATAAGGAAAATAAAAAAATATTACATATTATATAATTTGTTAGTCCAAGTATCGAATATAAAAGAGTGGCATACACAGGGATTGAACCCTAGGCAGTCGAGTGACATGTGGAATTGTGAACCGAGTAACTAACCCCCTGCTCTATAGGTCATTGTTAGTCATGTGATACCATCAAAATTCAAGGTCTAAGTGAAATATTAGTTCTTACAATGACTAACTTTCATGGGATCTTTTGCAAATGTCCAATGGATTTATTTTGGGTAGAACTACAATGCATCAATGGTGCAATGTCTTTCTTTAATGTATGATGGGGCCGGCCTTTTCAAAATCTAAGCTGATTGCTTGCAACACCCTATGTAGTGATCAACATATAAATTATTACTCAAATCAGTAAGATAGCCACCGTTGGATTAACTATATCTAGAACACGGGATGAACTTGCTCTATTTTCTTGTTTCCTAATAGAAATAGGGAATTCCTCATGTGTGGTCAATTTAATGGCTGGCCTACTGAAACTAACTTTGAGAATTTAGTTACAATGAATATAATGGGTGCTATGGCTGGTAAACGGAGTGAATTTTGAAAAGGTGGGCCCCACCATACATTTAAAGAAGGGTGTTGCACCATTTTACATTGTTCTGCCCATTTAATCTCCACTTAATTGATGGAGATATTCTTATACCTTAAAGTTGGACAGGCCTAAAAAGGAAAAAAAAACTTTGGCTTCTCCTTAATCCACACTATCCTACTAAAAAGGGTGTTTAGAAGCTATATATATATATGAGAAGTGCTCCTATGAGAGACACTCTCACCATCTTGGTGAGAGATGGGTGGGGGCCCTCACTTCCATATCTACTCTCACCAACTAAAATGCAAGGACCCCCAACTTAAATGTGAGGGCCCCCACCCATCTCTCACCAAGTTGGTAAGAGTGTCTCTCATAGGAGCGCTTCCCTCTATATATATATATATATATATATATATATATATATATATATCTTTAAAAGTTATACTATACTATGTACTTAGATTAGAATATAATTTACTTACCTAAACATTAGGTAGTATGCATTACAAAATATTTCTATTTCTTATAAAGACTTTTGTATTAGATTATTAAAGGATATGACGTAAAAAGTAAACTTGTATATAAAAATCTGTGAAAACATGGGTGAAAAGCAAGCACAATATCTCTATAAGTAGCTATATATATCACTGTTGTCCCACTATATATGATTTCTAACATCAATGATTCTTATTGTATTATATAAATCATCATTTGGTCTTCCCCACTGGGTTGGGTCTGGGGAAGAGAGGAGGAAGAAGATGATGAAAACTGGTTTCTTTGGCTTGAGGAGGGTCGATATTGACCCTCACCTATTTAGAGGAGGGTTGATATCGACCTGTTTAGAGGAGGGTTGATATCGACCCTCGAAAAATAAGTATAAAAAAAGGATCTCTTGTTGGGAAGACCTATTTGGTACGAGGGAAACTAAAGTGACCTTTTTGGCCAAGGGTCCATCTAATGTGTTTTTCTTGGGTAAGATCCTCTATTTTATAATATAACAATATATATATATATATATTTGTGATAATAAAATCTGAGAATATTTTTCGCATACATCCAAACGCCAGCTAATCTTCTCATTGTACATTTCATGGCGCATTAGACAAGGGGACCATTTATCCTTGTGTTTGTTTATCTTAAGTGCAGAAGTCCTTTCCTGTATTCTTATTACAGCCAAGGCTAAAGGGTATTATTAGTGAAGTTAAGGTAGCGAACGATGGCCCATGCATTTCTCATTTATTCTTTACAGATGATAGTTTTATCTTCTACAAATCTTCCCTAAAAGAGAAGCAAGAGAAATTAAAGATTTACTTGAAGATGATTGTGAAGCCTCTGAACAACTTATAACAACAAATCTGCCATTTACTTCAGCAAGAGTGCATGTGAAAAAGACAAATCCAAAGTTACAATTCTAGGCATGAGATTCATGGATAAAAATGAGAAATATTTAGGGAATCCGCTGACGATGAGTACGAGAAAACACATATTAGCTTTCATTCCTTGGTTAAGAAAATTAAATGAAAGATTAACTCATGACAACTCTTGTTACTTTCTCAAGTGGGAAGGACTACCCTTATAATTAGATAGATGGCTTTGACTGTTCCCAGTTTACAACATGTTAGTATCACAACTTCATGATAAAACTACCAAATAATTGATAATTTTTTAGACCATTTTGGTGGTGTGCCTGGTAAGAGAAGAAGAAAATGCATACAGTTAAATGAAAGGAGATTTGAAAACCTATAATCTCACAAGTCACAATGTTCTACTAGAAATACCAACACAGGTTGTAAGGATCTAGTTGCTTAGGGCCTGTTTGGCAATATGCTGTTTGGATGTTCCCCAGTTCCCACAGAACATTCATTATTTAAGAAAAGAAACTCCAACCTTTTTAATCTTTTTGTACTTTGCCCTGTCTTTTCAAATTCCTAACACCAAAAAAACCTCCTTTTAGTAAACATGAATGTAGAATATAGACGAAATTGCAGAAAACAAAAGGATACTTATTCCAACCACTGACCACAAGAAAGTCCATTTCTGAAATTCCAATTGCAGAAACCCATTATAATAAAAAATATATAATATACATACTTCAATAAGAGGTAAAAAAATAAATAAATAAAGAGGCAGAAGAAAATAATATCTAAAGAAAATTCAACAAAAGAAAAAAAAAGAATTTTCTCTTTTTTTCTCTTTTTCTTTAGTGTTTTTCTACACTGTCACAAAGTCTCTTCATCAAAAGCCATTTCAGAAAAAAATGCAGTCGGAGAAGCACTGCGCACAGAATATCCTACATGGTAACTTCAGCCACCCGAGACCAAAGATCAATTTCCAAAGTCCTTAATGCAGGATATTTCACGTCCAAAATGATACACAATAAATATGAAGCAAAGAGATTAAAAAGAAAAAAGAAAAGAAAGAAAATCAAACAAAAAATCTAATTACTAATTAGAAAACCCCACCCTCAGTCTCGACCAAATAAGAAACAAACGAGCAAAAAGCTTATACTTTAATAAATTATACAAAAAACTAACCATTACTTCTTAAACTGCTTTCCTTTCTCCTCTGCAGGGGTGGGCATGAGTTTCTCCACTTTCTCCACTCTTGTACAATAAAAAAGTCTCAGAAAAAAAGCATCTCTTTCTTGCCCTTTTGTAATTTGCTCCACTTGCTTTCCCCTCTTCATCCAATAAATAATCTAAAAACCAAAGAAACAAAAGTCATGTAAAAAAAAAAGAATATTAGGTGTGAAAAGCTGATCTCATTTAACCAGCAAAGACTTTCATATCTTACATGAGCTCCAGTTTGCCTTCTTGTTTGGGTCCTCACTGTGCCAATCTCCATCTGCCAAAGTAGCATATGCCATTCTGTATTCAATTAGCTGTATGTTGCATACAAAAATCGCTAACATAATTCGACTATTGAGTTGATTGACGACAAACTTCCATATGTCAACATGACTCAGTCACATAATGGGTGACTGGATCATGGAAACCACTTCTGTTCTGTTCTCTAGAGAAGAGAAATTTGGTTTTGTTGACAAGGATTCTGGTGAAACCATGCCTTTTCTGACTTAATTTGCTGCTAATCCAACTAGTTATAGAAGAAGATGAAGAGGACCAATCTATTTACACATTCTATAAAGAAGTAAATGATTATTAACTATTTTTAAACATAACTACATAGTCTGTATATAAAAGATAAATTCTACATCACTTTTCACTCACGTGTAGACCCAGTGTGTCAGAGTCCATCAGACCTAGAAACTGAATGAGGCCTGTCCAGGTCCTGATTTTTGAACAATTATTGTTGCCACAACAAGATCGACCATCAGTAAAATGGATCAAGATGGATTTCTCAGGCACCAAACCCATCTAATTGAAGAGCCAAACTGGAAGACATAGAGTTCATGAACTCTTCTTCAAAAAATTAAACTTCTGCCACAGAAAATCAACTAAGGGAGCAAAATGGTAAACAAGTATCAAGCAAATTTAGAGCAACTTAAATGCAACATTTTTTTTTAACAAAACTGTATGGAGAAGAAACAACTTATAAAATGCCCACCACATCATAATTATCTTGCTGTTGTTATAACCAATGGTTTTCTGACATGCCCAATCCAACATTAATAGTGTCATTGTCTCATCAAACTTCTCTTAATCCAAAAGATGAAACCATGGAATAAGGGAGTCCCCCTCAGAAAACAATTTTTGTAATTTGATCACAAAAAGAAATAATGTGATGTCCTTACATTTCAAACATCACCTGCTCCGATCAAAATGCGAATAAATAAACGATCACATTTGTTGCTTTTCCCCATTATATCTTATCCAGACTTCTCGATTTTCATACAGCCTTTGTAAGTTTCTTTGAGATCAGGAACATCATCCAAGTACCTAAGTACAAATTTCTTCAAGAACGAGCTCTCCGACATCTGTGCTACTGAGAGGAAGTTAACACCCTCTTCTAGTAATCCTTTAGACTTCAAGAACTTCAAAACTTCATGTCGAGGTAGCAACCTCTTCTCCAAGCTGAACATAAATAACACGGGGCGCGACCGAAGCTCAGAAGGCTCACACCCAAGCTCATCCAAGAAGAAGTGCATCAAAGCCCGGAACTTCCTCTCCGACCCAGCCAAGAACATGGGAGCCTTAAGGAAGGCGGAGAAAACATCTTCTTCCAACCAACCAAAGCTCTTTAACATCTTGACCTTGGCTTCTATTGTAGCTTTACTATATGAGCTCAATACATAAGTGGCACAAAAGAACATTGGAGACCCGCGCTTGAATCCAAGTTTCTCAACCCGGGCGGTCACGTCTTCAAGACAAACAGGATTACGGGCTAACATTGTAGTGTGTAGCACCAGACAGCTCGAGATCTGGCTGTCACTAGCACCATATCGACGCAGTATCTCAATGTTGGGCATAATGATCTCATGGAGATTGCAGTGGCGCATCCTACCTCTCTTCAGAACCCTAATCACATCATCATCATTCTGAAGGAGTGTTCTAAGGAAATCAATTTTGGGTCTGATATGATTGTCAATGCTGCAATGGAGCCAGTCAGGGCATTTGGCAACAAAGTCTGCAAAGGAAGCACCAGATAGACCAAGTTCTTGAAAGAAGATGAATTTGGGTCTGACGGTCTTCTCGACGTTGGAAGCGAGGAAACGGGGCCTACTGGAGATGAGTTTCTTGATGTGGGTGTCTTCAAAACCGCTCTTTTTGAGGAATCCAAGTACAGAGTCTGGGTTTTCGGGGGATTTTAGTGCTGTTAGGGATCTGGAGGCATTAATAGCACTTCCTCTTGAAAACCCACATCGTTCTATGAGGTAATCGACCATGAAATGAGTTTGGGGAAGAGGGTTTTCACCAATAGCAGTTGAAAATAAAAGGAGGGTTCTGAAATTGGTGAAATCTCTACTAGCTGCGCTTCTTCTCAAGAAGAGGCAGTGATGAGAAACACAGTAATTCATTGCAGGAGAAAATATGAAGTCAGATGCTTGAAATGGGTATTGAATTTTGGCTTACTTGAACTCTCGTAAAAGGAGGCAGAAATACAGACGCCTCTTCTCTCTCGGTCCTCCCATTGTCTTGTTTGTTGTGTGTGAAATTTTACATTTTCAGTCACACGCTTTTTGAGCCCATCATTGAAGATCCAATACAATACACCTTCATCTACATCTAATGCAAGCTTTTTCAACCGCTTGATCCATTGAAATCAAAAGAGGAGAGAGATGTACTGAGAGGAAAGGAATCCAACCATGCAAGAAGACGAGTCCTTGGAGAGATGAAAGAGGGAGCAGCTTGCCATCCTGTTTTGTTTTAGGATTAGAACCTATATTTTCTTGTAAAGGATAGGGATTCTTACTGGGTGGCTTATGTGGTTTGGATCTCCACCTTCATGGACCAGCACTGTCTGGAGTCTGGACCCACTCTAATGTTGGTCCGAGTCCAAGAAGCACTTTGGGTGTTGTGCAGATTTGATGGATCTCCTACTAAGGTGGCCCAATATTATGGGATTCTCAAGGTTCAAGTCATGGCCCTTCTCATGGTTTTGGAAAAATCCATAGCCATCTTTGGTGATGCTAAAGGCCCAGATTAAATGTTCAGGTCTGTCAAACTGGTTTTGAAGGCTGAGTGTGCTTTCTATTAAATGTCCAGGCCTGCCTAGGTCCGAACGATTGAATTGAAATTTGGGAAATTCTATAGGTATGCACCCCTTACTATGTTGAGCACACCCACATTTCTTTAAATGGGAGGGTGCATATAGAATTTCCCATAAAATTCACCTTGATATATTTGAGGCTCATCTTTTAAAATTCAGTGATTCAAATGGTTCAAACATACGTGCAAAAACCTTCTTTAAATAATATAGGGGACGATGTTTTATTCTTTATACCCTTTCTTCAATTAGTTGTTAATGTGAATGAACTCCTATTCCTAATGGATTGACCCTAAAGTAGCATATATCCGAATTATAAGAAATCATGGTTTTCGCTATTAGAAGTTATTGCCATTAAAAAGAAGACTGTCTCCTCTATATTATTTTCTCGATCACTTTAATCCTAGGGTTTTTTTCCAACTCTAGAAGTACTCTTCTTGGCTGCACTTCTACAATTACAGTCACTCACTACAACTTGGAATCGTTGAGAATAGGAACTGCTATGGTTTTATCGTAGAAGCCATTTATGCTTTTTTATTTTTTTTTTTTCTTCCCAGACTCCTTCTCAGTATCTCATTTCTTTTTTAATGTTTTTTTTTTTTTTTTTTTTTTTTTGTGTTGATAAATGCTATTAAATATATAGGACATACAATATTCACTCTGCAAGCTTATTATTCATTCCGGTATTGAAAGCCTCATGGACCTCTATAATCGAACTTTAACTTCATAGCTAGATCATGCTTGTGATGGGCTCTTTTTTTTTTTTTATTGGCATGTGGATCATCTAATATTTCAATTTGATCACGGGTAGCAATTTGACCACCAGACAACATATTCTGTTGAACCATACATTCTGCCACAGTTATAACTCTAAAGTCCATCCTTTGGTAAATATAATCTACTTCTGTGTCTTCATAATATTTAAAAATAGAAAAAAGCCTTATTTAGGACTGTCACTTTAGGCCTCAAATTGTCCCCGGCATATAACGTCTTATAGAAGCTACAATTACGGAATCCACACTCTGAAAAGCCATGCTCTGTTCTACTATGAAAATAAATCGGGAATATGGTTCAAGTAATAAATGCTCAAGTTTCCTTGCAGTCCCAATTCCAATAAGTACCCATCCCCCAATTAACCCATACTGCTCCCGAAAGAATACCTATGGTTAAAAAAATAAACCCTAGATCTATTTTTAAACCGTAATGGCATGGCATGAATTCTATCTGTTAAATTTTTATGTATTTTGATGCAAACAAACAAGCTCTAAAGGTTGCCTCTCTACGGTAAAAAAAAAACCATATTTGGACAAAAGTTGTGGGGGATGTGCGTATTATCATTGGAAACCTGCTGCTTCTCTTCAGCTTTTGCTGTCATATCCATTAAATACAATCAATTTTTATCAAAGTCTGTTTTCCCATTTTCAGTTTGGTTTTAGATAGAAATATTAGGGACCCATTTAATGCTGCATGGTTTTAAACTAGTAGCAAGATGCAACTGGGCTTATTTGCTCTCAAGTGTTTTGAGCTGAATCTTCTGGGCACCCAATCATCTCATAGGACTAAGAATTCATATATTCTGCGAGGCAGTCAGCAGCCTACTCTGCTTGGAGGAGTTGATAGAAATTGATCAATGAATAATAGACCAGACTGGGCCTGAACCACGTACCACCCAAGGTCCAGATCGAGCTTAGTTGGATGGGCCGTAATTCGTCATGCTCAACCACAATACATTTAAGTCTAAAAGCTCATATGATGGTCTATATTATCGTCCAGATCATAATACTCAATCACTGTTGTCCATCTGATCACCACAATCCTATTGGGGCTGTCTGCGCCACTGATAGGGTGCTGGGCAGGGATTAGACTTTGATAATTAGTTTTATCTGCCAGTCTGGGCTAGGCCCATACCAATTCCTAGCTAACAGTTCTATCGAGCTAAGTCTGTTGTTAATAGGCATGGACTGAACTGGCTTGGACATGCAAATTGGCAACTATGGGTTCTTACGGGCCAGATCAGGCTGCACCAGCACTTGTCCTACCCAAGATTTACTGCACTAATATTTGAGCCTGGATTAGTGTATGGGCTTGTGGGCTTGAGGGTTACACACAGGCCCATCATACTGGCCTAATTATGTAGCAATCTGGTCCAGTTGAGCATGTTATCCTTCTCTAATCCTCTTCTTTTGAAAGATACAAAAATTGAAGAGGGGGGCACTAAAGAATTTTCAAAACTCCTCTACTATCTACAACTAAACAAAACAAACAACCCCCACACACTGTGGGCTGTCCCTCTTCTTCTTCTCATTTAAAGATACAGCAAGGCAAATTCCTTCTACTCAAAGAACGGGATGGGAATAGAGGGTTCTGATTTCCTCTATCTAGCATGAAAATAGAAATTCTTGGAGGCAAAATCCTCATTATAGAATTACACCCCAATAATTTCCTAGTGCTAAAGTCCAACCAAATCAAGATCAACTAAAAGAGAATCGCATAGGGTCCCTTCGTGGAATGTATTGATACATCCAACAGAGTATTTGAAATGCTCGGCAATTAAGAAGTCATATTATGCTAGAAATTTCCGACAAGCTCAATTCCTTACTAGGGTAGATCCTTAGATGAGAACTATTATAACTTTTCTCTTGCAAATAGCGACCGCTTACCTCATCGGTAAGTGGTGGTAGTTCTAAGCTAGTTGCCTAGGGTTTGAACCTGGGCATGCCACCGTCCCTCACCAGAGGGCTTTAATACCTCTCTCGATGTTTACTTCCCTCACCTGAGAACTCCATCAGAGGTCCCAGCTGTCACATCCCGGTCCCGAATCACCCTGGCCTAGGGTAATCCCCGAGGTGAAACACACGTACTCCCGTGTGATTGTACCTGTCGCGAGTCAAACACAAGCACACGAAGGAGAAGACTATTCCACTCGTGAGTCGAACTCACTGATAACTATCAATCAACAGTTCATATAGCGGAAGCTTATAACAAATGATCATCATAACCCTGTACAATCCCATAAATAACATTCAAGTTTAAAATCAAAAGAAGTTATACATTGGTACAAAATGTTTGTCCAAAAGAAAGTTCTATACATCGTTATCAAAATACATAACAAAATGAATTAAATTTGGTGTGACTTCACAAAAACATTAGTCACACATCTACTATGCTCTCAAAATGTCTTGGCGCTCTCCGAACCGAGGAGTCTCTACATGGGCCCTACCCCAGGCCACTCCTCTAGTCCCGAAGGTACCTCCTGGGTACCCTTATCTCCCTCCGCGGTCTCTGTTGGACCGGGAGCTGCGTCTGAGCCTGTGACACCAAGAATAGTATCTCAATACAACTATTTAGCAAGCATAAACAGTAATCAGGAATACAGTGAAATCTTTTAAGGGCAACAACAATTTGAGAATAATAAGACGAGTAAAAGAGAAATTAAACAATCCATTTTCATGAATAAATCCTATATGTCATTCCTTTTAAAACCATTAAAGAAACTGTAATACAAATTTTGGCAACTACATAAAGCTCATCCTCTCATTGAGAGCAAATCGTGTTGGGATGTCACTAGGGGTCCGGCCAAAGATCCTCCTAGTTACCCGGGTCCTGGAGTTCCGGTGCTCCAGTCTGTCAACTGCGCAGCGACGTTCAATAATAAACCAAGACTTAACCCCGTCGAGTACCGTCCGGTCGAAGCTAAGTAGTGCCGACTTATTCAAATCAATTTCGTTTGCAATTCAAATCGAGTGACTATTCAAATATTTGGATACACCCAATGGCGTTATCCATATCAATATCACATAATGTATAACAATTGAAGAGCATTATATATATGACAATTTATCGAAAATTGATGTAATTACAATTCTCGTTTTCAATACTTAAAGCAATTATTTAACGACTATAACAATTGATAATAAATTATTATTCATATAATCTATTGTCATCCAATACAAGATTAATTTATAAAATCAACATGTTATTGTTTTCTTAGTGTCACTTATGATGATCTCATGTTGGATTTCTAAATTAATCCTCATGGCTTAACAATAGGTTAATGATTTCATTTGGGCTTAATTAGAAGGATTAGGGTCCCAATACTAAGACATAATGAAACCTAAGTTCCTATGGTAAGGGGGTGTACATCCTAATTATCCATTTGGGATTGATTAGGAGGGTTAATTATGGACTAGGAGTAATAATATACCTTTAATGAGCCATAAAGAGGTCCAGCAGAAAGGTTTAGGCAGTTCTACCGGTAGAAATTCCGGTAGAAGAAGTTCTACCGGTAGAACTACCGGTTTAGGCGTTTCTACCGGTAGAACTTCCGGTAGAGACAGTTCTACCGGTAGAACTACCGGTTTAAGCATCTGGATTTCCTTCTCCAGGCTCTCTGCCAGATTTTTGACTGTTTCTACCGGTAGAACTTCCGGTAGAACAGGGGTTCACAGTTTTCTTCAACTCTCTGTGTGATTTCGAGCCGTTTCTACCGGTAGAACTTCCGGTAGAACGTCTCGAGTTCAATTTTTCTTCTTCTTTCTATTTTAATCTCTTCCAAATGAGCCTCCTTGCTCACCAAACACATACATAAAAGTTCTATACTTCCCAAAACAACTTCATAAAGAAATCCAACTCATTTACCTTCCATAAACATAAAAACCCAATTTTATGGAAAGAGAAAGAGAATACTTGAATCAAATGAAATGTATAACAAATGCAAACCCAATTTATGTTTATACTTGCCTCTAAGAAGAGCTTTTCAACTTCTCACTCACTTGTTTGAAGAAAAACCCAAAAGCCCCAATGTTCCAACCCTAATCATCATAAATACATAAAAACTTGATGAGGATGCAATGCATGTATGAGAATGGGTCTATTCATCTCTAAGATGCTCAAAATCATGGTCAAAGGGTTTTGCTACTCACCTTTAGTAGGGATTTCGAATTTGAGATGGAATAGAGAGAGTTGGAAGATGTCTCTTGTCACAAGATGAAGAAGAAATGGAGAAGATGAAGATGATGATTCACCCTAAGTTCTCAAGCACATGCCATAGTTCTTGAAGGATTGAATGAAGAGAGTGATGAAGAGGAGAAATGGCAAGGAGGGTTGCAGAGAATGGAAAATGAAATGAATGAAGGAAGGAAAAAGGGTCTTCATGCCTTATATATGGAGTAAGAGTGGATTTTTGCTTTTTAGCCCATTGGATAAGAACATTTACAAATTAAGTCAATCTCTTCAAGGAGTGGTCAAATGAGGTCAAGTCCATTATGAAAGTTGATAGGGTCGACAAAATACACGTGTTAGTGGCAAAATGACGTGCAAATGATGCAATTTGTGAAAATCAAGAATTACGAAAAAGCTCTTAATTGCATTAAACCGAGTCAATCGGTGTCAACTCATCTATTTAGGGTTCAAAACTCACCCAACTCAATCAAATGCATTAATCAATACTTATTCATCATAATTAGGAGTCTAGCATAGTTAATTTGGCTAATACCCAATTAATTAGCAATAATCAAGGTTAATTAGGCTTGGGGTGTAACATTCTCCCCCTCTAGGAATCATTCGGTCCTCCGAATGAACAAACCTTATCAATTAGCTCGGGGTAGTGGCGTGCCACTTGCTCCTCGAGTTCCCATGTAGCTTCGTCCTGTCCATGGTGCTCCCATAGAATCTTCACCCATCGAATTGTCCTCGTCCGTAGCACTTGCTCTTTTTCATCGATGATTTGAATTGGGCGTTCAACGTAGGTTGAGTCGGGCTTGATTTGGACTTCATCGTGCTGTATCACATGAGATGGATCACGGATATATTTCCGGAGCATAGATACATGAAAAACATTATGAACTCCTGCAAATTCTGGGGGAAGGTTGAGTCTATAGGCTACATCACCAATTCGACTCTTGATCTCGAATGGTCCAACATATCTTGGTGCAAGTTTGCCTTTTTGCCCGAACCGTATTGTACCCTTCATCGGAGATGCTTTCAAAAATACTAGATCTCCAACTTGGAATTCGAGCTTCCTTCTTCGATTGTCCGCGTAGCTCTTCTGTCGGGATTGGGCAATCTTCAACTTTTCTCGAACTTGGAAAACTTTCTCCGCTGTATCAGCAACAATGGTAGGTCCATGGAAACTTCTCGTACCGACCTCTTCCCAGCATACTGGGGTTCTGCAACTACGACCGTACAAAGCTTCAAAGGGTGGCATCCCGATAGCTGAATGAAAGCTGTTGTTATACGCGAACTCGCATAGTGCCAAGTGCTCGTCCCACTCACCTCCGAAATCAAGAACGCTTGCCCGAAGCATATCTTCTAGAGTTTGTATGGTGCGTTCGGACTGTCCATCCGTCTGGGGGTGGTAAGCGGTGCTGAAACTGAGTTTGGTGCCCATAGATTGCTGGAATGACCGCCAAAAAGAAGAGACGAATCTAGAATCTCGATCGGAAACTATCGAAACCGGAGTGCCATGAAGACGAACAATCTCCTTCACAAAGAGTCTGGCCATGTCATTGAACTTCATACTTTTCCTGAACGGAATGAAATGAGCCGATTTCGTCAACCTGTCGACTATTACCCAAATCACATCATGTCTACGGCTAGTTAACGGAAGACCTGACACAAAATCCATCGATATATGCTCCCATTTCCACTCAGGGATGTGTAGCGGATGTAACAAACCCGGAGGCTTCCTATGCTCAAATTTCACTTTCTGACACGTGTAGCACTTCGATACGAATTCTGCTATTTCTCTCTTCATATTGTTCCACCAGAATCGTCTCTTGAGATCTCTGTACATCTTCGTGCTCCCAGGGTGTATAGCATATTTGGCATAGTGTGCTTCTGTCATGATTGGAATTGTCAATTGCTGAGTCTTTGGCACACACAGTCGATCTCTAAAATATAGGACTCCATCTACCAATTGGAAATCTGGCTTATCAGCGATGTGGTCTCTAATCTTGGCCAATTCAGGATCTTCAAATTGTTCTTCCTTGATCCGGTTCATAATTGTAGGCTCTATCACTGACATAGCGGCTAACATCACAGAATCATCAACCCACTGAACTTCTACATCCAACTCTTCAAAAATATCCAATTCCATCCATTGAGTATCCATAGCTGCAGTCATAGAAGATTTTTTGCTCAGTGCATCTGCCACCACATTTCCTTTTCCTGGAATATATTTAATGGGAAAATCATAGTCCTTGATAAACTCTAACCACCGCCTCTGCCTCATGTTGAGGTCTTGTTGGGAGAAAAGATATTGCAAACTGCGATGATCCGAATGTACTTCAAATTGTTCCCCGTACAGATAATGTCTCCAAATTTTCAATGCAAAAACAATGGCGGCTAATTCAAGATCATGGGTGGCATAATTCTTCTCGTGATTCTTCAATTGCCTTGATCCATAGGCTATCACCTTTCCATGTTGCATAAGAACACACCCTAGACCAATTCTAGATGCATCAGTATAAATCACAAATCCTCCTGTACCCTCAGGCAATGATAAAACTGGGGCGGTTGTCAACTTCTCCTTCAGAATCCGAAAACTCGCTTCACATTCTTCGGTCCAAATGTATGGTACATCTTTCCTAGTCAATTTTGTCAACGGAGCTGATATCTTCGAAAAATCTTTCACAAATCGACGATAGTATCCCGCAAGACCTAAGAAACTCCGAATCTCTGCCACATTTCTCGGACTCGACCAGTTAATAATTGCTTCTATCTTAGCTGGGTCTACTCTAATACCCTCTCGAGTTACAATATGTCCAAGGAATGCCACTTGTTCGAGCCAGAAAGCACACTTCTCTAATTTAGCGTACAACTGATGAATCCTCAAAAGCTGAAGAGATGTCCTAAGATGATCAGCATGTTCTTCTCTTGACTTGGAGTAAACCAAAATATCATCAATGAATATCACGATAAACTGATCTAGGTAAGGAGCGAAAATCCTATTCATCAACGCCATGAAAACTGCCGGAGCATTGGTTAGGCCGAACGGCATCACCAGAAATTCGTAGTGGCCATATCTTGTTCTGAAGGCTGTCTTCTCAATATCTCGCTCACGAACTCTAAGCTGATGATAACCCGATCTAAGATCGATCTTCGAAAAGTAGGCTGCTCCTTGAAGATGGTCGAACAGTTCATCGATACGAGGCAACGGGTACTTGTTCTTAATCGTCACTTGATTGATCTGTCGGTAATCGATGCACATCCGAAAAGAACCGTCCTTCTTTCTCACGAACAATACCGGAGCTCCCCAAGGTGACATACTCGGAAGAATGAGCCCTTTGTCCAAAAGATCTTGCAACTGTTCCTTCAACTCTCTGAGTTCTGCTGGAGCCATTCTATAAGGGGCCTTCGAGATAGGGGCTGTACCCGGAATCAAGTCTATTGGAAAATCCACTTCTCTTGGAGGAGGCAGTCCTGGAACTTCGTCAGGAAACACGTCAGGGAATTCGCACACTACTGGAATCTCTTTCAACTTCGCTATCGGCTCCTTCTCGGTGATAAACGCAAAGTAACCTTCACATCCATGCTCCAGAAGCTTCACTGCATCCAAGGCTGACACTAGTCCATTGTTGGGCTTCTCTCTTCGTACACCCTCGAACACCACGTCCGTCTTGGGTTCTTGCACTTTGAAAGTGATTGTCTTGTGGAAGCAGTCAACACAAGCCCGGTGCTTAGCGAGCCAGTCCATCCCGAGAATAACATCAAAATCGTGCATCGCTAGGATTATCAAATCAGCTGGCATGACGAGTCCTCCAATCTGAATGCTGCAACCTGGGTAGTAGTTCTCACAGACTACTCTCTTACCCACCGGGGTAGTCACCGTCAAAACGAAAGGAAGCAACTCAGGTGGTTGCTGAAGATCACTAGCAAAACTGGGTGCCACAAATGAATGTGTAGACCCTGAATCAAACAAGGTCCTAGCATTTCTAGTACAAACCAAAATAGTACCTTCAACTACATTCCCTGCTGCTGCTGCTTGTTCATGGTCCAAAGCAAAAACTCTGCCTGCTTGCTGGGGTCTCTGTCTGGCCTGTTGTCGTTGTTGTTGCTGTTGCGGTCTTGGTGGTGCTGGTAGTGCCATACGTAGGGGAGGTGCTGCAATTGCAGGTCTGACTTGCTGCTGAGGGGATTGCTGTGGTATTCCTCCCTGAAGGTTCCTGTTTCTTGGACAAGTAGCTGCCTTGTGCTCCATCGATCCACAAATGACACAAGCTCCTGTAGTTCTCCAACACTTCTCCGTAGGGTGTCCTTTGCCACATGTATTACACTTGGGTGCACCAATCACAACACCTTTTTGTTTCTTGTTTTGTTGGCCTTTTCCTGAAAATGGTGAGCTTCTTCTGAAATCACTGCCTCTTTTCTTCATAGCCACTTCTTCTGCAGAATAGCCCCGATCTACGGCATCATCAAATGTAGCCGGTCTCTGAAATGCTGTCACATGCTCCACATATGCCGGGTTCATGCCTTCTATGAAGCGGTCCACCTTTTTCTCTTCGGTATCAATCAATTCTTCAGCATACTTGGACAACTGTTGAAAGATGTGCACATACTCCGTCATGTTCATCTGATTCTGCTGCAGAGTTAGGAACTCATTTTGCTTCTTCCTCCGAATGTGATCGGGTATAAACTTTCTCCGGAATTGCTTCTTGAATGTATCCCACACCGTCTCTTCAGGTAACAACTTGAGAGGTTCTTTGATGCCTTTCCACCAGATGTTTGCTGTACCCCCGAACATCGAAGCTGTAAGTACGACCTTCTGTTTGTTAT
The DNA here is from genome assembly GCA_028538565.1 of Umbellularia californica. Classification (NCBI taxonomy): domain Eukaryota; kingdom Viridiplantae; phylum Streptophyta; class Magnoliopsida; order Laurales; family Lauraceae; genus Umbellularia; species Umbellularia californica. The sequence goes on along the minus strand of JAPQWN010000012.1, from coordinate 21,846,261 downwards.
CACAATTGATAGTCTCGAAGATGTCACCAACACGATCCAGCCATTCATCTGCCTTGATGGCACCTTCATTCCCGTAAAAGTCGGTGGCTCCTCTCTTCCTAAATCTTTCGTACAAAGAGCTCGAGTCATTGCCTCTCATTTGATTTGCTGCTTGTGGCCCTTGATTAGCCATCAGTATCGCTATTTGCTCATTAGTCTTCGCAACTTGTTCTATCAGCATCATTAAACGTGCATCCACATTGGGTGGGTCTTCGTTGACCACCACGAACGGGTCGTTGTTGCGGGATTCATTGTTACCGCTTCCTGAGCCGGATGCCATTTACCTGCAAAAGAGTTTCAAAATCAGGTTACAACTACACTCTATCTCTCTCTTACGCACAACTACTAGTAATAATACAATACTGATAATAAACTGATCTCAACAAATCAGTACTACAAATCGATTCTATCGTATCCTCACAACGATTTCTATTTGGTTTCTAAGTCTTTTAGAAAGACTGACAGGGCTCTGATACCATACTTACGTATGTCACATCCCGGTCCCGAATCACCCTGGCCTAGGGTAATCCCCGAGGTGAAACACACGTACTCCCGTGTGATTGTACCTGTCGCGAGTCAAACACAAGCACACGAAGGAGAAGACTATTCCACTCGTGAGTCGAACTCACTGATAACTATCAATCAACAGTTCATATAGCGGAAGCTTATAACAAATGATCATCATAACCCTGTACAATCCCATAAATAACATTCAAGTTTAAAATCAAAAGAAGTTATACATTGGTACAAAATGTTTGTCCAAAAGAAAGTTCTATACATCGTTATCAAAATACATAACAAAATGAATTAAATTTGGTGTGACTTCACAAAAACATTAGTCACACATCTACTATGCTCTCAAAATGTCTTGGCGCTCTCCGAACCGAGGAGTCTCTACATGGGCCCTACCCCAGGCCACTCCTCTAGTCCCGAAGGTACCTCCTGGGTACCCTTATCTCCCTCCGCGGTCTCTGTTGGACCGGGAGCTGCGTCTGAGCCTGTGACACCAAGAATAGTATCTCAATACAACTATTTAGCAAGCATAAACAGTAATCAGGAATACAGTGAAATCTTTTAAGGGCAACAACAATTTGAGAATAATAAGACGAGTAAAAGAGAAATTAAACAATCCATTTTCATGAATAAATCCTATATGTCATTCCTTTTAAAACCATTAAAGAAACTGTAATACAAATTTTGGCAACTACATAAAGCTCATCCTCTCATTGAGAGCAAATCGTGTTGGGATGTCACTAGGGGTCCGGCCAAAGATCCTCCTAGTTACCCGGGTCCTGGAGTTCCGGTGCTCCAGTCTGTCAACTGCGCAGCGACGTTCAATAATAAACCAAGACTTAACCCCGTCGAGTACCGTCCGGTCGAAGCTAAGTAGTGCCGACTTATTCAAATCAATTTCGTTTGCAATTCAAATCGAGTGACTATTCAAATATTTGGATACACCCAATGGCGTTATCCATATCAATATCACATAATGTATAACAATTGAAGAGCATTATATATATGACAATTTATCGAAAATTGATGTAATTACAATTCTCGTTTTCAATACTTAAAGCAATTATTTAACGACTATAACAATTGATAATAAATTATTATTCATATAATCTATTGTCATCCAATACAAGATTAATTTATAAAATCAACATGTTATTGTTTTCTTAGTGTCACTTATGATGATCTCATGTTGGATTTCTAAATTAATCCTCATGGCTTAACAATAGGTTAATGATTTCATTTGGGCTTAATTAGAAGGATTAGGGTCCCAATACTAAGACATAATGAAACCTAAGTTCCTATGGTAAGGGGGTGTACATCCTAATTATCCATTTGGGATTGATTAGGAGGGTTAATTATGGACTAGGAGTAATAATATACCTTTAATGAGCCATAAAGAGGTCCAGCAGAAAGGTTTAGGCAGTTCTACCGGTAGAAATTCCGGTAGAAGAAGTTCTACCGGTAGAACTACCGGTTTAGGCGTTTCTACCGGTAGAACTTCCGGTAGAGACAGTTCTACCGGTAGAACTACCGGTTTAAGCATCTGGATTTCCTTCTCCAGGCTCTCTGCCAGATTTTTGACTGTTTCTACCGGTAGAACTTCCGGTAGAACAGGGGTTCACAGTTTTCTTCAACTCTCTGTGTGATTTCGAGCCGTTTCTACCGGTAGAACTTCCGGTAGAACGTCTCGAGTTCAATTTTTCTTCTTCTTTCTATTTTAATCTCTTCCAAATGAGCCTCCTTGCTCACCAAACACATACATAAAAGTTCTATACTTCCCAAAACAACTTCATAAAGAAATCCAACTCATTTACCTTCCATAAACATAAAAACCCAATTTTATGGAAAGAGAAAGAGAATACTTGAATCAAATGAAATGTATAACAAATGCAAACCCAATTTATGTTTATACTTGCCTCTAAGAAAAGCTTTTCAACTTCTCACTCACTTGTTTGAAGAAAAACCCAAAAGCCCCAATGTTCCAACCCTAATCATCATAAATACATAAAAACTTGATGAGGATGCAATGCATGTATGAGAATGGGTCTATTCATCTCTATGATGCTCAAAATCATGGTCAAAGGGTTTTGCTACTCACCTTTAGTAGGGATTTCGAATTTGAGATGGAATAGAGAGAGTTGGAAGATGTCTCTTGTCACAAGATGAAGAAGAAATGGAGAAGATGAAGATGATGATTCACCCTAAGTTCTCAAGCACATGCCATAGTTCTTGAAGGATTGAATGAGGAGAGTGATGAAGAGGAGAAATGGCAAGGAGGGTTGCAGAGAATGGAAAATGAAATGAATGAAGGAAGGAAAAAGGGTCTTCATGCCTTATATATGGAGTAAGAGTGGATTTTTGCTTTTTAGCCCATTGGATAAGAACATTTACAAATTAAGTCAATCTCTTCAAGGAGTGGTCAAATGAGGTCAAGTCCATTATGAAAGTTGATAGGGTCGACAAAATACACGTGTTAGTGGCAAAATGACGTGCAAATGATGCAATTTGTGAAAATCAAGAATTACGAAAAAGCTCTTAATTGCATTAAACCGAGTCAATCGGTGTCAACTCATCTATTTAGGGTTCAAAACTCACCCAACTCAATCAAATGCATTAATCAATACTTATTCATCATAATTAGGAGTCAAGCATAGTTAATTTGGCTAATACCCAATTAATTAGCAATAATCAAGGTTAATTAGGCTTGGGGTGTAACACCAGCCCCCTATAGTGCGCTGGGTTAACAAAATTTTTTTTTTAAATGCCATCATGAGAAAAATGGGATTCCACAATGGAGACAACCTATTAAAACTCTGAACTTCTAAAAATGAATAACCTTGCATTTAGTGGCTTGACCCCAAATTTTATGCAAATAAGAGTTGATCTCACCGGAAGATTAGTGGCATCATATGCTCAAACTTATGAAGGGATAAACTATTATTGGAGTAAATTTGAGCCAAACCTACTACTTAAGGAGAGGGAGTTCATTTTGAGCGGTTCAGACATTTTAAAGGTGGACTTCACTTGAGTTTCACACCCCTCATTAAAAGCATAAGTGAGGCACTAAGAGAATTTGGATTCTTTAACTTTTCTTTACCCGATCATTTATATCTTTAAAATTCATCTTTACATAACACGACAAGTCGATTTAAATTTTCTCCCCTCAACTATCCATGCCCATCATGGGGTCATGGCCCATCAAATCGACACAAGTAAATAATCAATAATTTTTTCTTAATTAATTGTGGGTGGGTTAATTTACATATGATTAATTTGGCACGGGTCCTACTTTGATTAGAGCAAGATACAACTTTTAGTGCTAAAAGAAGGATAAAATGATACTTTTCAGTTGTTTGAATTCATTGCTGTGAGCACTATTATTTCTGTATTTTAATTATCCTTACAAAGTTTTCATAAATTATTTATTGGAAAAGGTTGGAGTGTTTTCAAATTTATAATTTTTCTTTAGATATTACTAAACGCTCATAAAAATTAAATAATTAATTAGTAATAAATAAATATATATTATTGCTCGATTATCCCTTTGCCCCTTGGAAGAAAATTCTAGCTTCGCTACCCAGTGGTTGTTAGTCCTGTTCTCACCAAACTGCCTACTGTTTAATCTAGATTTTCTCCTTTGCACTGTTGTGTATGCAACTGGCCTTTCTTGCGTCTGTAGGTGGTTTTCTCCCTACCTTGTATTGGGTTGACTCCTGCATCCCAGCCACCCCTGTTGGTAAGAAGAGAAGATGAAAAAACCTTAAATGAGAAAATGAGAGAGAGAGAGAGAGAGAGAGAGAGAGAGGGAGTAATCCCATGTAAGTAGATTCATGGACCACCATCCATCAAGAGAGAGAGAGAAATCCCATGTAAGTAGATTCATGGACCACCATCCATCAAGAGAGGGAAGATGAAAAAACCTTAAATGAGAAAATGAGAGAGAGAGAGAGAGAGAGAGAGAGAGAGGGAGTAATCCCATGTAAGTAGATTCATGGACCACCATCCATCAAGAGAGAGAGAGAAATCCCATGTAAGTAGATTCATGGACCACCATCCATCAAGAGAGGGTGTAATCCCATGTAAGTAGATTCATGGACCACCATCCATCAAGAGAGAGAGAAATTCCATGTAAGTAGATTCATGGACCACCATCCATCAAGAGAGAGAGAGAAATCCCATGTAAGTAGATTCATGGACCACCATCCATCAAGAGAGAGTGTAATCCCATGTAAGTAGATTCATGGACCACCATCCAGAGAGAGAGAGAGAGAGATCCCATGTAAGTGTTAGGAAAATTGTGTAGCCCGACTGCCATTGGGCCCACGCCAGATCAAGCCCGACGGTGTGCCGCGGATGAACTCTCAACAAGTCTTGATTTGGTTGAGTCAGATAAGGATCAAACTCTTAGTGGTGGAATTTGAATCAAGTTTAGACTCCCGGTTTGACAGACTTCCCACGCTGATTAGGAGATGTGGGATTCTAGGAGAGGTAGTATCCTAATAGAGCAGTAACTCCTAGGGATTACTCTATTTAAGGGAGATGGGAACCCTTGCTTTTGATCATCTAGAGATCTGAGAGTATTCGCAGCGAGTTCGCAGGTCTACCTCACACCGGAACGCACAAGGTTCTCGACGAGTTCGGTTCCGATACTCATCTGGGATCGGCACTTCTTTCAGTAAGTAGATTCATGGACCACCATCAAGAGAGAGTGTGTGTGGGTGTGTAATCCCATGTAAGTAGATTCATGGACCACCATCCATCAAAAGCAATTTGCATGGACCACTGATTCTCCCTTCCTTGTCGAACTTTAATTCAAATATGAAAAGCCTGTAAACATATAGATAAAAAAACATAGGCATTTTATGACCATCACATCATTGCAACGCACACATCATGTGGCAGGCATAAACATCAATTCAGACCCATTTAAAACGTGGGCCCCATTGAAACTTATGTATGGTGATTGGGTTTGATTGTTGACCATCTTTGGACCGTTGAGATCATCTGGCTGAAGAGAGAGAGAGAGAGAGAGAGAGAGAGAGAGAGAGAATAGTATCAGATTCTAATTGAAATATTTCCTTTGTTGTATGTGTAGTTATTCTTATCATTTAAACTACCAAACCGCCAACATAAAAGTTGTTAGAAATTTAAAAAAGATTCAAAGTAATGTCAAAGTATAAGAGGAAAAGGTATTGAAAATATTTGTAGAGGAATCCGGACTGAAATGAGAAAAGAATCCCTTCACTGCTAATGGGTCGGTCTGGGTTGATCAGTGGATCGAAGTAGAATTTATGGGCCCAATTCTAATGCAACATGTTTGTTGATTGGGTTGGAAATGTTAACCCAGACTCAACTTGAAAGTGGGGCACACCCCAAAACCTGAATTGCTGGGTCAGGTTAAGGTAGGCTTGGAGGGAGCTAGGTTGGTTATGGTATTGAGTTCAGGTCAAACATCAAGTATGAACCCATTTTGAAATGGATATATTTAATAATGATATTGGAAACAAAACTAGGGATGCAAATGGGCCAGATTTGGAGCAGAATCATGGTGGATTCATACCTAGATCAGTCTTCATAGACCCGGATCCAATGCGGAATCTATGTGTTGTACTTGGATCCAATTCCAAATCTGGATCCAAAATAAGATGTGAAATGCATTATTATAATTAAATAAAATAAATTAAAAATGAAGATTTTAAATATACAAGTGGGACTACTACTATAACATAGTTAAGACAAGGCTTTGATGATGATGACGATGATGACGATACGGGCTATTAAATGGAAAATGTTAAAGCTAAATAGATCCTCAAATATCAATATTACTTAAGCTAATATCCGCCCTTAAGACTTTTATATTTTTAATGTGTGGATTTAATCATCATGGATCCAGATCCATGAGTCAGAACACATAGGGAACTAGCTAGGTACGGATCCAGATGTCCTGATTGCATATGCTTAGCTTCGTATTTGGATCCAAAATAATTTCCATACCTGCTTTACTTAGAGTTGGAGACGTCGGATATCAAGTTAATAGGACACTCATTTGCAACCCAGCCCAAAACCCTAAACACGGTACAAGACCATGGGTCACGTCTTTTGTAGACTCGGTGAAGTTCATTGAGTCAACCCCACTCGGCCAGACCAAACAAGTGTGGCACTTAATTTCTTCTTCTGCCAATGAATCTGCCACAACATTGGGTGAACAATTAACATGCTTGAGAACCACTTTTATTGAATATCATCCTCCCTCGACACCCAAGAAATGACATTATTGGAATCACTTTCATGAATAACCAAACTTTCATGAAAAGCACAGGAATAAATTCTCCATGCCTCTATACTTCAATCAATCTTTTTGGGCTTCATGAGGCCACACAGCACATGACAAACCTAACCACTGAGAAGATTATTTATATTCAAGCCTTCTGAATGAGGATTGAGTTTCCAAAGACAACCCAAAAAACCATGAAAAGGACTCAAATTCCAAGCTTCGACCACTTTGGCTAAAGAACCTGGGAAACACCATGAGACACTACATCCATCCAAGAAATGCCTCTATGTAAAAGAAGACACTACACCCAAAATCATTTATTTCCATGCATTCATTATAATAAACTCAAACAAATAAATTTGTATATACAAACAAAATATTATAACGAGAAAAATATATGATAAAGATTACATATTACATAATTTGTTAGTCCAAATATCAAGTGTAAAATACCAAATATAAATTTTAAATTACATTCCAATAATCATTTTTAAATTATTGACTTGTAGATTCTTACTTAAAAAAATATTAACTGTTTAAAGTTAGATATACCTATCAAATGGTTCAAATGTAAATAGCTTATTAAGTTGAGGTGACTCAGCTGGGTCTCCTTTATATTTGACTTAGTCCTTCATCAACATGAGATAATTCAGAAGAATCAAGAGTCAACTCGGGGAGTTTTCCAGCTATGATCTAGAAAAAAAACCCAATTATATACAAGTAGTTATAATTGTTGATGATAAGTTGGATATTTAATTAGGTGTACTCATGATTATGATTTTTTTTTTATAATTTTCATTTTCATTTCTACTTAAACTTTTTTGTGATTATTACTATATACGGATTCCGTCCAATATTATGTGTAAGTTATCATCAAATTGTACATAAAAATAGTCTTCTAGAATCAATGCAATAGAATAACTACATACCATTGTTACAAATATCATAACATTTTTTTATAACCATAAATGAGATTATATTCATTGTTAGATGTAATCAACCCAAGTTAACCAAATCCTTTTAACAAATAATTATCATTGTTCATGTCAACAAATATATATATATATATATATATATATTTATATCTTCATCCTAGTCAAATTGCATCTGTAATTACAAAACCATATCCCTACTACATATTCTAGATTCATGTCATTATAGCTTAATCTTCAAGTCTTAATAGATAAAAAGACCAAGTGCTTGAACTTTGAATTATGAAGCTTTCCCACCAAGGATCAGATCTTTGTTGATTGAATTGAGAATCTATTTGTTGCATGCGTAAACTGCAACAATGGCATTGCATCTATTTATTGTAGTTGTAATTATAGCTCTTGTTGGGACCTTTGGAGTGCCCAAAAAATTGGCCCAATTTTGCTGGTCCCACCACAGGCCGACAACTTTAACAGTCCACACCCCATGGACCACCTATTCATTGCTGAAAACAATACAATATCATGCCATTTTCAACTGCTCCAAATGTCTACAATTGCCCATCTACACCGTTGATCAAATGGTTAGGTTTGTTTACTTTTGCATTGATGGATTTCCAGCATTAGTGGGGCCTACCATTTGAGTGATTGACATCAACCCCAAGGAGTAGCTCATTTGGCCTAGAATCATGGTTTGCACCCGAAGGCTGTGGGTTCCAAACTGCACTACCACATTAGGGCGGCTTCTTTCTGGACCCGGAGGAATTAGTCTAGCCCAAAAAATTAGAAACCCTCCGATAGAGAAAAAAAAAAAAAAAAAAGTGATTGACATATCTTTGGATCACAAGTGAAGATGCATCAGCCTATAATTTGGAGTGGTGTGATGGACTGCTGAACCAAAACCAAAATTTTTATTTCACGATCTTCTTTTGGTGTGGCCCACCACCAATATTAGGAAAGGTCAAAGGACAAGAACAAGGGAATTTGAAAGAGACATCTTAACTTCCTAAGTGCTCCTATGGGGTCTGTGTCCTATTCACATGTATCATGTATGTACATGTGAAATGTGCTCCTGTTAAGTAGCTTGATTTCTATTGTCAATTCTGCTATTTAAATATGTAGATTGAAAGTATGTTACACCATACAATGAGCTGTTAAGTGGGCCACCCGATAAGGACCTCTATCACAATGGGGGCCCACCTTTGTACACAAGGGCTGTTTTATATGTCTATTCTATACTAGAGACCCATTAATCTAATTGCATCTGCAACATGAGTAGCATTTTGGAGATGTGGGGTCCAAGGGTCTATCCCAAATTGGGCTGTGCAGAGCTCTTATTGGTCCCGATTGTTATATCGAGGCTGGGCTGGGCCTATATATGCTTAAGGCCTGGCTCAGATGGCCTCTTTAACACAGAGCGGTTCATGTAATTTGTAATGGCCTGGTCCCATAGATTAGGCCAGATAATTAAACTAGGTGGGCTTGGACCAGGTTTGGCCAGCCCAGCCCGGGCCCGAGATGTAAGCAATAAGTTTTAGTGGGATGATGATGAGAGGAATTATAGTCCAAATTGTCCTTTTCTCTGCACTTAGTCCTCAATCAATGTTGTGTTTGGCCTAGCTACTATCTATCATCAGATCTCTCAGATTTGATGATCTTACGGTCTAAAACATTTTTAAGAAATGAGCATCTTTGATTTTCCGTTTTGAGTATTAAAGGAAGCATTTAGAAATTCCACCATGTTCGAGATTTTCAAAATTCTGAAGACAGGAATTCTGTGAATTGCACAATAACGGCCTTTTTTTTTTTTTTTTTTTCTTTCTACTCTTTATAAAAAAAAAATCACAATATAAGCGTCACTCAATTGTCTTAATCATAGATTTCAATATCCTAACTAAACGACCGGCGAGAATTAATTCATTAACTGAAGTGACAATTGAGGGCACACTTGCCTATTTCCGACTCCATTTACAGATTTTCCAAGGAATAGACTTTCATCAAACGAGTTAAAAGACTAGACGACCTAAACGTAGAAAAAAATGGTTTAGGTGAAATTTTTTTTTGAAGAAAGTTGGAATTTGGCAGATAGCTTTCTTTTCCTAAGCTCCATTTGTTTGCATGAACTAGATTGCCTAATAATTAATGGTAAAATTTGATTCAAAAGAGAGTATTAAAGAGTTAAGGGGTGTAGGGTGGAGATGCAGATGGGATATTGACTTTCACTATTAAAAAAAAAGAGTAATTTTTAGCGGCAGGAAAAAAAAAAAAAAAACCGCCACTAAAAGTTTGGGGGGGGGAGGGGGGGCCACAATTAATAATCACTTTTTTTGTTGTGTTTGCTAGGATTTGATTTTTTGAGGGTCATGACTGGGTATTCATTTTTCATTAAAGATTAGATTATTTAATATGACCATTTGTATATTTTAACCCTTTTCTTTTCTTTTCTTTTATTTAATTTCCTCCAATGTAGCCACTTTGATTAGATTATATTCCTTAAACTCATTTCCGTACAAAAAGGCGACCCTCAATTTATATGAAATTCGGCCTTCGATGACTGTCTTTATACTCCTTGAATGTTGTTAAGAAAAATTGACATAGATATAGTCGACTCGGAAGCTTGAGAAAGTCTTTTTTTTTTAATAATATTTAAAAATAAATCTGTTACTTGCAAAATATAAATAACATTCAATTTAAATGAATAAATTTACATATGCAACAAAAGTACTACAATAAGAAAAATAAAAGGAAATAGTATAGCATATTGCATTATTTGTTAGTCCAAATATTGAATGTAAATGATCAAATGTAAGCTTCAAATAACATTCTAGTCATCATTTTTAAATTATTGGCTCCAAACGTTATGTATGATTGCTTAAAAATAAAAAATAATTACTTAAAGATAAATTCTCAAAAACTCTCCATTTAAGGGGGGAGTTTTCGCTCCTTTTGACTTGTCCAATGAAATAATGCCACTCACGCTAAGCAAATCAAGCATGAGCCTTTTGGAAAATAATAATTCAATTTGAGATTTTCAAGGATGCTTGGGAATCAGATTTGCTTCTAAAACCAATCTACACAATTTATTCCATTTCAGCACACCTATACATCTCTAACATATATGATCAAGGAAACATGTATCAATGGTCTAGATTCAAGTAAAATATGCCAAAGACGATATACATCATTTAATCCAAGATTCTCAAGGATGTGTGCCAATAAGATTTGATGGCTGGGCCCACCTTTAAAATTAGATGCAAGGTGATAGGATCTTCATCTATTTTGGGTCCCACAAGATGATTATTTATGTGGGTGGATGGTTAAACAATTTATATAAAGGCCCCTCAAAAATAGGTGGATGGATTGGGGATATATATAAATATAGGGGGACATTCATGTGTTTCCATCCCTCACCATAAGATGAGGGATACTTACATGGCTTTCCCTCTTTGCACATAAAAATTCTTTTTCTGCATATGACCATATATGGCTTTTCCTCTTTTGCACATGAATATTCCAATTATATAAATGTCTCTCATCCTATGGTGAGGGATGGATGCATATGAATATTCTTCATATATGGAGGACATTATTTTAGTCCAACTAAGTTATCAAATGGGCCCTAGATTTTCATCAAAACCTAAGCAAATTAAGTTTTGAATTTTCATGGATTAATTGCATGTGGTGGGCTACGTCAATTAGAGTCCAGGCCTTTATGAAGTAGCAATGTTCCATGTGGAGCCTAGGAATTTGTTAAAAGATTTTCATCAAAGAAAAACGTCAGGGGCTTCATGCATATCGATCGAATGAATGCAGTTTGTTGTAAGAGGAAAAATAATAAAGTTGGCTAGATTATCTAGTTTTAAGGAGATGAGATTGACTACCAAAAAATTGGATAGGATATTTAGCTATATTCAAGGAGATGATAATGGAAGTTGGGAATGAGCCTTTAATAGGATTCTTAAGCTAGATGCTTATTGAGCATATCATTCTTTTTGCTCTTAGTTCTCATTGGATGTAATTGGAAAGGAGCGTTTTCTTCATCTAAGCAAAGATTTTTTTAACGTGCCCCCTTTAAAATTATATCTATCTATCAATTGGTTAATAATGCAAATAAGAGAGTCTCTCCTGCATCTAACTCAGTCATTTACCAAAATGAAATGACCTGAGAGACTCAAGAGTCAACTCGGAGAGTTTTCCAACAATATTTGTCATTTGAATTTTTAGAAAGTAGCAAGTTCATAGCCAAATAATGCGCCCAAGGTATAGAGGATTTAAATCGACCAATATGTATGCTATTGCTACATCTAATGTGGCACTGTCCACTTGAATTACAAGTTCATGCTATAAGTTTTTTGGGAGGTATTGCAAGTGTTACGAAATATCTGACGATGGTATTGATCATGTCTTGAGAGTAATAGAAATGCCTCCATTTGAATCGTATAATTTTAAAAACCAAATTCTTGAAAACTCACTTTGAACTTTCTGAAAATTTTAGAAAATTTTAAAAGTTTCAGCTTTCCGAATGCTGACCATATTTGAGTATTTTGAAAACAAACAACTAGAGGATAAAATTTGGGGAATTCATAATTCCCAGACAAGTAGTTTCGAAATTCCTCTAATCAAACATGCACTAAAGTACTGTAATCTACTTTTTCTAGTAAAGCAACCATGTCTTCCTTTTCATTTTCCTTTCTCAAGAGTCTAAGATGCCCTGAGCAGAAACTTTGCTCAGGGTGTACTATAAAAATCTAACTACCAACTACATGTACTACCAACTACATGTCTGACATGAGGTATTGCAAAAAAACATATTTTAACCATTTCTGTTGGGTGGTGCCATGCCATGCACACTCTAAAAGAAAAAAAAAAAAAAAAGAAAAAGAAGGGCCAAAAGCATAGTGCTGGTGGGTGTTTGCAGAAGTTTTATTATTTTAAGCGGCAAAGCCAACTACTCTTCCCTTTATAATAACTTCACTATATAAGAACACACTATAAAAAAATCAATATCAGCTCCAGTTACTGAGGCACAATCTCAATTGCAATCTCCTCTTACAAAATTCCATTGAATAGACACACAAGTTGACAACAACAATCCACCCAACCATAACATGTACATGCAAACCCATACCAATTACCAAACAACTTTCATCTCATAAACCCTATTCCATTGACTCCTTTGGAATTGGTAAGAGAAGAAAATCATCATTTCTTTTTCTAACAATTCCTCAAACATTAGTATATTACGAGATATATATATATTTCTCGTAATTGCATTTACACGTGAAAAAAAAAAAAAAAAAAACACCTTCATGTAGTAACTATAACATATATATATCTATAAATCAGAAAGGCTCAGCTCTGGCTCAGATGTATACATTGCAATTACATCGAGCGGCGAGCACTCTCCACAAAGAAGAAAAAATAAAAAGTTAGATACATATATGAAATGTAATATTATTAACATGAAGACATGGTTGCTGAGGAAGTTCTTGGGGTGGCCTGTTTCAAGAGGACAGTAGGGAAAACACAAAGCTTTCTCCTTTCCTTCTCCTTGATCAACTCGGCCGCGAACGAATCGAGCTTATCTCCATTTGTTCTCTCCGCCATCTTCTTCCCACGGAAGAGTATCGACTCCACATTCCTCTCCATCAACATCTCCTCTGCAACTGCTACCAATCTATGTGTGTCGCGCGTAGTCGAACTCTTCGACACCATTGGAGATCTTCCTACACTGTTGAATCCATTCGCCTGAAAATTACATTCGAAATGAAAAAAGAATGTCATTTTCCATGTAAAATTTATTTTTCAGATCGGACTTCACAATTACCCAACCCAATTAACTTGAGTTTAGATCGGATGACTTAAAATCCCACAGTGACCATGAGTGGACCATTCATGGTCCACCACAAACAGCTTGCCGTGCATCCGTTGCTCAGGGTGATGTGATGTGGCGGACCATGAGTGGTCTTTAAAATAACAAAATTGCCCTTAAAAGAACAAATTTTCCTAATAAGGAAATGAGCAATTACCTGAATGCGGATGTAATTACTTTTCCTGCTTTCCCCAAACGCCATAGAAACTGCTTGATCGACCTGCGAAATTACAAGAGACACGAAATTTACACACCTATAGTAAGGAAGTGACCAAAATGCCCTCATCTCATTTGTATGAGGACCGAAAAATTACATTGAAGAAGACGAGTTGTGATCTTACCATATCGGAAACCCCAGCTCCGGCGATCCTTACGAAATCTCCGGGACCCGGAGTCATACTCCGGCGACCAAACCCGCCGGAATCCGACTCTCCGTTCCCGAGCGACACGACGAGAAGATCCTCCACTCCCCGACAGAACGGGAACTCCTGCTTGTTGTTGAGCACGTGCGTGATCGCAGCAGCAGTCGGATTGCTCGTCGCCACCCCTCCATCAACGGCCGCGATCTTCGTCTTCCCATCCACCGACCTCATCTCCACCGCCTCCACCGCCGTCGCATCCGCACACGTCGCAAGGCACACGTCCCTCATCTTGAAATTGTAGCCGTCCGTCTCCAAAGCATCCGCCCTCGAGAACAGAAACGGCGCTCCGGTCAGCACGTCGTAACACGGCACCAGCAACGGCTTCAACGTATCCTTCAACGTACACTCCGAAAACGTCTTCCTGTACAGCCGCTCCGCCTTCGACTCCCGCAGCCGGAAAATCCGCCGGAATCTCCCGTTCACGGAAGGCGACGAGATCCGGCGTCGGTTCTCAAGAATGAATTTCATCGCGTCCCCAGCAGTGAACAGAGGGCGACCGTTTTCCCCTCTGGTGAAGAGGAGAGCGGCGAGGATGCCTCCGACGCCGGATCCGGCGGCGACGTCGAAGAAGTCGGCGATCCGTGCGTCGGGATCGGCGGATCTACGGCGGAGGGACGATTCGAGGAGGGAGAGGGATTTGGCGGCGAGAAGGCCGTCGGTGGCGCCGGCGGAGTCGATGGAGAGGATGCGGACCTTTCCGACTGAGGGTTTTAGGGTTCCGGCGGGGGGAGAGGGGGAGTTGAGCTTTGGCGTGTCGTAGCCGAAGAGGAAATTGGCTTCGAGGATTGAGAAGATCTCGTAGCTGAGCTTGTCCACGTCAATGCTCGGATCTGCCATTGATGCTTTCTTTTACACAGAGAGAGAGAGAGAGGGTTTTAGGTGGTTTTGGGGGTTTAAGCAGTGGTTTTGGACAAGTGAAGAAGAAAGCGATCGAGGTGTTGGGGTTTTATAGCGGGAATTTTTGGAGGTGCGCATGTTAGTGGAGACCCGTGTCCGAGAGACGTAATTCTCGACCGAAGACGAAGGCGAAAGTGGCGAGGACTCGGCGACTCTATTGTTTTCTATGTGAAATGACGTAAATACCCCTCTCCCGTTACGAAACTGCGCGGGAGTGGCGACACTGTTACATGTAGTCGCTGCCTTTTCATCGTTTCCAGCGCGAACTTCAACTACACAGCGTTATTTATAGGACTGTCAAAATGTCACACGACCCGATAACACGACACGAACCCACACGATATTAACGGGTTTGGGTGACCCCTTAATGGGTTTGGGTCGTTAATGGGTCGGACCCGTTAACCCGTTAAATTAATGGGTCGTTAACGAATAAACTCGGTAACCCATTATGACCCGTTACAACCCGAAAAAAATAGTATCATTATTTAAATTATAAAAATATATGACTGCATGAGGGGTCTTCTGGTAAATTTATAAATGAAATGATAAAGTGAAAGTGTGAAACCCTAACCCTCCATATAAAAATTATCTTTGTCATTGCAAAAGCCAATGGCCTGGGCAAAAAGTTAGCTAAACCTACATGTTTAAGTTTAATGAATTTTTTTTTTTTCAAAATTAACGGGTTAACGGGTCGTGTTCGGGTGACCCGTTAAATAAATGAATTGGGTTCGTGTTTAGTTTTTTGACCCGTTTTCTTAATGGGTCGTGTTCGAGTTGAGGTGATTCTAACTCGAATTCGTTTGACCCGCAACCCGAATTCGTTAACCCGACCCGTTTGACAGCCCTAGTTATTTATGCCATGTCTTTTAAAGGGCAAAAATTGAACACGTGCGCATGTGGGGCACGTGTGAATCTATGTCTGACTATTCATGTGGTTCTTGGAACAAAAACATGTGGGGCCCTTCTTAGGAAAAAAAAAAAAACATGTAGGCCCATTCTGATTATGTTTACAGTGTGGGCCAGATGTGATTAGATCTGAATCAAAAATAAATTTGTGTACACCAATGGGAGGCTATACATGATCACTATTATTCGAAACTGAGAAAGCACAGATGGACCACTATTTACCCAAACAGAGAAGGTCAAAACTTAAGGAAATGATTAAATGATGTTGGATGGATCAGTGAGGCAAGTAAAAAGTCCATGAAATCAAAAATAGATATATTGTGTGGTTGACTTTGTCAAGTCGTTTATTTCCATGGGTTATGATTAGATTGGGTACAACAATCGTCATTTTCTTCTAACATTATATAAAAAATGATATTAAGTTAAACTTTGCTCAATTATTTTGTAAAAAGAAGTTATTTTCATGCAATGAGGCTTAGGTAATATAGTTCCAATGTTAATTGTATTAGAGAATGTTTTAGAAAAGGTTGGATTTGGCAAGGATGAGATTGGATTATAATAGTTTCGGATTATTAGACTATAATCATATTTAGTTATATTTCTTCTTTATTGTTTGATTAGGTTTCCTATTATATAGGTAAGATTGGATTTTCTTAACTTCGGTTTGTAAATAAAATCTATCAAAGAATCTTCAATGATGTTACATTGAAGTTTTAACTCTACCTTTACATACATACATGCCCCAAGTTTTAAGTGAAAGGAGATAATATTGACAATCAAATTAGATTAAGGATCTAAATGGTTGTCCAATTATCTGAATATTGTGATAAGTTAAAAACCGGGTTTGAAACGTGTTTTAGATTTTGATACATAAATGGGTCCATGTCCTAAATCCATTTTAGGTTCCGATCAATAAATGAGTTTCATTCCGGATCAATGCAGGTCCCGACCCATGGACTTGATACCTAAGATATGAGTCATTAATGTTGTAAATGGTAGCTTAAAATTAAAATCAACTTTAGTTGATTTTTTTTATGTTTAATCTTGTAGATAGTAGACTTGATGCACCAATATAAGTTAAATGCTATATTTATTTTAAGAAAAAAATATAGAAAAATAAAAAATAAAAGAGAAGTCATAACCAACTTTTGAACTGGATCCCAGTCCTTTAGTCCAAACCAGATACAAGTCCTCTTATTGGAACCGGGTTTGAAACCAACAAAATAGGTCCCAAGTCATAACTGAATCCCATCATTTAGAAATGTTTTCGTTTCTGAGTCTGATATGGTTCTAGCCTGAAACTGACCCATTTACAATTTTAGATTAGGCACGTGCAAAAATGTGGTTAAATTGTATTTGTCCAATCCAGCGACAAATGTAACTTCATTTAAACTACGAACCTTTTTGGTTATATAGAATGCATAGGAATTCAAGGTCAATTGGAGATTGTTAAAGAGATGGAGGATATAGCATCTAAGGTACCCATAGATGCAACCACCACTTTCCTGGGATGGTGGTCCTTGGATTTATTTTCTATTAGAAGGACGATAATGTGATTGTAGCCTTTAGAAATCTACACTTGATTATAACCATTTTCTTGAAATAAAAATCTAATATTTCTTATGTATTTAATTACATAAAACAAACAAGCTCTAAAAAATCAAATAATTACAATCAAGAAAACTGCATATGATCTAATGGGCACAATTTCAATGAGCAAATGGTGAAATTTTTGTACATAAAAAATAAGTTCTTAATAAATCATAACTGTTGTTTTTTAATCATTTTTTGTTTATTTATTTTGTGAAAAAAAAAAAAAAACAGAGACAAGTTTTCCAATGGTAAATATATAGCCACAGCTTGAATGGCTCAAATATTTTGTTAATCCCATATGCATAAATTTAATTTGACCCGATTTATTTTTGAGACTATAAATGATCCAATATGAGCTCGATTAAGCATGAGCATGAGCTCGAATCAAGCATTTGGAGCTCAAACTTGATTCAAGCTCCAGTTCATTACAAAAAAAGCCATATTAAGCTTAAGATCAGATTGATTTTTACTCTAATATTACTACATATAATATATGTGTGATATATAAAGAGATTTTTGTATATACCCCCCTAAAGTTTATAGGATTTGTGAATAAGCCCCTGTCTTTTCTTTTCAACACCTTCTGTGTCCCCAAGATTAATAGTCTTTCAATCACGTACGTAGAATTTTAGTGCGAAATGATACATTTGTCCATCCCTTTTATCCTTATATGCATAATTTCAAAAGCTTAGACTCAATTATTTTATAAAGCACGTAACATTAATAATTACACTTAGTGGGAGAAAACAACCATTCATAAACTCGTTTTTTCATCAATACAAAGCTAATTTCATTGAATCCAAATTGATTATGACGACAATTAACACATGTACTTATAATCAGTTATGATTTATCCAATCCATACATGACCCACCATTGGATTGATGAAATTCTCAAAATACATGATTCTTCTTCATGTGTGGGGGAATAAAAGAAATATTGGGGGAACGGACAAATGTTAAAAAAATTTATAATTTTGGGGGGGGGGGGGGGGGGCGCAAATGTTAAAAAAATAGATTAATTTTTATAATTTGAGAGAGGGGAGGATTTTAAACTTTTCTTAGATATGGGTGGGGACTTCAATCCCTAGGCCCTTGTACCTAGGTCCACCCCTGACCATGAGCGAGAGAGAGTTATTCAGAGAAACCATTGGGAGTTGAGATAAAATAATTGTAATTTTATAAATAATAATATACTCATTTTATTTAATGGATGTAAAGGCAAAGCTGTTATTTATATAAAAATCCAAGATAATTCTCATTGTAACTGCTCATTCTTTTTAGGAATATTAATTTTGGGGACGTGAAAGGTATTAAAAAGAAAAGGAAGGAGCCTATTGACAAATACTAAAACCTTAAGGGCCTATTTACAAATCTTACAAATCTTAAGGGGGTATATACAAAAAGCTCATGGATAAAACTTGTCTAGAATAGTATACGTGAATTAATCATTTGAGAGAACATGGGATAGCCGAGTGGTAAACAGCATCCCATCTCACCTTAAGAGCCGGGGATCGATCCTGGCACCAACAGAGCACGATGGAAGGAGTTGTGTGGTGGTGCACATAGCACTTTGGTTGAGCTTAGCACAACGATCTAATATAAAAGAATTAGTCATTTGTAAGACACACTTAAATATAACAGTAAAAATATATTTAATATAATTGTAATTATAAACATATATGTTACATATGGCTTTTGATTGAGTGAGGATGCTCACCATGTGAGACAACCGTTGGGCCCCCCTATTAACCATCCCACCCCTCACGCACCACTACTCATTGAATGTCATTGTTGCCAAATTTTTTACACCAACCCAAATGAGACTCATCATTGAATTGACATTAAGAAAAGGATTTCTAAAGTTGTTAAACTTGAGTCCATAGATGAAGGGGTTTGGTGTTTAAAATCATGTAGCTCGTATGCCACAAGTCCCACGCCGGACCAAGCAGTTGCAGTTGCCAAGAGAGACTAGGAATCCCACTCTAATAAAGACTTGATTTGTTGAACATAGGATAGGGATTTACAGTAATATGAGATTAGAAAAACATATCTTATCCCGACATATGAAACTCACAATAGGATTAGGAGAAGTCTTTAGGAAGTGTGATTCATCAAGATCGTTTATATAAGGAAGATGGGAGTCCTAGGTCATGCATTGCATCAAGATCCAGTCGCACAAGATTTGTGGAAGCTTTCACATATAGATCCTTAGCCGAGTATCGGCTTCTTCCACATCCCGATCCTTAATTAGGAGGATGAGCTCACTTAATATTAGACACACAAGTAGGTTCCATTCAAATCTTTCAATCTCCATCCTCCCTCATAATTGTTAGTCATAATTAGGTGGGCTCCTGACAAGATTCATATGGAATTCCATATGAAAATTTTAAACAAGAGTCTGATCCATCATATAGAAGAAGAAAAACCCAATAAGTTAAGCTGAGTTTGAGTTCAAACTCATCATTTAACGAGTCAAAGCTCGGGTCATGTTGAATATGATCTAACTTGATCTGAGTTAGCTTGAGCTCTACTCGATAACACAAAAACCTAGGTTAATTCAAACTCAACTCATTCGCATCTTATCCGATGGCTAAAGAAAGGCAGGATGGGGCCCACCTAGAGAGCAAGAACCCCACTTTGCTAACCATGACAACATCCTACACCGTACACGACAATTTCCACCAGAGAAAGATACCCTACTCCCATACGTACTTCAATTCTAATTGGCAGATTCCTAGTCAAATCATCTTAATTCACACATAATTTTGACTTAATTCACAGAAGTCCCCCCAAACTCTTTTACTTTTTGACCGAGATAAATAACTGAACTGAACTTTATATCAACAAGTACAACCACAATCTCCAGTCTCTCAGAGTTCACTCTCATTATCATCAGATCAGTGGTCCAATCTTTGTGGGCCCCACCACAACAACCCCCAAGGCCAGCAAAAATTAAAGTCCACCAAAGGTCAGTCTTCACGTGTGAATAAAGCGTACATGATACACCAGTTGTGGTAAGGAAGCTTCCTAAGATCGGCAGTTATCCGTACATTTCCTCCCGAGGAATTGCCGATTCCCAATGCCGCCACTAACCCCAGACTCCGACTCTAGTTAAGTCTCATCTGGGGTCACCGACGGCCCTGGGAAGAACCAAGGGCAGAGAGATATCTGAATCAATGGCTGAGATTAGATCTCATGAGATTTGTCTCTGGAACTAGAGACACCGTCAGATATAGCGGTAGGTGCAATAGAATCTCCACTTTTTGTGCATGACATTTCCCCACGCCTTCTTGTCTGCTATATAATAATATCCTTTTGTGAGTATAAATGTGTGAATGCAAATGATTTTTTCAGCATGGTAATACTTCATTTATCAAATGCTTATCCTTTAATCATAGGATTGGATTGAAGTAGTGGGACATTTGGAATCCTTCTTTCCTTGATTTAGGACTGTCTAAAGTGGGACAGCTAAGCATGTTTCATTGGGGCTATTTATTCTCTACATATTAAATCATTAGAAATTCAAAGCATTGGGTTTTTATTAAATTAGTTGAAATTGAAGAATAACAAGTGAAGAACCACAAATGACTAGGCCTGTTCATTTACAAGAATTTGAGGATTTCTTGAATTCTTAGACAATGTGGAATTCCTAAATCCTCCTAAGGATATGAACACTTTTGGAATTCCACCAAAATACATAGAATGTAAATTTCTTGAATTCCTAAAAGCCAATTGGAAGTTATTACGCGCTGGAATTCATAAATTCTTATCAAGAAACAAGGAATTTGGAAGTGCCAAGGGGACATGATGTCTCAAAAACCCAAACCACTAGAATTCTAGAGGCCCTAAAAATAGTCTCAAAATGATTTTTTAGGGCATCACATAGTAAGAAATTGGAAAGTTCTCATTTAGACATATTTGCTTTTACTCAATTGGAAAAACTATCTTTAACTTGGATGCCTAATAAGATTTCAATATATAGTGGGAAAATGGGACTCTCAATTTGCTACACTATTTATATAGGGCTAGCTTTTTTAGTAGGGACTTAATTTAGAGGATTTAAAACAATGCCTTTTTTTTTTTTTTTTTTTTATCAAAGGTGGTGAAACCAAACTACTGAAGGTGGGGATTAATAAGATGTTATCAAATAATCTTCCCTAAAATATAAAATGATTTTCCACCCATCATCCCTAGTGAATTAAATCTTAGAAAAGTAATGATCCCATTTGCGTCTCTTTTTTTTACCAAAATGATGAGGATTATATTAACTTAAAGGAAAATATACAAGGATCAAGATATACATCATGACCCATATACAAGGACAATGGCAGTTAAGTCATAATTCTAATACATTGGTTTGGCTTGATTAAACCATTTTATAGTTTCCAATTAATTGCTATTTTTGGGGCTCCAGGGGAGTTTAGTTACTCGGTTTTCCTCTTGGCACGGAGGGATTAGTCTAGCTTGAAGGGTTGAAAAACCTTTGATAGCGTTAAAGAAAAAAGAACCTTAATTGACATCCAGTGGTCATGCTCTTGATCATCGATCCATAAACCAAAAGTAGGGCAGTGGACTGACTCAGGTACCACTCAAGATGAGATATTTAATTATCATATACAGCTTCAACCTGAATTCTACCCATTTATTAATCAAGTTGAAAATATCAAGCTGAACCCAACATAGAAGATAGCAAGTAATCCAAACCAATAGCAAATCAAGTTCAAATTAGATTGGCTGGTCATAGTGCAAGGGAACTATGTGCCGGGTTGAGTTGGGTTGCTTAGAGAGGTTGAATTGCTGCCTAAAATAGACTTCTCCTTAACTCAACTCACTCAATAATTGGATATGAGATGTCAAGTCAAAGCCATCCCGAAAATATAAAAGATCAACCTGAGCCCTAATTACGGACCGGAGTTGGCAGGTCAGGAATTGGCACCCCACCTGAATGCTAAAAGAACTCCTATAAGACCTGAATCTACTACTGAAATCTCACATGATCAAACAAATGGCTAAGATCATTTAAACAAAGGCAATCAACCTATAATGGTTATCCAAACAAGCCGATCAAACCCATGGCTCACAATGAAGGCAATTCCACTCAAATGTCACTGCAGTTAATTACATCCCTTATGGTGCTCCCACTCGAATGTGTTTTTTGTAATCAATCCCACTCTGCATCCCTCCAACCAACATATTAATACTATCTTAATCAAGATGCTTGCGCTTTAATCATCGTCATCAACATCGATAAAAATAACAAGAATGGTTGATTAAACTAAAGTAATTAGGGTAATTGGCATGTCGTGTCCCTTGTCTGATGGTACGGATTAAGCATGTATTAAACAAACAAAAGGCCTTTCCAATGCCAACCACTTTATTCCTCACTTTCACAATATATATATTTTTTTGCTTATTATAATCCAATGGTCCTTATTAGTTTCAATGCATGCATGTATTATCATGGGTTTCTTAGGACCTTGGGGTTTAAAAAACATGAGATATCTTTGTCTGTTCGTGCAATACGTGAACCAGTGTTTTGTCGTGGGTCCCACAGACTAGTCTTTCTAGGCTTCTTCCTTTCCAATTTAAATGAAACTATCCAATGATCGAGAGTCATGAACATGGTTGAATTATATAAAGATGAAAGTATCCAGTAAGAGTCATCAATGTGGGCCATGGCTAAGAAAGTCTTGGCTGTCTGTCAATGTTAATATTGACAACTACCGGGCATCTTAGTGAGAACTACCGACCAGGGAATTGGAGATGATGATGCGTGGAGGGGTAAATGCAAATTCAAACCAAATCCGCTCTGTGAAAGGTCTCTAGTATGGACTGGTGGAGATCGAACCCACTTTCGATCTCTTTCTAAATTTTTTAAGTTAATGTCCAACACCTTTTTAAGTTAGGTTCTCCTAAGTTCGAGCTTATGATAAAATTCCGTTAGCCCGCACTTGTGTGCACACTCTTGGTCCATCCAAATGGAATAAACACACGACCTTCCTAAATTGCACATGTCCACAAACTTTCGGTCAGATCCGAATTTATTGGACTGTTGGATTGACTCTATACCGATCTGAATGGACTATTGATCATTAAATGTTTAGGGCCCAGATGGAGATGATAGAAACTGATGAGTCAGGTCCAAGTGACCCAGTCCGTGATGAGCTAAGACTTAGATTTATGAAGATCCGCTTGGTCCATTGAGGTCCATGCCCATATCCATGAGGCCTGGCCACGTCGCCTCGGAAGTAGTCAATCCGCATCCCGCTTTTACCAAGTCTTGCGGAGAATATCTCAACCGCCTCGTCCATCGAGGATAGTTCGAAGGCTCCACCGAAGTAGAGTGAACGTTGCTGTAAAGTCGTCCCCATCTGTTAGGGGAAGACTATAAATAGCAGAACCCCACCAGCACTTGAGGGGCAAGCAATATCCTCTCTTCTACACACTCTCCCAAATTTGTAATCTCTGAACACTTGAGAAATAATATAACCGGCGACCTCTGACCTTCTGAAGTGGACGTAGGTCACACTGACCGAACCACTATAATCTCTCTCTCCTCTTAATTATTGCATTTATTACTTATATCTGACAGGTGGTGTGCAAATCAATTTTGTGCATCATCAGTTTGGCGCCGTCTGTGGGAATCGACTAAAGTTCTCACTTCAGCATCCTTCCTCTTTTCAAAATTATGGTGATCACCACTAAATTTACAAGACGACCGGAGGATAATCCCTCGCGTGAAGGCGAGAATGATCCTCCACCGACGAATCCTGCCCCAAATGCTCCTGCTCCCACTCCTCAACAGATGTTGGAGACCATGCAGCAGTTGGTGACCCAAAACCAGCAGATCCTACAACTCATGCTCACAGCAAGACAGGGAAGAGCACAGCTTGGAGGAGTACCGCAAGGAGCACCGCGCCCGGGGCACCCAAGAGCTCCACGCCGGGGAGCTCCTCCCCCGGGCGCCCATCCCCTGGGCACCCATCCCCATGGCGCCCATCCCCTGGGCGCCCAAGGGTTTCCTCTGGGCGCCCTTTTTGGGGTTACTCAGGGAGCTGGTGGCCATCACGAAGGACCTCCTCCTCCCGGTGGAGCCCAGTTTGGAGGACTCCCACCTCCGGGGGGAGCAGGTCACGGAGGACTTCCACCGTCGGGAGGAGCAGGAGGACTTCCACCTCCGGGGGGAGCAGGTCATGGAGGACCCCCACCTACTCCATCTGCTTCTAATGGGAAGGGTCCTAGCTTCCAAGAAGAGGAAAGTGAAAACCAAAACATGGAGGAGAGCTACTTCCATGATCATTCCAGAGGAGCCCCCAATCGCTGGGATGAGAAGATCAGGGAAATGCAAAATCAACTGGGTGATGTCTTCAACGCCATGAAGGCGCAGGAACCACAAACAGTGTACCTAGTCGGGCGGACAGACACACCGTTCAAGCCCGACGTGGTGAACTACCCACTTCCTCGGACGTTCAAAATGCCATCCGTGGAGACCTTTGATGGAACGAAGGATCCACTGGACCACCTCGAAACTTTTAAAACCTTGATGCAGCTGCACAACGTCCCCGACGAAATTATGTGTAGGGCATTCCCAACTACATTGAAGGGTCCCGCACGACAATGGTTTGTCAGTCTCACCCCGGCCTCCATAGGCTCCTTCGCCGAACTAAGCAGATCATTTGTGGCACAGTTTATTGGTGGACGCTGCCAACAAAAGCCTGCCACCCATCTGCTCAACGTAAAACAGGATCGAGACGAGAGCCTGAGGAGCTACCTCACTCGTTTTAACGAGGAGGTCCTTCAGGTCGAGGAGCCTGATGATAAGGTCAGCATGACCGCCTTCTTAGGAGGCCTCCGGTCATCAAGCTTTCTCTTTTCAGTAATGGAGCGACCACCAAAGAGCATGCCAGAACTATTGGCAAAAGCTCAAAAATATATGAACGCTGAGGAAATCAACAGGTCCAAGCGAGGTGAATCATCTCACGGATCGCCAAAAGGTTGACCTGCCTCTGCACTGTTCTCAAACAGGCAGCCTATCTCCAGCTTAGCGGCTCTCTCGCGGGTCGCCAAAAGCTTGGCCTCTGTACTGTTCTAAAAAAGGCAGCCTATCTCCAGCTTAGCGGCCCTCTCGCGGGTCGCCAAAAGCTTGGCCTCTGTACTGTTCTAAAAAAGGCAACATATCTCCAGCTTAGCGGCTCTCTCGCGGGTCGCCAAAAGCTCGATCTCAAAAGGTGTAGCTCTCTCACGAGCAATCCTCAAACTCTGTCTTTGCTCTCGCGCAAACAGCCTCTCTCCAGGTAATCAGGTGAAATATTTTAATGTTTGGAATAACATTACTTTCGATATCGCTAGGCAGGATCTTGAAACTCAGATTATCTGTAACCCGAGGGACTACATTAGATCACCATGACCAGCTGCCTGGCTGCCCAAACCAGTTCCCTGGTTGCCCAAATCAACTGCCTGGACAGCACACGAGTTGCTCCCCCACGCAGACAGCGGCCAGCCCCTCAGCAGCAAAGTCCACGCCCGCAGCAGCAGTGAAGCCCACGTCTCTTGGCGCCCAAACCTCCCAGGCGCCCAGGCAGGGGCGCCCAGACCTCTCCCAGGCGCCCAGCGCCTCCCAGGCACCCAGCAGGGGCGCCCAGCACTTCCCAGGCACCTAGGCAGGGGCGTCCAGACCTCTGCTGGGCACCCAGCACCTCCCAGGCGCCCAGCACCTCCTGCTCGCCCAGCAGCTGCTATTCGCCCAGAACCGTGCGCCAGTGAGCCTGCTCGCTGTTTTGACTGTAAATTTTGGTCCGTAACTCCGAATGAGGCTTATTATATATCAAATCGAAGCTCTCGGCGAGCCCTACAAGACTCATACCTTTGGCAGTGACTGATGCTGTCAAAAGCCCAAAAAAGGCCTAGAAACAGATGTTTTGGTTTCCCGAAGTTTTTTGCAGTTGCAAAGGGCACAACTCTCTCTGCTCTCCCTGCACAAAATGATGAGTCAGGCCCGCACGGGCTGTTCCACTCGCACCCGCGTACGCTGCGCCCGCCCGGGCTGCCTCACCGACGCCAGCGGCGCCAGCACCCGAAGTGCCAGTGCCTGCTGCACGGACGCCCGCCGCGCCAGCGATCGCGACGCCCACGGCGCCAGCGCCCGCTTCACCGACGCCCGCTGCACGGCTCCCAGGCCCGGCGCCACCCGCTGCACCGACGCCCGCTGTACGGCGTCCACGCCCGCCTCCGCCTCTGCTAGCTGCCCAGCGTCCCAGTCTGACGCCCGCTGCTCGGCCCCCAAGCTCGGCGCCGCCTTCTGTACGTCGCCCATGGTCGACGTCGCCTGCCGCACGGCGTCCGCGACCGACGTCGTGCCGAAGCCCTCTGCAGCCGTGCTCACGCCCGCGCCTGTCACGACGCCAACACCCACCGCTGCCGCCATGCCTTCCATCGTGAGTTGCTGGGCAGCGCCTGAGACACTCTTTTTGGCAAGTTGCAGGCTCATCACTAGAAACCTAGATATTCAAAATGCCCCCCATTCAAAGCTTCTTTGAGCACGGGGCATTGATGGGCAAATGATGAGTCAGGTCCAAGTGACCCAGTCCGTGATGAGCCAAGGCTTAGATTTATGAAGATCCGCTTGGTCCATTGAGGTCTAGGCCCATATCCATGAGGCCTGGCCACGTCGCCTCGGAAGTAGTCAATCCGCATCCCTCTTTTACCAAGTCTTGCGGAGAATATCTCAACCGCCTCGTCCATCGAGGATAGTTTGAAGGCTCCACCGAAGTAGAGTGAACGTTGCTGTAAAGTCGTCCCCATCTGTTAGGGGAAGACTATAAATAGCAGAACCCCACCAGCACTTGAGGGGCAAGCAATATCCTCTCTTCTACACACTCTCCCAAATTTGTAATCTCTGAACACTTGAGAAATAATATAACCGGCGAACTCTGACCTTCTGAAGTGGACGTAGGTCACACTGACCGAACCACTATAATCCCTCTCTCCTCTTAATTATTGCATTTATTACTCATATCTGATAGGTGGTGTGCAAATCAATTTTGTGCATCATCAGAAACCACGGGGCTGATTTTTTCCAAAGAGAAAGGTCATACAGAGTCCTTGAAATCCCCCATCCCCATTCCCATGTAGGTCCCCAGGTGGGCCCCATCACACACTTGAGCATACCTTATTCTAAGCTTGAGCTCAGGAGAGCTTGGGCCTATATATATGTGTGCTCGCACGCGCGTGTGATACTCATATGAGAGCATCTCTTATCTTACTATGAAAGACAGTGTGTGATGCTCTCATAGGAGCCTCTCCCTATATATATGGGCAAGGGCGGACCCAGAAAACTCAACTTGTGGGGGTTCCATGTCAAAAATATATTGGAGAAGGTGCAAATGTAAACGAAAAACACATTTTTTCTTAAAATACAAAGGGGTTCTTTTAAAAATTTCAAAAATGGGTGGGGGGCTTCAGCCCCATACCCATGTACCTGGGTTCGCCCCCATTAATATGGGGAAAGGACAAGCCGGAACAATTTGCTTGGAATAAATAAATAATAAATAAATAAATAAATAATAATAATAATAATAATAATAATAATAAATTACCAAACCTACCCCCGACGGTAGTAGGTCCCCGTTTAAACCCGACATGTTGTCATCTGTAGGAATGAATGTCCGTCCAGCTTTGTACAGCGTTATGAGAAGATGGAAAAGTGGATAGATTCTCACTGACTGAATTAGCGAGCCATTTAAAAGGCTCTTTTGTGGCCATAAGTGTGGGCCACAAGCCCACATTCCAACAAATATGGTAAGAAAAAAAATTGTTCGAAACGTTAATTAATTGTGAAATTTTCTCTTATGGATGTCCGCATAAGTCTTGGTGCACAAAATTGATCTTCAAGCCATGAATGTAGAAAGTGCCAAATTCGTTTAAAGGCCAGAGTAAATCTTGCACACCACATCTCCTGCGGACATTTGCAAGAGAAATTCTTTCTTATTACTGTGTTAGGTTTTCAAATACTAAATGATCCAATCTAATAACTTGTATAAGTGATAGGATCTTGCGGAACAAGTATAAGAAAAAAAAACATAGAAAGTAAGAAGTAGCTGATAGTGCCATAATCATATATCCAATATCCTTGGGTTGTCAATTTCGTGTCAAGTCCAAGACCTTGCCTCAAGATCAAGGTCGAAGGCGAATATTCAATCTTGGAAAGCCCGGATTTTCTCAAGGAAGAGTCTCTAATCGGTGCCAACCTAGTTAGGTAAAATGGACCATAATCAAACCAAGAAAAGTCCCCTAGGACCCTCAAATCAAACGGTTCATTCAATATTGTTAAATTGGCGCAATAAAGCAATGTTCTGGGTTAATTTTGAAAGCAGGGATACGGCTAACTGTGAACCTTACGATCAGTTCACGGTCGCTTTTCCAATAGCTAACCTTGAGCAGGATCTGTTCTATGGTCAGTTCACAGTTACCTTATAGTTTACTTTACGGCAAGTCGTAAGTCACCTACGCTCACCATGAAGCTAGCCTTAGAGCAAATTCCAAGTTTTTTACTTTAATTAAACTAGCCATTGGGGGTTTGGCGGTTAACAGTAAATGGTTGAAGCCTAACCGTGGACTAGCCATTGGAGAGAGTTCTATATATACATTGGCTCATTCCAATGGCCACAACTTCTGAGATTCTGAAACCTTTAATCCAATACATTGTGCTCAATAACTAATAACATATTAGAGCTTCCAAAAATCAATTTCACTCACACTTGGGCTTCTAATAGGCATGATTAAAAGCGTTCAAAGCTTTAGTTAAGTGTGATTAGAGGAATCACCTCTCTAGGAGAAATCCTGAGCTATCAAAGTTAGATTTCCATATTCACTAGATTTAGTCCTCTTGATTGAGCACTCATTGGAACATCATCAACACCGAGGGAGCAAGCAAGGAGTCAAAGCTTGGAGCTAAGGTTGGCATCAAAGAGCACTCTCAAGACTAGTTCAAGAGGTGTGATCGAACACCATATCGAAAAATTGGTTGTGTATGTGATTGGAGGTGTACCCGTTTAGTGACATCAAATAGTGGAACAAAGAGTATTGAAGCTCTTGAGAGTGGATGTACGTCAAGGGACCGAACCACTGTAAAGATTTTTGCATCTCTATCTCCCTATGCTTCAATTTCATATTTAAATTTTGAGATACTTGTGATTCCCACACATTTGTAAAATTGACACACACCATACTTGTGCTATATTTCTTTGAACAAATTGGAATATCATTGGTTGATTAGCACACACAACTTACACAATACTTCACATTTGGTTACTTGGTAGCCATTTTTAATAGTCATAAATTATTATGTATTTCAAGTATATTTGTGATTGTGCTAAATGGGATTAATTGAATTGATTAAGTTAAAGTTTTCAAATAGTCCTAATCAGCCCCCCTCTAGGACTCACATAGGCCTAGCTGGCTTTTTTAGTAACCACTAACATCAAGAACAAAAGCATATTCTTAGTTCACCGAGGTTTCAAGCACACTACAACAAAAATCATTTTTCGCGGTAAATATTCCGTGTCATTTTGTGGTTTTGGGCGTTTAGCTTTTCAGTGTAGCCCATTTGTGCTGTAATGGGGTTTGGTTATGGGGTTTGTGGTATGTACTGAGAAGATGGAAAAATCTAGGGCTTTGGAATTATTTTTGGGGGTTGGGTTTCAGCAGGGATTGAGGTGGAGATTGTTGTGATTGACTCCAACCGGAATGGGTTTGACTTGAGGTTCGTAATCCTGGATTTTGGGGGGAAATTTGGGTACTGAAATTTTTTTAACGGATGGGTGGTGACAGAGTTTTGCTTTTGGGGTTAGAGCGGTGGAATGGTCGGGCTAGGCTGAATCCAATCGGAATGGTTGATGGAAATAACCTTTACAGGATGGATGAAGAAGGATGTTCTTTGCATGTGCACATTTGTTTGCTATGATAGTTTTTTCAGTTTGTCTATATGGACAAACTCATGGACAGAATTTGGGACAAACTGTCCACGTGGCGCAACCTGATTGGGACAATGCATTCAACTTTTTGAGAGAGCCCAATCACGTTGCGCCACGTGGACAGTTTGTCCTAAATTTTGTCCATAGAGTTTGTCCAAATAGACTTTTTGTAGTTTTTTCCCTCTTCTATTAAATGGGCTCTTTTTTTTTCTTAGGGAATTCTAATGAGGCTGTTTGTGTCCATGGAATTGGATACATGAGGATTCAAGTCTCAAACGGTTTCAATCCAACGGCCGCTGCTTTTACCAAACATGGGGACCTCGTATACATTGGGAACTCAAAAGGGGAAATACTTATAGTTGATTCCAAGAGCATCCAGGTGGTTGCACTCTCTCCTGCTTCTGGGTTAGTGAATTTGACCAAAAAACCCAAATCTATAAGATTATATAAGATGAGAGAGAAAGGGAGGGAGAGCTTGGGGGGGGTGGGTGGGTTGGGGGGAGGGGGGATGTTATCATGGGGTCTAGCTGCATTGGATGAAATGGATTCTGGGGCTTTTTTTTTTCTAATGTTGATTTTTTTTTCTAATGCTGATTCTGGAGTTGTTTGCTTTGGGGATTTTGGGTTTTTGAAGAAATTTAGGTTTTTTGTTCACACTGATTGGTTGCTGGTTTGGGAATTGGATCTTTGATGTTCTTTTGTTCCACCTTTGTTATGAATTCCTAGGAATTTGATATGGAGAAAAAAAAAGGATGCATATGGATTTCATGCAAAACTGAGTCTTTTAAGTGTCCTTCAGTTGATTTTGTGACTGTATACTTTAGTAAAAGAATTTAATGAGAACAGTCCTTGAGCTGAACTGAAATGTGTGATATTTAAGATGAGAACAGAAGGAAACTAGAGAAGTACACAACAGAGCTAATTTTGTGAACCACCCTTCTAATAGAAAATCATGGACCGTTGATTTTGTGACTGTATGCCCAATGAGAAGAGAAGAAGACAACAGTCCATGACTGCCATGGACTGCCCATTCAAGGCAGTACACTTTCCCCACAATTTTTACTGCTAATTTAGAGTTTAGACACCAACAAAAGTTACTAAAGCAGCATCATCAGTTATATTAACTTCCATTGGGGTTTTTTTTTTTTTTTTTTTTTTCCCAATGTGGGAATAGTGCATCATCAGTATAAAAGTGTGATTAACTTCCATTGATAGAGAAGAAGATTAAATTTGAATCTTTTTGACATCAGAGATGGTCTCTTTCTAGTCTCTATTGATGAATGTATAGTATTAGCCTTTTTCAAATTCTGTATAGGACAGTGGATACTCCGCTTTAATTAATTTTTTCTTTAATTGTGAAAGTGGACACTCTTATCTCACTTTAATTGCTGTTTTCTCTTTAATTCATTTGTGCTTTACTATCATAACAATCATAGGAATAAGAAATAAATTTACATCATAACAAACACGGCAACAATTTGATAGTACACGCATAGATTGACATAATCATTAACAGTACTGATGTTGTAGGTCCCAAATATAGACAAGACTTGGATAAATTGAAGGAATAAACTTCGACCGGAGTATACAAAAGGGGTGAGGTTGTTTATTAAATTTGCCAGTGAACATATGGGTGAGCAAAGTAAGATATGGTGTCCGTGTCTGAGATGCATGAATGTAGAATTGCATACTTACCCCATCGTCCAAGAACATTTGTTGTTTAACGGAATCATGACTTCTTACACGGCATAAATACTCCACGGGGAGTCAATGCCTATGAATGTCGAGGGTATACATGACGATGATTCCGACGATGAGGGGGGAAGTGTTCAGGGTGGAATCTCTGACAAGGAAGACCACCCTCATGATGAGTTGCCCGAACTTCTAGAAAACAAATTTGGTGGGGGGGGGGGGGGGGGGGGGGGTTATGAACGATGATTTGGGGGATCTGGCCATGGTTTTGATAGTGTTGGGCAAGAGAATGTTTAGAAATTTGAAAAATTGTTGAAAGATGCCCAGCATGCCTTATATCCAAGTTGCACAAAGTTTACGTTGTTGTCAATTGTCATTAAAATGCTGCATGTAAAGGTGTTGAATAACTTGAGCAACAAGGCATTCAACATGGTGATGGTGATAATGAAAGATGTTATTGTTGGGAATTTATACTAAAAACATTTATACTAAAAACATACTTTTATGTATTTGTCTTTGACTGATTCTTTTTAGTATATTTTGTTGTCTCATCTATCTGAGATTCTGTATGGGCAAATGGTTGTATTGTTAATTATTATGCATGTGGGTGTCTTTTATTCTATAAATTAGACAAGTTGGTGTGTAAAGTTCTAATTACACATGGAAGACGTATTTGTCAGTTCTTATAGAATATAAGTTGTTGTTCACAATCTAAATGGATTGAGACACACCATCAGTATGATTGTAGCATGATGTTTTAGCAGGCTTGTCTTAGTTGCGGGAAACGGTATTGTTTCGACTCATTATGCTAGTACACTTTGTGTGTATTGAACATGACCGTGTTTTTGGATTTATTGTCTTGATACTGACTATATAAGATGATGAACATCCAAATGGTTATTATGAGTTATTGTACTCTTAATCTCGACATAAATAATAAACACATACATTTAGTGTTTGGCATTTTGATTTACGAAGGAGTGAGATCTTTTATGGGTCAACAATCTCAGTGAGTTGGATGACTACACTACGTGTATGGTGGATATTAGTTTATTGACGGAATCTACGTCCCGTAATATGGATTGATGATATCCCCTTGATGAAGCTTTTAAGTTTTGATTATGTCAAACCCTGCAGGTGAACTTTGTGTCCGACATATCAAATAAGTTAAGTGTAAGGTCTCAAGGAATTATAAAGATATCGATTAAATATAGATGTCAATAGTTATTTAATCGATGGATATCTGAAATCTTAACGTGGGGAGATTAATAAGCATTTAATAACAAGAATCTCGAAATATTATTTTGAAAATAAGAACATGAGTGCAATTACAATTCTTTAGTGGACTGAATTGTAATTTATGGAACTAAAATTCTAATTTGGGTCGAATTTGAGTTTCCTATTTCTATAAAAAGCCTATCCTTATTTCCTTCTTAAGGTCCCTATTGTAGCTTATAAATATACGCTACTGCTCTCTAGGTTAATATATAAGAAAAACAAGAGAAATCTCGTTTTGGGAGAGCAAAGGAGAATTCGCAGAAGAGACCTACTCCTTGGTGCGAGTTCGAGCATATAGGAATACAGCAGAAGATCTTGAGATTTTCGGGTTGCTGTGAGACCGAGATCAAATCAGAGAGATCTTACAGGTATGATTTTAATCATATTCTTCTATAGTTATTTACGCAGTGATCTGTACGCAATATCTAGAGATCCTGGTTTCTACTATTCTCTAACAGTTATGCCAGAGAGTGAGATGGTTCCAGGTTCCCTTCATGAAGCAAAGAAGTTCTTATGTGAACTGGGATTGGGATACAAATCCATTCACGCTTGTAAGAATGATTGCGTGCTTTTCAGGAAAGAAAATGAGAATCTTGAAAATCGTCCACAATGTGGGGAGTTTCGATATAAGCGCAATGATGGCAAGGGTAAAAAATCTCCAGTTAAGGTGCTGCGACACCTCCTACTGATCCCAAGGTTACAGAGATTATTTATGTCAAGGAAGACAGCTACAGATATGCGGTGGCGCAAGGAGAAGTTTGTGGATGATGGAGAATTCTCGACGCACCCTGCCGACTGTATAGAGTGGAAGGATTTTTATCGACAGTATCTTGCATTAGCCCAAGAGTTCTGCAATGTTAGGTTAGGGTTGGCTACTGGGTTCAACCCCTTCGGTAATACGAGAAACTCCTATAGTATGTGGCCTGTGATACTCATGCCTTATAACCTGCGACCTTGGAAGTGTATAAAAGAACCATTTTGTATGATGTCTTTGCTTATTCCTGGACTGAAGGCACTGGGAAAAGAGATCGACGTGTACATGCAGCCATTAATAGTTGAGTTAAAAAAGCTTTGGGAAGACGGTGTAATAACTTATGTGCATCAAAAGGAGAGATTTTCCGAATGCATGCGGCTCTTATGTGGACCATAAGCTACTTTCCAACATATGGTAACTTGTCGGGATGGAAAACTAAAGGTTGTATGGCTTGCCCCACTTGTAACAAGGATCCGTCATCACAAAGGTTAAAAGATAAGATAGGGTACACGGGCGCTCGCCGTTACTTACGTGAGAACCACACATGGCGAAGGAGTAGGCTATTTAACGATAAGTCAGAGAACCGAACAATTTCGGTGGAATTGTTGGGGGAACAAATATTAGAGGATTTGGATTGCTTGACGAATGTCAAGTTTTGGAAGCATCCACTAAACAGGAAAAGAGAGCGCTTATCAGAGGAATTGAACTAGACAAAGAAAAAGCTTTTTTTTTTTAGCTACCTTATTGGAAGAAACTAAAACTCCGACACAACCTTGATGTCATGCACATGGAGAAGAATATGTGACAACACTCTTGGAATAGCGATGGGCATAGATGGGAAAGATAAGGACACGGAAAAAGCTCATATGGATTTGGAGGGTATGAAAATCAAGAAAGAATTACACCTATGCAAGCGTTCTGATGGGTCCTTTGAAAAGCCCCCGCGATTTACACATTGTCCCTAAAGGAAAGACAGCCATTCTATGATTTCTTTAAATCAATCAGGTTACCTGATGGTTATGCAGCAAACATTTCGAGCTGTGTAAACACCAAGGATGGTAAGATATGAAGACTAAAAAGTCCTGACTACAATGTAATTTTACGAAGACTTTTGCCGATAGGAGTACGTGGGCATCTTCTTAAGGATATTTGTACCACATTGTTTGAGCTAGGCAATTTCTTCGAGTAGCTATGCTCGAAGAGATTAAGATTGAAGGACTTGGAGGCATTACAGGACCAAATAGTTTTAATACTGATAAGTCCTTAAAAATGCACATTTTTGTGACTATTTTTGGTAAGTTTAAGGACTCATTAAGCCAAGAGAGCCTCATTTAGTATCATATCATGATTTTATGCATTTTTAATCCATTGTAGTGCATTCATGCATAATTTGCTAAAAAACTAGCATTTTTGCATCAAATCATGAAACCTGCCATTTTCATAATTTTATTTTTCAAACGTGTTTTCATCCATCTTTTCATGAGAGATGGGCCCATAGTCATGCATTCATAAATTAAGGGTAAATTTGTCTTTTCACATAAAATTCATATTTTTTTTGGCTTGCAAGAAATGAGAAAAAGGGTCCCACACATGCACATGTGTAGGTCACACATGTGGGGTGTCCAAGAGGGGGGTCCACTTTCTTTACACAAAATCCCAAGTTCATTTTTTTGAAGATAATTCAAGATAATCAAGGAAAATCCATGAAGGGCCAAATTAAAAAAGAAGATTTCCAAAGAGACGAAGTGGAAAGAATCTACACATATTGGGCATTCAATTTTCTTTTGATTCAAACTTAGAGTTTGCCACCTCATGTATCTCTTATAAATGTCAAGTCAAAGGAAGATTTGCTAAAGAAGGGAATATGACAAGTGCATGAAGATAGAATGGAGAAAAGAAAGGAAAAGACTTACCAAGTGAAGAAGATTCTTGCAATAAAGTAGGGACTAGGGAGAAAGAATAAGGCATCCCATATCCTATTTAAAGAAGCCTTCGACGTCCACTCCCTTTCATGAAAGAAAAGACCCCCTTATTAGTGTAATTCCTCCACCATTCTACCAATCTCTTTTCTCTATCATAGCTCATCTCTCTTCAAGAAGGCTTGTTGTCCCAACTTGATGCTTCAACTAGAGAGGATCCTTTCATCCTAGTATGTAGTTGTTGTTTTTTTTTTTTTTTTTTTGGAATGTTATTTCTCCATCTTTTATGTAAAAACATTGCATATTAGTAAAAGTGTGATTTTTTTATTCTTTTTCTTAGGTGATTAATGCTTGAATTGTGTTTTCCTTGTTGTTCTTGGATTGACAACCCAAGATCCTAAGGACATGAAATAAGTATTTATGAACCAGATTTGAAAATAAAAACAAAGGAGCACACTTATCACACATTTATTTATTGCAATTCCCACACATTTACTTTTGTTTGAAAAATCCATACGTTTAATTTCTTGTTATGCCACACATTTAATTTTATGCAATCCACACGTTAATTTTCTTTTACACTACACATTTAAATTCAAGCACTTGTTGTTTTCTTTTCTTCTTATATGTTTATGTGAATTTTTATGCATAGTTTATGGTTGGAATTAATTAGCATGCACGCATATTCATATTGGTGGAGTTTAGACATGTTTAAGTTGCTGGAATCGGAGTTTTAAATTGAATAAGTAAGAAAAATCAGAGATTTTAGTCAATAATTTCGCCAAATAATTTTTGGAAATTCGGATCCTAATATAAAGTGCACAATTCAGTACATTGTTGCAGGAATTTCATGACAGATTTTGTGTAAAAAGTTTGCGATTAGAATCCTGATCAAAACACATTATTAGTTTTTGATGAGACTTGGGGAAATTAAAGTTTAATCAGTGTATTTTCAAACCCCAAAATATCAAGCAAAAATAATTTTGGAAAGATGGTGAACCAGTGGCTCAAACATGGTGGGTTGGACCCACCTGTGTGCAGAATTTCTGCACTGTTTTTTTTTTTTTTTTGTCATGTTTATACACTCATCTTATTCGTTTTAAATCGTTTTTCACTTCCCCCTTTTTTTTTATTTGATTCATGCATCATTGTGGTTCAAAACCTAGCCATTAGACTCAGTTTTAGGTTGCATTAGATTAGAAAAAAATCATGCAGAAAAACAACCATGCATACTACTTTTCTAGACTTAGAATTTTCTAACATCTCATGGCATACATTGCATTACTAACTTTCTAACTTTAGGATTAGTTTCTAATTTTTTTGTTTTAGATTATTTAGATAATTTTCAGAAATAAAAGATCTTTCTAATTTTGGTTAATTGAAGATTTTAACTTAGGAAGTTTCTTAAGATTTGGAAATTCTAACATAAGGTAAGATTGTTTTAATGCTTTCTAAATTTTGTTATGATTTGAAAATTTTTATTTATTTAGAAAGTCCTTAACTTTAGGGAGTTGATTAACACAATTTAATAACTTAGGAAATATATCAACCCTAACTGACTAGCCTAGTTTCTAATTTAGGAAACTAATTTAGTAAGGTTTTGATGCTAATTTTAGAAAGTACATTGTTTTATTTTTGAGTTATTTGATTTGTTACTAATCTTTGTTAAGCATGTTTTGATTGATTTGGTTTCTAACTTAGGTTTATATATATATATATATTCTAATTTAGCTTCTTAGTTTTATTTTTGGTAAGTTTTATTTTTGGATTATTTCTAATTTGATGTTCTAATTTGTGAGTTCTTTTGTAGCAACTTGTGATTCATTTTAGATTAGGTTTTAGATTTAGAAGATTTTTATTTTTAGTAATGTACTTAATTTTAATTTAAAGTATGAATGATGAATGTACTTTTCTAGGTTTTAGGCTAAAATTAGATTTTATTTAGGGCAGGTGACAAAGTTGGAAAGCTTTATTTCTAAAGCTCCTTGTGGATCGACCTGGTCTTACTAATTATTACTGTAATCGAAGCTCTGCACTTGGAGTTGCGATCAAAATACTATGCAAGATGGAAAAGATTTTTCCACTAGCATTCTTCGATGTTATGGTCCACCTAGCTATTCACTTGCCTCGTGAGGCCATGCTTGTTGGGCCAGTGCAATATCGATGGATGTACCCTATTGAAAGGTATTAATGACTAACTTTCATTTAAATTAAAAGTTTAACTCTACTGCATTTTCATGCTAACAAAAAATAAAATTCTCTTTTTTTTTAAGGCAACTAGGAACTTTAAAACTGTTTGTTCGCAATCGAGCTCGACCTGAAGGTTCGATTGTTGAGGCTTACATTCTCAAATAATGCCTTACTTTTTGTTCAATGTATCTACAAGGGGTAGAAACTTTATTTAATCGGGATGAACGAAATGATGATGGTGGTGAAGGTGGGGTAGGGCTGGGGGTATTCTCACAAAATGTTCGTCCTTTCGGTCAAATAAGAAATGCACCTGAGGTGTCGCAAAAGGAATGTGATATGACTTAGTGGTTTAAATAGCATAATAGCCCGGAGGTGGCACCTTATCTAGAGTATGTGATCATATATTAAGCATGAGCATTACTTGTAATAGTGTGTGTTGGTGCTTATAATTTATTAATTACAAATGACATGTTTTCTAATTAGGGAGCACAAAAACCTATTAATGATGCAAAGCAGTTGTGATATCGACCAGCGACAATAGTGAGAATTTCCAAAGTGGTTTGAAAAACGGGTAAAATATACATAGTTACCTCATGTATACACACAGATTAAACATAATTCATTTATTATGTTATGATTCTCTCTATATATTTTGGTCATGCAGATGAATAAGTTGCGAAGTCAACAATTAGCAAAAGCAACAGATGAACTTCGGTCATTGGCAAATGGTCCAAATCTATTAATGAAGTTTTACCCAGGTTGCATCTGTAATGGGGTCCGATTTCACACTAAAGACTATGACCACCGACGTAAAAGTTAGAACAATGGGCTGGTGGTAAACAGGGATCATGACGGGAAAGCTTTTGACTTCTACGGCTACTCATGTAACATTTGGGAAATGACTTAGAATTTTGGGTATCAAGTTGTCTTGTTCCGTTGTGAGTGGTTTAACCTTGGTAGTGGGCGAATTGTACAAACCGATGTACATTTTACATCAATCGATGTAAGAAGTCGATGGTATCAGAACGACCCCTTTGTCCTACCTAATCAAGTGCACCAAGTCTTTTATGTGAATGACCCCAAATTAGGTCCACATTGGTAAATCGTCCAACGGATTCAACATCGAGGAATATGGGATATACCAGAGTTGGAGTATGTAGAATCCAATGATGAGGGACCATCTATTCAAGATGATGTGTTTCAGCAAGAAAAAGCAACTGATGTGTTCGCCATCGTCGTTGAAGATCCCGATAGGATGGTTCAACCATGGTATGATAGGTCTGATATTGATCTAGAGATTGTTATAAGTGGAATACTCTCGGAGGAAGATATTCGTTGTCATATGGTGGTTGATGATGACTTTATCTGCGATGACGAAGATGAGACATTGGAGGAGTATTGTGATGAAGTGGAAAAGGATTTACATATTATAGAATATAGATGACTCTGATGCAGAATCTGATTTGTAGTTAATCTTTATTTGTATAAGAATCACTACTCTATAATCATAGCTAAGATCATTCATATTTTGCTCTTCCTTCTTTTCTATTTACATGGATGTTGGTAATATTACATAACAATTCACTGTATAATGAATTATTCTTATATAATGGTAAGGTAACTAAATTGTTTTGTTTTTAGATACTTTTTTTTAAGCAAGTCACATATATGGAACCTTCTTCTCGACTTCGCCCTTGATCTGCATACCAACTCCCAGTTCTTATACGGATTGCAGCAGTGCTTGTAAGATATCAAATCTAATCATGTAAGCTTCATGTTTTAGTGCATTTATTGTTTGTACTAACCAGGTTTTATGTGAAATTTGTAGGTTCTACGTCCATACGAGGGCGGGGCCCAACTCAAGGGTTTTGCTCGGAGCGTGCAAGGGCCAAGACCGGGCGCAAACTACTGGCCTTAGCTCAAGAATAATGTACCAATAGGGATAAATGCCTTAGATTTTGGGAGTGAGAATGGGTTGCAAGTTATGAACGTCGCCCCAGTTAGGGGCTTACAGAGATGGAAAAAAAGGTTCCAGCTGAGGTTAGACAAGTCATCAAGGCTCGCGTATTTGTAAGTCTAAACTTGACAACTGCTTTGATGTATAAAGGGCCCTTAAATAATCGTATTAATTTGAATTTCAGACAAAGTATGAGGTAGTGGATTACGACACTAGTGATGATGTACGGGTAGCTGTTGATCGTAAGTTTCAAGCTAGGTACAAGGATTGGCGCAGCTAGATGCACACTCATTACAAGAATTGCTTGAAGAAGGAGATTGATCCAAAGACCGTACCCTTTTCAGGTGTTGACAAGGATGGTTGAGTGTGGGTGATAGAAAATGTGTACAAGGATGAGAAATTCCATGTAACAGGCTATGTTTTTCAGCTTTGTTTTCAATCCTTACTTCTGATATGTTGTGTTTTTATTTAGTCAACACTTACAATAACTAAAACTTTCCAGCTCATTTGTTATTCCTTGTGTACAGGAACGCTTTATGAAGAATACTGAAAGTAGGAAGAGATTGCCTTACAATCATTGCATGGGTTCCAAGTCTTTCAAAGCTGCAATGCATGCCTTGGTGAAGTGTTTTAACTTATAGTTTATTAAATTTGTGGTTGTGTAATTTTGAATTTGTTATCACTTATAATGAAATCTTAATTATGTACTAACATTGAAATTTATGCAAGTAAGTGGACCCAGAGACAGCAGGAGAGGAGCCGACATCATTAAATTTTGTAAGGAATCGTACTACAATAAGAAGAAAGACAAGTGGATGGACCAAAAATGTCAGGAAATATATGTAACTACATTGATAAGTCCTTAAAATTGCATAATTCGTGATCATTTTAATAAAATGCCAATTTTTATATAGGAAAGGAAGTTCCACATCATTTTGGTAGGAACTAGGAACAAGATATTAAATCCATCTGTTAAACAAAAAAAAAAAAAAGTATGGACTTGCCAAGGAACATCAGTACTTTTTATTTATCAAACTGTAACATCTAAGAAACAAATGACATCCAAATACAACATCCAAGCAACAAACAACAACTATCAGCTAGTAACAACACAACCAACATAAAACAACTACTTCCCACAGACTGCAAACTACTTCCAAATCTAGGATATCAAACAAAACCCAAAATCCAAAAGGCTGGTATTCCCATATTTTCACTGAAGGTAACCTCCCTAGCTCCTCCCCCTATGTGTCGCACTATGTAAGAGTTTCTTCATGCAATCCAACTGTTAGGTTAGGATTCATATTCTATTTCTGGATCAAATCTCCAAATTTGATCATCAATCTTTGGATTTATCTGGATCTTCATTTTCACTCCATTGGATTCTCTTGACTGTCATTTCTGTGGTTTTGCTCATCTGAATTCTTCTACTTTGCCTACAGCACCAGCAATCTACAGCTACATCTGCCTCACCACACTTGCCATCCACTCATCATTCTATAGGAGTTTTGCATCAGCGACCAATCACATATCAATTGTTGGATTCACTTGTTTATTGCAATGCAAATCAAGATTCAAAGCATCTTTTCTCTTAGTAGGCATGTTTGTTACATGGAATGGAATTGATTTTTTTTT
Organism: Umbellularia californica; assembly: GCA_028538565.1. NCBI lineage: Eukaryota > Viridiplantae > Streptophyta > Magnoliopsida > Laurales > Lauraceae > Umbellularia > Umbellularia californica. The sequence goes on along the minus strand of JAPQWN010000012.1, from coordinate 21,804,418 downwards.
TCTATACTCACACTTTGTGGAATAGGAAAAAAAGGAAATCATTCTAGGCAAATGTTGTGGCCTTAATGTTCAAAACTGAATTGGTTCAGCATCAATCTTGCTCGGGATAGTACAAAATGGTTTGGAGCTTGTCTTTGAGTTGGGCCCATGGAACAACAATGACAACAGTATATCATCTTGAAACACAAAGAACTTCCCAAAACACAACACTAGCTGAATTAAACAAATGAAGATTTAAAAAAACAAATAAAGTATCATCATCCTTTTCCTTCTCTTCTCTCCCTCTCTCACTCGACCCATGAATAACCCCACCACACCTACATTCCATACTGTACCACAAAAAATCATTGGATTTTTGGGTGATGGCCTGATGGGTACAAATTGCTTAATTAGTTTCTTTTAGCTGCTACTCTATTTTGCCATGTTTTGTTGTTTTGGTTTTTCATATCTTATCTCTTCCAGCTGGTGCTTCTTTGCTGTATACTTTTGGGGCTTGTCATTTACAAGCCTTTGTAAGCCATCCTCTTTCTTAATTTAACTTGCAATTCGGCAACCAAAAGAAAAGGAGAGAGAGAATTGCAAATGTTTTTACCAATAGATTTCTGACTCTTTCTATACCAAGTGAGAACTAATCATGTTGCTGAAAAACCACCAAACTGCGTGAATTTAGCTCCAGGGCATGTTAAGATTCTTTTTCTTTATATCCTCCTCAGTCTCACTCATTTCAGGACAGTAATGGATATCAGGGAATTCTTTTGAAAAACTTCCCGAACATTTTGAATTACCTTGTACATGGGATCATATTTTGCACCCAACACATTTTGTGCAAATGCTTTTAGAGTTGTAGTTTTTTCAAAGAAGAATAATATATGGCTGGAGAATTAAAAAAAAAAGGGGATTAATTGGGGGTTGGGGTTGGTTGTTAATGTTGATATTTAATATCAGGAAGCAAAGATCCATAGATAATGGATGCAAGGAGAAATGAATGTTTAACTAAAGATAATAGCTGGTGCCTCTGTCAAATGTCTTGACATTTAATATGAGGCGGCAAAGATCCATTGATGATGGATGCATGGAGAAATGCATGTTTAATTGAAGATAATAGTTAGTGCCTCTGTTTGGAACTAATATGTCATTCATCAAGCAGGAGTGTGCCAGAGACTATTAGAAAACTGTCATTATGGGAGTTTTTGGATAAAACTATAAGAAAACTGCCATCTTCTATGTTTATCTTTCTAACTACAGTGTAGAACGTAGGTTTTGTTTTGTTCAACTTAATTTTTCAGCTGCAATATGATTTAACTTATTTCAAATGGCAGGAAAAACTTGTAGCAGAGCGAGAGAAGTGTACGTAGGAGGGTGCGATCCAATTGACTCAGTAGTAAATATCAATCAATGTCCTTAGTGGTCGGTCTGGATACTTAAGAGGGTTTGTAAATGGGCCAAAGCCCACATCTACAACTAGGAGCACCCGGATGGACTCAAAGGATGGTGAGCGTGGGGCATTGTGGGCTACGGTGGAGAGATTGCAAAATGAAAATGCAGCTCGATCTCAAGAGATGGAGCAGATGAAGAATAATCAAGTAGTTATGCAGCGACAAATGGAGGAGATGATACGGTTGGTGGCGAGAGTGACGAGATTAGACATGATGACACAGGGAGGAGTGCTTACTTCTTGGTCAGTATTCCTAGTTTCTTCTCTGATTGAATTAAAGTGCATCCACTAAGTTTAAACCATTTATCTAAAGTTGGGTTAGTTAAAACATCAATCAAGTTTTCTTGCTTATAGTCTTCGTCTTTTTGAAGTTGAACTTAGTTTTCTTGCTTTTCTTGCTTACTTTGGATTTTGGATTCAATGAGTTATGTGCTTGTTTGTTTTTGTGGTTGTTTTCAATCAAAACTGTCGATTGGAGCGTCACGATGAGTGCGGAATATAATATGATTTGGTGGATCTCCTTACAGAGACTTTCATGTGCCTTATCAAAGGCAGCACGCCCACGCCCAGAATATGGATGGCAAGGAGAGGAAAGAACTAGTCACACTATAACAATGTGCACTTTCAAATACCTTCACAAGCATCGCCAAAAACCCAACAAACAAACACCCAACTCTTATCTCACAAACAAGAGCCTGCAAACAACACCATTCATCTCCACAATCCACAATTATCATACACATATTTGTATGATGTGATTTTCTCTTCATACAAATCTGATCAGTTGTGCCTCCACTACCACATTATTTTATGTCTTGGGATTTGTATGGTTAAAGTCTCATCTCAATCTACCCACTTATCACACCATCCCTGGTCACTATTTAATGGGTGCCAATGGTTCTTCGAACAACTTGTCCAGCTGGGACACTAAGGACCCTAAATAGCACTAGATTACTTCCCTAAAGCTATCATTTCATTATGCAAATGAATTAAAAAAAGTGAAGCCAGATAAATTGGAAATTCATGTATGATGTACCTTCACGTTGGGAATGGCAAGTGCAGGTGTGCTTGCATTCAATGTACACATCTTTCTGGGACCAACCAAACCTGCAGAAGGTTTTAGCACACTGTTAGAAGCTAGAGGGTAAATTATTGAAACAAATATCAACGAATGCTGCTTACAAGCATGATGAGATGGGAGTAAATTAATTCAGAAAAAAACTAAATTTGAAAGATCAAGAGCTCACCTAAACTCTGACTACCTGAGATTTATTAGGACAAAGAATGCAGCAGCTATAGCTTCCATTCCATTCTCATTCCTTTTTCAAATAAAATTAAAGTGTACAATTGATACAGAAAAAATTCAATTGAGCCCCGTGGTTCTATATTTATAATGAGATGGGAAGCTACAACTTACACAACCAAATCAAAGCAAACTAACCAAACTTCATTATGTAACAAAACAGGCAAACCAATAACTAATTGCGGACCAACGCCTTACTATTGGTTGCTGCTCGAAGATCTTCTTGACAAAAGAAATTAGCAACCTGCTATGTGGCAGTAACCAAGACTTCACAATGCTATTCCTACTACAAAACAACAAATAACAAACCTCCAAACAAATTTGGATCAAATAGCAACTTGTTTGAATACAGCAACCAGGCAACTACTGTGTCTTCCAAACAACCACTTAAATCACAAACCAACAACAAATTTTTCCACATGTTAGAGCAAGTCCCATTCAAGAATCTCTTCTCATGCTAGAGACAACATGAATTTTCCTTCCCAACATGATTGTTACCGTCACATGATGCTTCCATGTTGTAAAATCTAAGTCAAAATGGCATCATAATGCCGAAGTCTCTTTTGGAATGGAAGAACACGTTAACAGCAGTTTGAAGAGGATCCCTTTCTGTTTCCAGAACTGCATCTCTCTTTCAAGCTTGAGTTCAGAAATGCATACAAGTTGCCATTTCTAGAAGAATAACCCCATATTATTTCAAGAACCTATCACCACCTCACTTTCCAACGAAATGACTAGAGTTGCCATTGTTCTGCACCATAATCATCTTATAACAGGTATAAGGAAACTTCTTTAGCATCTAAGTAGAGTACCCATTTTCTTCAAAGGGTAATCAATGAATCAAATGATATTTCATATCATTAAGCACAACAAAAATATGTAAATACTAAAATAGAGAGAAATGAGAACAGATCTATGGTTTCATTTCATTACTTGAAATCAACAATTTGATAAATTATAGACTGAAATAACTTCCCATTATAATGGCCAACAAAAACATCACATTATAACAATCACAATCCATTACAATTCCTTGCAACATCCACCATCCTCATACATTCAAGAAACATTTCTTTAAGACTCAAAACAACAATCCTGCAAACTATGCATTGAAGTGCCCTTAGATTAATAGACAGTAACCATTGCAAGGTTTTGTCCAAAAACATAGGAAGAGGCTAACTTGAAGTATTTAAAAAAAAAAAAGGTAAAAGAGAGATATGAAAGATGTAAACTACAGAAAAATGAAAGATGGGATGCCACCTAAACCGACCCATGGCTTTCATTCCAACATCTGGTTATTTTTACCTGTGGGAACCTTACCACCATGAAGTATAATACTGTCTTGACAGGATGATCGGCTATGGACATTTGCTTAATGGGCCCGATCAGATTGGAAATTGTCATGCTTGTGTTTTTCAGTTTTACAATATTGGAGAACTTATTAAGATAAGTTGTGTTTTGCAATATTATTTTATGTATTTAACCATATAAACTAAAATTTATGTTTTTGTGTGCTTGTTTGCAAGGGATGTGTGTATGTGTGTGTTGTTTGCCTTATTTGCATGCTAATATTCTCATAGGCTTTTTTTTTTTTTTTTTTTTTTTTTGTCTCACTTACTTTGCTTTTGATTCCCATGTTAAATTCCTAACATTTTTTTTTTTGAACCAGAGATTGGGACTGGAGATCAATGTAATAGAGGCCAATTTCTTGAAGATCTTTTTGTTTTTCATAAGAAAATTGTACTTTCACTATTTGGGTTGCTACATTTTTACTTGAATTAGTAACGACAACGTGGCTAAACTTTCGGGTTGGATTTAATAGTTATATGTTTCCTAATATGTTGAAGGAGCAGGTTTTGTATATTTTTTATTAGTTAAATTAGCAGACTTTATTGTACACTTTATTTTAGTTGAACGAGCAGGTTTTATTGTACATTTTATTTGAGTTGAATGGGTAGGTTTTATTGTACATTTTATTATAGTTGAATGGGAAGGTTTTATTGTACATTTTATTTTAGCTGAATGAGTAAGTTTTATTATATTCAGCGTAAAGGAGATTTTTGAGGTGGTAGGCAGTAATTTATAACATAAATTTATTATTTTTAGCGACTACTTTTATTTGTTGCTTGATAAGAATAAATATATTTTTGCATATTATCCTTGACGTATATAATTTGTCGCCTAACAGAATTTGTGGCAAGGTTAAATATTGGGCACCTAATGTCTACAAACTATGCGCGACAAAACTAATTCGTCGCCTATTATAACTCATGGCAATTCAACATTCTGCCCTCTTTCATTTTTCATCAAAACTCCATCAAATGGGTCCCAGATCTTCACCAAACATTTCCAAACATCAAACACACCTCCCACATCATGATCTCATCACAAATGAGCCATTGATCTTGAAATGGGGGATTCACATCCATCAATGGGCAAAAACACATAAAAGAGCTTAGAAAGAGAATGATCTATACATCATAACATCCATATAACCATCCAATCACAAAAATCAATCTAAATATCCATTCTAGACAATAATTAGCAATCTAAGCATGTTAATCAATTTAATCAAAGAATCTAAGCATGTCTACTTGCCTAATTAGGAAGGAAACTCGCCAAATAGCTTGGGCTTCTCTCCAAATGCTCTAAGATCACTCCCACGGCTCGATCTACAATTTCTACACTCATTCCCAAATAGAGAAATGCATAAGGAAGAGAAATCTAAGAGAAGAGACTATTTTACAAGGAAATTGAAAAGGGAGAAGGAGATTACCTTTACTTGAAGAGAGGAGAGAGATCTAGGAGATGAGGTTGGCTCTTTAGCTTGTAGACGGCTAGATGTAGATTGGGCTCTAGCTTCTAGTACTTGGAGGGCTAAGATCTAGAGAGAGAAACCCTAATATCTAACTTAGAGAGAGAGATGGGAAGGAATTGTAGTGAAATGAGAGGGAGAGATGAGAATGGTTTCTTTTATAGGAGTTGGTTGGGTTATAGCCTAAAATGCCCTCTCTTGCTAGTATAAGTTTATGATAAGGATGAGGGTATTTGGGGAAGGTTAAAATGGAATGACCAAAGGGCCCTTGTTTGTTAATAGAAATAAAGGATAAGGACTAGGGTAGATTTGGGTACTCATATATAATGACTAAAGTATCATCAAATGAGTGATCGTGAATAAAAGAGCCTAAGGGTAATAAAGGTAGGCTATTTATTATGATAAATGTGCCCATGTTTACTTGGTAGAGAATAAAGGAGGCGACGGTCATTTAAGGAATTAGGATTTCCAAAAAGAAGGGAAAAGGTGTGGTAGGAAAGACTAGAGTGTTCTCATATAATTAATGGCCTAATGGGTTAGGCCATGTTTAGTTGTGTCATTCTAAGGTTAATTACACAACTCTCTGAGGGAAACTCATCTATAATTAAGATTACAACTAAGGCCTCTAATTGTCTAATTAATTCTAAGAAATCCACTATTAATCTCACAAGGTCCTTTACCCTATAAACTAGGCTTAATTAATGGGAATTACTAACTACTCATACTAATCACCTATTAAATAGGATAACCTATGGTTGACTTGGTCAAATTGGGTCCCACTAATCACCAAATGAAAAACAAATACTTCTAAACTTCTAAGGTCTCTATTATAACCAACTCTGCAGAAAGGGAGTTAAACTACCCAGTTAAGACTCGGAATAGCTAGTCATAACTAGGAGCGATACTAGAACTATTCTTCTAATAGTACAGGTTAAAAACGACAGCTAGTAAAACAACAATCCAAACTACAATTAACAACTAGTAAAACAACAATACAAGTTACAATCAACAACTAGTAAGGTAATAGAATCTGACCTTCTAACACTGTAGAATACTAGACCTCAACTAATAGGTTGATGGGATCTGGACATCTAACATTCTAGAATACTAACAGATAGCTAGTAGGATAGTAGGATCTAGCATTCTAGTATTCTAACAAGGTCAACTACCCAACTCTGCTCGGTTCTGGGCATCTCACACTCTTAACTCCAATAGGACTGACTATGGGTGTCTCATATCTCAAACTCAAAAGGAACAACTAAGGTGTATCACACTCCTAATTCCAAAGGTCAACTATGGGGCTATCTCACTCTCCTTATTTCTAAAGGATTAGTTCGAGGTGTCTCATACTACTGATTCTAAAAGGATTGACTAGGGGTGTCGCACACTTCTCACTCCTAAGGAACAACCCAGGGTATTTCTCACTCTACTCCTAAAGATCTGACTCAGAGTGTCTTACACTCCCCGCTTCTCATAGAACTAACTCTAGGTATTCTACCCCTCTGACTCTAAAAGGGTTGACTAGAGTTGCCTCACACCTCTCACATCTAAAGGAAGGATGACTCGGTGTCTCTTGGCCTCACACTCCTAACCCGAAAGGTTAACTCAGGTGTCATTCAGCTTGAGCTCCTAAAAGGATAACTCAGGGTGTTACACACCCCAAACTCCTAGAAGAACTATCTCGGGATGTCTCACCATCCCGATTCCAAAAGGACAAATTGGGGTATTACATACCCCTCACTCCTAAATGGGACATTGGGCTATCTAAAAAGCAATGATCAATCATTCACACAATAATAAGAGCACACATATTACAAGGATCCTAAGCAGGACAACAATAAGGGATCTAAGCACACCAACCATAAGAGCTAAGGCAAACATCCGAAAAAGCTGATCTCAGAGTCACTGCTCAGTAGGGAAATTAGGCTGATGTCTTTCACTAATCAGAAGTGCTGCAGAACTGTTCGGATAATCCCAAGCTTGCTGAAACCAATCCTGTTTCTGCAGGTGGGGGGGCCACTGCTGAATAGGCTACACCTCGAATACTGTGCTGTTGGTACACTCAGGTAGTGGAAGCCTACGAGTTTGCTGGCGAAGTTCTGAAGTACAGTTCTTCTTCCTTGGGCAGTTGCGAGCCTTGTGTCTAAAGTTTCCACACAGATAGCATGCTCTTGACTGTCTCCAATGCTCACTGGTCTCACGACCTTTGAGATAGCGTTGCTGTCTCTGTTGAAATGCCCACTCAATCCATAGTTGCTCATCACCTTGGACTGCCTCATCTTCATCCTCTTCTGGATATGCTTGCATCATCTTCATCTACTTGAAATGCCCACTCAATCCATAGTTGCTCCCACTCAAACAACAGAAGGCGGAGTCCTTCATTGAAACCAGACAGCCATTCTGCTTAGACTGTTGGCCTGAAATCACTATCTTAAACCGCTGCGACAAAAAATCAAAACCCTAAATGGGTTCTGTGATCCAGCCAAAGCCAAAAGACTGGAAATCCATGCCAAAATCAGACCATGCATCAGGGCGTCATCGAGCAAGCAAAAGGAGAGGAGAAAGACCAAAATCTTCAACAGAAAGGAGCTTTGCTACCCACAATTGTGAAGAAAATGAATATGCAAACGCATTATAAAAAAAGAGAGAAAGAGAGCAAGAGAGAAGTTACACCTCTGAAAAGGATGCTTACCAACCATTGTCTCCAAAGCGAAGGGAAGAAATTGCAGAAGGGACTTGAGGAATAAGGAGAAACTGGAAGAAGATTCTGGCACGCGGAATACTCTGAGGCGTCTGTGAATTCTGGAAGTTTGAAACTGTGAAGTGAAAAAAGAGATGAAGATCCCTCCCTTATAATATCTGATGTCTCGATTTTCACAAAAGGTGTCGACTGCAAAGTTAAGAGCCTAGCGGCTACTCCGAAAGCAGAACAACGCCCCAATGCATGTTCTGGAAACAAAACGACGCCCAACGGCCATCCCGAAATCACTTCAGCGGCCAGAGTCTAAAGCAAGCAGAAACCAAAGACTGACTGGTCAGTGCGCAGTTCGAAAAGACGTCGTTTGGATTTCTAACTACTTTTCGAAATCCGCGAAGCTACCAAAATCCAAAAGTGACATCATCATAATGGTCCATTCAGAAATATTTTCGAATAGACTGGTCATATGCTCAATTTGGAGTTAATTTGCCTACGCAACCACCCAAATCCCATCAAAATGCAATCAATGCCACAAAACCTAAGCTTTTTCATTCATTCCTGACAAAATCAGCTTACTTTTCTTCTCCAAAAGAGATAATCCTTCAAAAAAGTTGTTGTACACCTCTCTGGATCCTTCTTTAGGCTTTTTCCCCATAATCCCTGAAAAGATGCAAATAAATGATATCTGCGAAAAAGCAGGGCATGAGCAGCTTTTAAGACAAATTCTTTACACCTTTCCATCAAAAGCACAAATTTGTGAAATTTCCTAGGCACAATGATTATCATAACACAATTCAATCATTGTACCTTGAGGGGGGCACATAAAAAAAAATCCATCTGCCCGCACGTAACCTTCCCCAAGGCAAATTACTCATTTCTCCATAAGGAAAAGATGACATTAAAGTCTAGCCAGCCACAGTAAGAGAACTCCTTAGCGGCTACTTACTACAAGGCCCATCGGCCGTTGCAACACTTGAACACACTGGCCGCTCAAAGCAATGAAGCAGCAGCTGGTCTCCAGTCAAGAAGTGACCGCTGGATGTCATGTGCATTAGCTGCTGCACTTCTTTCCTCCCAGCTACCTAATGCCCATGATCTCACACGAACTGGCCAGTTTCTTCTTCTTGTGCCAGCTAAACCTACAACGTCTCCCACTGAAGACGGTTTTGAAACCACCTCCACCGCTCCATGATCTCCAGTAGTTATGACTCCTAAAAAGATATAAAAGGAAGACTTGGGAGAGCGTGGAATCCCCCTTGGATCCAGCAAAAAAGTCCAGAAACTCTGCTATTTTTGAAACTCTCTCCTCCTTCATCAGCAAGGTGAGAAGCAGGCAGTAGTAAACGCTTCTCTTTGGACCTGGGTGATGGCTTCTGAAAGGCAGCTTTGTTCCTCCTACCATGGAGGAAAGACAGAAATTGTCTATGTTGTTTTGAGGTAGACTTTTTTGATTAATCCTTCTTCCTTAATAATCCTGGTGAACTACAAAGGCTACCCGAATAAGCCAAATTGCAGACTTTTCTGATTCCGTCTCCGGCGAACTCTTGGCAACAACAGACTCTCCTTCTGTCCCTTCAATGTATATCTCCTTTGTTTTGATCTCCTAGGCTTGACGAGGGGGTTGTATGAAAAATTATAAACAACCTACACTCTGTTGACACCAAAAATGTCACTTTGCCTCTTCAAATCAAGAAAGCTGCATGAAGTCGCAACCTGCCATAAATAGGCAATGCAATTTCTCCAAAAAATCAAATCTTGTCAGAATCAAACAAAAACTGCAAGATCCTTCAAGATAGCCAAGAGAAGAGTACACATGAAGTTTCGGGCCATTTCAGAATCATTTGGCCTAACTTCGCTTCTCCGACAGCTAAAATGGTGCTCCCGGCGGCGACATCATCGGAGACGTCAAAACTTCGATCAGAGCCTACGGATGACTCCAGCATGTCTCAAAAGGGCTCCATGCCAAATTTCAAGTCAAACCGACAACGTTTGACCCTCCATCAATGCTCGAGCAGCAAAATCAAGCCTCCCGGCGGCGGGAACCACCGAAGCCTTCGCTCATCAAACCAAGTGCATGAGTGGCTTCCACATGCTTCCAAAAGGCTGCACATCGAATTTCAGGTCATTCCGACAACGTTTGACCAGGTTTCGATGCTCCGAGAGAAAATCAAGCCTACCGGCGGCGGAGCAACCCGGGACCATGACATCCAAAACGGAGCCCATGGAACGTCTCAAAATGACTCCAATAGGCTCCTCGTCAAATTTCAGGTCAATCGGACATCGTTTGACCACATATCAAAGCTCGGCATTTTCCCCGCAGCAAAATCAAGTGAAGCATCGACGGGACCCCAAACGGCTTCAAAACTCAAACAAAAGCCTATGGTTGGTCTTATTTATTGCTCAGGAGGCTCCACCTCAAATTTCGGGTCATTCCGACATCGTTTGACCAAGTTTCAGCTTCTGGCGGAAAATCAGCAGCTTTACGCGACAAAGTCTTCGGCTTTCCCGGAAAATTGGAAACTTTGCACTCTAAAAATGCAAGGATTCTCATCAGGTTTTCTACAGGGAAATCAAGCCAATAAATGAGAAGAAATGTCAGGAAAAATACAGAAGAAAACGGCGACGAAAAGGACCTCAAAACGACCGCAAAACGGGCTCTGAAGGGGAAAATTCCCCCAGGGTCGCAGGCCCCTGCGACCATGGCCCATGGTCGCCGGCGACCATGGAGGTCCGGGTCACCGGATTTTCCGCCGGTGACCCGTTTTTCCGTCTTTTTTTCGCGTTTCGCGCACTTTGGCCCCTGTGGTTTCCTGAAAATGTGATTTTTAGTGCTTGAAATTGACTCATATCCTCCGACATCTGTCAAAATCACGGGTCAACCTCCAAAAGCATAAAATCATCATTGATCGCTCCAAGATCGCCAACCGGTCGACCAAAAAAGTGCTCTTTCTGTCCGACCGATCGAGAAATCGACAAGACAGATGCCACCGGCCCGCTCTTAGCTATCAATGTCTGAAGTTACATGTTCATCCGATGTCGATCAGCATGAAGATCCATCGATGATCATCGCCAGAAGAATTCCAGAAGACACGGCACGGCCCGCGACTCTTCGACTGCTCGGCGACCAATTAATGTGGTTAATTGACTAGCTTTATTGCAGTCATTAATTCATTTCTTTGGACGGCCCAATCAGAAGCAAGCATTTGGGAGTTACAAGTCAATTGATTCATGGCATTTAAACCATGAAACTCCTCCCATTATGGTAATTAAGGTGATTAAAAGCCCTTAATCTCCATCGGCCAATCAGATTCAAGGAAAAAGGAGTTACAAAATCAAGAAATAAATCTTGTAACTCCTCCCATTAAAGCCATTAAGGCTTATAAACCCTCCTAAATGGCTACCAAAGGCCTATAAATAGGAGAGCATTCCATTGAAATGAAAAAAAAAAGAAAATCGAAATTAGAAAATCGAGATCGATCGATCGGAAAGAATCCAGAGCTCGTATCCAGAGAAAGAAAAAAAGAGAGAAAAGCTCTGCTGAAGTTCTGCACCGGCCACCACTACAAGGTGACAAAAGTCCCTTGGGGGGCACCCCCCCAAGGTCCTTGCCTTCTCCTGCTGCCTCCAATGGCTTAGACGTGGCTTTTCAGCCCGTCTACTTAGCTTTTTATTGGACATAGGACCTTCTCTTGGTCTTTGTCCTCTAAAAACCTGAGGTTATAGCCAAGCCAAGCGAATCAAGAGCATCCTCTGTTCTCATCTGCATGGATGACGGCGAAGCCCACACATGGCTTGCGACCGTCAATCTGAACGAGTCCCCCACAATCTCCTGAAAAGTTAGATCTTCCTTTTCTTGCTTTTCATTGTAGTTTGTATTTTTCTAAAGAGACAAAAATCACAACTCTTGTCTTTCATTATTGATAAGAATTGTAAATCGGCTATAAACGCCAAAATCGGCTATAAATGCCAAACAAAATCGCCTTTCAAGGCAAATTAAGAAAATGTCTCTTTTCTTAAATATTTGTGCAATGGAAAACTTGAAAGAAGTTGATTTCCTTTTTACTTGCGAAGGTTGATCTCCGGATTACCACTTGCAATTCCAAGTAAAATAGAAAATCTGGCACACCCACATAAAAGAAATGTTGATGCACGCTTCAGGCCCGCCAGGGCGCGAAAGGGCCGGACCCGACGGACTCCCACGTTCCGCCGACCCCGGTAGCCGCCCCACGGCGCCTCGGAGCGCGTTCCATCACACTCAGAAGATGATGCAACGAAGAACCCATGTAAATAAAAGTGGGGATGACTCCTCTTACATGAGCAAACATTTACGCAAGCCGTCTTCACATCTTTCCGTAACATTCAAAGGATGGAATGTTTCAACACCAGAGCCTTCAATTTACATTTCCCCCTTTCCACTCCCTTTTTGGGCGAAACACCTGAACTTGACTATAGTGACACATTTAGTCATGTTGTCAAGCACACAACTGTTCGGCTAGTTCTCTCATATTCCATACAACTAGGTTGGTCAATTCATCAACTTGATGTCCATAATGTTTTTTAGCATGGAATTCTCTCCAAATATTTTACATTTCCCCCTTTCCACTCCCTTTTTGGGCGAAACACCTGAACTTGACTATAGTGACACATTTAGTCATGTTGTCAAGCACACAGTCGTTCTGCTAGTTCTCTCATTTTCCATACGATTGGGTTGGTCAATCGTCAACTTGATGTCAATAATGTTTTTTTAGCATGGAATTCTCTCCAAATAGGTATACATGCCCAACCTTAGGGGTTTGTAGACCCTAGCCGTCCGACCCATGTTTGTAAACTCCATAAGGCTATTTATGGCCTTTTGCAAGCTCCAAGGGCATGATACCTTCGACATACCACTTATCTTTAAAGTCTTGGGTTCAAAGGGTCCTCTATAGATACATCACTCTTTGTTCATAATTTTGATGGCGAGTTCATAATTTTGCTAGTCTATGTTGATGACATTGTAGTTACCAGCAACAATACAACAGCTTTACCAAAACTTTTGATGGACCTTAATCAACTATTCGCTGTGAAAGATTTGGGACCATTAAATTACTTTCTTGGTATTAAGGTCCACAAGTCTCCCTCCGATATGTACCTCACTCAAACTAAGTATGTGTTTGATCTTCTTCACATGACAAATGCATGATACTAAGCCCTTTACATGCCCAATACAATCAGGTTTGAAACTTTCAAGATATCTTCAGAATATCGTACTGTGGTAGTTGCCCTTCAATACGTCACGCTGACCAGGCTAGACATTGCTTATGCAATAAACCAGTTTTGTTAGTTTATGCATGATCCTTGCACTTCACATTGGATGGTGGTAAAGAGAATTCTTCGATTCCACAAGGGCACTATCACTCATGGGTTACGTTTTCATCAAGGTACATTTACTATTTCCGCATATTCAAATGCGGACTGGGCCAGAGATCCAGATGATCGTCGCTCAACCTCTAGTTATGCCATTTTTATAGGTCCTAACCTCATTTCTTGGAATGCAAAAAAAGCAACCCACGGTATCCAAGTCAAGCACAGAATCTGAGTATAGGTCCCTTGCACTTACTGTTGCTGAGTTATATTGGATCAAGATGGTGATGCGAGACCTGAGATTTTTTCTTAAAACTCCTCTATTAATATACTACGATAACATAAGTGCAATTTCTCGGTCATCAAATCCAATCTACCATGCTCGTAACAAACACATAGAAGTGGATTATCATTTCATTAGAGAGAAAGTGATTCGAGGAGATATCCAAGTCCGCTTTGTAAGCTCTGTGGATCAATTGGCAAACATATTTACTAAAGCTCTAAGCGCATCAAGATTCCAATTATTAAAGACCAAGCTCAATGTCATAGATTGGGCGTTAAGCTTGTGGGGGAATGTTAGGCAATCTAATCATGATCGACCAAGTGTAGCCCACCCTATCAGACCTCAAATGATGACAAATAAACATCTAGGTCACTGTGGATAGAGATCCAACTCTTTCCATCTCATTGTAACATATCTTTGTATCAAATCCCTGACTTGTAGGATCTAAGGAACTTAGACTATTTCCATCACTGTATTATATATACTCCATCAATACGAAGTTTGTTCTGTGTGTTGATCATTAAATCCTTTCATTTTTTATGTTTGACGAAAATATAAGGGCCTTTTTGTAAAATAACTCTTACTAGAAAGCATACGGGCTTTGCCAAGTAGCTGTTCTCTTTTACTTTCAAAATTAAGTACCTAATACTTTTGCGACCCCACTAATCTTTAAATCATCATCTTCCTCTTTGTTTCGCAAGTTTTTCTATTCATATACTCAAACAAAAAAGATAGTAGTAAAGAAATCAAACTTCAACATAAGGCTTATTCATTTCTTCGATAATCCGAAAAATCAAATGTCAAGCTCCTTTTATGAGTAAACTAATATTAATTACCAACAACACACTGTTAACAAGATGCAATTTTTTTTTTCTTATAAAAACATGACGCAGAAATCCTCAACATGATTCTCAAGCAATTTTGGCTAGAACCCCAATGAGTGGCGCAGTATTGACGGTGCAGGGTTCGGCATGTTGGAAGTCTGTCCTATCATCATTATAGGCATCATTAGCATCAGGACCCCCAACAATTGCACCATATAATACATTTGGATTGGGTACATTCTTATTAAACCAGTCATTGAACCCTCCTTTACAGGTCACATGAGCAGGATCTTTCTTTATTGATATAATTGAAGCCCCTCGGTGATGAACCTTTTGTGGATAATTTGACCCGAATCCAACCATGTAACTCATCTTCTTTGGGTTTGCTCCTAGGATGTAATCCACCTACACACACCAACAGATATTCAAACTGTGTCAATTAATAACCATAATCTTGTCAACTCAACAGTATGAGCTGAAGTTCAAAGACCCATATGTAAAACCCAGCTGCTTTGAACTGTGGACCTAATTGGCAAATGGGTCCAAAATCAAAGCATGTAGATAGTTGCACGTAATGAGGATAAATATTCAACTTGACTCAGACTCAAGTTTGTCAGTCAAGGATCTATTAAATTTGAACAGGACGAGGTAGGATACAATAAAATAAGAAGTGCTTTAATAAAGAGTAAGGATGTTAGCGATGTATTGTAAATCACTAAATCCACATTTCCCACTTTGTAAAAGCGGACAAGAGGTTTTAGAGTTTCTCTAGGAGTGGGCAGGTCTATGCTCAGTCAACTTGGAGATTGATTATGAAAAATAATGCTAATAGTGCTAGAATACATTGATCTGGTGGTCCACATGATCACAGATTAGAGGGTCCCCCCATTACTTATGCATGCAATAGAGGGGTCTCAACGTTTTGTTTCCAACATTTCATGTTTTAGGGCCTGTTTGGATGCACAAGAAAACACGAGAAAATAATATATTATAGAATATAATCTTTTATTTTCTAAAGAATAAAATCTTCTGCATTTGGTAACCTAAGAAAATTTTGAAGAAAAGATTCTTTTCTTTCAAAAAATTCAATATTTTCTCCTACAGCTCCCCATGTAGAAAAGTTTTTACAAGATAAGAATCTTTCAAAATGACGATTACAAAGTGGTAAAGTAAAGAAAGATTTTAGTTCACCAAATACATCATGATGTGCTTGTTTACATATATGGTAAAGTAAAGTAAAAGTAAATGTCATAGCACAATAAAGATGTGGTAAAGTAAAGGTGGGATAATTATATGGTGAACTAAAGTGGGAAGGAATGGTGAAGTAGTTTTATTTTTTAAATTTAGTTTTTCACATTTTATCACAGTTTTATATGGTAAATAAAAAGTGACTTGTTTACAGGTGTGGTAAAATAAAATTAAGATTGACGTCATATCTTGGTAAAAGGTGAGGTAAAAGAAGGTGAGATGAAGTATGTGATAAAGCAAAGTCGGAGAAAGTTATAAAGTAGTTGTTTTTTGTATTGGCTTACTTTACAATACTTTACCATGGTTTTATGTAATAAAAGAAAAGTAACTTATGGTAAAAACATGATAGTTGAACTTTACTTTACCACACTACTTTTTTATCAAGACGTGGTAAATCACATATAAATTAAAATATTTAATAAAAAATTATTCTAATAATGTAATTTACTTTTAATCATAACACTTTCCAAACAACTCAATTTAAAATCTGTAATATTTTTCAAAAATTGTCAAATAGTAAAAATATCATAATATTGCATTATTCTATTCTATACTATTTTGTTCTTGCAATATTTAAAACTATAAATATTTTATTCCGTAGACATCCAAACGGGCCCTTAAGGTCTCGATTATTTCTTCATTATTGGCATTTAGGGAATCTTTGAAGCTTCCATTACTTGATGGAAGAAACGGATGAAAAAATGGCTAATAAAGGAAAGGTGTATGGGTAACTTTCGATACCAAGATTCATTGCAAAGATATGCATCGCTAAGTTTTTGCAGAATAAAAAGGTGAACGAAAGTTGTAATCCCCTCCAAGGAAGAAGATCAAAAAGGGAAGAAAACTATGCAAAGCTATTGGACTCAAAACCCTAGTTTTATGTTATTCAGATTAAATCCCTTATTTTAATCCTGAAATATGGAAAAGTTTAACAAATAATACTAGTAGCTCCACATAAGTGGAAGGCATTTTGGATAGTTCCTCTTTCCCATCAAAAAATTCTCTTTCAATGGACATGCGTAAGTGTTTATCGATAAGATCTTTCCTTAGTTCTCTCTTTTATAATGTCTTTCGTTGTTTACCCTAGTTTTGATGTAGGAATGGAGATGGCTACGAACTCTTTATTAACTATAATTTTGCTCAAGCAGTTTGGTTTAGTTAGAATCTTGGGCCGTTAAACCAAATGAACTTAGATAATAGGATTGATTGGTGCATTAGTTTGTTTGAGACTACTCATATAGCCCATTCCTATTTAAGTGATCCTTTAACTAAATCATGGGTTTTGGCTTTATGGTGGGCAATTTGGAAGGCCCACAATGATCACATGTCCAATGTTAATAAATTGAATCCTTTTTGGACAATTAAGGCAACTGAGATTATGTTAATTTCTCTTGAGGCTACAATTTATGATAAGACTAAAAGAAAGGTATTAGCTTACTCATGGTATCGATTGAAAGGCAGTAAAGGTAAGATCTATATTTTTTGGGCTGTTGCTTTTGGTTGTACATAGATGCCTTCACTTCGAAAGGAGGTACTCTTGTCTCAGCCGAGGAAGTTGAAGCAAGGGTGATTCTCAATGCGATAACTTTAGCCAAAGACAGGTTTTGGGAAACTTATTGCGCTCTCAGATGAGGTGGTGAATTTGACTAATGAGATTAGGGAATAGTTCGTTGAGAATATTCCTTCTGATATTTTGTAGGCTGCTTGTGCTTTTGATAGCAATTTATTTATTCTTGTAAATTTGAATGGTGTTGTGCACTGTTTAGCTAAGATGAGTCTTAAAACCTAGCTCTTTAAATAGGATTTAGTTTGATGACTTCTTTTTGACTGGTTATGTAAGGGGAGACATCCCTCATAAAATGAAAGTGACCCTTTAAGAAAGAGAGAAAGAAAAAATACCATCAATTTTGTCCAATCTTGATCAAACTGTCAAATTGGCCAAAATTAACTGTAAAGGTAGTTGGGTAAACATGGTCCATTATCATCCCTAAGATATAAGTTTAGTTCACACAAATATTTTTCATCTTCCTTACCTGTGATTTGACAAATGTGACAATTTCATTGGGCTGAACTAGTCCATTCTGGCACTGGAGATTCGCATGAGCAGCAACAAGATAGTCAGAGTAGGCGGTAGCGACGAGTAGTGCAGCAGTGGTGTATTGGAAGTCATTCCATGGATACCAGTAAAGCGAACCCCCTGGCGTTCTTACAACATTCTTGCTTCCCTTTCCAAGGCAACTGCAGATGAACTGCTCAACACTGCTCTTATATTGTGCCCAAACTCCATTATTTTGGACTTTCCCCTCTAGGACGAGCTGAATACACAAATTACATAAGACAAAAGAAGAAATTAATAGAATAGACTATTAGGTCTAATATGGTCGGCCTCTCCATCTACAAGAATGAGTTTTGCCTAGCAATTATGGATGCCAGCTTATCGCCTAACCCACCAACCCAGTATATGCCTGATCAAGAAGTTCAAGGTTAGTTTAACAACCATCTTCTCTGAATATCATTTTTCAACAATATGTGTGGTATGGGATGGAATATGTCACATTACATGATTTATAGACCATTTGTTAGCACGGGAATTGAATTGAATACATAGAAATTCATGGTTAAATGAGATTATAGCTCCAAAAAGAGGAGGGCTGAAGGATATAAGGTAAAGTTGTAGATGAGAGTGCCTCTACTATCCTAGGATTTGAATTACTTGGGTTTTTCCATCTCCCTTTCATTTCCCATGAAAGGAGGGATTATTTCGAGGTAATTTTTAGATATTAACCTTTGTTTACTTTCAGGAATACATACAAGTCTTAGAATGCCTAGGAATTCAATTACATGAAACAAATGGGCCCTTAGCATTTAGTATCCAAAACCACCTCTTCCTATAGATACATTCCTCCTCTGCTTAGAGTATTCTTCCAATGAAATGATTTATTGAGTTTTATAAAAATGTAGTCTCTGAAATTTTCTCAACAGGTAGAGTACTGCCTCTTGAAGGAAGTAATCCCAGTTTGGCTGACCTGAAGCCAACCTGACACCAACCATTCTCATAGAGATAGTTCATGGTCCGGTTGGGTTCTTATTAATTTTTCAAGTTGACTTAGGTTAGCAGTCGAACCTGATTATTAAGAAGTTTGAGCTCAGGTTGAGTCTATATTGCAAAACTATAACTAACAGGCCTACAAAATTCCAGTGCTTGTGGAATTCCAAATTCTAGATTACTGAAAACTTTTGAAGAAATTATACCAACTTATCAGGTACCTACCTTTGCAACGAGAGTCTGCGCGCCAACAAATTTGTCATCCCAGTTGAATGATGATCTTGTGCCACCAGTATTACCAGCCTTAGAAAGATAATCCAAGTAGACTTGATCGCCGCTGGCCCGGAACAGCCATGCAGCTGCCCACAGCAATTCATCCTGTTGCAATTCAGTTTCATCCAGATATCAGTTTCCAATTTGCCAAAACGTAATCATGAGATCCATAGTTCTGAAAATTGATTGATCGCCTGAATGACTCAGTGGGACATTGCCCATTGAGTCATGTAACTTGATCAGGTCGACGGAATTTTCTCTAGGCCCGGTTACATTTAGTTGATATTTGACCCAGTGCCCTTTGGGTCAAGTTGACTCGGCATAGTCCTTGCGAGTCAAATCAAGAATTTGAGCAGCTAGCCATCTATTGGAAAGAGATTTAGAAGGTCTACTTACTTCATAACCGTCGCTGGCGTAGAACTTGGAAGCAACTGTTATGCTGTTTTGGTAGAGTCCAATATGAGTGCGACCAAAATCAAAGAGCTGTAATCACAGAATAATTAGTGTTAACCTCTGATCATAACTAGCGTTTTACATGAGTCTCAAAACATGGCTTTCCTTCTTTTTTGCTTCTTTACATTTTTACATAAATGGCTAAGGTTGGCAATGAGCTTTGGTGCCAATATAGGAAAATCTTTTCCCGAATCCAACCTAAAAGGTGAAGGGTCAACCCAAACCACATATATTAACAGGTCAGTGTTAGGTGGCATGATGGGTCATTGATGAAATTGAGGCTGGATCAGCTTGGCAGGCCAATTTCAAGAATGAACTAACACAAATCCGTCCCATTTATTAATTAGGCAAAAAAAAAAAAAAATATGAACTTAACCAAAGCAAATAAAGACCATGAATTACGTACCCCCATCAGCTTCAGATTGGGCTGGCAAGTCAATTTAGAAATTGCCATAAATTCATACCTGCTTAGCATGGTTCAAAAGCTGTGATGAATAGCTTGGATTGGACTCCTTGAAGACTATGGATGCAGCAGACATAGCGGCGGCAGCCTCTCCAGCAAGGTCTGATCCAGGTTTGGACTCATCAATCCTATAAGATCCCCGAGGGGTGTCCATGTCTTCCGGCCTCTCCCAGCACGTATGATCAGAATCTCCGTCGCCGACTTCCCCGTAGAAGACATTGGGCTCTGGGTGAGCATTGATCATGTAATCTGTGCCCCACTTGATGGCATTCATGGCATGGGATAGTTCATTCTTCTGTGAAAGTTTGGTCCCAAACTCCACAACACTCCATGAAAGTAGAGTCACTGTGAAGGCCATTGTAAACCCGAACTTGACATTGTCTCCAGCATCATAGTAACCACCCACCAGATTCACCTGAGTTCAGATCAACACATTGTGTGACTTATTATGTGTGTGATGTGTGGGAAAATTGGACTTGTATACTGTTACAGTAGTACGGTGGTACTTGTCCCTATAAACTAAGAAAATTAAATAAAAGAGCCATGCTACTTGTCCGGGGGATCTTGTCCCGGGACTGGCAAATGACCAAAATGCCCCTCCCATGTGGAATCGGGCCAGTCCCGGGAAAAGATCCCCGGGACAAGTAGACTTTTTGTAAATAAAAAACTCCAATAAGATATGAGAGAAATCACAGTTCCGAGAAGAAAAGGCATTTTATTTTGAATACCTTCATGAACAATGATTTGCTGACTGGTAACCTAAGATGACCAAACATCTATCCAGATCTGGACCCCTTGGCAGATTACAATCCTGAGGGCCAGAAGAGAATAAATCTGTGTAAAGCAAAATACCCCTACTCATGGACCAATGAGATATTGTTACTGTTGGTGACTTGGATTTAACATAAATGAATGCAAGAGAATCTTCAATGGCTTCCACGATTTTCTCCTAATTTTTCTTTCCTATCCTTATCTAGTTACATGGCTCATCCTCTCGTTCTCCCTTTTTTCCCCTCTCTCTCCAACGAATTTGATTTACTTCCTTCTTTTTAGGGCATTCAAAATGAAGAAGACTTTTAAAATTCATGTATAGGTCCTACTTATGCTACAGTTTATTAAATACCTTTGGATCAATTTACTTTATGTTGGGGCCAAATTAATGATAAAAAATAAAATAAATGACTAAGTTAGCAAAATTAATGATCAATTTACTCCAAAAGCTTGGGTTACACCTGTCAGTTAATGGGACCATGATGAATGGCCTATTTTCATCAATCTTACTATTTAAATCATCTTTCAAAGTGACCTTTTTTGAAAAATAAATTAGTCCATTCAACATTAATGGCCTGTCATTTGTTAGCCTTTAAGAAAACTCGATCAAATAGGAAGTGGGCCTACCATCATAGCCTTCAACAAAATTCAATCAAATTGGAAGTGGGCCCGCCATTATATTGAGCACCACGGAAAACTTGCAATTTCCACAATATCATGGTGGACCCAACTATTTAGTGCAATATGTTTTTTTAAACCATCCAACTGTATCCGATTTTTTAGGAGTTCAAATCTCCTACTTTCTCTCTTTCACATCTCTTATTTTCTCTCCTACACACTCCTATAATAAAGGTTAGTAAATAAATATAAGTTGGCATAAACAATGTGAAGTGGCATTATCTCATTGGACAAATCAAAAGGGGTGAAAACGCCCATTTTGAAATCCCTACATATATATGGATTTACGGGAAAAATCCCGAAACTTGGCCATTCCTCGCGAAGGGTCCCCACAGACTCCATATTGAATATAGGTTTTCCGTTGTTTATATCGGTGGAAAAACAACGAATACAAGTTTTCCAATGTTTGCATGGACAGAAAAGTTGTGAAAACAAGTTTTTCACCGTGAATACAAGTTTTCCACTGTTCATATGGCCGGAAAAGCTACAAGCACAAGTTTTCCACAATTCATATGGGAGCGGAAAAGCTGTGAGTATAAGTTTTCCACTATTCATATGGGCGGAAAAGCTGCGAATACAATTTTTCATCTTCCATGTTATGTCTACCATTTTTTTTTTTTTCACTTTTCAAGTTAAATCTCGAGAATATGAAAAGAAGAAAGAAATAGATATTTTTATAAAACCCGTGATATTGTTTTGCCAAGATAATTGGGAGAAAATGGAGTGTGTGAGATAGAGAAATAGGTGGGAGAAAAGGAAAAAAAATAATAGGCAGAAGAAACAAAGGGATTTCTATATTTTACGAAAATTGGGTAGAGCGACGCAAGCGTGGCTCCTATCAGACAAGAGTGACGCTAGCGTCGATCCCCTCAGTATTAAAAAATAACGGAAAAGGTCCTAACGGACCCTGTGTGTGCTACACAATTTATGGGGACCCTTCGCAAGAAATGACCAAATTCTGGGACTTTTCCCGTAAAATCATGTATATATATAAGACTAAAAAAAATAACATTAATCTTCTTTTTTTTTTTTTTTTTTTAAGATAAGTTAGTCTTTCTCTTTTTTTTCAATAAAACTCAGAAGGTAGTTTACAAAATGATAAGTAATCTATAATATACAAAACAAGCATATTAGAAAGTACCCATAAATGGGGCATACCCTATCCTCAACCAAAAAAACCCACAGCCCGGTATCAACCAGAAAGAAAGGTGAAGCCCACGGCCCGTGACCAAGCTTAACATCAAGATGACACTGATGTAACACATGTTATGATTTGACAGTAGATGTAACACTGATTTAATAAAATATTCCTTGATGGTAGGCCATGATGGGAGACTGACTTTTAGTGGTTTAGATTTCAAAAGTGGGTCCCATTGATGAATTTATAGGCATGAGATAAAGAATATTTGAATTCTACCTTTCAAAAACCTAATACTAGTAGAAAATATATATAGGAGAAAGTAAGAAAGTCCTACCATAGAAGAGAAAGGTCAAAATGATAACGCGTGACTACTAAAGTGATTGACTCCTTGAAACCCAGGAATTCTACAAATTGACTTTACCATATTGGGGTGCTCTTCCTTTTTCTTTTTCATTCCATAAACTTTTTTTTTTTTGATAACGCAGGGTTCCCAGCCCTTGGGGCCAGAATAATCCCTACGGGCCCAGGAGAGAAAGCCGGGTAAAATTCCCCTGTAGTTCAGTATGGTAGTGCAGTTTCGAGCCCATAACCTCCGGGTGCAAACCGTAGTCCTAGGCCAACTGAGCTACCCCTCGGGGTTCCATAAACGCTTTCCAATAAACTGGAAACCAAACCTATAAACATCATCAATAACGATATATGATGTAACGTGTGAAACTATACTCAGGCGGCTGTAGTCAATTTCCTCCAAATCATATTTGCTTTGAGATCGAACTTTGAGAAAAATTGTACTAAAAAAATCTACTAAATTTTGATGTGCTTAAATAAGTTTATGTCATTGGATGTGGCAAAGTTTTTCCTTTCCCCATAAGCCCTGATTGTGGGGTTCATTCAAAGGGAGGTGCCATTTACCTAGAAAAAAGTAATAAGAAAGTAAAAAGGGAGGTGCTGGCCCTAACATATAATTGGGATAGGCTTTGATGACGATGACGACGACGACGACAACATAAAAATATATAATCTCCGCTGGCCATGTGCCAGGCAAGCCTGGGCCTGGCATGACCCCATCTGTAAAGAGGAACATCAGGGTCTTGCTTTTAGCCCCATGAACTGGGCTCCATGTTTTTCTGGGCTGATAGCTAAATAAAATGGTCCCAAATGCCCCATTACAGGCCCACCCAGCCCAGTGGAGAACATAATAATTTGCAAATGGTCCCTGCCAAGTCCAACTCAGACGTGGATACAATAGACAAAATAACAAAACAGGCTCATTCAAAACATGCCTTGGCCCAGACCGAGCCTGGCTAATGACCAGCCCTGTTACTTCTAATACAGGGGTGCATTGTACCTTAACATCACTGCCATCTTTAAGCCCAGAGTCACCCCTCCATTGAACTCTCTGGTCTGGAGGCAGCTTCCCTGATCTCTGAGCCTCAAAATACAAGAGAGACTTTGTGAGGGCATCTCCATAGTCAAAGGAAGCAAAACCCTTTTGCAAAGCAAGTAGAAACAACCCAAAACACAGGAGAACCCACCCCATTTCAAGAGGAGCCTATATGTCTAAATCCTATAGTTTGTGTTTCTGTCTCTGTATATGTGTGTATCGTTTGGAAGCAAACTGAATTTATAGTGCCATGTAAACGCTTGCATGGCCGATATCTACATTGTACGATTTATTTCTTTCCCTTTTTTTCAGATATTGTGTATCTAATTTCAATGCTAGTAGTGGATCTACTGAACTCCATTTGAGTGCCCCTCTATTCGAGTCCCACCTTTGAATGAAGAAGACAGATTGTATGATTTATTTCTTTCCATTTTTTTCAGATATTGTAATATCTAATTTCAATGCTAGTAGTGGGTCTACTGAACTCCATTTGAGTGCCCCTCTATTCGAGTCCCACCTTTGAATGAAGAAGACCTAGGAGACTGGGGAGGTTTTGGAAACAAGATATTTTAAAGATTTTGATATACTAACTAGGATATTATTTAGACAACAAAGATAAATGTCAGACAGACTTAGGATCTAGTATCGGATCTAAATCAGAAAAATCTTCATGAAATTATTCAATAAAAGTTATAGACTAAAAGTAAGGGTGTATTATACATTAAGATCTCAATCTCTTAGAAAAATCTTCTTATGACATTATTCAAGGAATATGACGCAGAAGTTAATTATGCATATAAAAATATATAAAACATGAGTTGCAAGTTTTAACACAATGTCTCCACATTTGAACTCATGAGCACAATATAGTCAAGCCTGAAATAACAATATGTAGGTTCCAAGGTGATTACTAGAGTATAGTGTGACCATAATTATTAGTTGTCTCAGGAGCGAACCCAAGTACAAGAGCCCCCATCCGAACCTTAAAAAAGAAAGCTCAAAATTCTTAAAGTCACGATGCAAATTCTGAAAATTAATATACTTTTTTTAACCATTTACATTTTTTTTTTTTTTAAGATTTCCCCTTTCACCACACCACGCCACAAACACTCCTCCACCCCAAGTCTATAACATTGATTGAGATCGAGTATACCATGTCTAAATCAAAAAAATTTTCATGACATTATTATAACAATGTTATAGAATAAAAGTAAGCATGTATTATACATTAAGATCTCAATCTCTTAAAAAAACTTCTTATGACATTATTCAAGGAATATGATGCAGAAGTTAATTATGGATATAAAAATATATAAAACATGAGTTGCAAGTTTTAGCACAATGTCTCCACGTTTGAACTCATGAGCACAAAATAGTCAGGCCAGAAATAACAATATGTAGGTTCCATGTTGATTACTAGAGTATAGTGTGACCATAATTACTAGTTGACTCGGGCAGACCCAAGTACAAGAGCCCCAACCCAAAAGCTCAAAATTCTTGAAGTCCCCGTGCAAACTATGAAACTTAATATACTTTTTTTTAACATATATATTTTTTAACATTTACCCTCTTCCGATGCTTATTTTACATTGAAACCACCCCACTCCCCCAGTCTACAACATTGATTGAGATCTAGTATACCATATCTAAATCAGAAAAATCTTCATGACAATATTCAATAAATGTTATCAACTAAAAGTAAGGATCCATTATACATTAAGATCTCAATCTCTTAGAAAAATCTTCCTATGACTCGATTCAAGGAATATGACACAGAAGTTAATTATGCATATAAAAATATATAAAACATTAGTTGCAAGTTTTAGCACAATGTCTCACCACGTTTGAACTCATGAGCACAATATGGTCGGGCAAGAAATAACAATATGGAGGTTCCATGGTGATTACTAGATTATAGTGTGACCATAATTACTAGTTGACTTAGGGGCGGACCCAATTATAAGAGCCCCCACCCAAACCTTAAAAAAGAAAGCTCAAAATTCTTAAAGTCCCCATGCGAATTCTGAAAATTAATATACATTTTCTTTAACTTTTACCCTTTTCCTATGTTTATTTTACACCACCACCCCCCCCAGTCTAAAACATTGATTGAGATCTAGTATACCATATCTAAATCAAAAAAATCTTCATGTCATTATTCAATAAATGTTATAGACTAAAAGTAAGCACGTGTTATACATTAAGATTTCAATCTCTTAGAAAAATCTTCTTATGACATCATTCAAGGAATAGGACGCAGAAGTTAATTACGCATATAAAAATTAATAAAACTTGAGTTGAAGGATTTAGCACAATGTCTCCACGCTTGAACTCATGAGCACAATATAGTCAGGCTAGAAATAAACATATGTAGGTTCCAAGGTGATTAAGAGAGTATAGTGTGACCATAATTACTAGACGACTTGGGAGGACCCAAGTACAAGAGCCCCCACCCAAACCTAAGAAAAAAAAAAAAAGAAAGCTCAAAATTCCTAAAGTCCCCTTGCAAATTTTGAAAATTAATATACTTTTTTTTAACATTTACCCTTTTCCGACGTTTATTTTACATTGACATTGATTGTGATCTAGTATACAATATCTAAATCAGAAGAATCTTCATGACATTTTTCATTAAATGTTATTGACTAAAAGTAAGGATTTATTATACATTAAGATCTCAATCTCTTAGAAAAATCTTCTTATGACATTATTCATGGAATATGACGCAGAAGCTAATTATGCATATAAAAATATATAAAACATGAGTTGTAAGTTTTAGCACAATGTCTCCACGTTTGAACTCATTAGCACAGTATAGTCAGGCTAGAAATTACAATATATAGGTTCCATGGTGATAACTATAGTATAGTGTTACCATAATTACTATTTGACTCAGGGGCGGAGCCAAGTATAAGAGCCCCCAACCAAACCTTAAAAAAGAAAGCTCAAAATTCTTAAAGTGACCATGGAAATTCTGAAAATTAATATGCTTTTTTTAACATTTACTCTTTTTTTTTTAAGATTTACCCTTTTCCGATGTTGATTTTACATTGAAACAACGTGCCCCCCCCCCCCCCCCCCCCCCACCCCCCCCACACTAACGTTGATTGAGATCTAGTATACCACATCTAAATCAGAAATTTCTTCATGACATTATTCAATAATGTTCACTACAAGAAATTTGGGGTTTAAGGACGACATAAATTTGTCCCAAAATGTACATATTTCGTCACCGAAACTAATTAAGACGAAAATTTTTCGTCACCCGTTTTGTTGCCAAAGTCTTGTCGTTAAAAGGTATTGGAGACGGAAAAAAAATTCGTCATTGAAAAAGATAAATTTGTGACGATTTTTTTTTTTTTTTGTCTCCCATACACTCTGTTGGGAACATACTTGTAAGTAATTAGTGACAATATTTTTTCATTAAAGGAAGAAATTAGAGACAAAGATATTTTGTCATAAATATAAGAAATAGAGACGAAATAATTTTGTTGCGTTTAATATAAAGGAAGACGAAACAAATTTGTCAAAGAAGCTACCAGTGGATGACGATTTTTTTTTGTCTCCAATCAACTCTGTGGAAACATACTTGTAACTAACTAACGACAAAATATTTTGTCATTAAAGGAAGAAATTAGAGTCAAAAATATTTTGTCATAAATATAAGAAATAAAGACGAAATAATTTTGCCGCGTTTAATATAAAGGAAGACGAAAAAAATTTGTTAAAGAAAGTACCAGTAGATGACGATTTTTTTTGTCTCCAATCGACTCTGTGGGAATATACTTGTAAGTAATTAACGACAAAATATTTTTTCATTAAAGGAAGAAATTAGAGTAAAAAATATTTTGTCATAAATATAAGAAATAGAGACGAAATAATTTTGTCGCGTTTAATACAAAGGAAGACGAAAAAAATTTGTCAAAGAAGTTACCAATAGAGACAAAACACTACACGAAAAACAGCTAACAGGAAGTTAATAACCTGCAGCATTCACACCTATACACATTCATAGAAAAAAATCACCAAATGGTTCACAAAATCTAAAATGGAAATCAATAGACTATCTTGAACTCAAATATTAAATTTATAATATTTGAATATCCATATATCACACATCCACCTCATATAACCTTCTAACTACTTTCATCCACTCCATTTCTAAAAAAAAAAATGACAACTAAAGAGTCCATTCCATCACATTTGTTGTGGCTTTAACTTTTTCCAATGTTAATGTTTACTGCTAGCTGAGTCCAATTGTTATGGTGGAAAAAGCCCTCCAATTAACTTATAGCATTCTTTGCAACGAACTACATTTCTTGCATAAGTATATTCTTTTGAGCATCCTCCTGAAAAAACAAAACAGAAACCAAGCTAAACAACAACAAAAATGGAAAATGAGTAGCTCAGAAACTTGGTCATAAGGGGACAATCATCAAGTTGACACAAGCTACAAATACAGACATACAGAAGGTACTCACGGAGAAGAACAAAAATACAGGGTAGCCACCAGGTTTTCCCTGGGCTTCATTGTGAGAGAGGAATAGGCTCAAGTGCGAATGAAATTGGCGCCACTGCAAATGAAATTGGCGCCTTATTTTGTTGGCCGAAATATTTTCGTCTTCCATAACTTATCCTTATTAGTGACGATTTACGTTCGTCGCAAAAAAAAATTATATTTTGTGACAAAAATGTTCGTCTCCAATGAGCTAAAATAATTCGCACCAACACAAATGAAATTGGCGCCTTATTTTGGTGACCAAATATTTTCATCTTCCATAACTTATCCTTATTTGTGACGAATTACGTTCGTCACAAAAACAAATTATATTTTGTGACAAAAATGTTCATCTCCAATGAGCTAAAATAATTCGTGCCAAAGCAAATGAAATTGGCGCCTTATTTTGGTGACGAAATATGTTCGTCTTCCATAACTTATCCTTATTGGTGACTAATTATGTTCGTCGCAAAAAAATATATATATTTTGTGACAACAATGTTCGTCTCCAATGAGCTAAAATAATTGGCACCAACGCAAATGAAGTTGGCGCCTTATTTTTGCAGACGAAATTTTGTTTTCATCTCCTATACTTTTGAAAAAAATGAAAACAAACGACAAATTTATGTTTCGTCCTCTTTGGGTGTTCTTTTAAGACAAAAAAAAAAAAAATTTGCCATCAAATTTCGTCACAACAGCCTAGATTTCTTATAGTGGTTATAGACAGAAAGTAAGCATTTATTATACATTAAGATCTCATCTCTTAGAAAAATCTTCCTATGACATTATTCGAGGAATATGACGCATAAGTTAATAATGCATATAAAAATATATAAAACATGAGCTGCAAATTTTAGCTCAATGTCTCCACGTTTGAACTCATGCACACAATATATAGTTAGGCCAGAAATAACAATATGTAGGTTCCATGGTGATTACTAGAGTATAGTGTGACCATAATTACTAGTTGACTCCGGGGCAGATCCAAGTACAAGAGCCCCCACCCAAACCTTAAAAAAGAATGCTCAAAATTCTTAATTTTTTTTTTTTGCTGAAAGGTAAGATTTAATTAGGAAAAGGAGAGAACTGGGCAAAAGCCCCCAAAAAACAAGAAGAAACGGAGAGGGGAGGCTTAAAAGAAAAAGCCAACCCAAGAGAATACAAGCAAGAGAAAGAAGAAGAGAACATACAGAGCAAGGGAGACAAAAAAGCCAAAAAGGAGAACAAAGAAACAGCTGACGCTGCACTACAACTCTGAGAGTTTCAAAAATCCACTGTAGAGCAGAACTTCATGGCTCAGAGAACACGACCCTGCACCACAACACTACTCTTCACTCCAGCCCTGAACTGATGTAGCTCTGCTCACACGGCAATGCAAAGCCAACGCAGGGACGACAAAAAGAAAACTACTCCACCAACGCAGAGAGAGAAAGACTACAGGATGCCACATTGCTCTTAAACTTAGAGAAAAGCTCAATAGAACTTCAGGGAAGCCTTGGGACTCCCAGCTCAAAGCAAGGGAAGTGAAGAGAAAGGCTGATGTAGAAGAGAAAACAGAAAGCAGTTAAGAAAGAATACCCAAGGCGACCAAAATGGGGTGAGGATGCAGCTCTTTGATAGTAGAAGCCATTCCTTTTAAATTGTCCATGAAGATCACTTTAGCTCTCAGAAGGGAGGGGATCTTGGAGTTGTGCTTAGAGTTATTGCAGAGGAACCATAAGACAGAGATAGCGTGGAAGAAGATAGCTGCTGCACATTTTCTTCCTTGGATATCTCCATCTGAATTCAGGGCCGTCCAAATTGAAGAAGCAGAGAAAGAAGAGGAAGGATGGGCCCCTCTTTGAGAGAGCAACCAATGCCAGAAGTTAGATGCCAGATTGCAGGAGAATAACAAATGAAAATCGTTTTCCTCATCCTTGAAACAGTTGTAGCATCTGAAAGCTAATGAGCATCCTTTGGATTTAGCCCAACTGTCTGTCGGAGTTCTTCTGTGAAGCAAGCGCCAGCTCATACAAGCAATGTGAGGATTTATTAGATTATTCCAGATCAGCTTATGCCAGGGAACTTCTGCAGTAGTAGTCCTCAAAGAATTCCAAGAGGCCTTGATGGAGAATACACCTGAGGAGCTCCTAGGCCAATAGAGGGAATCAGGGACGTTATCACTTTCTGTGGAAATGGGAATGAGATTTGTAGAATGAGAGAGAAACTCCTTTAGCTGGAAAGGCAACTGGGAGGGAATGCTCCAAGCACTGTCAGCTATTATATCAGCCACCAAATCATTTTCAGAGAATTGAAATGAGGGGAACCTAGGGGCAATTGGTTTGGAATCAATCCAGTTGTCATACCAGATACTGATAGATCTTCCATTTCTGATAAGCCACTTGCTGTCCTTTTGAAGATAAGGGAGATGAGAGTTGATTTTCTTCCAAATACAAGAGCCGCCCTAATGGATCCTTTATTTCTAGAACAAAGGTTCCCTGAGGTACCTTCCTCTGAACCAGGTAGCCCACAAAGAATTGGAATTGATAGCAGACCAAGGCAGGAACCTTAAACAAGCATCATTGAATTCCTTCACGCGACGTAGGCCCAACCCACCCTCAGCTTTGGGAAGACAAATTGTGTCCCATCTAACCAGATTGGCTTTGAAATCGTCCGGAGTAGCAGACCAGAAGAAGTTTCTCATCAAATGCTCAATTTGAAGACAAGTTTTGCTGGGAAGGGGAAGGACAAGAGATATGTGGAGAGGAATGGAAACTAGCACATGTCTTACCAGAGTCAACCTTCCAGCAAATGAGAGGCATTTCATCTTCCAGCCTGCCAACTTTGATCTAATGGAGTCTAGCATTTGGCTAAAATGTCCGTTCCTAGCAGTTCCAAAGAAAAGAGCACTCCAAGGTAAACCGTAGGAAGAGGAGCAATATTGAACTGTAGGAGGCCAGAAATCATGTTGGTTTTCCGGACACTACACTTACCAAGATAAAGATGGCTTTTTTTAAGGTTGAAACATTGTCCTGAGGAGTCTTGATATAAATGGAGCAGATCTTGAAGCCGCCTGAGACCTCTTTTATTGCCTTTAAGAAAAACCAGGATTTCGTCTGCATAGATTAAGTGACGGGGGGTAGAGCTTACCTGGGAGACAGGAAGAATGGAGCCTTCAAGCCTTAGCTCTTCTATTTTCCGGCTGAGGATCTCTTCAGCTAGAATGAAGAGATAAGGAGAGAGCGGATCACCTTAGCGTAGCCCACAAGAGATATTGAAAAAACCACTAGGATTTTTGTTAACCAGAACTGATCCTCTACAGGTGCAAACAAGCTCTCTCATCAGGTTGATCCACTTGGAAGAGAAGTTGAAAAATTGGAGAGCCCTGAACAAAAAGTTCCATTGGAGCTTGTCAAAGGCCTTGGAGATATCCAGCTTCATACAGACTGCGCGCCCCCCCCCCCCCCCCCCCCCCCCCAGTAGAAGATTTGAGGATTTGAAGGAGATCATGAGCAAGGGCTACATGATGATGAATGGTTCTTCCTTTGACAAAGGCAGATTGGTGTTTCGAGATCAGGAGAGGGAGAATATTAGAGAGCCTAGAAGCCAGGATTTTTGAGATAATTTTGTATGAAAAGTTAAGAAGGCTAATTGGTTTGTAATCTGAGAAAGTAGTTGGGGATTGCTTTTTAGGAAGAAGAGTTAGGAAGAAAGTATTAGTGGCTCGAAGCAGTCTGCCGGTATTAAAAAAAAATGAGAGACGGCCTTGATGACATCTGGACTTGCAATCTCCCAGTAGTGGGTGAAAAAGGCACCGGAGAAGCCATCAAGATGCAAATTCTTAAAGTCACGATGCAAATTCTGAAAATTAATATACCTTTTTTAACCATTTACTTCTTTTTTTAAGATTTCCACTTTCACAACAACACCCCAAAAACATTGATTGAGATCTAGTATACCATGTCCAAATCAGAAAAATCTTCATGACATTATTACAATAATGTTATAGAATAAAAGTAAGCATGTATTATACATTAAGATCTCAATCTCTTAGAAAAATCTTCTTATGACAATATTCAAGGAATATGACGCAGAAGTTAATTATGCATATAAAAATATATAAAACATGAGTTGCAAGTTTTAGCACAATGTCTCCACGTTTCAACTCATGAGCACAATATAGTCAGGCAAGAAATAACAATATGTAGGTTCCATGCTGATTACTAGAGTATAGTGTGACCATAATTACTAGTTGACTCATGGGCAGACCCAAGTACAAGAGCCCCAACCCAAAAGCTCAAAATTCTTAAACTCCCCATGCAAACTCTGACACTTAATATACTTTTTTTTGTTAGATTGTATGGACTCAATCCATCAGTTGATATAATAAATTGATTAATCAATAAAACCATGCTTTACTTTCATGAGATGAATGTTATTTTATTACTTTATGCACAAGACTAATACATATAACATAATGGTTCATGAGTTGAACCGGGTCCCATTAGTATATTAGATGTGATATATGTATATGGATGAGATCCACATACGGGAGATATATGTCACAAATTTTATACTTAAAATATCTTCACAACCGGTGATGAGACTGGGCATCTCATCTGATAAGGTTGCAGCACTTTGATCACTATGAGATAGTGTGATTTGTCTCGATCATCAGAATGGAAGATTCTGGATCAATGTGCTAGTACATTGGATGTATTGAAGGACCATGAGATGCACCTTATGGAATTCCGTCTCAATAATAAGGTATGCTCTCATAATTCCCTAGCAATAGGCTCTCAATCCTGAGACATTGATGAACTCAAGTTTCTATCTATTCATTTGCTTTGAGTCACCAATGAGTGAGGCCAACTGTAGGTCAACACCTCGGTGTCTTGGGTATGTGGTAGTAGGACTGTGGGAACATTGAATGATCAAGATGAAATCTATCTCTATTATCCCCTTGTGCCAATTAATGGGTTTGTCATTAGTAAGTGCACACCCATCTCGATTAAGAGTTAATTGGATGGTACTGATGATCATAGTGATTAATTAGGACTCAAGGATAATAAGATGTGGAACTAAGATTGGAAGAGACAGATTTATTCCAATTGATCCATGGATATTGATAGAGGGGCCTACTTGTGGTATTTGGGAAGTTTAGGGTCTTCATTGTAATCACTACTAAAAAAATGGTTTTTTATATCGGTTTTAAAACCTGCCTTATATCGGTTTTTCATATAACCGATATAACATCTTCAGTCAATGTTTTTTATATCGGTTATTAATTTTTTATATCGGTTATTAAGTTTTTATATCGGTTTTTAATGTAACCGATATAATAATCGCTATATATCATATCGGCTAACAAATTTCTGATGTTATTTAAAAATTTATTAATATCGGTTATTAATAAAACCGATATAATATGCTCCTCCAACCGATATTATATACACTACTGAAAAAATATGATTTATATCGGTTTTAAAAATTTATTAATATCGGTTATTAATAAGACCGATATAAAAAATAATGATTTATATCGGTTTTTAAAATTTATTATTATCGGTTATTAATAAAACCGATATAAAAAATAATGATTTACATCGGTTTTAAAAATTTATTAATATCGGTTATTAGTAAAACCGATATAAAAAATAATGATTTATATCGGTTTTAAAATTTTATTAATATCGGTTATTAGTAAAACCGATATAATATACGCTTCTTTTCCTCCAACTTACTCGATAAACGGTCGAGATTTCCTCACTACCGTTTCCCACCCTTTTTTTCCTTCTTTCCCTCCTTTTTTCTCTTCCCTCCCTTTTCTTTCTTTCTCCATCAATCGTGCCATCTCTGTTAGTTTCTCTTTCGTGCGCTATTTTGGGATGTCGACTCTTCTCATCTCAGTTTCTGGCTTTTCCCCTAGCAGTCAGCAAGGCGGTTTTCGGAATGCAGGGTTGGCGTGGATTTTGCATCTGGGTTCTGCTCCTTTCTTGCGTGGATTAGAAGGCGCTTCTGACTCTGCTGCCTGCTCCATCTCAGTCTTTCATTTTCTGCTTGCTGGATAGCTCGAGGTGCTTCTCCTACTGCTTGTTCCATCTCAGTCTTTCTTTCTCTGCTTGCTGGATAACTCGCGGGTTGCAGGGATGGCTCTGTTTCTGTAGCAGGTTTTTCTTCCAATTACTTTGGGCTGGCTCCTTTTGCTTTGCTTTCTGAGTTGAAGATGTATTTTGACTGATCCCTGTCTGAGTGCTTTCATATTCTTCATCACAATGAGAATCTCCAAAACCTTCAAAACCCCAAAACCCAATGTACATCACAACCTAGAGGTGTTCGTTTGTTTGGTGTTTTGCTTGGGTTTGCAGGGCCTGAGAGGTAGACGTCGTGGATGGGGTGTGTTGGTGTTTTGTTTATTTCAATTTCTAGTGTTGAATGTTAGGTTGGAGTGTATAGTCTGTGAGTTCGGCAGACTGTGGCAGTGACGTTCCTAATTCCCAATTAGTCTATCTAGCACATGCACATGGCCATTTCCTTGTCAGAGAATCTGAACATTGCTCTAAAAGGAATATAGAATTCGGATCCTCATAGGTAGTCTGAATCATCTCAGGCTCCAGCTCAGAGAAATTCTGAGTCAAACGAGTGGAAGTTTCAATTGGTGTCCACCAATTGAAAATCAGATATGTTCAAATCTAACACCCTCCACCTATATGAAATAATCCAAAATTTCTCTTCAATAGTAGTCGGTCCCGCGTGTGACTCATCATTTTATTAATAATACTATTAACATCTTATTAATCATATTCATTCGTTAGATTATCAATCAATGGTCAATCATACGGTGGACCCAGCTCTGATAACATTGAAATGACGGAAACATTCATTTTGAGAGGCTTGGACTATCATCAATTGGTGAACTCCACTATGGAGTTCCACAACGTCTACTCAGAATCTCTCCCAAGCCAGAGAGCCTCAGAAGATCTGGACTCCATCACATGTTATACCGAGGGGATAATACTGTGTTGAACAACATTCTTGCTTGAGACCCTTTTTTTTCCCCTTCTAGATACAATGAGGATTTACTCAGAAAGATTGGATTGACTCTGTTGATGGGTAAAAAAATTAGAAAAAAAGGGTATCTGGTTTCAGTTGTGAATCTTTTTTCAAATATTTGTATCTGGGTTAATTTTTTTAAATATTTGTATCTGGTTTCAGTTGTGAATTTCGGAACTTGGTTGCTTTTGTTTTGCTGTTTGGTGAATCTCTATCCATGGATTTATTTCTACAAATCTTTAGCCAATCTAAAAGCATTGCCCGAACGAGAATAACCAAGTGATGATCTTTTTTTTTTTGTTTGAAATTTGGTTTTTGTGGTTTGTAGAAACCAAGGTTGGAAACAAGGATATTCAGTTCGTTTGGTGCAGACCAACCCATGTCTCTCTCACATTAATTGGTTGTACATTAGAAGAAAGTTTCTAATGATGTTAAGGTGCATGCTGGTGTAATTCATTTGGTTATCCTAATCCTTGCCTATTGAGACCATAGCTGTAAGTGGGGAGTTTGACGTCCAGTTGAGTTTTCTGTATTCGGCAATCTATAAATTACTATAACCAGTTCAATAATCTTAAATTATTATACTACATAGTTTTGTTTTGTGTATTTGTTTGAATATATCTATTTTTAATAAATTATACACGTGTTTTTTTTTTTAGTAATATTAGCATTATATGGCAATGACTTTCTGATTATTGCTTGTCTCCAGCATTTTATTGGGCTATACAGAAATGGACAAGTCTTGGATGTCATTGAATCGGTTTTCTATTGCATACGGGGAAGGGGTTGAAAGTTTTTTGAATACTGCCAAAAAGAAGTTTGGTGAACTTAATCCCATGCCATGTCCATGCAAAACATGTGGGAATCTCAATAAATTTGTTGCTAAGGATGTTGAGTACCATCTGTTTTTCCATGGTATCGATCAAAGTTATACTAGGTGGATATGGCATGGAGAAGCATCTCCTGGTGAAGCTCCCTCAAGTGTGCCTTTAAATAGGTCCACCCAACACCATTTTGGGAGTGATGTCCCAGATGATACTACACCCCCAGATGATGCTGCAAGCTCATTCAAATTGGCTCAGACCGCTTGTGACCTGTATTCATCTAATCCTGAAAAGTTTCAAAAAATTATTACAGAGGCTGAGGAACCTTTATACAAAGGTTGTCTAAAGTTTACCAAATTATCTGCAGTAGTTACATTGTTTAATGAGAAAGCGAGGAGTGGGTGGTCTGACATAAGCTTTTCACGGTTGTTGAAAATCATTGGAGACATGCTACCCGACGATAATAATTTACTGCCCCGAAGTATGGAAGAGGTGAAAAAGACATTGTCTGTGTATGGGATGAGCTATGAGAAGATAGACGCATGTCCGAATGATTGCGTGCTTTATAGAAAGGGATCTGATAATGAGAATAAAACTAGTTGCCCTACTTGTGGTGAGTCAAGATACAAAGTGAATAAGAACCCGACTGAGCAACGTAAGGGGGTGCCGGCAAAAGTTCTATGGTATTTTCCACCTATCCCTAGGTTTAAGAAATTATTTCAGTCGGTACAGACATCAAAACAGATGACTTGGCACGCTGATGAGAGAATGGTTGACGATAAGTTACGCCACCCAGCTGACTCCCCTGCATGGAAGTTGGTAGATGATAAATGGCCGGAGTTTGCACAAGAGCCAAGAAATTTGCGCTTAGCACTTTCAGCAGATGGGGTCAATCCCTTCGATGAGCAGCAAGTATAGTTGTTGGCCAGTAATGTTAGTCACTTACAATCTCCCGCCTTGGTTGTACATGAAAAGAAAGTTTGTGATGTTAACAATGTTGATATCGGGTCCACGACAACCTGGAAACGACATCGATGTTTACCTAGAACCATTAATCGATGACTTGAAAACACTATGGGATACAGGGGTTAAAGCTCATGATGCTTACCGACAAGAGGCTTTTACATTGAAAGCAGTGTTGTTGTGGACCATAAATCATTTCCCTGCATATGGTAATTTGTCTGGTTGTGTTGTAAAAGGCTATCATGGTTGCCCCATATGTGGCGAAGAGACACAATCATGCAGATTAAAACATTCGAGGAAGAATGTATACATGGCCCATCGAATGTTCCTTCCAGAAGATCATCCCTTTCGGAAACAGAAAAAAGCATTTAATGGTGAGCAAGAGTTTCGATCAGCACCGATTCCTTTGACTGGTGAAGAAGTGGCAGAAAAGGTTAATGGAATCAAAACCTTGTGGGGGAAGAAACCAGTACCAAAAGAGAAGCCCAAGAAAAAGAATAAAAAATCAAAAAGATCAAATTCATTGAAGAGGAAGCGAGTGGAAGATGTTAGTGATGATGGAGCTAGAATTTGTTGGAAGAAGAAGTCAATTTTCTTTAACCTCAACTACTGGGAACACTTGCTTCTTCGACACAACTTGGATGTGATGCACATAGAGAAAAATGTTTGTGAGAGTCTTATTGGAACCTTGCTGAATATTCCAGGTAAAACAAAGGATGGACTGAATAGTCGCCTTGATTTGCAGGATATGGGTTTAAGGGATGAACTGGCACCTGATGTAAGTCAAAATAGAGCGTACTTACCACCAGCTTGTTTCTCATTATCCAAAGAAGAGAAATTCAGTGTGTGTGAAACATTGCATAAGTTAAAAGTTCCAGATGGATACTCATCAAATTTCAGAGCATTGGTTTCTATGCAAGACTTAAAGTTGGGGGCTATGAAATCTCATGATTGCCATGTGTTGATGCAGCAATTACTTCCTGTTGCTATACGATCCGTGCTACCAAAACATGTGAGAGTTGTACTTATCAGATTTTGCTCATTTTTTAATGAATTATGTGCGAAGGTAGTAAATGTACCTCGATTGCTTGAAGTTCAGAAGAATCTGGCGGTCACCTTGTGTTTGCTAGAAAAATATTTCCCACCATCTTTCTTTGATATTATGGTTCATTTAACCGTCCATCTCGTTCGAGAAGTTCAGATTGGGGGCCCTGTTTGCTTGCGATGGATGTATGGATTTGAGAGGTATTAATAACTTTAAATATTCTTCAAGTACAATTTACTAATTTAAATTATATAAAGTAATCAATGGTTTACTATGTTTTAGGTATATGTCGGTTTTAAAAGGTCAAGTAAGAAATCGTTACCGTCCAGAAGGTTGCATGGCAGAGTGTTATATTGCGGAGGAAGCGGTTGAATTTTGTAGTGAGCACTTCTCTGGATTGGATGCAGTTGGAATTCCACCATCTGAAGATAAAAGTTACCCTGAAATTGTGACTGGAAAGAATCCTCCAGGAGGTGATTTTGTTGAAGTTGATGCTAAGTCCCTGGAGCAAGCACATTGTTATCTACTGCATAACACAAGTGTTGTTCAACCCTATATTGAGTAATTATATTTTAACTTCTTGACTTACAAATTAAAGCGTTACACTAGTTTTAGAGCTAACATGCGGATCGTATGGAAAACTATGCAGGAGACACATGAACCACCTAAAGAAAACATTTCCTCAGCAGTCCAAAATTCAGAAATGGTTACAAGATGAACATAACCATTCTTTTAGTTCTTGGCTCAAAAACGAGGTAACAATTGTCAACCGTAAGACTTTTGTTGTGTCTATTTGCTAAATGTGACTAATTTTCTTAGGAACACAGGTTTTTGAAGATCGGCGTGTCACCGGTAACAACATCTCAGAAATCTTGAGATGGGTATCACAAGGTCCTCGTATACGTGTTATGAAATATCATAGTTATACCATTAATGGTTGTCATTTTACCACAAAGGATCGTGATGCTTCACGTGTCACTCAGAATAGTGGTGTAAGTCTAGTGGCCACGGCGATGAACGTGTCTAGTGCAAAGGATAATAATCCTGTTTTCTGCGAATCAAGGTACTATGGTGTTATCGTGGAAATATGGTTGATTGATTATAGTCATTTCAAAATCCCATTGTTCAAGTGTGATTGGGTTGACAACAAGACTGGCTTTAAGGTAGATGAGCTGGGATTCACCATAGTTGATCTTGCTAGAATTGGTTATAAATCTGATTCTTTCATTTTAGCCTCTCAAGCAAAGAAAGTCTTCTATGTACCTGATCCAGTCAATCATAAATGGTCCATTGCTCTAGCAACTCCTGAAAGAACCTATAATGTTGATGACAATGAAGAAGTCCTCTTTGATGCTGGTATTGAAGATCAAACTCGTCCTGAAGTAATGCAATATGATGAACCATTGGATGCTATAAATGAATCTGAGGCAATGTACACGCGTGAAGATGCTGAGGGGACTTGGACTGACATTGATATTTGAAAATGTATTATAATTGTGTCTTTTGTGTAAGTGTTTCTTATTGCTAAATATTCCCTTATGTACTTGTTTGTAAGAAGCATATATAGGTTATTTGAGCTGATGTCACACTTAGTGGTAGTGTTAGTATGCTATGCATTGCATCGTTGTATGTATTACCTATTCCATGACATACAATATATTTATTGATATGTATGTTTTTTTTTTCACAGCTAGTAATGGATCTAGAAAGGAATGGTGAATCACAGGACAACATAAGTAATGTTGGTCAACCCCGCATTCAAAAAAAAAGGAAAGCTAGGGGGACAACTTTAATGCTTGAGTTGACCAAGAATTGGGATGGAAATGTAATTACTGTTGAGTATGATCAAAAGGGTAGGCCTACACCACAAGCAGTACGCAGGAAAATAGCTGGTTACGAAGGGGCTTTGGCAAGAGTGATGGTCCCACTTAACGCATTTAGTGATTGGCGTAAATTGAAAGAACTTAGGGAAGGGCAGCTGGAAAGAGATTTATGGGCTACAATGAAGGTAAATAAATATGTGATT
This sequence comes from Umbellularia californica, assembly GCA_028538565.1. NCBI lineage: Eukaryota > Viridiplantae > Streptophyta > Magnoliopsida > Laurales > Lauraceae > Umbellularia > Umbellularia californica. Next base: position 21,763,872 of record JAPQWN010000012.1, on the reverse strand, counting down.
TCCTGTTACTTTTGGAAGACCTTAGAATAATATGTGCCTTACTAAGCTATAAGTCATTTTTACTATTTAACACAACATATTTTTTCTGTATGATATCTCCATGTTTATTTGATACTGTCCTCGTCATCTGCATTAATATTTAGGTTTATGAAGCATTCTAAACAGAACTTGTGGTCTTTGTCACTTACATGTTTGGGCTGCTCATAATTTGGGATTTGTCTATGTGATAAGTTTCCCCTTTCATTTCAGCATGCATGCCCTATGAAAACATCTGTAGGTCGATAAGTCAATTGCATGAGACTCTGTGAAAACATCTGTATAGTCTGCAATATTTGTTTTAAGCAAATTACTGGTCGTACTATGATTCGGGAATCCTCATTTTATTCCCCACATTCTTATGTGCATCTTGTGTTGTATTAATTGGCATGAAAATATTACGAGAAGTCGCACACCATTTAATTCATTTGGTATAGACCAGATTTGTGTTGGACGAAAATATGAGGGCTCAAGTTATATCTGATATTGGCCTCAAGTGGAGGACGTTCAGGACAACTCTAACTACTAGGTACATACTCCCATTCAAAGATAATCCCGAACTACTTGTGGAGCCACCTACAAAGTATATGTTTATCGACAAATTAGTTTGGACTGAATTTGTGCAATCAAGGCTGACCCCAGAGTTTCAGGTATATATCTACTTCTATAGATTACTTGTGGAGCCACACCATTGAACCACTCACACAGCACTGAGCACACCCCTGCACACTGTAGCACACCCATGCACACCACACAACACACCGCTGCACTGCAGTCTGCCCACACAACACTCAGCGCACCACACATCACATACACGGCCAAATGGCGACACTTACTATCTTATATGCTGATGTATGTACGTTAATGTCTTTTCTTCTTTGTAATTTGAAGGAGTTAAACATTCTACAATCTAAAAGGCAGTCCAATAATTTGTATACACACCGACTAAGCAGATCAGGCTATGCGGGTCTTGAAGAAGATATTGTAAGTACATTTAGTATAGAAATATTTTAAATAGTTTCTTACGGTTGAACTAAACTAACTTAGATGTTTAATTGTGTTTTCATATTTCATGTATAGAAAAAAAAATCCATAGAGACAGGCATTTTCGTTGATCATGAAGATAGGAGTGTCAAATGGAAATTGGCTCGTCAAAACAAAAAGGGGGAATATTCAAATGATTCCACAAGGGAAGTAGTAGGAAAAATTGTAAGTTTCCATTCTCAGAAAAATTGTAAAGTGTTTTAGACTTTTTGTAAGAGTGCATCAAAGGTAGATGCAAGGCATCAAACGTCTTCACTATAACTTGTAGGTCGAGTATTCTCCCTAAGTGCCTTGCATGACCATGCATCAAGGTATTTGAATATTAGCTGTATATATACGGCTTGGGATTCATTGGTGTCATGGTTATTGTAGGATGATCTGAAAAAGAAAGTAAATGAGGGGGCTGTAATGACTGAGGGGAGCAATGATGTTCTTACTATGGCTTTGGGTACCCCGGAGCATTGTGGACGAGTTAGAGGGGAAGGGAAGCATGTCACTCCAATGGCCTATTTCAAAGTACCAAAACGCAGAACAAAGAAGTATAATGAGGAGTTGTTGGCCCAGTTACATGAATCTCAGGAAAGGGTGAGAATTTTAGAACAAATTGTGAAGGATAAAGAGACACATCAGAACTCTCCCCATTCAGAAAATATTGCATCCAATAGTAGCGGCGTTTTAAGAGGTCAACAGGTAGTTTACCAAACCACAGTACAATGTTGTTTTGGTAGATTATGTTGAATACATGATTTCTTAACTAAGGGACCTAACTATATGCATTGCTTAATAACCATATGAATTCATATGGGACTCTTATAACATGCAGCTTGAAGATGGTGGTACTTCAAAAGTGAACAAGACATCATCAAATATTCTTAGTTCCCCGCAAGTATGTTTTATGGTTCGGCTATTAAATTATGAAATTACAACCAGCATTAGTTTCATCGTATTATATACATTAGTCGATGTAAGATTTAGTACTTATATATATTATTTGAAGATGCAGAATTGTAGATTGGCTTTGGGATCAAAGGACAAGATTGTTGCGAAAGGAAAGGTTTATGGGAAGACTGGACCATTGGAAAAAATTCACAATATTTCATTAGGGGAGCACAATGTACGAGTGTCGATTGATTGTGTATTGTGTCCTGATTCCCCTCTTCCTATACCTGTGCATGGTATTTTGACCACTATTTTAGATGCACACAACTCATTTGTGGCTTGGCCTGAAAAATGGGTGATATTAGGTGATAAGGTAAAGTGTATTTTCCAACTCTTATTAGTTATGTTTAAGTTACACTACCGTAATTAACTTTGTCATTTTTATTTGGATTTCCATGTAGAGTGTGGTTGATGATTCTTCTGCAACTAATGGTGATGCAACTAATGGTGAAGGGGCAAGTCAGCTCCAAAAGTTTGCCAAGATTATAGAAAAGATGATGAAATCAAGTCAAATAAGTATTCCACTTGAGCAAGGGGTATTTGAAGAAGATATAGAATTCAATTATTTTTTAAAATCTGATTTGTTAGATCTTTGTAACATGAAGAAGCTAGAGGTTAACTCAATGACTGCATACCAAAGGTAAACTATTTGTCTTTTCCTAAGAACTATCAGTCTTTAATATATTTGATGTTATGACTCTTTTATTTACCTTATTTCTTTAGGTTTCTCTACGATCGATTTGAAAATTCTCGAGCAAGATATGGATTTTCCCATCCTGCACATTTCAATGATTTTGGAGACAAAGAAGAGATGAAACGCAACATGATAAAGAGAATGAAAATCGCAAAGAAAGACCAACTGATTTTTGTTCCATACTCTACCATGTAAGGGTCTACTATATTTTCACGTGTCTTCAATTTATCTTAGTAGTCATTTTATATCCACTTGTGTGTAATTAAATCTTATTTGTCATTTAATCCGTCCGCTTTTATGGATTTAGGGGTCATTGGCTTCTATTAGTCATTGATATGACATCTATGGAAGTGTTCTGGTTGGACTCCTTGGTACGAAAGGTTGTTGACTTGAATGTAAAGTTCATCGTGAATGAGTGAGTAGTTCATTAATTCTTCTTGTGCATTTGTTTTCAAGGCTTCTCTTTTAAAATACTAAGTCTTAATGGATATCGTTGTGTGAAGTGCGATGAAAGTGGCAGCTATGGAAATGGGAAAAAGAATTAAAGGAAATCCGACTTGGGAATTGGTGAAGGTGAGCAATGAATAATTGTGTTTATGATATCACACATACTTCCTAATCCTTTTTGCATGTTTTTTATGGTCTCTATGTAGTGCCCTAAGCAAACGGGGAAAAAGGAATGCGGGGTTTATGTAATGAAATTTATGAAGCACCTCATGGAAGATCCTCTCGTGCCGACAAAATCTAAGTTGAAAGAACTTGGGGAGGCAGCGACATATGGCGACGAGGAGCTTAATGATTTACGTTTGGAGTTAGTTGAATACATTTTAGATTTTAACAACAATGGAGAATAGGTAAATTCTATGCTTTTGCCTCTAAATTTGAACTGACCACAACGTGTACGTGAACGTGTACAAGACTTTTTCAAGCATCTAACTTATTCAACAACCCACTAAACAAAATGAGACCAAGTCATATGACCGTTGGATGAAGAAATTCTATTTGAATTAATTTTCTTAACAATGGGCATAGTTGATCAAATGGTCTTGTCCATTTGGATAATTGCCCCTGTTTTAATGTCCACTTAGATGGATCATAGGGTGGGCCCCACTAGCTGTTTGTGCACGATGAGCTCACGATAAGGTGCACTCGTATACTTGGCGGATGAATATAGCTGTTTATCAACTAGTTGCACTGTAGATTGCATTTGTATGATGAAGTATACAATATATTCATCTGTTTTGAGGAAGTACAAGATAGAAAATTCATCTTTTCTATGAACCACTTTATGTCGTTTAAGCTGTGTTTGATTGCATATGGTGACTGTTTTTACCAGGAAATCTCATTTTATTGTATAGTTCTTCATGCATGAGATATGAAGCATATATATATATATATATATATATATATATATATATATGTTAGCTAGGCTTCTCTTGCAAAGTATTGATCGATGAAGTGATTTATGCCTTGTAGGTCCATTTTTCATTGGAGAACTAATCGGGGAAGCAGCGGTACACGGAGGCATCATATGCTACATAGTACATATACATACTTTTGGTTTTTTTGTTTATATATAGTTCAAATTTTTGTACATCCCATGGAAGACAATGTAGATACTTTGTACATCCCATGGAAGAATATATAGTTCAAATTTTTGTACATCCCATGGAAAAATATATAGTTCAAATTCTTGTACATCCCATGGCCTGACCTTCAAAACCTTAACTTTTCTTGTATGGCTCTGTTTTCCTTCATTCAATTTCCTTCTTCTAGATTATGCAAGATTAAAGACATAGTCCTCAAGAATTGAGTTTGAAATGGGGTTTTCTTTAGTAATTGAGCTTTGGGAGTTATCCCTTTTTACTGAATTTTGAATTTTGTATGCGTTAATAAATTTAGTTTCAATTTGAATCATGGAATGGACATGGATTTTTTGGTCTATACTTCGATTGTTGTGACCTTCAGGTTTGGAATGGTGGTACAAGTTGAAAATGCATGTACAGGTTTTGGAATGTGTGTATTGATTATATGAACAGAGGTTGAAAGTTGTGGAGTGTAATTCATGGTTACAATTTATTCATATGACTTTTATTGAAAGTTGTGTTTTCCCCTCACAGTTCTTGCATCTGTTTTTTTCGTTGGCAAGGAGGTGGGTGAGAGAGAGGAAAGTAAGAGAGGAGGTGGCTGTGCAGGTGGGTGTGTGCAGGGTGGTGCAGCAGGTGGGCTGTGCAGGGTGGTGCAGCAGGTGGACTGTGCAGGGTGGGTGTGTGCAGGGTGGTGCAGCAGGTGGGCTGTGCAGGCTGGTGCAGCAGGTGGTCAGGTGGGTGTGCAGGTGGTGGAAGAAGAGGAGGCAGTGGGTGTGCAGGTGGGTGTGCAGGTAGTGGAAGAGGAGAAATTTCTCTTTTCCTTTTCTTTTCGATTTTTTTTTCCAATGTAGCTCAAAAGATTATAGCATCCGTGGTATTTCATTTTGAGAAATCAAATATTCAATTTATGAACTTGTTTCTCATGTCTCAGTGCTTTTTGTTTGTTTTTATTTAAATGGATGCCTAAACCTTTTCCTTGATGGTTCTTGGCAAATTACTCCAGCACATGACCCAAATGATTTTGAAGTTGGAAAGCGTCACAATATTGATTTTATTAATATTTTTACTGATGATGGGAAGATCAATAGCAATGGTGGATCAGAATTTGAGGGAATACCACGGTTTAAAGCTCGGGCGGCTTTGATTGAAGCATTAAAGAACAAGGTATGGTTATTAGCTAATGTATGGCCGTATTACTAGTAATTAGTAAGTTAATATCTGTATTACTGTTGAAATGATTAATTTCTTTATCTTTATCTTTTGACCAGTCACATGCTTCCAGGTTCTATTTAGATGCATGGTGATTTCTTTTATTGTGAACAGTTGATTTTGTCTGTAGTGAACAAATGTCATTGTCTACTCTCTCGCAGAAGTAGCATCGCAGAATGTCCAAACAGTTAGGTCATTTTATTTTTTCACTTCTTGATGATTATATGTCTTTTCGCCATGGATGTTTTTCTCTTTACTCAACCGGAGAGAATACAGAAGCAACCTCTTATAGTACATGCCCGCATGCCTTTTCACCTTTGACATTGCTGGTAGGAGTTGACTCACGGATACACTTGAGCTGTTCAAAGAAGCTGATGAGGGAGAGTTTTCTATTTGATGTGGATGCAAGTGTACTTTTGAATCAGGGTTGAGCTTTGTTTAGTTTATTTCATTTACAATGCTAAAGAAAATTTTCTTTAATGTTTGTTAAATGGATGCTATCTGAAGTATTCTGAACTACTAATCTTTTCACCTTCCTATTTAGGAACTCAATGCTGATTGGCAAAGGGCTGCAGCTGGTCTACTTGTTTCAATCGGCTCACACTTGCCTGATCTGGTAAGTCTTTTGCTAATGTGATCTATATTTTGATGAATGGATGACTGAATTGGCAACCAAAAAATTGCCCCAACTTTGTAGGGACTATGGAATATGTGAAGTCCATGCACCAAACATATTGATTGGGAGTGATCAATGCAATTTGAGTAAATTGACTGTGATGGTTGCAGATTCTTGAGACTGCTTTTAAAAAGGAAACTGTTGGTCTTGTTACTAGAGAGCAATATGTTGAGAAGGTAAAAATGTCCTTTTTTTTTTTTTGTTGTTGGCAATGTTATGCTCTTGTATTGGAGTAGAGATTTTGTAATGCAGACATGTTCTGATATGGGTTTGGTTTTGTTTTTATCATAGAGAGTCAATATTCGAAACAAGATAGAAGAGGAGAAGGAGAAGCTCCAAAAGCTGCAACAAGAGTGGGTGAATTTTTATTATGATTTGGTGAGAGACTTTTATAGACTTATGTCTCTGATGTTTTATAGACTTTGCAAATGGGCCATGGCAATGAAAATGGCCAAAATGTTGCATTTCAGTTTGAAAAGTGAAATGATCGATAGATTGGAAATTTGAACCATGGTTCATTGTATGAGTTCACCAATTTTATAAAAGTTTCAGTTTTGGTCTCTCTCATTTCAGATATTTGACACACGTCGCTTTCTGCATATTAATGGTATATGACTCATATATGGTGAGATATTCACGCATCTAACCTACTGTGTGACTGGAAATTTGAATCTTCACATTAAGCCTTTTACTGAGATCATGTGAGTCAAATGTTGTTTCTATTTTAAATATCTTGATCTGTGATCTGTTGGTGGTATGGAGTTTTTATCTGATTGAGGCTATGTATCAACCACCTTGTTTATTGCAAATATTCATCGTTGCATCCAAACCTTCTGGCTATATTTTCTTTAAGCATAGCCGTTCTTTATTTCCATAAATAAACCTGCACAGGTCTTAGATGGTTTTTACTCTTTCATAAAAAGTATAACCTTTTCCTTTACTGCTTGAGTCTCATATGTGAACTCGATTATGAAGTCAGTATTTTGCAATCTTGAAAAGGAGTTGTTGGACTATCCTACATAGTACTTACTGGTAAATTTAAAGGCTGAGGTTTACTTTATTGTAGCTTTGACATCCTTGCGGAAAGTGCAATCACCATGTTCCATAGAAGACACACTCATGATCATGAAGAAAATGATTCTGCAAATAGAGCTGCAATGGTAACTAAAAGCTAGCCATGCAAGTCAAAGAAATGCATCCATTCTCTTTACTTGGTTCATGAGCATTCAAGTTTGCATTTTAGGATTTCAGTTACTTCTGAAGAAAATAAATTGTTAATTATAATAGATATGTTCTGAATTAAAGCATGATGATACTACACAGTAGATGGAAAAGATAATCTTTTTATGCTTGTATAGAATATAATTCACAATAGGTATCAAAAGAAAATATTGCTCATGTAACTTGAACATGCACCCTTCCATCTTTGGCCCCCCTATGGGTTATCCAGACCTCTCAGTCCCCTCTTTGTTGGTAGTCACTCTAATTTGGCACTCATCTGACCTACACTATAGCATTGAAAGTTGAAACTGTATAAGAAAGTTGCATAGTTGAAAACCCAACTCTTGTGGCCCTTAAATCAAGGATGAGAATGATATGATGGCGCTATTATTATTATTATTATTATTATATTTTTTGTTCAACCTAATTTATAGTGAGGCCTTTCCATCCCCCATCACGTTGATTGTCATGCATCCTAGTTGTCCATGGAGAGGAGTTAGCCTATAAGTTCAGCAAAAAAGGTGCATAGTGAATCGTGTCTCTACACACACATATCATGTGTATGCAATATACATCATTTATGTCTCTCTCTCTCTACTGTCATGGATGCTATATGGTAAATTAATTTATTTAGCTATGACAAGATCTACCAGAAAAGATACCTCAGTTTTTGACAATTGTGCTCAGCACGATACTTACTGATCACAATTACTGCCCAATCTTGTATAGTTGAAGATGAGTTTATTCAGAATTATTCCCTTCCATTTGAACTGAAGTGGTTGGAACTTGAAAAAACCAGGATTGATTAGAGACCATAGCGCAATTGGAAGGTGGCCATTGTCTCAATCATGAGGTTTTCGTGTTTGAGTCCTGGTACCTATCAGGGGGGAAAAAGGAACCAGAGTTCAAAGGCATGATTAAAGGTTGATGTCATGGTCACAACTGGTTGGAAAACTAAGGAATCTTTGGTTGAATCCTAAACGAATTAAGTAGAGATCCTTTAAAAAAATATTTTAGAGTTTTGGTTTTGTTGTTTTTCTTTGGTGGTGGTGCAAAGGCAGAACATGAGGATTTGTGCTGGGTGGTGCAGCAGGTGGGCTGTGCAGGTGGGTGTGTGCAGGGTGGTGCAGCAGCTGGGCTGTGCAGGGTGGGTGTGTGCAGGGTGGTGCAGCAGCTGGGCAGGTGGATGTGCAGGTGGTGGAAGAAGAGGAGGCAGTGGGTGTGCAGGTGGGTGTGTACACGGTGGTGCAGCAGGTGGGTGTGTGCAGGTAGTGGAAGAGGAGAAATTTCTCTTTTCCTTTTCTTTTCGATTTTTTTTTCTAATGTAGTTCAAAAGATTATAGCATCTGTGGTATTTCATTCTGAGAAATCAAATATTCAATTTATGAACTTGTTTCTTGTCACACTCTAACCAGAGAATGTCAATTGTTTTGTTCGTCCTTTTCGTAAATCCTAATTATCAAAAGGTGTATGGAAGGGAGTAGAAAAGAAAGATGTTGCACATTTTTATTTGCTTTTGTAATTTTGTAGCAGTTGAGGATTCCTCTTATAAGTTCTTCTTGATTTTCAGGTGGGTGTTTTGGTATTTATTGGTTTATTACCTTGAATCCAAGAACATAGTAACCAAGCGAATCTACAAGAAATATAAGCAGGTAACTTCAGAAGATGCATCATTTTCTTAGTTTTTTGGTGATACCTCCCATGTCATCTGTTTTTAAACGGTGAATTTGGTGCATCCTTCTGACCAGTGCCATCTTTTGCATGCAGGTCCTCACAAGATTCAAGGTATAGGAGCGGGTTTTGTACCAAGGAATTTAGATCTTGAAGTGGTTGATGAAGTCTTAGAGGTATTGTTTGCTGCTTCTCTCATTTCTTCATTTTGTTCTTTTTCCCAGTCTATCTTTTCCCCTTTACTTGCCATCTTTTCCAATGTGTGTTCCTTAAGAGGATAAACACATCCAATGAATTGTAGACACCATCAACCATGGTGCCATGCATCCAATTTGAACGCGGTGCAATTTCTCCACTCATGCTATTTATGGTTTTGTGGTTTCAATTTCTCCACTCATGCTATTTATGGTTTGTGGTATCTGTCGCTGTATGATCTAGAGTGCAAATCTAGTTGATTCCTATTTTCTGCTGGAGTTGTATTTTCTGTAGTAAGCTCTCCTTTTGCAGGTGCCTTCTGGCTATGGCGAGCCTCCTTGGTCTGTTAATTTAGGGTAGCAGAGCTGTGCAGCTTAGTAGTTTGTTCTGAGCTGCTGTGCAGGGTTGTTCTCCAAAGGTCTTCTGTAGTTTCTTTCAAGAAGTATAGCTATGTGATGTTATCCTGCTGGTCTGCTTCTTCTTCCTTTGCTGGCTGGGCGCCTCAGGTGCTTCCAAGTGACGTCAGTCTTGCTGCTATTGGTTCTTGCTTCCAAGAGGGAGTCATCAGCGAAAATTGGTTCTATTTGCTGTTGGGCGCCTCAAGTGCTTCCAAGTGGCGTCAGCCTTTGGGTTGCAGTGCAGTTTGGCGCATCTGTTGTTGCTGTTTGGTTTCGTTTCAGAGCTTCGTGTTCTCCAGGTTGTTGTTGCTGCAGGGGAGTCTGTTTCGTTCCTTGTTGGTTTGCTTGGTAGAGCCTGTTGGCTGTCCTTCTGTTGGATTGCAGGGTTCTGCTGTTCAGGCTTGGTGGGCTTGCTGCTGATTTTTTTTTTGTATTGTGCCTGGCCTTCCATTGCAGGCTGTTTTTCTGTTTTTTTTTTTTTTCTTTTCTTTTTTTTTCTGTTCCTGGTGCCTTTCTTCCTTTCTGGGCAGGCTGGGCCCTGCTTTGTCCTTCAGCCTGGTTTTGGGGTGTTTTTGTTTATCTCCTCTTCTTGCTCTTCTGTTATGTTCTTTTTTGGTTGGTTGCTGTTGTGGTTTGGCATTTTGCTGTAAGCCATCCTAGCTGGTTTCATTTCTGTATTGGGGGGGCTTTTGCCCTCTTTCTTCTTCTTCTTTAATTCAATTTACCGTTAAGCAAAAAAAAATATTTATTCATCTCTATTGCCCTGTATCTTTCTTTTTTGCTGTACCTTGTGTGGGTGCTTGCAATACTCTAAATATTCATGCAGGAGCTGTTTGGGTAAGCACTTGCCTGAAAAAGCTTAGACCACATCCCTAGTTTTTTTTTTACTGTTCTGGGCCTTTCACAAATCCATCTTATCATGTGCATATCATCCACATGTACTCTGTATTATTTTGTATCTTTGCTTCTCATCACTCAGCTTCATATAATTAACATGTTATTCAATCTGTTGTGATAGCAGTTAAGGGGTTTGCAGTTCGCCATCTTTAGGTTTTTGAATCTGTAGTGATAGCAATAAAGGGGTTCACAGTTTGCATCTTTAGTTGTTTGCTGTTACTGTTTTGTCAACACAACTACTTTTGCTAGTAGTAAATGCTTAGATAATGACTTGGGTTTCTTCATTAGCAAAGAACTGGTTTGAAAATGGAATGCTCACGTGATAGGTATATTTGGTTGACTTAGAACATGTATCTTGTTCATATTTATTTGAGAATGAAATGCTCAACACACATAGCAAGTGTGCAGTACTTATTTTATTTTATTTTATTTTATTTTTTGTTTCGATAAATTGTATTATATTTGATGTATCTGTAATTGATCATTAACTTTCCACATAAACACGCTAACTTTGCACTTGTATTTTGATGTAGTATCAAATCTTCTTTTGTGGAATCTCCTGCGGGCGTAGGATGGCCTTACTCAAATACAACATCCGATTACAATTGCAGAGACGCCTCTACTGGTTCGTGGAGCAATCATACCTTTTTCTTTTACTTGTGTGTTCTAGGTCACATATTTCAGCAATTCTATCTTTTGCATGTGACAAATGTATTTGCAGGTTATAGAGATCATAGCATACATAGTTACCATTCAGGCATAAAAAACAGGGAGTACATATATACTTGAATTCATACTGAGGTTCTTCTTCTCTTTTTGGCAGCCAAAGACAATCTCTTATTCTTGCTAGGATGGTATAAGAAATTTCCTGAGTATAAATCGAGAGACTTGTTCCTAACAGGAGAAAGCTATGCAGGTCTAAGTAGCAATACAGAAATTTTTCTATCATATTTCACCCCTTAATATGAGTAGTTTGTTGAGATGGGTTTGAATGTTTAGAGGGCATTTGCGGCTATTCTGTTGACATGGGTTTACATTTTTTATAGGGCATTATGTACCACAGTTGGCTGTTGCCGTGCTTAACCACAATCAGCATTCAACTGGTTTCAAGTTCAATCTCAAAGGAGTAGCAGTAAGTAAAATTGGAAACTTTTAGGTGCATTTGGCACAACTAATATTGCAATGTTTCATTACAACTGTTTGTTGATGTTGTTGTATTTGTGACTGTCCAAATGCAAAGACAGTTGAGTACCACATGATACCTTAATAAAGAAAGAAGTTCCACATGATGCAACTGAAAGAATTTAGTTCAATAGAATATTTCAATATTAAAATATTCTGCTCTAGTGGAGCTGCAGATCTGTTAATTGGAGAGTAAGAGCTGAATAATTCATATTGAAATACTCTGCAAAATGTGGAACAAAAAATACATGTAGCCTTCGGCCCAAATACCAAATATGGATGTAAGGAAACTTCTCTTCCTTTCATTCATAAATGTTCACATTAATTAATGTATTGAATAGATGAGTGTTAAAATGCCCCTTTTTTGGATTTTCAGTTTTGTGTTTTTTCTCTTTGTTTTCATTTGTTTGAATAGATTGGAAATCCACTTCTCAAGCTCGACAATGATACTGCTGCAACTTATGATCTAAAGTTCAAAGTAACTGTACCTTATGGAGCTTGGTTCTCCAAAGGCCAGGGACACTTCTATTTCTTTTATATTGAGACCTTTGCTAGCCACCACCTATTTTGTTGTGGTATGTGCCATACAATGGTGGATCCTGCTTGGTTTTACCTGGCTGGGGAATCAGCCAAGTACATTCATTCTGTGGACTACACATGTACATTGAATTTGCACTTGTGAAGAAGTTTTTCCATTAATCCATTTATTGTAGATGTGTGGCCTACCTGGTGAATGGACTTGCTTGAATTTAGTGTCTGGATGTACCAATGTGGTCCAAATGCTTCATCATCTCACACCCTGGAGAGCATAAAATATTTAGATTGAATCGATGCCGAGTGTTCAATCTCCATCTTCATTTAACATTCAAGTGTGGATACTAGTTATAATAACCACTTGAAATCTATTATGTATTATGTATAAATGATATGGCCCTCACTGTATTCTACACAGTTACTGTTTTATGTATAACATTTAAGTGTAAAATACCGTTACAAAACTTGCGAAACTGTTACTGTTTTATTAAAAATTATTAACACAAATGAGTATTAAAACCGTTAGGAACTAATTTCAGTAACGGAAATAAAGCGTTACAATTAATATGTTTGTAACTGTTTATAACCGTTAGGGATGTTTATAACAGATTAGAAACGCCCAAACTGTGACCCAAAAAAACCGTTACAAATTTTTTTAGTAACGGTTTTGGACCGTTAGGTATGTCCTGAAATGGTGTAGTGTAGGTTTTTGAAATGTCGAAAATACAAAGGAGACTCTGCCGAATTTTTATTTGATATTGAGGCGTAGTTACAGTTACATTAGAAACTTTAATTTATACTATACTATGCATGCATGTGTATATTATATGTACATAGAAATTAATTTGTTTATATATATATACAAAGGTTTTTGTTGTTTAGATGTTAGTATTTTGAGGTATATTGCAGGTTTTTTTGTCGTGGTACAGCAGGTTCTTTTGATATTAAAAAAAAAATTGTGGAATTATATCGGTTTTTAATGAAACCGATATAATAAACCATATGAAACCGATATAACAAACCCATTACATATTTTTTATATCGGTTATTCTTAATCAATTATATCGGTTATTATGAAACCAATATAAAAAACCATATGAAACCGATATAACATATATTAATTATATCGGTTTGGCTATAAGTTATATCGGTTTGACTATAAATTATATCGGTTTGGCTATAAGTTATATCGGTTTGGCTATAAGTTATATCGGTTTGACTATAAATTATATCGGTTTGGCTATAAGTTATATCGGTTTGGCTATAAGTTATATCGGTTTTACAATAATTTATTATATAAATACATATGAATATTACATCGCTTTAGGCTTAACCGATATGAAATATTACACTTATTATATCGGTTTCGTTTATATATTATATCGGGGGTACTTATATCGGTTTGAATTCACTCAAAAACCGATATAATAGGTCTTTTATATCGGTTTTTAGCCGATATAAAAGCCCTTTTTTTTAGTAGTGAATTTATTCCTAAGACTGGAGTGCAATTGCATTTATATAGTGGTGTTATTTGTAATTAACTGTGGGCCCGGATTGCACATGGGATGTGGGGTCGCATATCCCAGTTGGAGCCAGCTTTCTCTGGAATCCCTAGTGGTCCCCACGCTAGCCCAAGTTATTAGAAAGATACTAATCCTATTCGAACTCTAAAAGGAAGGAATTAGGAAGTTACTATTTCTATTTGAAGCAGGACTTCTAATAGTGGTAATAGTATACTTACTAATTGTTGTGGAAGTAAAACTTCTATTTCAATTAAGACAAGAGGAGCTTTGGGAGATTATAAAAGGGAATGCACCCCTCTTGGACGTCCATAACAATATAGAGTGAAAAACGTCCCTCCTCTTTGTGCAATAATTGCACTGCTCTCTTCTCTCTTCCTCTTCTAGTTCCTTAGGGTTTCGAGTTGGGTTTTCTCTTGAAGATTCCACCAATCTTCTTGAGAAGAGATATCTAATTCGGATCATAGCGTGGAAGGCTAAGAGGTGGTGGAGATTCTGATCTCAGTTTGTAGAAAAGTTCTACATCAACGAAAGTTATCAACTTCTCCATTAGAGCGCAACCGAGCTCCTAAGGTATAATCTGCTTCTTTGTATGTTGTGGATTTTAATGGATGCTTGTTCGTTTCTGTTCTATCTTTTAGATAGTTTTACTTACTGTATGTGATCATGAGATTGAGGGTTATGCATCCTGAATTGGGCTTTTGGCCTTATGGATACTTGATCCCTGAGTCAAGTGGGTCAAAAGTTTTGAATATCTATCCACAAGGCCCACCTACTTCCAACAATTTTAACATATATTTTTTTAACATTTACCCCTTTCCAATGCTTATTTTACATTGAAACATCCCCCCCACCCCCACTCCCCCACCCCCCGTCTATAGCATTGATTGAGATCTACTACACCATATCTAAATCAGAAAAATCTTCATGACAATATTCAATAAATGTTATAGACTAAAAGTAAGGATGCATTATACATTAAGATCTCAATCTCTTAGAAAAATCTTCCTATGATATAATTCAAGGAATATGACGTAGAAGTTAATTATGTGTATAAAAATATATAAAACATGAGTTGCAAGTTTTAGCACAATGTCACCACGTTTGAACTCATGAGCACAATATGGTCAGGCAAGAAATAACAATATGTAGGTTCCATGGTGATTACTAGATTATAGTGTGACCATAATTACTAGTTGACTTAGGGGCGGACCCAATTATAAGAGCCCCCACCCAAACCTTAAAAAAGAAAGCTCAAAATTCTTAAAGTCCCCATGCAAATTCTGAAAATCAATATACTTTTTCTTTTAACATATACCCTTTTCCGATGTTTATTGTACATTGACATTGATTGAGATCCAGTATACCATATCTAAATCAGAAAAATCTTAAAGACATTATTCATTAAATGTTATAGACTAAAAGTTAGGATGTATTATACATTAAGATCTCAATCTCTTAGAAAAATCTTCTTATGACATTATTCAAGGAATACGACGCAGAAGTTAATTATGCATATAAAAATATATAAAACATGATTTGCAAGTTTTAGCACAATGTCTCCACGTTTGAACTCATGAGCACAATATAGTTAGGCCAGAAATAACGATCTGTAGGTTCCATAGTGAATACTAGAGTATAGTGTGACCATAATTACAAGTTGACTCAGGGGCAGACCCAAGTATATGTGCCCCCACTCAAACCTTTAAAAAAAAAAATTCAAAAATTTTAAAGTCCCCATGGAAATCCTGAAAATTAATAGACTTATTTTTACATTTACTTCTTTTTTTTTTAAGATTTACCCCTTTCCAATGTTTATTTTACATTGAGAGCCTAACCCCCCCTCCCTGTAGTCTAAAACATTGAATGAGATCTAGTATACAATATCTAAATCAGAAAAATCTTCATGTCATTATTCAATAAATGTTATAGACTAAAAGTAAGCACGTATCATACATTAAGATCTCAATCTCTTAGAAAAATCTTCTTAGCACATTATTCAAGGAATATGACGCAGAAGTTAATTATGCATATAAAAAAAATATAAAACATGAGTTGCAAGTTTTAGCACAATGTCTCCATGTTTGAACTCATGAACACAATATAGACAGGCCAGAAAAAACAATATGTAGGTTCCATGGTGATTACTAGAGTATAGTGTGACCATAATCACTAGTTGACTCAAGGGCGGGCCCAAGTACAAGAGCCCCCACCCAAACCTTAAAAAAGAAAGCTCAAAATTTTTAAAGTCCCTAGGCATAATCTGAAAATTAATGTATTTTTTTTTTAACCCCCCCCCCCTAGTATACCATATCTAAATCAGAAAAATCTTCATGACATTATTCATTAGACGGTATAGACTACCAGTAAGGATGTATTATACATTAAGATCTCAATCTCTTAGAAAAATCTTCTTATGAATTTATTCAAGGAATATGACGTAGAAGTTAATTATGCATATAAAAAAATATAAAACATGAGTTACAAGTTTTAGCACAATGTCTCCACGTTTGAACTCATGAGCACAATATAGGCAGCCCAGAAATTACAATATGTATGTTCCATGGTGATTACTAGAGTATAGTGTGACCCTAATTACTAGTTGACTCGGGCGGACCCAAGTACAAGAGCCCCAACCCAAACCTAAAAAATGAAAGCTCAAAATTTCTTAAAGTCACTATGCAAATTCTGAAAATTAATATACCTTTTTTTAACATTTACTTTTTTTTTAAACATTTACCCTTTTCCGATGTTTATTTTACATTGACATTGATTGAGATCTAGTATACCATTTCTAAATCAGAAAAATCTTCATGACATTATTCATTAAATGTTATTGACGAAAAGTAAGGATTTATTACACATTAAGATTATACATTAAGATCTCAATCTGTTAGAAAAATCTTCTTATGACATTATTCAAGGAATATGACGCAGAAGCTAATTATGCATATAAAAATATATAAGACAAGAGTTGTTAGTTTTAGCACAATGTCTCCACGTTTGAACTCATGAGCACAATATAGTCAAGCCAGAAATAACAATATGTAGGTTCCATGGTGATTACTAGAGTATAGTGTGACTATAATTACTAGTTGAGTCAGGCGCAGACCAAAGCTCAAAATTCTTATGCAAATTCTGAAAATTAATATACTTTTTTTTAACACTTACTTTTTTTTTTTAAAGATTAACCCATTTTCGATGTTTTATTTTTCATTGAACAAGACAACCCGCCCCCGCCCCCCCTCCCCTTCCAGTCTATAACATTGATTGAGATCTACTATACCATATCTATTTCAGAAATTTCTGCATGAAATTATTCAATAATGTTATATTTAATCTTTTACAAAGTTTCCTTGTCAACTGCAAGTTTCAAGTACTTGGGATTTAATCATTTTGGATTTCTTCAGAGAACAAGATATTTTACTGACTGTAAGGTGGTTTGGACTTGCTAATTGTAATGACTTTAAAGTTCAATTAATAAACACTTTTAAACATGCACAAGAAAAGCTCATAATTTTTTTTGTATCTCCTTTAATCCATCTATATGCACGTTGCAAAAAGAAGGTGAGAGGATCTTCATGAGGATATGTCTGCTTCTCTTGGGGTCATCAGTAATTAATGAGGAAAGACAATAAGCATCTTCATATTTACATCTAGCAACCGAGAGGGATATTACAGAAATGGACCTCCGTGTATTAGCACCAGTTCCTAACTATTTGGAAAAAACATTTCCACGAAATTCTTTTTTTTAATATTTCACAAAAAATGCAAATTAACCAATAATTAAGTTAATGACATAACAAGATGAAAATTGGAAATAAAATAATCATTTAATAGTGAGTTGGGTTTACACATTTAACACAAGTTTATGGCCCTGTTTGTTTTCACATTCAACCTATTAAATGGTGAGTTTTACCAAAAAAGATTTAAAAAACAGATTTAATGGTGAGTTTTACCAAAAAAAAAACATAGAACTGCTCGAGCGAACACTCATAGAACCTAGGCCTGCTCAAGCGGAGTGGATCCCACTCAAGCGCCCAAGTGGCAGTGATCGAGTCAACTCGAGCGGAGTCAAGCCAGCTCGAGCACCCGACTCGGGGTTTTGCAGAAAACTGCGATTTTGCCCAAACTTGTCCCTTCTTATACATATAGAAAACATAATACATGCATAAAAATATCAAAATTGATCCTTACACAACCCTAGATCTATCAATTCCACATCTGATGTAGAAAACTAGATCTAGAAGACCGATCTAACACGATGAGAATATAGGGATCGCTCTTATACCAATTGTTGGAAGTATGTGGTCTCGCTGATAAGTATTCAAAACTTTTGACCCACTTGATCCAATGGTCAAATATCCATAAGGCCAAGAACCCAAGCCCAAGATCTAAAACACTAATCTTATGCATTAAGATCAAACATCGATTAAGAAAACAAATTAAAAAACAAGCATAACAAGATCTACTAATTTTAATAGATAATAGATCTATACCTTTGAAGCTTGGTTGTTCTCTAATCAAGAACTTGATCTATACGAAAAACTCTTTTCGCAAACTTTTATCTCCCTTACCTTTGTGTTCTTCCACGCTAGACCTTCTTAGGAAACTTCTAAAAGGAGAATGGTGGGATCTCAAAGTAGAAGAAAACCCTAAATCTCTAATAGGAAACCAGAAGAGAGAGAGAGGAGGAAGAAAGAGAGAGGAACTTGAGAGATAATTGTGTGTAGAGATCTCTAACCCTCACCTCTTATTTATAGTTTATGGCACATCTCCTCTTAGACCAATATTAGAAGTTGCACTTCCATTCTTAGTAAGTGTTCTACTCCTCCTAAGGAGTAATATTGTCTTATTAGGGATTAGTTAAAATGGAATTAGTAACCTTCTCTTATTAGGACTAGCATGGGGACCACTAAGGATTCCTTAGAAGCTGACTCCAAATAGGAATCTAGACCCAACATCTCAAGTGAACTTCGGACCCACAATTAATTGCAAATAACTCAACTAATTAAATGCAATTGCACTCCAGTCTTAGGAATAATTACAAAAATACCCTAAACTTTCCAATTACTACAAGTAGGCCCCTCCATCAATTATATTCATTGATCTATTAGAATAAATCTGTCCAACTAAAATGGATACATGTCTTATTATCCTTGTGACTTAATTAATCACAGTAATCATCAGTACCATCCAATTAACTCTTAATTGAGATGGGTGCGTACTCAACAATGATAAAATCCAGTAATTGACACAAGGGGATATTTATGAGAATAGATTCTATTTTGAGAATTATATGTTCCCACAACGCGACTACCACTTACCCAAGACATCAAGGTATTGACTTACAATTGGCCTCACTCATTGATGACTCAAAGTAAATATATAGTAGAAACTTAAGTCCATTAGTCTCTTAAGATTAAGAGCTTATTGCTTGGGAATTATGAGATCGGTCATTTAATCAAAGACAGATTTGTAAAAGGTACTACTCATGGTCCTTCAGTATATCCAATTTACCAGCGCAATGATCCAAAGTCTTGCACTCTGATGATTGAGACATATCACACTATCTCATAGTGATTACAACGCTACAGGCTTATCAGATGAAATGCCCAATGTCATCACTGGCTGTAAATTAATTTAAGTATAAGATTTGTGATTTACGTCTCTTGTATGTGGATCTCATCTGAATACATGAATCACATCTAATATATTTGTGGGCTTCGATTTATCTTATGAACCATCATGTCATTTCTTATTGGTTTATGTGAAAACATAGAATAAAATACCATTCATCTTATTAATAAAGCATAAAAATATAAATTAATTAATGAAACAAATCAATTTATCCGAATTATCCAATGGATTGAGATCATATAATGTAACACCATGTACATTGAAATTCGTCCTTTTTTGTCTCTCTTTCCTAACTATAGAAGGAAACTCGATATTCTTGTTTGACCCGCTTGTATATATTTGAAGATGAGGTAAGAGTCCTAACCGAGCACAACTTGGACTAACTACCCACTTTCCAAAGAATCACGGACGGCAACTAGGACTCCATAATACATATCTAAATGAGACGCTCGGCTTGAAAGGAAATAAACATTTGTATAACTTTTTCTGTTTTGGAAAAGAACATAAAGTCAACATTTGGACTTTGAAGATGTGAGAACTATGTAAATTTGATATGTGAAACTCAAGTGTGAGGTGTATTATGCTTTCACACAATGTAAATTTGAAAATATCTCAATGTATGCATAATTTTCTGCATAAATTCGGGTGTGCATGCATAAAGTTCCACATGTACACCATTTATACAAGTAAATGAATATGAAGAGGCGAACTTAGAATAGGCAAAAGATGTGGCATCATTAGCCGTTCGGTCCGCCAATTTGGGCAAGTGACAATTCATTTGAAAATGGGTTGGGTTAACAGGTGTGGTCCATGGTTTGGAACCCAACCCATATCCCACCTGTTTTTAAAATGAATTAGATATCTCTAACCCGTACCCGACCTAAATTGACCAACAACTCATGCAGGCCCGAACTGATCACATACAATTACACGGGCAGCCCACAAACTGTGTCGGTCAACCTAATCAACCTGACCTGACCAAGCCCAACTTTAGCTCAAGGACGATATGGGGTCCATTACCCAAGGTCAGTAGGCTGGGGGTCAAATACGTGTTGAATTCGGGCTGTTTAAATATGGGTCATGTTCTGCCATCCTCTAGCTGGTGGGCAGATAGCCAGCCTGGGAGAATGATCTTTTGTCATCTTCCCTTCCGCCCTCCTGAATAATGAAATAATGCATTGGAACGCACACAAACCGAAACCTATTCTATTCAAATAGCAGCTGTTTTACTTCATAATTAATTCATTAACTATAGCAGTCCTAAGGAAAGACGTGTGAAACACAGTACTTTATACATAAGCATGCGGAATTTCTATTTATTAGAAGGATTCAGTGGGCAGTCCAGCATGGTTTAAAGTGCATTTTACTCATCTTCATCCTGCTAAAGGGGTCATAAGCTCTTACAAATCTTAGCAAGCATCCTTTCTCCCTCTTCCTGTACCTCTCAGTCCGCAACCCCTCTCAAGTCTCAAGTCTCCTACAACGGTTCAAGGAAAACACAGCTTCTCCAATTTCTTGTTACAACATGAGCTGCTCGGCTTCTGCTCCCTCCAACCGAAGGTGAGACATTTTATCATAATTAGCTCTCCTCCTTTTGTTTTTTTTTCCCTTCTTGCTGTGCTATCCGCTCATATGTAAAAAAAAACACGTGAGGCCTACTTGTGTATGGTGACGGATGCTTGGATGATGATCCTAACCACTTGATCAATGGCTGATCAACTTTTACTGTACTAAAGGAGTGCATAGTCGATCCAATGGTCCAGTCCGTTCGAATAAGTGACTACGTTGTGGCCCATTTGGATGGATCATAAGGTATCTCCACTAGGCACCGCTCATATAAGTGTAGTAGAGGATTTTCCTGTTATCATTTTACAACGCTGTATTGCTGCAAATCGTGCTATTTTCTTTATATACAAAATATGTTTTTGGGATAGATCGTATATGCTTATATGAGCCCACTTCTTGTCTCGGATCCATCTTTCGAACTGGATCTTTAGTTTTCTTTTGGTTGTTGATGCCAGATCTGAATCCAGCACATGAGATCCAAGTCAACTCTGTATCTAGAACGGATCCATCATGTGAAGAACTGATCCAAATCAGGATAAACTGCGTATATGTAAAATTTGTAATGGAATTAAGTATAGATTGAGTCCAAATTCATCAAATGGAAAAGACCAAATGATGGATGGCTAAGATCATTTGATCATGGTTATTGTTTGCAAGGTAATGTCCATTACATGCACATCTAGACACTATAAGACTATATATGGATTGGATCTGTGCAGACTAATAGACCAAGGATGGGTCAATCGTTATAATTACTTGCACCACCTTATTAAGGGCCCTCTATCATTACACGGGATAGCACAATAGCGGGTAATTTTTACTGAAATTGGTATTACTTCACAAGATATGTACTGCATTTTTGTATTCAACACAAGTGGGCCTAATAAAATGCTAAGGAGCTAGATGTTGGACTGATTTTTACGCATATGGCTGGATCCAGGGGGTGAATTTTAAGTGTAATCACACAGAACAAGCTTTCCACCTGGCCCATGATAGATTTGGATCTATCATACATACATGCAAATCTTTGACTCGAATTTTTAGTCCTGGACCAACATGAACTCAATTTCCTGGGTCAAAAACTTGGCCATCTAATCTAATCGGTACTTTAAACACAAAGGTCATGGTGCAGACTCTTTAGTTGTTGAGCCTAGAAGGCAAAGCTCGTTTTACTTTCAAAATGAGAGTCAAAATGATTTTGTGCAGACTCGAAGGGAAGGTGGCGATCATCACTGGCGGTGCAAATGGGATCGGTGAAAGCACCGTACGCCTCTTTTGGACTCATGGAGCTAAAGTCGTCATCGGCGACGTCCAAGATGATCGAGGGCAGGCCCTGGCCCAAGAGCTTGACTCGAATGCTATGTACATCCACTGCGATGTGACCAATGAAGACGATGTGCGAAACATGGTTGATCAGACCGTAGAAAAGTTCGGTAAGCTCGACATCATGTACAACAATGCAGGGATTGCCGAGACCACTGCACCAAAAAGCATTCTAACCATCGACAAGGCGAGCTTCGAGCGGGTCCTCAATGTGAACCTTGTGGGTGGGTTATTGGGAACCAAACACGCTGCCAGGGTGATGGTGCCAGCGCGCAAGGGGTGCATCTTGTTCACTGGGAGTGCGACTGCTTCTATAGCTTGCACAATTAACCATTCCTACGTAGCCTCAAAGTGCGGTGTGGCTGGGCTAGCCAGGAATGTGTCTGCCGAGCTGGGCCAATATGGTATACGTGTGAATTGCGTCTCTCCTTATGCTGTGGCGACTGATATGATGAAGGGGTTGTTGCCCAATGGTGATGGTAAACAATTGGAGGCGTTTCTTAGTGAGGCGGGCAATCTGAAGGGGGGTGTCCTGAGGGTGGATGATGTTGCGCAGGCCGCACTCTTCCTGGCCAGCGATGAGGCTAGTTATGTGAGCGGGCTCAACCTTGTTGTGGATGGAGGATTTAGCGTCGCAAATCCTTCTGTGGCCATGGCTCTTAGTCGTTTAAATTGAATCTCACTGTATTTGGAGGGTTAATTTTTCATTGTATTGGGTGATTGTGAACCTTTGGTTTCTTTTAAGCCTTCTCTTCTCCTCATAAACATTTTTTTTTTTTTTTTTTTTTTGCACTAGCAGAGGGTTCCCAACCCTTTGGGCTGGACTATTCCATTCGGGCCTAGAGAGAAGCCGGGTAAAACCCCTGTGGCCTCTAGGTGGTAGCACAAGTACTTTGGGACTCAACATTCGGTTCCTGAAGAGGAGGGAACGGGGGGTCGATGCCAAGACCTCTAGCTCCAGAAGAGGGGGGAACCGTGGTCCTGACCACTCGGCCAACCCCTTGGGGTTATATAAATAGTGTATTTAATTATGCTCATTATGGGAAAGTGAAATCTTTCCTTACATCTGGAATAAGAAGCAATTAGCACAATCACATGGAAGGGGAGCTTGAAATTAGGGTTAACTAGATTATTAGTGGATCACAATTCACCGTTTGTATCATATTAGGGACCCTAGCTTCTTCTTTTTTATATGGGTAAAAAGGAAACCCTAGTTCTTTAGGGTTCAAGGGTAGTTGACTATGTTATAGTGCAAATACCAGGTCCATTTTCAGATGAGTATGGGTGTAGGTTTCGGCTCAACATTGACCATCGTGTACTTCAGATTCTGCTTGTTTGGAAATTGGGCAGGCTCTAGGAACTACATAAGAGTTGATAGTCAAATGAGCTCTGATGAAGGAATACTAAAGAGGTGAAGGGTGAAAGAATATTAGATGAGGGATTTAGGTGGGACCTTGACTTTCTTAGGATTTGAATTTCTAGGGTGATCACTGATATATATTAGTTTTACTAAAGAGGTGAAGGGTGAAAGGATATTGGATGAGGGGTCAAGGTGGGACCTTGACTTTCCTAGGCTTTGAGTTTCTAAGCTGATCACTGATATTAATTTTTCATCTTCTCTTGATTCAATCTCCATTAAAAGGGAGGCTATCAGATGGTCATGTTTGGATATTCATTTTTTATTGCTCATTTCTAACCACTTATAGAAATGCAATGTCTTAGAATTCCTAGGACTAAAATTACATGAAACAAACAAGCCCTTGGTGCATTTGGGGCAAGGAATACATCCATATGTTGGACGAGATGGTTTCATAGAAGGAAAGATGAATGCTGGGCTTAGGATTAGGGTAGGGTATATATTATAAACTTAAGATTGGGTTGCTTTTAAATCTCTCTTTACGAAAATCTCCATTTTAATATAAGAGAGTTAATTGATGAGGCAGCTGTGTGGTAAAATGTCAGAACTCGAACCAGGTTTAGTATGATTATTGTTGTTTTAGCCGATGTTTAGTATCTAAGTGGGATTAGAGGACGATTAGCTTGGGTAGCTAAATTAGAGTTTTGAATAGTTTTTGGGTATTTTGAAAGCCGTCGATCTTGGTTTGACATGGCTTGGGTTGGTCGTATGACGCGTGTCTGTTGGGAAATTAATCTTTGATTTCAAAAAACTCAAATTTCAACTCGTTTTGATTTGTCGTATTTGACTCTACGATTTTTATGTTTGATCCGTTTGTGTTCGAACACCAGAATTCCCGTTTTCCGTGAAAAAGGGCAAAATAGACTTTTCACACCAAATCTATGTATGAATTTCGATATTTGCAAATCATGAGGAAAATACACTTTTTGCACTAGATATTTTGACGATCGATTTACTCTTCTTCGTCAATCTCATACGGGACCCACAAATGATGATCTCAACCATTAGAATCTTTGGGGCCAATGGGGCCCACAACTCATTTGAAAATAACAAAAACCCACGTTTGCAACCCTCTTCCCCATTTTCTGTTGTCCCCAACTTGAGAGAAAACAAACATTTTCCTTCATCCTTCTCTCCTCTGCATGCTTGGGATTTCTTGGCCCAAAGAGAGATTTAGATGCATCATCTTCTTCCTCATCTCTAGAGCTTTCCAAAGACCCAGTTTTTGAAGGATTTCAGCTGGAACCAACTTCTTCTTCAAGCTTTACTTGCTAATCTTTGCACTTACAGGTAAGGCCTTGTTTTCTCCTCTTAGACATGGGTTCTTTAGACCCTTAGGAAGCTTTTCATCTTGCATGCAAGGAAATTCTTGGAGAACTCCTTTCCTCTTTCCAAAAATGTTGGATTTTGAGAAGTGTTTTCATGGGGGTTTTGTAGATTGGGGGTTCTAGCTTTGGAGAGTGTGTTAGAGTGATTTGTGGTTCTCTACTTAGCCAAGGCAAGTGAATAACCGGATTATGAAATGCCTGATATGAAAAATTTGTCTCTTCCTAAAAGAATTCTTTGTTAGTAACTCTAATGCCTCTGAATTGGTTATTTAATGATGAATGATTTGATTTTTTGAGATGTTTTGAGGTATGACCTATATTTATGCTTTCTACAAGCTGTCATTTATAGACATATGGTTTCTTTGTTAATTATTGTGATTGGAAATGTATTTTTAGAAGCTTATGTTTGTCATTATAATCTGTTTTGTTGAATCTAATTTGGTATTGAAATGGGTGGATATATGTTTGGAGGTTGAATGGAGTGTGTTTGAGTCTAATGGAAACTCAGGGTGGTTCAGGAAGGTGGGTGGAAGTGATTGATGGAGCAAAGGAGCACTAAAACCATAAGCAAGCAAATTTTCTACAGGAAAACGAGCCTAGACAGCAGCTCTGCCCTCTCGAGCGGGCCTATGGCCGCTCGAGCAAGACAGGCTCTGTCTGGCATAGGAGCAGACAGAACGCTCGCCCGCTCAAGCAAGCAATCTTCTAGGAGGTTCCGCTCGAGTGAAGGTTCCCTCGCTCAAGCGGACATGGGCTCTGCCCCAGGACTACTTTCTACACACTGTTTGATCTTGTATGGATGCGTAGACTTTCCTAAGGACCCCTGGATAGGAAAAGGGAATGTGGAATACAAAACACTCAGTATAATGGGAAACAAGGGGAAAAAGGGAGAATGTTCAATAATTAAATTACCGGGGAATTACTACAAGCCTCGATGTACACTTTATGTACTCAAATGTCGGAAGAGGCACCAAATCCTTCGTTCACAGACCGACATTGAGGAACTAAGTACATAACAAGACGACCCTAGGTAAGCCAATAAACAGCTACACATTACCTCATTCCAAGTTAGAATATTTATCCGTTTTCTTATATATCGATTTGATATGGCTTTGAGTGGTTCGCCATGTTGGAAACATCGGTAAGGCTACTCGTTTGATTCGTTCCGTAATTGTTCGTTTGCACTTTGCACAAAGTAGTCCTTTTATCGATGTGAATTGTATTTCAATGATTTGCTTTATATCGATTTGGATTTTGGTCAGCACCACTAAGCTTGGGTCGCCTAGTCGCGTTGATCACCTGCCTTAGGATCCTCAAATTTTTCGCCAACTGCAACTTGGACACTTTATTTGATTGTTATCCGTTCTGCGCCGGACTTTGTTTGTTACCCCATCTATATTGGGCTGTTATTGTATCATCTGTTTGTTCCATCCATTTTATATGGAAACGGTTATTGATTGCTCTTGTTACTTCGATAATAGGATAATATAGTTCAATGTGGGTTGCCATTGTTTTGTTCGATTTGTATTAATCTTTCAAATGGTCTCATTATAAATGATTTAATTCGGTATTTGTCTTCTTTATTTCATCGTTACTTATGCTTAGACTTTCAAATGTACCATTTTGATTTTATAATGTTTTGGCAAACACTTGTCATTCCATCATCTGCTTTATTTGTTTGCCAGACCGTCGTATCTGTTGGAAGTAGGTGGACCTTGTGGATTGGTTTCAAAAACTTTTGACCCACTTGACGCATGGATCAAATATCCATAAAGCTACAAAACCCAATTCAGGATCCAAGACCTCAATCTCTTCAACCATGATCAGTAGAAAACTCTATCTAGAAGATAGAAACAACAACTAACAAGCAACCACGAAGTCCACAACATACAAAGAAGTAGATGATACCTTGGGATCTTGGTTGTGCTCTAATGGAGAAGTAGACAACTAACTTGATAAAGAACTCTTTCTTATAGCGAATAAGGATCTCGAGGACTTTGTTATCTTTCACGCTATGACCCGTATCAGATCTCTATTCTCAAGGAGAATGGTGAGATCTCCAAGAGAAAGCCAATTAAAACCTCAAAAGCAAACCAAAAGAGAAACTAGAAGAGAGAGGAGAGAAAGGCGTGCAACACTTGCACACTTAGGGCTGGGCGTGAATTCCAAAGCGAGGAATGGATGGGTTGGACGTCAAGGCGGCCTCCTTTTATAGCATGAGTTACCTCCTCTTACATACTATTAGAAGTCTCACTTTCATAACAATTAATAACTTGGGTTAGCGTGGGACCACTAGGGTTTCCATAGAATGATGGCTCCAACTAGGATACCCTGACGCCACATCTCATGTGCAATCTGGGCCCATAGTTAATTGCAAATAACTCCACTATATAAATGCAACTATACTCCAGTCTTATGAATAAATTATAAGAAAACCCTACTTCCATATGACTACAAATGGGCCCCTCCATCTATATCCATGGATCAATTGGATCAAACATGTCCATCTAAACTTAGATCCATGTCTTATTATCCTTGAGACCCAATCAATTATAGTGATATCAGTACCATCTAATTAACTCTTAATTGATATGGGTGCGCACTTACCAATGATAAATCCATTAATTGGCACAAGGGGATAATGAGGATAGATTCCATTTTGACCATTAATGTTCCCGCAATCCTACTATCATGTACCCAAGACACCGAGGTGTTAACCTACAGTTAGCCTCACTCATTGGTAACTTAAAGCCAATGAATAGGCAAAAACTAAAGTTCATTAATGTCTCGGAAATAAGAGCCTATTGCTAGGGAATTATGAGAGTAAACTTTAAAGTAATGACAGTGTTGCATAAGGTACTTCTCATAGTCCTTCAATACATCCAATGTACTAGCATAATGATCAAAAGTCTTAAACTCTGATGATTGAGACAAACCACACTATATCATATTGATAAAAACGCTGCAACCTTGTCAAATGAGATGCCCAATCTCATCACCGGTTGTGAATCAATTTAAGTATAGGATTTGTGACATATATCTCCTGTATGTAAATCTCATCCATACACATGTATCACATCTAATATACTCGTGGGCTCCAGTTCATCTCATGAACCATCATGTCAATCGTGTCGATTATGTGCAAAAAATTAAGAAAACACCATTCATCTAATGAAAAGAAGGCATGATTATATTGATAAATAAAGAAATAAATCAATTTATTATATCATCAACTGGATTGAATTCGGTATTTGTCTTCTTTATTTCATCGTTACTTACGCTTAGACTTTTAAATGTACCATTTTGATTTTATAATGTTTTGGCAAACACTTGTCATTCCGTTATTTGCTTTATTTGCTTACCAAACCGTCGTGTCTGATACTCAATTATTTGGTGCCAGATGTCGACCCTGCTTGTCGTGACCCTGGACCGAGTTGCGGACCTAATCCGGGATCGGGACGGTGATAAATGAATATGCCAAGAGCATTAATTAAATTGGCAAATACGTACACAGATGAACAAAAAAACAACATACCATCCGTGCACGTGATTTCCCACAGGTGTCTACGGTAAAGATATCACACAAACCTAACATTTTCATTCAAGTGCAGAAGCATGTAGCAAATCGAATATATAATTCATTTCCATCAAACAAGATTGATAATGTAAAGAGGTACACCATATGGTGACAAAGTGAGCAATGATCAGTAAAGCATTTCCCAAAAGTAAAGTTAAATATTTATGTAAAGATCAGTTAGTTAATCACTCTCCAAAATAAAGGCCAACAAAGGCTAGTACAACCAATAAAAATCCCAAAGATACGTTAACCACAATCCCAAAATGTTTCGTAACTCAAGGCTCAACCGAGTGTCTAAACGACATCGTCAACCTGCCATTCTCCTACACGTTACGGCTCTCTAGCCGCATCCTTAAGCTCCTCCTCGGGATAACCGGCATCTGGACCTGAGTACCAAAGAATGGGTCACACACGACGATCTGGCAAGTGGGTGAAAAGATATAACAATATTAATAAAAATACAAGGTACCTTGGAAAAACGTTGAAACCTGTTTGAACAATAATTTTCATGAAAGTGAATGCATCATTTATTATAAAACACATGTGCATTATAAAAACATGCAAAAGTACCAAAGAAGAACTAGCAAGATGGCAACCATACAAAGCTAAATCCTCTATCACTGAAGTGATGAGAGCACATCGGGGCGTTGATATCTAACACACAAAGTGATGAGATTCAACGAAAGTATATATATACATATAACTATACGGAACGGGACCACGGCAACGAACTGGGTATCGAGACGGGACGGGATCCAGACTGCAGCTGGCGGGATGGGAGGGGGACCCCCAAGTCGGTGGATCAGGCTGAGAAAGTCATCCAAGCTTAGTGGTGCTAACTCATAGGTCACACGAAAGAAATTGGGACATGTACAAATATACATAAACGGGCGGGACGGGGTACCCATAGGCACAAATATCACTTTCTCATAGAGCAATGTATAACGGGGCTAGCAAAATTGCTAAAATAAAATTTCAGTGTTTTTGGGCATGACTAATCATGTAGCATGAACTTTCGAGAAACATAAATATATATATAACAGTTCGAGTAAAATATAAAATAATTGGATTCCCAAGATTTTCAGGCCAAGCATTGAGGGTTCAAGATTTCACCAATGTGAATAGGGGTCCCATATGTCAGTTTCGAACCACATCTTAATCACTCAACACTCAATCTCATTATATCAATGTCCATACTGGCATCACATCCCTCGGCAGACCACTCGTACATCCACAAATCCTACAGATCACTAGGTGGGGGTACTCTGAAATGGATAGCCATATTATCCTTAATATGAGATGATAATAGTTAATGACACGAGGCACGGAGTTTGAGTATAGCTAATCCATCCTTGTGATTCCCAACAATTAATAATGCATACCCTTTTAAACTCTGCTTCTCTATACGCTTAATTAGTATTATCTCATTATACAGTCCGTCTATCAGTATCTACAGTTAAGTTCCCAATATTACAGGTCAGGACTTCAAGTGCAATGTCCTGATATATCATCCAGTACGGACCGTGATCATGGATCAAAGCGTAAGTGCAATGCCCTGATTTTTAATACCTTTTGAGGCCTACATCCAAGGTTCGGACCAACCAGCTAGCTTTAGTGTCCGTTTCCACAATATAGCACCACATATCACAAATCCATTGGTGATCGCTGCCCCTCTCTTCAGGTCCAGGGTCCCACTTCACCTAAGACAGTGGTCACGGAGTCCCGAGTGCTTATTAAGTATCCTTGGTGCTCTTATAGGTATTTAGCATCATAAGACATCCATAACCATTGAATCGGGTTCCGTTTCACAACCCAAGACCCTACTTAGGTGGGTGCGAGGGTCAAGGTTAAGCCTGGTCCTTGACTCGTGTCTCGCGTATGCCAAACAGTCCAAATAGAAGGCCAACGGGGCCCACACATGATCAGATCATAAAAGGGTCCAAATCTGGGAAATATACTGTCTACAGTGTACCGAGTCGACATCATGATCCTCAGGTCAACTTGCTACACTGGGAGGAAGCAACTAACTGTGGGAGACAGATAAAAACAGTCTACAGTGTCCCCGATCGACCTGGAGGGTCCCCCGGTCGGCCAAGTACACTGCAAGCATTTTTCACAAAAATCTAGCTGGTGGGAAAAATTGCAGTGTGGTCAGTCGACTGGGTACACTGGGTCAGGTACCCTGTGACCATTTCCTACTCCCAACTAAGGGGAAGCCCCCTGTGTGCCCAGTCGACATCCTGGGTGACCAGGTAGACTAGGTACACACAAAATCCATATTTTCAACATTCTACCATCTTTCCTTTTTCATCAATACTCCATCAAATGGATCCCAGATTTTTAGCAAACGCTTCCAAATATCAAACACACCTCTCACATCATGATCTCATTACAAATGGGCCATTGATCTTCTAAATGGGGGATTCCCATCCATCAATGGGCAAAAACAAATAAAAAAGCTTAGAAAGAGAAGGATCTATACATCATAACATTCATATAACCATCCAATCACAGAAATCAATCTAAATATCCATTCAAGACAATAATTAGCAATTTAAGCATGTTAATCAATCTAATTAAAGAATCTAAGCATGTCTACTTGCCTAATTAGGAAGGAAACTCCTCAAATAGCTTGGCCTTGTCCCCAAATATTCTAAGATCACTCCCACAGCTGGATTTACAATCTCTACATCCATTCCCGAAGACAAAAATGCATAAGGAAGAGAAATCTAAGAAAAAAAAACTAGTTTACAAGGAAATTGAAAAGGGAGAAGGAGATTACCTTTACTTGGAGAGGGGAGTGAAATCTACGAGATGAGATTGGCTCTTTAGCTTGCAGATGGCTAGATGAGGATGAGGCTCTAACTTCTTGTAATTGGAGGGCTAAGATCTAGAGAGAGAAACCATAATCTCTAACTAAGAGAGACATTGGGAAGGAATTGTAGTGAAATGAGAGGGAGAGATGAGAAGGGTTCCTTTTATAGAAGTTGGATGGGTTATAGTCTAAAATATTCTTTCTTGCTAGTATAAGTTTAGAATAAGGATGAGGGTATTTGGAGAAGGTTAAAATGGAATGACCAAAGGGTCCTTGGTTGCTAATAGAAATAAAGGAGAAGGATTAGGGTACTTTTGGGTACTCACATATAATGACTAAAGTATTCTCAAATGAGTAGTTGTGAATAAAGGAGCCTAACGGTAATAAAGGTAGGCTATTTATTATGACAAAAGTTATCATGTTTACTTGGTAGAGAATAAAGGAGGCCAATGTCATTTAAGGTATTAGGATTTCTAAAAAGGAGGGAAAAGATGTGGTAGGAAAGACTAGAGTGCCTTCATATAATTTATGGGCTTATGGGTTAGGCCATGGGTAGTTGGGTCATTATAAGGTTAATTGCACAACTCTCTAAGGGAAACAAACCCATCTATAATTAGGATTACAACTAAGGCCTCTAATTGTCTAATTAATTA
The DNA here is from genome assembly GCA_028538565.1 of Umbellularia californica. Lineage (NCBI taxonomy): Eukaryota > Viridiplantae > Streptophyta > Magnoliopsida > Laurales > Lauraceae > Umbellularia > Umbellularia californica. The sequence goes on along the minus strand of JAPQWN010000012.1, from coordinate 21,731,748 downwards.
TAGGGAATCCACTATTAATCTCACAAGGTCTTAACCCTATAAACTAGGCTTAATTAATGGAAATTACTAACTAATTATACTAATCACCTATTAAATAAGATAACCTATGGTTGACTTGGTCAAATTGGGTCCCACTAGGTATTTTTAGGAATGGGTCCCTATAGCATCAATGCTATATTGTATTTTAGTTTTCTTAAAAAGGGACACATATGAGCCTTGTTAGTGAGATGTATGGCCATGTTGGTTTGGTTTAAAAAATGGGTAAAAAAAATATGATAATCAGAAACATATTTGAAAATAAGAAAATTGGGAATTCTTTATTTTGTACCATTTAGAGATTAGGCACCCTATGCTTTATGCATTTCGATGCTTACACTAGGTCAGCCAAACGCAAAATTTACAGTGTGCCGCCTACCTAGGTGCAGGACAATCAAAAGAGATGGGAGATGGATTGGTTTGCATGTGGTTTAGGGGTTTTTCAACATTAGTCCAATCAAATGATCTTTATCCTTACTTTTACTTCCTCAAAGTTAATGGTTATATATTGTGCAAATATCATGATGACATTTAATGATACCTGTATGAAAAATATTCATGTGCATCCATCCCTCACCATGTTATGGTGAGGAACAACATAGTAGGGTTGACTTTATAATACATTCGAACCATCCACACACATGGAACCCCTTTAAGTACACTAGACCCATTGAATTCTCACATATCCAAATGGATTAAACCATTGGATTGAGGTCAATTTTTTTCCTTTAATATAAAGTCATTAAATTTGTGGGCTACGGATGAAGGGGTTAGAGGCATGGGATTGACCCCAAATTTAATATATGGTCTCGTCCAAAATGTCTCTTCCCGTCCCCCACAAGTCTCATGATTTGTCCCTCACCAATATGGTGAGGGAATGATACACAGGAATATCCCCCTATATATATATTTATATAGTGAGGGCCCCCACCCCAATCTCTCATTTAAGGTGAGAGATATATCTCATATATGGTTATAAACGAGTTGGTTCCAGTCCAGGTCTATGGTAGACCTGGAATCGGAACCGTTAAGGAGAAGGTGGAACCGGATCCGGACCCAAAACCTTTTCGGAACCTATTTATTGGCTCCAAAACCGGAACCGGAACCAGAAATGAGACAAGTCTGGATCCGGGTCTGGGTCTAGGTAGAGAGTCAAACTAAAAGAACATAGTTTTGTGATAGATTTTCAAAAATAAAGTTAACATGTCGGGTCTCGACTCCAGGGGTCCAAACCAAGGTGGAACCGGACCCGGACTCATTTACTTATCGATCCTAAATAAGGACCCAAACCCGATTTTTAACGGGTCAGAACCTCCAAGTGGGTAATTGAAGAATCGGATACCTATTTACATCCCTACTCTCATAAGAGCATCTCCATATATATATATATATATATATATATATATAGGGAGATGCTCATATGAGAGATGCTCTCACCTTACTATGAGAGATAAGGTGGGGGCCCTCACATCCATATCTACTGCCAACAACTTAAATGTGAGGGCCCCTACCTTATCTCTCATAGTAAGGTGAGAGCATCTCTCATAGGAGCATCTCCCATATATATATATATATATATATATATATATATATATCCATATATATGGATATATATATATGGGATATGTCCCTATAAGAGTTTCTCTCACGGTACTAAATGCTAATGGCCGATATGCGAGGGCCCCCACCCCTTACTTTCAGGGAACTGTAAGAGTAACTCTCAGAAGAGCATCTCCATATATATCGGGTTCAACTGCACAATTGATTGCTCAATCCCATTTTCAATTTTGACTCCTCAAATATAGAAGTGTCCTACACTATTCATATTCCTTTAGCTTAGCAATTTTATAAGGCAGCTTCTTTTCCTAATTCAGTTTTAAGAACAAAAGTCTCTCAAAATTTGGACTCCCCATCTAATCAATTTGAACAATTCTAAAAATTCAAAGTAATTCTTAACAATTTGAACTCTCATTCATCACATGTCTCTCCTATCACATTTTTTTTCTTTTTTCTATGTTGTATGGAAGCAAGTCTCATAAAGTGTGACGCCCCGGAGTCTCACATCGACTATAGAGAGGAAAGTGATTGGGGTTATATGTAGAGCTTACACCCTTACCTTGCATGAGGCCTTTTGATGGGTTGAGGCCCATCAGAAGCAAAACCATGAGGCAAGATTGGATGTGCTTGGGCCAGGTTCTCTGGTCGAGTAGCCCATGAGCTAAAGCGGATAATATCATGCATGTGTGAAAGGTGGGGCGTTACAAATGGTATCAGAGCCGACTCTCGACTAGTTCGAGTGTGGGTCCCCTGCCGTGGCCTGGTGCAAGTGGGCAGGTCTGACAGGCTACTGTACATGGACGTGCAGCCCAGCCCTAAGGGGGGTGGAATGTGATGCCCCGGAGTCCCACATTGATTATAGAAAGGAAAGTGAATGGGGTTATATGTAGAGCTTACACCCTTACCTTGCATGAGGCCTTTTGATGGGTTGAGGCCCATCAGAAGCAAAACCGTGAGGCAAGATTGGATGCGCTTGGGCCAGGTCCTCTGGTCGAGTAGCCCATGAGCTAAAGCGGACAATATCATGCATGTGTGAAGGGTGGGGCATTACAAATGGTATCAGAGCCGACTCTCGACTAGTTCGAGTGTGGGTCCCCTATTGTGGCCTGGTGCAAGTGAGCGGGTCTGGTAGGCTATTGCACAGAAACGTGCAGCCCAGCCCTAAGGGGGGTGGAATGTGACGCCCCGGAGTCCCACATTGACTATAGAGAGAAAAGTGATTGGGGTTATATATAGAGCTTACACCCTTACCTTGCATGAGGCCTTTTGATAGGTTGAGGCCCATCAGAAGCAAAACCGTGAGGAAAGATTGGATGCGCTTGGGCCAGGTCCTCTGGTCGAGTAGCCCATGAGCTAAAGCGGACAATATCATGCATGTGTGAAGGGTGGGGCGTTACATAAAGTCCTCTTCTTGCATCTTCTCTCTCCGGGTGATATATGGTTTCTTTTTAAATAAAATCATTTAAACATTGGTGTCGATTATAATCAAGTGATCATAAATTAACTATATTTTTTAATGTACCTCCTATGACTATTTTTTTCTTATGGATATACATGCTCTTGCTTTAACTACGGGTGGTCAAGCTAGTTATAACATGAGCATTCTATATTTAATTTTGACCATATTCCTTTAATTTTGACTTTTTTATGGAGCCTTGGTAAGTTTGAACTTATGACCTCTTGCTTTTATAAGCATACAAACTAACCACTACACCATACAATATTTTTACATAATAATTTATTTAGAAAATATAAAAATAGTTATACCAAAGCAGAGACCCCTAGCCACATGGGGTCTTATGATTCTTTTTGAACATTAACGCCAGTTAGATTTTATTTACGATATATTCATAAAACTAATTATATTTTTAGAATGTTGACCCCTATTAACACTATTGTTACTATTTTTTCTCTTTTTCATTCTTATGTGTAATTGTAGTTGTCATTCACTAATTTTTTTTAATAAATGATATATTATTAATTGTGTTTATTTTGAAGTTGTCATTTACTTATAGTTTAATTATATAAATTTTTAACCTTTTAATATATGAGAGTTTAATTTACAGTAATCTTTATTTATATATATATATATATATTTTACAAACAATATTATTGATTGGCATGCTTGTATGTTCTTAGCACACGTTAATGTGCTAGTACATAGATTAGTGTGAAACTAGGGCTGGTGCCAATTCAAAAGGGCTATGTGTTAGTGCACGAACTTGTCTTAATTGGTGGAACCCTTGTTTGTGAAAAATAGGACTAATGAAAGAGATGTGTTGGTGAATTGAAGGACAACTACTTCTTTTTACAAATGTAACACATGATTAAGTGGTTCATCATCACCTAGCGAGGCTGGAGGTGGTCTTGGATTAAAGTCTTTATTTTTTTGGTAAAATTGTATTAAAGTCTTAACATGCTTTGTCTTAACATTTTAAGTCCGGCACGCTTTTTGATACCGTCTTAACCATAGTTAACTAGTTCGCTGGAAAGGCCTTTAAATTGCAAATAAGTTCATTTGATCAATTCCTAGTCCGATTCACAAACTATTTGTGAACTAATTTCTCAACTTTGGGCCTAATGAAGTCATTAGTGGTGTGCCTGCCTGAAAAGTAAAAGAACTACTAGAATCATAATCCACATCTAACTCTAATTAGATAGGACTTACCTTAAGATTGATCGTCATTAAAATTGAATTTTACTTTAGCTTTTATTTTAACCATGCAATTTACATGTAATTAATCGAACTGCAAACTAAGTATTTGAGGTCTTACCTTGGTATAGCAACACTTCATAACCTATACTGCTTAGGCCAAATCCAACCAAAAACAAAATAATAATAATAATAATAATAATAATAATAATAATAATAATAATAATAATAATAATAACCTATACTACTTAGGCCAGAATATGACCGCCCCATGTAGGGCTTAGACTTGATATGGGCCTATGTTTTGAAGACGGGCCGCTCCTAGATATGCCTCGGCTTGGCCAAATCAGGCCATAAACATCCCTACATATGTATATGGATACGTACACTCATGTCCTATATATATGGGCCAGACAAAAACCGAATGTGTAAGATGAAATTAGATCACATTGGTTGTTTTTAGAACTATGGATTAATCACGGGCCCGTTTCTTTACTAGAATTCCAAGAATTCATGTTTGGGAGAATTTCAAATTCTAAGATTATTAAATGCCTCATTTTCCAGATTTTGGTTATCTTCATCCTCAAAGAAGTCACGAGCAATTTCAACTGGAGGACTCTCTGATGTCATTATATCCCAATTCCAGCCTTCTAGATCATTTGTCTCCGCTGAATGGACAGAGGCCTTGTATGCTTTGTATCGTTCCACCACTTCCTTTGGTGCACGGCAAGTGCGTGACCAATGCCCACTTCTTCCACATCTGTGACACGTGTCATCAGGACGGTGGGAAGGATTTGCCGGTGGATTCTGGTTGTTCTTATGCTGAGGGTTATACCACTTCTGGTGATTTTTGAATTTTGGTGGATGACCTTTAAAACCACCTCGCCTGGAGGAGTTATGTCGTCCACCTCTACTGGAGGATTTATGTCTGTCATTCCCCCTACCTCTGCCTCTGTTTGAGCTAAGACTGGCATTTGCTTCAGAAACTGCCAAAGATCCAGTTGGTCTGGAGTTGTGATTTTTCATCAATACAATGGAATTCTGTTCAGCGACTAGGAGACATGAGATAAGTTCTGAATATTTGGAGAAACGTCGCTCTCGATACTGCTGCTGCAGGAGCACATTCGAGGCATGAAAAGTGGATAACGTTTTCTCCAACGTCTGCTCCTCTGAAACATTTTCACCGCATAATCTTAATCTGGAAACAATATTGAATAGAGCAGAGTTGTATTCAGATACTGTTTTATAGTCTTGTAACCTCAGTTTTAACCATTCATTCCGGGCAGCTGGCAGTATGACCATCTTCTGGTGATCATACCTATCCTTCAGGGATTTCCATAGGCCTGCTTGGTCTTTCTCAGTAAGGTATTCATGTTTGAGGTCGTCATGTATGTGGTGGCCCAGGAAGATGAGGGCTAACGCATTTTCCTCTGGGGACATCTTGTTACCTTCCTTTATGGTCTCTCCTAATTTCTTGGAATGCAAGTGGATTTTAGCATCCAGTTGCCAAGATAAATAATTGTCCCCATTTTATGTTAAGTGCTTTAAAGTCAAGTTTAGCCAGATTTGACATCATGCAAGAATTGTAATAAGAAATATATATTAAGTTAATCGTGTGCAAATAATCAATAAAGTAAAAGGAAGAAAAAATAAAATATTAACATCAGAAGCAATTAAGGAATGAATTTAAAAGAAATTGGCCAAAGAAAAGTTAGAACATCAAGTTTGCAACTTTGATAATCAGAATTGCTGATTCTGTCAAGACTTCAGACTTGATTTAGAGCTTCAGGTTCATAATTTTTTATTTTAGAACTGCAAGTTTTGTCAAGACTTCAGGCTTGATTTAGAACTTCAGGTTCATTAGAACTGCATATTCCGTCAAATCTTCGGGTTTGAAATAGAACTTCTGGTTTCAATTGATCAGAACTTCTGGTTCTGTCAAAACTTCAGGTTTAATTTCATGACTTTGTAATTTTATGGATATGAATCTCCAGGTTCATATCAATATTCCAACTTCTAGGACTTCTGGTCTATAGATCGGTGAACTTCAGGTTCAGATTTTAGAACTTCTAGTTCTATTTTGTGATCCATTCATAATATTGATAAATTAAAAATAAAATAAAATAAAATATGCAAGATGAATGAATAGTAACTAAAACACAAAAGGGTTGTGGCACTGGTTGGTGCAATAATGACCAAAATGGAGTAAAAAAAAAAAAAAAAAGAAAACCATGTGGGTAGTCGTACTTTCCAAGTTATTATATTTTATATTTATCTAGAAGGTACTTGTTTTTGGAATGATTGACTCACCCTTTAATTGACAACCAAGCTTTACAGCCCATGTCCTTTGATGATGCACGCAAATCGAGGCCAGATGGGATTATTTCTTTTCAACTCATGCAACATGCGGATGGGCGGATGCAGAAGAAAGTTCGTGCAACAGGGTTTTGACGTCTTCAACAGAAGAAAGCTCATACAACAGGGTTTTGACATCTTCAATCGTGCAACAGGGTTTTGACGTCTTCAACAAAAGAAAGCTCGTGCAACAGGGTTTTTACGTCTTCAATCGTGCAACAGGGTTTTTACGTCTTCACAAAAGAAAGCTCGTGCTGATAACGTTTTGTGAAAAGGAGAGAGACAGAGAGAGAATATTAGAGGAAGAAGAGAGATAGTTTTCTATTATCTCATTATGTATGTAATACAAAAGTAGAGATACCTATATATATATATATATATATATATAGGTAAAATAACCCTATAAAAGAGGAAACCAAAATCTAACCCCAACTTATCCCAAGTGGGCGTCCACCTAAGATCCATAACTTATAACATTAGGAACATAGATCTGTTATTTATATCAAGTGGCGGGCTCCACTTTTAAATTCAAACTCAAGATACCTCTCTTCTCATTTCATCATGACCAAGCCAGTTTTAATTCAATGAGAAAATTATCTAAACGTGAACTAACAATGGCACCACTCCTATATGTATAACTCCTTAAGTCGGGTATTTTTATTTTTTTTTTCTAGTACCCCAGCCGAGGGGGGTGGGATTCATCGTAGCCCACACAAGTAGGAAGAGAAGCCCAAGAATGCAGGAAGAGTGGCATACCTAGGGATCAATCCCTAGGTAGCCAAGTGACATCCGTGGTTGCCAACGAACTAAGCAACCCTACATTTTCAAAAAAGAAAAAAAAATCTTGACTCCGGTTATTATAATGGAAGAACAATTTCTTGGGCGAGTTAACCTAATCTTTATGCTGAATTGATAAATCAAAACTAAAAAAATTTAAAAATGCAAGAAAATTGTAAATTCCATTAAAAACTAAAAAAAGAAAAAAGAAACACTAACAAAAATTACAGAAATAAATTATTAAGTAATTTAAATAAAATAGAATTCCCAAATAAATCCTGCTTCAATAAAAGACCCATATTTATGGATAGTAAAATCAATATCCATTTATAAGAAAAGGAATAAAAAAAAAGGGAAAATATCTTATTGGTGATGAAGAAATGAATTACTTAAAAAGGTACAATAGCTGCGTCTGTAATGATAAGAAATAAGATATATATCGGAAATTATAAGAAGCACTAAAACAAGTGTCAAAGTTATTATGGAAAATATCACAAAACACTCACATAGATCCATCATTAAATGGAAAAAAGGCCCAATCCAAGGTTAGGATCTTCTAATTGAAGGGGTGTGTATATGAAAAACTTTGTATTGACTGAAATCGAAACTATAGTCTCAAGATTAGCAAATTCCTAGATGAATGGCTTATCTTGTTTAATTTAGCTCTATTGGTATCCATCATATCAACAGTCTAGATCATCAATCATAAACACACAAATAAATTGAAATACGTACATGTGTAAAGTATGGTTGCAAATCCTTGTAGAACTGTCATATTAGTCCGAAAACTTTCATTATCAGTAAAGAAAAGGGCACATGGCATTAGGCTGGTCAATTTGACCCTGAGACAAAGAGGCCTCGCCTGGTACTTAAAAAGCCCTTAAAATGTGGGCTTTCGTTTTTAAGGAAAAGCCCTAGAGTTGGATTTGGACAATTTTTTGCAGGTCATGAGATTTAAGGGCCAGGCTTGGATAGTATTACCCCAGCCTGGCCCGACCCGGCCCGGCCCGGCCCGGCCTTGCGTATATGGAGGGTAAGATAAGGACAGCCCCGGGCCCGACCTGGTGATAGCCTTATTGGCACGTAGGTGGGATTGTTAACCCAATCACCTAGAAGGTTGTGCTGTGGATCAGTTATCGGTCGAAATTAGTCCCTAGTCTGTTTCTAACCATTGGATCAGTGACAATGAAATGAACAACATCTAGTTTAAAGTAAAAACATGTTGATAATCTATTTCATTTTCTTTTATCGGGTAGTAAGACACCAAAATACACAAAACTAGGAATGGGCATAATTTCATGTGGTAAATCCAAATATAAAAACTACGAATATGTGGTTACTTGTATATGTTTACATTAATTTCATTATCTTTTCTTTTTATAAGCTAGGATCTTAAATACATTTTTAGTATGTCTTTAATAATGAGACGTGGGGTTTGTTTCTTTTGGGAGCTTTTCAAATATGGCCTTAAGTTTTTGCCTTATTTCAAAAAATGACAAAAGTTTTGAAACTTTTCAAATTAGTCCCTAAACTTTTCAGTAAATTTTCAATTAAGGACATCCGAAGGTATTTTCTGGTGGCTTTTTCCTCAATATTTTGAAAATACCCAAATTACCTTTCATTTAAAGCCATGACATGGTTTCGGAAGCCACTACATACAGCCAATCGCTGTGGGAATATTGGGTGTTCTTGATCGCTGTGAGGACACCGGCAAGGGAAATGGGGAGAATATAGAGGAAGTGAAGGCGAGTTTTATTACAATGAAGGGTAATTTGGGTATTTAAAAAAATAGGAAAATAGTTGCCGAAAATAACTTTAAATAGATGGATGTCCTTAATTGAAAACTTCCTGAAAAACTTAGGGACTAATTTGAAAAGTATTGAAACTTGTGTCCTTTTTTGAAATAAAGCCGAAAGTTAAGGACTTTTTTTAAATTCTCCCGTTTCTTTTTGTTTTGATTGGTAACATGACTCAAACACCGAGGTTTATTTCTCAAATATAATAAAACTCAATATATTTTGAAGTAGGTTCCATTCAAGTATGAGGATATATTTTAGTATAAAACCTATGCTCAATTTGAATTCAAATTAGAGCACAAATATATATGTTCAAATCCTTTCCTCAAAATCATGTCACATAATGTGCCCCAAAAATTGCTAGAAACGAAGAAACCACAATAACTCTTGAAAATTGAAATGCTATATATGAGCCTATGACTAGTTGAATTTCAAATGCAGGTTTAAACTTAGCATTTGATTAATTTCAATAAAAGAGATTTCATATAGTATCTTAAGCGATAATTGTGAACAAAAGTTTAAAAAAATGGTTTCGCAAAATTTTCAAATTAAAATCTCTAAGGCCCTATTAGCAATAGGAGAGGATCTAGAGCCCTGAAGAGCTCCATGAAATTAAAGTTAGTTAATACTTCATTTCAAATAAAAGGCAAAAACCTTACAACTTCGCTGAGAAAGTTAAGATAGATAGAGAGAGAGAGAGAGAGAGAGAGAAGCTATTCATGGGTGCATCCAATGGCGGACCCAGGATTTTCGTTTGATGAGTGCAAACCTTAATAGGTAGTTTGATTTTGGGGGCAAATTGAGCGTTTTCACGTGGATTTTGAGGATAGATTGTAATACCCGGGCCAGATTAGGCCCAGATTAGCCTGGCCCATAAGATACTAGGTTGGGTTGGGTTGTATTAATTGGTTTCCTTAACCTGCTCCCAACCCATTAAAGCCCATTATGGTTATATTGTTAGAACGATATCTCGTTAAGAGAAGATTTCTGTTTTGATACCCAGGGAGCAATAGAGATTGAATCTTATCCCCAAAAATAATTTAAGAACTCTCGTTGTCTTCTTCAAGGTTTCCGTTCCATTTTGGGTTAAAGAGGAGAGGAGAAGAAAAAGTACCGAAGGATTTCAGGGAGGAAGAAGCCAGTGGATGCAGTACTCGAGATCCCATATCAACCGTGCCACAATCTGCTATACAAGGAGGTGAGTAATATTTTCAAATAGACAAAGAAATATGAGTAATCTGCATTATTGTGTTTTCATTGATCATGGAGGTAACCTAAAAGGAAAACCAAGGGATAAAGATCTAGTTACTGACGGATCTTAAAATTTTCTTCCCTATATAAGGATCTTGGTTTGACCAAGATCTGTGATCTCCATATCAGGATAGTAATTGCTAATGAGTATTTTAGACATGATAATTGGAATTTTATTTTTTATTTCAATCATGGTAGTATATAACAGATGAAACCAAGACAGTAGCTTGGTTTTCAGCCAAATCGACAGATACCAGATCTGTCGATTGGGATAGCATGGCCATGGGACCCACCTGATCAGGGATCAGCCCCGGAGATTTGGAAGCAGACCCTTGGGCGACCATGGTGTAGGTGGACCCATGAGAAAATGGGTCCCATCTGGCCCTCTCTGTTTACTTATTTGTAACAGACACTGTCCAGACACGTCAAATGGCAGTTTGGTCGACATGTACAGTGGGGCCTAGTAACTAAGCCAATCATAGATTGAGACCCCACATTTCGAAGATGGCCCAGTGACGATCTGGATGGTGGTGGTCCCATGAGACCTAGGCCACATTTGCCTAGATATCCAGAAGCTTCAATTTTGTTAACCGTAATGGTTATACATGAAATTTGTTGAGACTGTGGGACCCAATAAGGATGTTTGACGGTGAATCCAAACCACTAGTATGACGGCTTGGCCCTAGGCGACCTTGTATGTTAGGGTTGATCTTAGATCAGATTAGTGGGACCCACTGGATTTTATATCCTTATGTTTAGGCATAACAATACATGTACTGCATAAAGTATAGATGGAACCTATGGATCTGATCAAGGATCAGAACCAGCCATCATTTTGGTCCCTGTTGGGCGACCAAGATGCTCTGAACCCACGTCATTTAAACCACTAGAGACCCACAATCTCCTGTCATCCAAAGTATTGGGCGTGAGACCCATTTTATGGGATGACAGTGATGGACTGTTCTTTTGATTATAAATTACACTGACAACCACTGTTGATATGAAACAGTTTCTCCTTGGACCTTCCAGAGACTTCTTTTGAATGGATTATGTATAGAAATGTTTACCTGAATCATATATTACATTAGAAGATATAACTAATTAGTGTCTTTACTGATTTTATTATGGATTTGCATCTTAGTGTGAGACCTGGCTAAATTACATAACTCATATATATATATATATATATATATATGATGGGACTTATGGTGAGATCATGGGACCCAATGTTGTAAGAGTAGTATCACAGAGATGGGAACCAAATGTTGAATACAAGTGGGGCGTACGTAAACCCGATTATGTGGAACTAGTCTTATAACAATATAATTAGTGTGTACAATTCTATAATAGTGCTACTAAATGCATAATGGATATAAAGGACTAAACAACTTTGTAACGAGAGTTCTTGATATGAACATCATATGAAATGTCAGTAAGGATCCCTACTTTTGAATATTGGATTGATTAGTGAACCCCTTGTGGGCCAGAAGGAATAAGGTTGGACAGGGACTGAAATTCTGTTTTTTTGAAATTAATCTCCTTACGGGGAGTTTTGAAAGAATTATAGAAATGACTTCCTTTTGGAAGGGATTGAAACTCTGAAAACTCTTATTGTAGAGTTCCATTGTATGATAAGAACCCGTAATTGGGATCACCGAACTTACCAAAACTAAGGACTGAATATGGAACCTCATTAAATAATAAGAAAACTCTATATGAATCTGTCACCTCGTAAATTCTTCTGCGCTTCTGTTAATGAAATATATTAGTAATGACATGTGTATTTGGAATATTATTCACTAGTTATCTGATGAGTGGTTTGCCCCACTTCAGGTGCGTAATGTTTGGGGGAGCTTGGCAACGATGGGAATCAGCCATTGGACTTCAATATGCGTGGCTGATGAGAGAACGTATAATTGCGATGGAAGAATATTACTTAGAATTTTAGTGACTGTTTACTTCTTTAATGATGTTGAACTTGTTATTACTTCACTTCTGTTTAATTGATCTTTTAAATAAATTGAAATTAAATGCATTGCTCAGTTCCTTGGCATTACTTGATTTATGTGGCGATTATAATTTCTTTATAGTAAGGCCCCGGGTCCTGATGAGCTCCGGGATTCGGGGTGTTACTAGATCCATAATTTTTATTGGATTTTTTTAAAGAGTACCATGATTTAATGGGTGCGGCCACACCACGTACCTGTGCGTAGGTCCGCTGCTGTGCATCAAGTCAATTGAGTCTTAATTGACTTGATTCTAAACAGGCTGAAAGTCTAGTTTACTTTGACACAACTTCATTTTCACTAGGTTTTTCACTAACACAACCAACTGGAGATTAATAAAAATGACAGTTGTTGGATGAGGACTATCAGATGACCGACATATATAATGTTGTACTTGCTCCATGGGTGGATTTCAGAATAATATGGACAAACACTAAAGACAAGTTTGATGTATGTTCTTCCATTTTCCCAAATATTTGTTGTGGCCCACTGCTGCATCTGGATTCTGGGGTCATTTTCTAGCCAGCCATTTCTTGGTTGCTCTATGACTTTGATGATTCACTACCCTTTGTACAGATAAGGAAGGCATATATATGGTAGGAGAAACATTCAATCAAACATTACGTTTATAGGGACAAGGGAAAAAGCGAAGACAAAGACAAGCTCAGGAAAAAGACAAGCAACAGTTTTTCAACATCATGATGAATTTGGGGTAATGTTGTTCAGTTCAGAATTCAGATCCTCTCAGGAGGCATTTCTAGGATTCTCCAAGTGCAATACTATATATCCCATATTATTAGGCTTATTATTGAAATTTAAATCGCTCAAAATCATTATCCTTTTTGTTTGTCAGGAAAAAAAAGTTTTATTTTGACAATAGATGAGCCATTGTTCATGTTGTTACTTACATCTAAAATATGTGATTGCACTTACATTGTAGTAGATATATTTCTTATACAATAAAAGAAGGTGAGATTGTGATTTGGAATTATTCAGACTTAAAAGTTGAGCCTTAATGATGGATCTAAAAATAGAGTTACTTTGGAGATATCAAACTCTTTTGTTGCCTATGTAGGCCTTATTTGACAAATCTTAGCCGTATAAAATAGATCTATATAGAATTGATGTTTTCCAAATTGACCGTTTGGAAGGACATATCCAGTTTGAAATAGACATTTTATGAATCTGATGGTTCACATTTTTCACAAACTTCTCAAGCATTATGATGGATCAAGGGCTAAAATTTGTCTCCCTAGACTTTTTTAGTTATCCAAAGAGGATCAATTATTTGGATCAAGTTTAAGGGGCAGACAAAAGTCCAAACATGTAGATTTAAGGGTCTTCAGCTTTTAACAAATAACTCTAGATTTGTGATGAATCAATGGCTCAAATTTGACCCACCATCCATATTCAACCTCTTGAAAACAACCAAAGGTTTAGATCATGGTTTCGGGTGCTATGATTATGAACAAAAGTAAAAAAACCAAACTGGTGCAAAATCATGTGAAAAGCCCAGTCAATTCAAGCATGAGTACATCAATGGTCATAGTCTTTATTAAAATTTTCAATATCCATGAAGAAACAACGGATGAAAATTAACCCCATAACCGTGTTTGGTCTTCTAAAGAGGATCGATGATTCAGATTTTGATCTAGAGCTCCATAGAATCCAAAAAATTACGTCAGAAAATTTCACAAATATCTCAAGATCCATGATAAATCAATGGCTCAAGGTTGACCAACTAGTTGTGTTTGATCTCACGAAGAGATTTAGTGGTTCGGATCTTGATTTTCAGTCCCACGTTTAATAGAAGAAAGAAAAGGACAGACAGGTCGCCATCACGTGAAAACCCAGTCAATACTGAATACAAACAAAAGTACTTCAATGACGCACTGTTTTTCTTGAATTCCACTGTTCCCACGAGGAGTCTACGAGCTGGATTTTGAGCCCATAGATTTTAAAGAGGATCAACGGTTTGAATTTTAATTTAGGGCCCCACAAAATCCAAAAATGCAAATCTAATGGTTTATTTTTTTTTTCTATAAACATCTCAAGATCTATGAAAAATCAGCGGCTCAAATTTGACGATCTCAAATTTGACATTGAAGATGCTTGAGCTTTTGAAGGTATTTAATGCTTCGGATCATCATTTAGGGTCCCATATTTGAAATTCTTTTTTGAAAAAAAATACATACAGCGCATGTGGTCCTTTTTTTTTCTTTTTTTTTTTTAGTGACCTAGAGGAGAGACTATGATGTGGTCCTCGTATTTATTGTAGTAATTCATGTCTATGCAGTTCAGACCCCTCTGTCTATTTCAAATCTACCTTTTTTTTTGCCGTCCAATATAAAAGATGCATTACCACTTTATGAGTCTTGAAACAGAGCTTGGGAAAGTGGTTCCCAAGAAGTATCTATTTATGAACCAATTTTTAGAGATTTAAAGGCAAAAAGTAGAGATACCAAAGGCCATCTTATTTTCAAGGTGATCACAGCAATACAAAAGCGACACACCATGAAAATAAATATGAAAATAAAGAGCTCACATTGTTCATTCTTTAAGAAAATGAATATCATAACCAATGGTTACACTTCCAACTTAGTTTAGGTGAAAATCAGGAAAATTAGTCAAGACGTGATTAAAGAACAAATTAAAAAATGGCGAACCCTTTTTCTTTTGGTATAAAATAGAACATGGTCTTCTATCAATTGAATGAAAACAGCGATGATTGTCCCTTTCACTCTTCCTTCCTTTTAGCTAAAGGCGTCTTCTCTCTCTACTTGTACAAAAGCCACATAGGAAACACATTACAAGCACCAATCATTTGTATTTGTTTCTATGATGTTTTGTTCTTGCCCTCTGCAAAAATCTGTTTTCATGAGGGTGTGAAAAGGCAGCGCAACTCCCTCCCATAGAAAACGGGTTTTTGAAAGAAAAAAAAATTCAGAGTTTTCTTCTTTTCATATGAAGCACCAAACTGTGAAAATTTTCGCACTGTAAAGTAAATGCATTTTCCTTGGCATCACAGAATCCATATTCAATTCACAAATATGGATTTGACTTATTTTAACCGGAAAAAAAAAAAAAAAACCATGGATTTGACTTTGGATGCATCAAATTCTATGATACTTGGCCTTGAGTCTAAACAAGGGGCCAATTCGGCCAAACAGGACACATGATACGAAGTTGGCCCCACCAAATACTGAGATTAAGAGAGTTGTTGGGAAAGAGGAAACCGCATTTCCATTGCTTTTCGACATAGGATGGTAGGATTTTCATATCCCCATTATCACAAAAAAGACACAAAGGCATTTTCCTCCCTTGAATAGGCACTACACCAAATGGCAATGAAGACCACACCAGTCACGAATCACCATTTCCGTATAAGAGAGCATTGCACAAACGCCTCCCAAAGATTAGTCATAGGATAATAAGGTACCTTCCTACCTGTGTAATCTAATGTGATGATAGTGAATGTGTGATTGGCATCACCATTCTCTTCTGCCTAGAAGAGATGATTTGAAAGGCCCAATGGATATGTAGATTCTTTATCTACGAGCTTTCCTTCCTTGATGGCCAGTTATGTCAAATGGGAATAAGTTTTGATAAATGGGTAATCTACACACCTTGCATCTGCTTGGATCAGTAGGCCCAGGTCCTTGGTTCTCATTTGTTGAAAAGGACTCCTTTTTCTCCCAATTGTATTTTCCACTTCCCAAATGCCTGATCCAAGAAGCCCAATCCTATTTATAAAGGTCATTAGCAGGCCTAATTTCAATCCCTATTCAAATCAACTAGGTCACTGACTTGGACAAGTCAAACAAGTCCATTGTACTCACTCAAGACTGTTTACACGAATCATTGAGCTCTTTTAGGGACAATGAATTCTTTGTTTCCAGACACTGATTTAAAGCCCGAAAATATATTTACTGAAAATCAAAAAACAAAGGGACTGAAAAAAGATGGGCTGATGACAGCCCAAGGCGGCAAGGTCCCCCGCTTGATGAACCTAATGCTGGAAAAAGTTAATGTACAGAAATTCAAACCAACTCTCAATCTTATTTCTAAAGATCCAGCTAATGAGTAGGCCAGCCAAAGCATAGAAATAACATTGACTAAACCTCAAATACTACTAGACCTTTTGGGGAAGCAATAAGGAGGAAGCCCCACAAAACCCACCTCATGGTGCCCACTTTAGCCACCTATAAATGCCACAGTTTGATAGTTGGACAGCTAACATACAATGGGGATAATCAGAACTATTTAATCCCGTATGTGAGATGGTCATGATCGTTACACTAATGGTAATTTGTGTGTCATATACATTACATGCAAAGCCCCTTATATCCAAACACCCAACATAAGAAGGCTGAAGTGGGTCCAACAAGATGGTCTGGATATAAACTCTTCCTCTGCTCATCCATTCTCTGTGGTATCAAAGCAATTTGGAGTGCTACTTTGATGACCTGGACAGTTCTTGATCTGCATCTCATTTCCACCGTGAGAAATGCACTGGCTGTTAGTTTTCCTTAGCGAACCAATCATTACTAAAACCTCAAGGCATTAGTAAAGGCAGTGGAAACCTCACTACTCAACACTCCCCTCACGTGGAACCCGGTCGGCGCACTCTTAGCTAATCAATCCTACCAAAACCTCGATGGGGTAGTAAAGACAGTAGAAATGCTTTTCAATAGGCCCCCTTGGGTGGGAGCCCACTCCTTAACAATTTCCCTCCGGTGCAACTCAGTCAGCGCACTTTTGGTAATACATTTCTTTTCTTTTTTTTCTCTTTTTTTTTTTTTTTTTTTTGTGCCGAGTCGTTCTTTCTGGGATTCAAACTCAATACCGCTTAGCTCTGATACCATTTTAATTTTTCTTAGCTAACCAATCCTACTAAAACCTCAAGGCGTTAGTAGAGGCAACGGAAATACTTTTCAACGTTTCAATCTCAACACCGACCAATTAAGAGGTTGAGATGTAGAACAATAGTGAGCCATGTGTGAAATCAAGTCACCTCATCAAAAGCATGAACATACCAACCTAAATCTTCAAGTGGTTCACTCATCAAACAGGCTAGAGCTTACAGTAATGTCGGTCCATTCTCCCTAACTGTATCTCTAGTGGCCTACCTGATAACCGAGCCTCCCTGATTTTTTACTAGGAAAATTTAGTGCGGGCCCAGTTGAACGTTCCACGTTTATACTTTCAGGGAAACTGATATTCTGCACCACCATCGTTTGACTTCTGTGACATTTCTGTTATCCCATTAGGCATACGGAAAGAGTTGAATAAAGAATGGAAAATGCCTGATTAAATTCAAAGGAAGAAAAGGTGCTTCATTTTGTTCAAAAAGCATTTCACTAAAAAAAAAAGAGCTCAGCTCATGAAAATTCTTAAAATTATAATTGTAATCAGCAACTAATGAACCATTGTTTTTTTCTTCTGTAAAAGGAAATAAAAAGAAAGACTCGCCTGTCATGTGCGAATCATTGTCTATAAATCATGGGTTGAAGAGCTTCCGAAATGGCCCATCCTTCCGGTCTTTTGCAGCCTCTGTTAGAGCAAGGAACCTTTTGAATCCAGTTGTGGCAGCACCTCGACCAAGGGCAGCTGCCCTAGTCAGCACATCCTCTCGGGATACCATTGCATTGGCTGGTGTAGTTGAAGAAGGAGGAGCTGCAGGGGCTGCGGGGGCTGGTGGCACAACAACTGGTGGTACTGTAGATGGTTGTTTAATTCCTGACCCGTGCTTGTTAAAATCGTCCAATATAGTTTGTTGGTCAGCTTTCTTCAGTCCCTGCAATTCTCAAGGATCAATCTAGAATGAATCCAATCTCAAAAGGAATTTATACAAATCATTTCGAAACTCCTTCCTCATTTTACATAATGATTATTGAGAAATATAAATGGAATATCTGTAAGAACAAATCCCATGTTCCTAGATTAACATGGAAATGTTGCATTGTTCTTTGTCTTAGTCAAACCGCATAGCATACACAAAGCAGGATTTTAAAAAAAAAAAAAAAAGAAAGCGAGGGACACCCAGCATGTGGCCAAATTGCAGATGCCTTCTTACTTCTTCGAACTAAATTTTGTGGGCTATGCTGTCCTCTCTCCCCGATGAGTCGGGGTTGCCCATTTATTGAGTAAAAATATTACATTAAGCTTGCAATTGCAAGCTGTCAATATATGTCCAAAGAGAAGGCATCAAAAAAGGGTTTTCCCCCACGGTGAGATGAGCCCAACCCCAATATAGACTGTGACTAACCCACATGTGCTTGCTCCATTTAAAAGTCCAGAAACTGCCATTCATGCATAAACACAGAGACAGGCAAATTTTCAGAAACATCACACAGTTTATAGGGAATGCCTCCAATAAATGGAAAGCATGAATCCAAGGTAGAAAACTCATTGTTTTAATGATACAACATAAATCAGCTAACGTTACATGCCAAAGCTGTAACACCAATCACCATTTCAAGAGGCAATGTCAAGAGTTTCTGACACTGAAGAGTAATGCCATGCACAACATCCTCAGTCCTGGTGCATGTACAAGTGGTGCCAATGGGTCATGGTTCAGTGGTGCTACTTTAAGACTAAAGGGCCCACTGATTACACCATGACCTTAAACCCACCACTGATAAGTCCAATAAATTGTACTTTATTTTCATTACTTCATGCAAATTATGAACTTAATTAGGGTAAAATCATTGAATTTCATAAATTCATGCATCATGGTATCAGAAGTTGGTTTTATCAGGAAATTTATTATAATCATAGAATTGCATGTTTTTCACGAAATTATTCTTTTGATTTTATTTTATTCTTTAGTGCAGGAAAAACCATATTTTGGGGCACAAATGGAGAGAAATTGAGAGAGAAGACAAAAAAGAAGACGACTTGAGGGAATTCCACATAAGGGGACCCACACACAGGGGGGGGCGTGAATCCCCATGTATGCATGCCAATGAGGGGGTCCCACACTTACTCAAGTTGCAAATTGAAGATAAGATAATTTGTGGAATTCGAAAAAAAAAAAGTTTGAATTCAAGAAGAATCCAAGAAGTTTCAAAGTCAAGCCAAGAGGATCCTTGGACGTCCACAGATCATGGTCCCATCAAGTTGTTGCACAACCTCAATAATCTTCTTTCATTATGTAATTGATTTGAAATTCAAATTAAAGACTTGAATTTGAGATAAAGAAGGGAAGGAAATTGGAAAATCTTGACGATCAAGCGAAGGAAAGAAGAATGAGAAGGAAAGTTGCAAGGAAGTCCATAGAATATGAGACATCCAACATGGAGGAGATTCTAAGGAGAGTCACGCCGAAGTGGTCGCACCATCTTAACAAAAATTTTAAATTTTAAGATTTTTGAAGATATGTTTTGCGTACAAAGTGGGCCCCTTTTCTAGAGAAACAAGAAGCAAGAGAAGATCAAATCACGGAGGACATTATAGGCAAGCAGATCAAGATAAGAACTCCAAGATTTTCAGCGCAATTCTATCCCAACTTGGACCCCAAGATAGAATCCCTACCAAACTCAAAGTCATGGCAACCAAATCCATTCAAAACTATAAATAGGGGGTTGGACGTCCCATGCTAGACACACAATTTTGGACGTCCAGCCCCCCTCCACTCTTCAACTTCCCCACCTCTTCTCCTCCCATTCTTTTATTTCCAGTGGTATGACTCGGGCCATGTCCAGGTAATTTTCTTGCTGAGAGGGAGAGTGTGTAAAGGAGATTCTGGAAAGATGATGATTATAATAAAAGTTGAAGTTATTTTCTTTGCTATGGCCGGCTGAACTCCTTGATTAGAGCTACGGAAAAAGCTAAGTAGATTTATTCTATTTACAAATTATTCCTTGTTTCCCATTTGATGTGTGCTTTCTGGTTTTAATGGATTTCTCTTCATGCCCGTAGGCAAACTTTGACATTTAGATTTTTAAAATAAAAACCTTTGACTATTTATGCTTAGATTTGATAGGCCATGCTTAGGATCAAATTCTTTTTATGGTTTACGTTATCTGTGATTAGTGCTTGTGTTTTTATGCAGTTGGAAGTGAAGAAAGTCTTAGGCTTTTGAATTCTATTGAGAGAGAGAGAGAGAGAGATCTTCCGAATCAAAACATGGACTTGCTTTTGATTTGAGTCTTGATTGGGACAAGTTTGGATTATTTTATAAATAGATTGGTTGAAACTTAGTGGTGCTCTAATCACTTTCCCTATTTGATATTTCTCACTTTTTATTTAGTTGTTTTATTTTGTCCTAAAATCAATTCAAAATCTGTTTGATTACTAGTTTATTGGTTAGATCCCGTATTTAAGAGTTCTTTTATTCAGTTCCCTGGGTTTGACCCGTACTTGCCACTGCCTCTTCTATAGACAGCCGTGCACTTGCAGTCTAAGTATTTTTAAGTTACAACCACCACTAACAGCTTGCAATAAACACAGGCAACAACCATATGTGGTGTAAAAAAGGGGAGAAAAAAGAGAGATATATTGAACTGCTAGAGACCACCAATTTGGCTCATTTTTGGAGGAAAGTAAATCGTAATTTGATCCATCAAATTAATGCACTAGATAGCTATAAACACTGGTTCCTCGTGATATCTTGTAAAAAAATAATCAAGAAGAGTGCTTTTTTATCTTCTATTAATCAGACCATATTGAGGTCACAACTACCACTTTATTCGTGCATGTTACTTCTGGAGCTATCCATCTTCCACATGTTTCTTTCCACCATCAACTGGTTGGTCTTCACCAAAGCTATGGCCAAAAGACAAGAATTTCTAACTACCATATTGATATTTTGCCAAACTCTGCATCAATTTAAGGGATAGTATAGACACATGGAGCACCAAAACAAATCAAAATCCAAGTAGTGGCCCCTACTTGTATACTAAAGAGCACACGTATATATATTGTGTATAAGTTAGGAACATGACTCAAAATAGCGGCCGCTATGCATTATCGACAATAGCAGTTGAGGCCACAACCTATGATGCACAGATACTTCAAAATGGGCAACGCATCGTATCCGATACTTAACTTTTTATGTGTAAAATCCGTGTCCCTGCCGTATTCTTGCCGTATCCATGACGTATCTGTGCATCATAGGCCGCTACACTATTTTGAAAATAGAGGCGCTACAATCTAAAACCTAGTAGAGCCAAGCAATTCTAATTCAAAACAGTTTTTTCCCTGTTTCTTCTCCTCGATAGCCTTTTTTGTAAAGTTCTCTCTATGCATATATGGTTCCAAATCACTAAAAAAAACACAAGATTGACTGCTACACGAGATTCAATTCTTTTTACCACTTAAAAAATTCACGCCGCTACATATCACCACAACCACTATGTATCATCCGCTATATAGCATTTTGGGCACTGGCCGTTGTGCCTGCTGCAACCGTTATTTTGATCCTAGGTTAGGAATGCCTTAGTAAGGATATGATTACTGCAATTTTGATTAGCCTCAATTAAGGCTAAATTGTTTCCTTGACTGCATTTTCAATCCTATGTAATGCACAATCGAGCCAAGACAAGGGTACAACCGATATTCCAATCCTTCTTTCTCTTCTACACCTCCACCTCTATTACCTAGTTGGAGTTGACATCTTTGGTTGTACTTTATAAATAGTCATTGGCTACTCTCAATAATATAGATCAAAAGAATTCAGTCAAGATGTAGCCCTAAGCCTTCAACATATAAAGGTTTCATTTATTTATATATTTAAAAAAGCATCTCCACGGTGTTGAGGGACAAAGGAATTTTGAGGTCCATTAAACTTGACAAACTGGAATGAATTCCAGACTTAGGTATATGGTTCACAAGAGGATTGGCTTTTGATGGCGCACAGAGAGGCATAAAATAAAACTTCAAAGGGAACTCCATGGGAATCCAGGACCATCTGGTGATCGTGCGACTGATAGAGATCACAGGGAGGTATTTCTTAATTTTTTGTCAAGGCCAATGGTGCAGAGGACTGTAATACAGAGGAAATTTTGCATCAAATATCTCAAGCTCTTAAACAATGCTCTCTCCAGTCTCTGGTTTGCTTATTATTGAGGAAGACTCAAAGCACTGTGGCATGGATTGAGAGGCTAAGGCAAAGGAGCCACAAGATCTACCCCTATATTTGGAAAGAGAGGCATATTCTTTAGCGGACAACATCACAACAGGTCCAAACATATTGGTTCCTGATCAGCCATTCAACACCATAAGGTCACCCATTATCTTGATAAATAGATCTTTCATCCTGCTCAGTGCTATTAGTTTGATCATTCTTCATTTTCTATGATATGAATAGATAATTATCAGTTATTAAAAGTGTTTTAGTTCCTAAAGACCTCCTGACTTGTACCATACCAAAAGAAACAGATGCAGAAAACATTAAGGGAAGAACTAGAACAACCTTCAGCTCAAGTATCCGCTGGAACTCTGAAGGTGTTCCCTCAGGAAGCAATGCTCGGTATGTATCCCCGACAGAATCAACAGGAGACAATATGACCTGTAGAATAAAAGTAATATTTCATGATAAGTATATATATATATATATATATATAGGGAGATGCTCTCACCTTACTATGAGAGATAAGGTGGGGGCCCTCACATCCATATCCAATGCCAACAACTTAAATGTGAAGGCCCCCACCTTATCTATCATAGTAAGGTGAGAGATGCTGTACAGGTCATATTACATAGTAAGGTAATATATATAGATATATATATATTCCATGATAAGCTCTAATGACTAGATGTTGAAAAGGTAGCAATCATACAAGACTTAATCACTCACCTTTAAGAGTGCCTCAGCCTTGCTCATTTCACGGCTCACAAATTTAGAGTAACCAGCAGCACCTGATGTCTGTTGTCACAAGAGATAGTTAGAACAAATAAGCATTGCAGCAAGGAGATGAAAATTTGTAAACAGTGGAAAACAGAGGGTGGATTGAGATCAATAGATATGGTCATACATGAATCCCCAGGCTTTCGAGCATAGCCTATTATGGGATGGGCTCAGTCAGATTGTTGGACCCAAGGATGGTCCTGGTGTCCATTTATGGTTAGGGTCAACAAATAAGTAGGGACTTGAGCCACACGTAGACCCATAGGCTGGCACCGGCTTGATTAACAAGCCTGATAAATAAAAGGGGGAATCTTCAAGCCCAGGTATGACAAGCTATCCTAAGGCCCATTTCTGGCTGTCATGCAGACTCACTCCTGATTTTCAGGACAAGTAGTCAATAGGATGGGCCTTGGAATAAATTTTACGCCGAACATATAAATGCCATGGACGTTGGCTCCACTAAATATTCAGGTTAGGCTAGAACAGACTTCAACTCAGGCAAGCTAGTTAACACCTGAGCATGAAATCTTGCATTAACAAAGGACATGAACAAGCATACATGACACAAGGTATGCATTTATAAGCATTGCTGCTGAATGAATATCTGCACATGAAATGAACCATCACTAAAGTGCATTGGTATTCACACTAAAGTGCATTGGTATTCACATGAATGTATGCAGATACAATGTGAAATTAGACTGCTATAGATGAATAATAAATATATTGGGGACTCAAGTCACTCAGCGCATTGGTGGTGTAAAAACTAGAAGAATAGTTTGGAAGTGAAATACAGCCTCTTTTTAAATACTTTGCAGGGCGGAACAAATCTTATCCATGAAGCCACAATTGTACTGAGGAGCTAGTCTTATAGACTTACTATCTCAATGCTTGGACATTATTGTGACATTCACCTCTAAGCTCCATGGGTGGAGTGATTCGTTGGTTAGATTCTTCATTTTTTTTTCTTTTTTCTTTTTTCAACGGATGGGAACGAGAATATGGCTAAATAACTCAATCGCCGCTTTCCTTGGTGCTTGTATCATTTATACTATGATCTATGATGTATATATTTTTAAGGATGCACTTGAATCCCATGCAATCCATTGCGGTCTAAATAATGTACAGAAATAGTCAAAACCTAATGATAGCTGCAGCCTGCAGTCTACTTGGTTCCTTTGCTTCCTAGCCATGCCCTAAGCTTGAAGCTTGGTGTCAAAATTGCAGCACAGGTCATCAATGAATTTTCTTTATGACCACATATGAACATAACTGCAAGCCGGTGTTTCCATGTCAAGCAGGTGTCTGAGAGCAGCACACATCAATGTCCAAATTACAGCAACCTCAGATGATGTTCTATGTTATTTGAATACATCTGTTGGAGATGGGGACACATTATGTGTCATCCCCCGACCATAAAGGTTTGTGTAAGGCATAACAACATGATTATATAAATTGACGACATCT
Organism: Umbellularia californica; assembly: GCA_028538565.1. Lineage (NCBI taxonomy): Eukaryota > Viridiplantae > Streptophyta > Magnoliopsida > Laurales > Lauraceae > Umbellularia > Umbellularia californica. The sequence continues at coordinate 21,706,998 of JAPQWN010000012.1, read as the reverse complement.
GATGATCGGCATGTGCATGAGCTAACTAGATACAATGTACTGTTCTATGTGCAGAACCCAACAGATCTTTTATGAGTTGTACTGTTCTATGTTTATTAAAAAAAATTAAAAAGCAAAAGAGAAACAGCCACCTTGGCATGTTTTACTGTCTTCCATTCATTCTCCAGTTTCTCCTCTCACAATAATGTTCTTCTATATTCTCACTAAAAACTAACTCAGGACTTCTCTAAAGTTATCAACAAGTAATGTATTAATTGTGACAAGAGCCTGTAGCACAGTGGGTTCAAGTCATACTTTACCAATCAAAAAGAAAAAAAAGTATTAATTTTCTTGTTACTATTAAAAAAAATTAATATTATTTCATAATTTAAAATATGTACAACAGAAAATGTATAGCAATGCTTATTCACATACTCAATGGCCACATTTGACACAGGTATCGCAGTGATATGAAAGATCAGGGCATCTTTGGGGAATGCAAAATCTAGGTGAATAAAGATTCATCATTTCACAAGAGATGAAGAAAATACCTGTCTTCCCAGTGCAGGAATCTCCAAAAGAATCGTCTTTACAGCTTGAGTATCCAGGAGCATCTGTAAAAAGCATCATTACTAAAAATCAGCTCTTTCTATAAGCACTGTAGTTGGAACACAATCTCAGTGTTATGGAATTGAATCTCAGTGTTATGGAATTGAGGCTGTCACCAAGATGGCAAAGACTCAGATGAAGCGGTTCCAATTAGATAACCAAAGGGTTAAAATAATATAGCTTCTCAATAATCCAAGAGCACCAGGCCATTTGTACAATAGCAGCGTAGCACATGAAAATGGCTGATACCTGTTGTGCTCCTGTTTCTGATATTTGTTTGCACTTGTAAATGTTGAGGTAGAACCGGGGGCCCAGAGAAGCTGCTAGCTGCATCAAATTATTCAACATTAGCCAATTAAAGTAAAAAATGTGGGTACCTAGATAGATAGATAGATATGGCATTTGCTTCTGTGCATATGCTGAGACACCTGTGGGGCCCACTATGTAATCAATCTGAATGGACCATCCAAACCAACCCCGCCCCTCCCTCTATGAAGAAAATAAATAAATAAAAATAAAATATTCATGTCACAGATCTCATGGAGTTTGCCCTAATGTGAATGGACTCCGTTGATCTACTATGAATTTTGTCTTTAAAGCCATTAAACTTGTGGGCCACAGATCTGGGGTGGCCACACACAGATCTTTTGATCCCCACACCTCCCATGATCTATGAGGCCCCAGCAGTTGTCTCACGCATGAGAGGGGAATTCTACAAAACACCCCTCTAAAAAGGGGCAGTTTTGCCCCTTAATAACATCCAATAAGAGAGGCTGCATTTATTGTGGGGATCAAAGACTCTAATGAAGCGGAAGTTCTGCCAAATCCTAGAAGCTCTTCGTATTTTTCATACTTCATTTAATCATTATCTTATTGTGGAGAGTGATTCGGCTAATGCTATTTCTTGGGTGAAATCTTTGAGGGGGCTATGGAAAATGCAATTTCTCTTCAATGTAGTCATTCATTTAATTTTTGACCTGCAGGTTACGTTTCAACACATTAGTAGATCTGGAAACGGGATGCCATACTATTTAGCTAAGCAAGGGGTTCATAGATCTTGTAATTTAAGCGCCTCTATAATGTAGTGTCGCTGGTTCATTTCTCTTGTACCGGTTCCACTATGGACGGCGTTTTTTGTATTTTTTTGCTGAGTTGTACTTTTTGGAAATAAAATTTACTATTACTAATAAAAAACAACAATTTACCAACTAGTGAAAGGGCATGTAGGTTGGAAACTTAAGTACATAAACATCATGCAGTTTTACATTATTAGAATAATGTTACCTATTTAAACAAAAAAAAAATAAAAAATTGGTGGCAACCCATACAACTAAGACATGGCACATGTACACCCAATCAAACTCCTACTTTGCTAGCCGTTTGTCCACATGATAAAAGGCCAGCTGAAGAGAAGACGAGAAAGCTTTGATCTCATTAAAAATGAGCTAATATTTCAAAAGGCCCCTCGCCAAGGACACAACCGATCCAACTACATTTGGAATGCATTCCACAAACACCCTACCAGAAAAATGTTGTGAAAACAATTTCAATGCTTCTTTATCCACTCCAATCTCAGCTTTATTAGAATCCTTCACCCAAATAGGAGAAGAGAAAGCTAACACCACCTCCTGGTAGGCATCACAAAGGATACCACCTTATAGTTGCCAGTCCCAATATACCTCTAGCTGCCCCCTTATCGTCATGCCAATCAAGACTTCATTTGTGAACCCCATAATTGCACAAGTATAAACCAAATATCAAGTGGATCAGATGGTCCTAACCATTTGAAATGTCACCCTTGAACATTTTCATTTTAACCATCTGACAACCAATAATTAGATGGTTAATGCCCTAAGCCATACTACATCCGCAGAAGAGCCACTATTTGAATCTAAGCTAACATGCCTACATACCTTGTCTATCGTGGAAGGATCACTATATTTTTTCTTCAGGCCATCATTGTCAAAAGATGAATTATATGGTCCTACATTGTAGCACATGTACATTTCCTGAGGTGCCACATGGTACAAGTGGGGCACGTGGTTACATGATCCATACATACCCATTGTGACACCATCGATGAGTTGGCTAAAGGCAACCAAGTGTAGTGGGACCAAAATAACGATGAGTGTCAAGCCCAAGTGATGGAGAAGAGGATGTTGTACTCCAAGCCCAGACCTTTAGAAGGAAGCCTATAAATTCAAATCCGACTTGGCAGCATACCGTGCCTATAGGCCCATGCCAAGCTTGCTGGGCTCAAACTGGCCCACACTCAGGCCACTAACCCAACCTAGCCATGCCCTACCCTTTGGGCTCACGTGATGGGGACATCATGCCTAATTCCCCCAATCCACACAAAATCTACCAAAGGAGGAGGCGTAGGGTGGCAAATCAAGCTATGATATGGATGGATGATGCGTATCCTGACTTGGCGTGCCGAGATTCTTGAGAATCCACCGTTGGATTACCATCTTAATGACATGCAACGGCTAGATCTTGTCGGATCTAGCTTTTGATGAATGGAAGGCCCTAAGTGTTCAATCATATTGAAGACCCGACCCAAGAAGTGCCACATGGGAGGAAATAAAAGTTACATGAAGTCCAGACGGGCCCAATGGAATTAATTTTAAAAGAAATAAGAAAGGGGCCCATGCTTTAAGAGAATTAATAAAGAGGGGGTCCACCACTTAAGTGAAACCCCTTGGGATGCGTGCACATACCCAATTGTCAACATGTTTTTATTTTATTTTAGTTTCTTCTATTTTGAGATTATGATGATGCCATCTTTTAGGGTTACTTTTAAAAAGACATTATTGTATCTACTTGCACATGCTAATCTTACGTGATTATAACTTTGAGAATGAAAAAATGGAGTTCTCCTCCTCTTCTTCTTCGTTGTAAGTCTCTTAAGTTTCCCCTTGCTCAAAGGATGTCACGCCTCCGGATCAGAGTTTGGTAAGAGCCCACAAAAAGGTATCCTATTATGTTTCTCTATTTCTTTTCCTACGAGCAATCTTCCTGCACAAACCCTAGGGTTCCATATTCTTGATCTACATCATCTCCTCCAGAGATAAAACCCCAAACCATCATATCTACAACCCTTGCCACCAAATCTCTTCACCTGGTCTTCCCATAGCCCATTCCACCTAACCATTTCACAGATCCTTGCAAAGGAACACGAGATCTGCACAAGTGGCCATTCCCTAAGCACTTGGAAGTTCTATCTTCCATTGGGATCCTACCTTCACTTGAGAAGGATTTTACTGCAAAACTACAAATCTGTCTTGTTGGATCAACCATCGATTTTCCCATCTGATTGCAATGTTAAAAAACGTGGATGGTGAATTTATTTTCAGCATTAATTTTTAATTCCAAATCTGATCTCATCACACCATATTCTGTTAGAGTCGTATTGTCCTACATCATCACGTGACCAGGCTAGGCCTAATTTGTGAGCTACAAATCATGGATTAAAAAATCGTCCGAGTTGACTCAGACTCCGCCTTAAACGAGTCGAATCCTATGGGACTCATACTCACATCATGGGTCGAGTCCCATGTGACTCAGACAAGTCGGACGAGTCCGCACAATGACAAACTAGATCAATTGTATTATATTTTAGTCGAGGTTTTTGATAACTTTTTAACGGTATTTTCTATGTGGAAATTTAATTGTAGAGAGTTCTATAGTTAGGAATGGGGACGTCAATGGACCAATTAATGCTAGGTTAACCTAGGGTTTTGATTGTAGAAGATAGTATGGCTTCGGACTTTGGCCCACTTAGGCCCAGCCCACTGTATATAAAATCCCACGTGTGGGATCATTGATTAGTAGATTAGATTTTATTGCTAATTCCTTGTTGCTAATTTCCCTGTACTATTTCCTTATATAGATTAGGAGATTCTTTCATTCCTTGATTTATTCTAAGATTGTAATCTTAACATACTTAGTGCCTTGATTAAGGTAACTTTTGATTATAAAATGGAACAGTCGATGATCAATTGATCATTGAGTTTTCTCCCCATATTGCTGTCTTCTTCCTCATCTCATCTCATCACAGACTCTCACAGAGTCTTACATGGTATCAGAGCACTGTGGGATATCTCCATCTCTCAGTTGCAATCCTTTCTCACGGATCTAGAAAGAGCATCTTTCTCTTTGTCGTCATTCTTCACTGTCGACATTCTTCACTGTGCAGCAAGGAGATCAAGGTGGGCCACCATCAGATCATCAAGATAGCACCTACGACCACTACCACAGTGGTCGACCCTCTTCTCTGAGATTTATGGGCATTTTTTCAGGATTTTTAGCACATTAGAGGTAGGCCATCTACTGCCACTTGTGCTTTCACAGTTTTACAGGATAGTTTTCATCAGATCCGTTCAATTTTGCGGATTTTCATCCGTTTGCCTTGCAACCTGATCTGGAAGTTAGTAAAAAGTCTCCTCCATAAGACTGTATTCTCTGATCAGAGGTCTGATCCCTTTGTGGGGCCCACATGACCACTCCAGGACCAAAACAGTGGTCGTCTGGCACCTTTTTTTCTGCATTTTTGGGGTATTTTCTACACTGTTGGGTTCGTTTCCTGTTTGGAGTTCATCCGCATACTCCAGTTAGCCATCTGCACCAAAAGTTCAGCCTTTCTTGCTGATTATTGTTGTTTCGTCCTCTTCATCCCTCTCTGTCAGAGGGGTTTTTGGTTGGACATCTTCTCTGTGATACATTCTACTGCCTTTTGAGATCATGGAAAAGTATGATGTGATTCCCGTTAAGTTTAATGGGCAAAATTATGTCTTGGTCCTTCCACTTATGGAACTTTGTCGAAGGACAGGGCATTTTTGGTTATCTTGATGGATCGATAACCAAGCCTCAGATTACAAGTACTGCAGACTCAAAAGGTCTAGCCACTTGGTCCAAAGAGAATGCGAAAGTCATCACTTGGATCCTTAACTCTATTGATCCTTCTCCGGCTGTGGCTTTTCAAGCCTACACCACAGCAGTTGATATGTGGGCTATCTGAAAAAAGTCTACCATCAAACCAATAAAGCCCGAAAATTTCATCTAGATAGTGAAATTGCCAGATACAGTCAAAGGGATAAAACTGTGCAGGAATACTTTAATGGTTTCCTCACCTTATGGACTAAAAGGGATTCTATGCTGATCCAAACGGTCTCTTCTAGATTTCTGTCTGAGGCTCTCCAGTTACAAGAAGAAACTCATATTAGCCAGTTTCTTATGAATCTACAACCGGAATTTGAATCTGTTCAGTTTGCGCTAATGAATAGGGAGAATACTGCTAATCTTGATACTTGCTTCCAAGAAGTCCTTCGCGAAGAACTTCGTCTCACTTCACAGCGCACTATTCTAGAAGCACCCGAAGCACCCAAAGCCTTCCTTGCGCCTCTTCCTGATTCCTCTGCTCTTCTAGCAACTCCAAAGCAGCCTCAATGTTATGAATGCAAAGGCTTTGGACATATTGCAAAAAATTGTCGCAAGAAATTGGTTTGCAGATATTGCAAACGGACCGGTCATGTAATTGATGATTGTCGAAGCCCGCAGCGACGGAATGAAACACAGCCTAAGAAGCCTCCCTCCAATATGCCAAAACAGAATGTTCCATCTGCATTTCAGGCTCAAGCCCCAATATCAGATACAGGCAGCACTTCCTCCGGGGCTATCTCCATGACTCCTGCTCAAATTCAAGAACTGATCCAGAGCACAGTCACCTCTGCATATGTGTCTATGGGCTTCTCTGGTGGTCGGTATCAACCTCATTCTCATATAGCATCTCCTGCCTTTCATTCTTCTGCATCTATTTCTTCTTCTATCACCTCTTCCACTTGGTTTTTAGATTCAGGAGCCTCCAATCATATGACATCTGTAGAACATAGTTTTACAGATTCCCACCCTTACCTTGGAAAAGAAAAAATTACCACTGCCAATGGTGATCAACTACCCATTTCTGGAGTTGGTACCATTACTTTATCTAGTGTCACTGGCCAGTCCATCACCCTTTCTAATGTCTATTTCGTTCCAAAATTATAAGCCAATTTACTTTCTGTAGGACAACTTATTGATGATGGCTATCTAGTTCACTTTTCTTCCTCTGGTTGTGTCATACAGGGGCGACAAATTGGGAAGGTGATCGCGACGGGGAGTAAACATGGGCGCCTGATTTTGCTGGACATTGGACATCATTCCTTCTTTGCTTCTTCTTCTAATAATTTCAAAAACTTGTGGACGGTTTGGCATAAACGTCTTGGTCATGTGAACAATGCCTATTTAATTTTTTTGTTTAAGCTTGGTTGTTTGGACTCTACAATTGATAATAAAATGATGTCTTCTTTATCTCAATCAAAATGTGAAGCTTGTTGCTCAAGTAAAAGTCATATTTTGCCATTTTCTGTTCATAATTCTCGTGCATTAGAATCATTTGACATCATTCACACTGATGTTCGGGGCATTGCTCCTACCTTGAGTAGGGCAGGATTCAAGTACTATGTGACATTCATTGATGATCATTCCCGATATACTTGGATTTATTTCATACGTTTAAAATCTGAAGTGTTCTCTGTTTTTAAAAGATTCTATAACATGGTCCACACCCAATTTAAGAAAGATATCAAGATCCTTTGATCCGATTCTGGCGGAGAATACATGTCTCATGAATTCTCTGCTTTCCTCTCTGATAAAGGAATTCTTCATCAAAAATCTTGTCCGCACACTCCGCAGGAGAATGGAGTTGCGGAAATAAAGAACAGGCATATTCTTGAAACTGTTTGCACCCTTTTATTGGCATCCTTAGTTCCTCTTGAATTTTGGTGTGATGCTGCCCAGACTGCAGTATATCTGCTCAATCGTCTTCCTAGGACTGTTCTAGGCAAGACTACTCCTTACGGAGTTCTCTTTGAACATCCTCCTTCATACTCTCACTTACGTGTGTTTGGTTGTATGTGTTTTGTTCATCTTCCACCGACTGAACGCACTAAGCTATCTCCACAGGCTGCCAAATGCATCTTTCTTTGCTACAGTTCTGAACACAAAGGGTTCTTGTGTTATGACCAATTTGAAAAACGCATGCAAATTTCTCGAAACGTGATCTTCCTGGAACAAATTCCTTTCTTTTCCTTGCGTTTAGATCATCATCCTATTGCTATGTCCTATTTGCCACAATTCCAGGAATTTGCTCCTGCCTCACCTGCTGTCCAGGTCTATGTCTGGCATAACAAGGGTCCTCCTATGGTGCCTCCCTCTCCTGATCATCTCTCAGTGCAGCCTCCTGCTCCTACAGGTAATCATGCTTCTTCTGATAATATCATCTCTCTACGACGATCTAATCGTCCTTCTATTGCCCCTAACCGCTATGGCTTTCCTGCTCTCTTTTCATCCTTAGATAGTGCTCCTATACCCACTTCATATTCACAGGCCTCGAAGATTGCTTACTGGCAGGATGCTATGAATGAGGAATTACTCGCTCTCGAAGCAAATCAGACATGGGACTTGGTACCAGCTCCTGACGGAGCCTCTGTGATTGGCAGTAAATGGATATACTCCATCAAAGTTCACTCCGATGGGAGTCTTGATCGCTACAAAGCCCGATTGGTTGCACAGGGATATAAACAGGAGTATGGAATTGATTATGAGGAGACATTTGCACCCGTGGCTAAAATGACCACAGTCCGTACTCTCCTCTGTGTCGCTGCAGCTCGCAACTGGCCTCTGTGGCAAATGGATGTCAAAAATACCTTTCTCCATGGGGATTTGAGAGAAACAGTTTACTTAAAACCTCCTCCAGGATGTGCTTGTCCTCCTAAGCATGTTTGTAAGTTGCGAAAATCTTTGTATGAACTTAAGTAGGCTCCCAGGGCTTGGTTCGATAAGTTTCGGGCGGCAATTCTTCAAGCAGGATTTCGTCAGAATCATTCGGATAGCTCACTCTTTCTTAGGTGGACATCAAAGGGCTACACTTTCCTGTTAGTCTATGTTGATGATATGATTATCAGTGGCAATGATAGTACTAGCATTACGGAACTCAAACATCATCTCACTCGCCACTTCAGAATGAAGGATCTTGGTCCTCTCACCTACTTTCTGGGGCTGGAGTTCTTGCGTAACAAATCTGGCATTCGGGTTCATTAGCGGAAATATGCTACAGATTTAATCACTTTGGCAAGACTCGATGATGCTCACACTTTTGATACACTATGGAGTTGAACAACAAGATCAGTGCGGATGATGGCCCTCCCCTGGATGATCCCTCTGTTTTCCGGATGATAGTTGGTAGTTTGCTCTACTTAACTATGACTAGGCCGGATATTTCTCATGCCGTTCATACTGTTAGCCAGTTTGTGAGCAATCCTCACAAACCTCACCTTACTGCTGCCTTGCGCATACTCCGCTATGTCAAAGGCACCCTTAATCATGGTCTCTTCTACTCTTCGGGCGCTTCTCTACACTTATCTGCTTATGCGGATGCTGACTGGGCTAGTTGCCCCGATTCTCGGCGCTCTACCACTGGTTTGTGTATGTTTCTTAGGGAATCTTTGATTTCATGGACGTACAAGAAGCAAACCACAGTTTCAAAATCGTCAGCTGAGGCAGAATATCGGGCCATGTCATCTGCGAGTGCTGAAATCATCTGGCTGTGCCGTCTTCTCTATGAGTTCGGTGTCACTGTTGGTAGCTCTACACCTCTTCATGGGGATAACATCAGTGCCACCCGAATTGCAAACAATCCAGTCTTTCATGAAAGGACAAAGCATATTGAGATTGATTGCCACTTCATCCGTCAGCATGTTGTTACTGAAAAGATAACTCTGCCACATGTCTCTTCTCATGACCAGTTGGCAGATATCTTCACAAAAGCTCTTCCCAAACCGCGCCATCATGATCTCACTAACAAATTGATGTTTTTTGCATTACCACATCAATTTGAGGGGGAGTGTAGAAGATAGTATGGCTTTGGACTTTGGCCCACTTAGGCCCAACCCACTGTATATAAAATCCCACGTGTGGGATCATTGATTAGTAGATTAGATTTTGTTGCTAATTCCTTGTTGCTAATTTCCCTGTACTATTTCCTTGTATAGATTAGGAGATTCTTTCATTCCTTGATTTATTCTAAGATTGTAATCTTAACATACTTAGTGCCTTGATTAAGGTAACTTTTGATTATAAAATGGAACAGTCGATGATCAATTGATCATTGAGTTTTCTCCCCATATTGCTGTCTTCTTCCTCATCTCATCTCATCACAGACTCTCACAGTCTTACATTGATAAGGATGTCAATGTTCCTACAACATTAGACATTTGACTACAGTGGTATTTTTACTTCTTTTTATTTTCTTTTTTTTTCTTTTTTTTTGTAATTTGTAGTTTTTTTAATACAAATCTTCCTATGCATTCACCTCTCACCGTATTATGGTGAGAACTTCTAGCAGGCCCACCTTATTATCCATCCGAACCGTTCACATGCACCAGACCCCCCTTCATAATCAACAGACCCCGAGGTTTTCACCCATCCAATGGAGTGGACAGCTGGATCGAGGGTCAATTTTTCTTTTTAATATAAATCCATTAAAATTGTAGGCAATGAATCAAGGGGTTAGATGCATGAGATTGAACCCATTTTTTATAGGCCCATCACAAGTGGATCTCTCCAAACAACAGGTCATGTTATATGTGCGGCCCCAGATGGGCCCCAACAGCCGGTGTGCATGGTCATATGCGCATAAAATATTACCCTTTTTATTTTTCCTAGTGCATTCAATTGGGACGACTCAGCAAAGTCGGGCAATCAATCTCGGAGTTTCCCTAGCCCAGTCAGATCCCAAGTTCGATTTTTTTTCTTGGACCTGCCAACCCTAGACCAGCTTCCTAGCCTGCACAAGTTGGTTAGGACCTAACCTATGGTCCACCAGCCACCCCATTCCAAATGCATGTGTAAGCACTCACACGCCTAGCTAAGACATGCGCATGACCTCGAGACTTTGAACTGGTTTGAGATTGTAATCTCTATCTCAAGTTTAAACTAATGAATGGTTTGGATTTTCTTCATGTTTTATTTGTTTGGGAACTTACATAAGTAAAGATAAGAGTTTGAAAGTGTTGAGATAATAGTGAAATTCCCAAGGCCCCCCTGTCATGCCTAAAAGCCCAAGATATTGCATTACACAAATCACTTTCAATAATCAACAGCTCCCGGAAAGATTCCATGTACATTTTTAATGCTTCTAAGATCACCAAAAGTTTAGCTTCATAAGAATCTTTAATACCGATCTTTTGAGAAAGGAAAGCACCATATTAGAACTCCGATACCCGTCAGGCTTGGTTTGCCTATGGCTCCTCCGTCAACTTTGAATTTCAAAATCCCTACATGAAGGGAAGACCACATCTCCCACTTGCTCTCGTTCAAAGAACCGTCACCCAAACACCCCTCCCAATTGTGCAAAACACAATATACAAAATACAACGCCCTATCATTTTTTTTTTTTCTAACCAACGCCTAATTACCTATCTTAACATCACCAAATACAAAATATCAACAGGGGATGAAGCCTTTCCCATGAGGATCCTATCATCTCTTGCCTTCCACACCAACCTAAGAATCATAAATGGAGAAAGCCTTCAAAGCGCAGATCCCACAGAAGGGATCAACTCTCCGAGACAAAGACCATATCACAAGACATGGGGATACACCAGGCCAAACAAACCCACCCCCCGCCCCCCCTAAAAAAAAAAAAAAAACCCCAACACACACACACACAAAAAAAAAAAAAAAAAAAAAAAAAAAAAAAAAAAAAACCTTAAATTATAAAAGCCTCCGCATGAGTAGTAACAAGGCCAAGACTAATATGAGAACAAGAAGGATGATAAACCGCCGAAGCCTCCAATAAAAAGTAAAAAGATTTCAAGGAAAATGTCCTAGATGAATCTTTCCAAATGCGGCTGCTTCTTCCCTACACAAAAACACATTAGAAGGTAATGCTAATAAAGACTCATACTCCTAGAGCTAACACAAAACTCCTCTGACAGACAACTCCCAAGACAAACCCCCCCATCCCAAGACAAACCCCGCCACCACCCCCCCCCCCCCCCCAACCAAAACACACACACAAAAAATCCCATTTACTCTCATAGTAGTGTGATAGTTACTCTCATAGGGGCATTTCCCATGATCTTTATTAGAGGACTCTATATTTGGCATAAACGTTCTAGACAAAGGACCACTCCCCACCCAATCATCAAACCAAAGCCTGATTTTCTTACCCACCTCGTCTTTGAAACCCACCCCTTGTCCAAATATTGCTCCCCCACTAAGAACTCATCCCCCGCAATGGAAGAATGGTACCCAAACAAAAAGATCTCTGATATCTAGGGACACTGCTGTATAACCAACCCCATTCATCCTCACCATACTTAGAAACCACAAATCTCCTCCATAGGATACCCAGCTCTAAAACCTACGCCTTATTTAAATATTGCTCCCCCACTGACGACGCATCCCGCAATGAAATAATGATACCCAAATAAAAACATCTTCTATAACCAGGGACATAAGTAACCAACCCCAGTCATCCTCACCACCACCACTTTGGTAGCAAATAAGCATCTCAACCTATATTTTTGAAATTGGCGTGTCGAATCCCCATTCCACGTGGCCTATCCATATCTAGGCCATGGTTCAAAAGTAGCAGCTGCATTATCAGCCATAGTGGTTGAGGCCGCTACGCTATTTTGAAAATAGTTGCACTACAGTCTAAAACCCAGTAGAGCCAATCAGTTTTAATTTGAAACACTATTATTTTTACTTAAAACATTATTATTTTTATTTCTCCTCCTTAATAGCCTTTTCTAAAATTGTCTCTATACTTATATGGTTCCAAATCACTAAAAAACACAAGATTGGTTGCTGAACAATATTTAAATTCTTTTAACCGCTGAGCTTTGTTCACACCGCTGTGCCGCTACATATTGCCTTAACCACTACCTATCGCCCACTACGTAGCGTTTTGGCCAGACTGCTATACCCGCCGCAACCGCTATTTTGATTCTTGATCTGGGCATCATAGGTTGTAATGTTGTATTGTATTATGTCTTCTTGCTTGCATCGTTGGTTTTCGGTTTTAAAATTATCATAAAATCCCTTGACAACATATATCTTCAAGGACATGATATAATTTCTAGCTGAGATGCATATGCTACAATGGATGTGGACTAACAAAACTAGAACTAGGAATCAGTACATAAGGAATTTCAATTTAGATAGTTTAAGCATGCATAAAAAAGATCAGAAACGACCCTCATATGAAGAATTGAAATGTTACAAATTCAAGGAACTAGAAGGGGGCCAACTGAAAACCTGGAATAAAGAAGTGAAAACAATAGATGCAAGATTTTGGAGTTTCAAAGGACATGGCTTTAAAAAAGGTTGAGTAAAAACTATAAACTCACAAACTCCATGATGATGATGATATAACATAAAGCAAGTGATCAAAATACCTTGTCTAAGAAAAACTGGAAGTAGATGGGTGATAGTAGGCTTCCAAGAACAGGGATACTAGTAGTAAGAATTGAATTTATACCATTAACATACCTGCAAATAAATAATAGAATTTGTTTTAAAAACACTTCTTGGCACTTAAAGACAGCAGAATAAAGCATCTTCCAAATGAGACCAGAGATACAAGTTTAACAGATCAATAGAATTCATAAAAGCATACTCTGATTGGTCACCAACACTTTCAAGTGCGCTCCATGGAACACGTGTCATCGCAGCCATTTCAGCATCAAATTTAGTTTCCAGACCATGAACTAATGTCATTAATGCTTTCGTAATCACTGCTGAGAATTCATCCTACAAAAGACACAGAAAGTCCTTGAATATGAATTCTAGAAATTCCATAGGTAATTCCTAGTTTCCCACAACCCAAATGGTATTGCTCCAGCCACAAGATGTGAGTCACCTGCACTTCTGACATATCCACTTTGTCCGCAAATTGAGAATCAATGATTTTTGAAACATTTTCTGCCAGTTCACCAGCCTGTTGAGAGAGAAAGAAATCTCATCTTGGTACAATTCTTAATCAATCCAATTAACTTCAATTAGTTACAGCAGAAACTATTTTATATTAGTTATTAATATTATCAACTAAAATATACAGTTACACATGCCATGATCTAATTTACTTTACACTAAAAATTTCTATTACAGTTCAAAAAATGATAGTTTCAAACACCAACATTTTGAAAGGCATAAAAAAATAGAAATTCAATTGGATTCAACATAAATAAGCAACACATAACCACATCTCTTTGAGTTGATTTCATTGCCACGTAAATTTTTACAATATGCACATCAAATGGCGCACAGTATCTTCTTATAAGTCATAAGCACTAAGGACAAAATAACTGACCGTTTTATGGCAATATTCTGCCGTATTCACGATGTAACAGATCATCCTCTCATCTCTGTCGGATGTCTGCCAGGTGTATTTAGATACAAAGAAGTGAGATCATTGAAATCAGTCAGACAAAGAAACAAGGACAGCATCAAAACATATAAAAGTGAAAAACGTCTGAAGACCTTGATCTGTCCATCTGTGCCGGTAGCTGCTGCTACAATCCCTGTACCACCTTTAGGCAATCTAGCAAATAATTTTGTAGCATATGCTCTGAGAATTCTTTGAAACACCTAATCATGAAAATGGATACAAAAAGTAATGTTGAGTTAAAAATCTAAAAGCAGTCCAGCAAATGAAAGAAGCTGGGACGCCTATAGAAAAATGTGTAGATAAGCAGCAGCTGGATCCAAAATGATTCCCATGGAAAACAAAGTGGCAGGTGTTTCCTAAGATCACGAATGATTGATCTATCAGATACGGAATTCACATCGTAGTTGCTAGACTGAAAAAATGCACACAGGAGATTGGGAAAAATCAATTGCGCAGAACACTATAAAGGATTTAATTTTAATTTTTTTTAAGAGAAAAAATCAATGTAACTTGTTTCTTTTTTCCTAGTATTGTTGATATCTTAAACATATTTAACTATTCGCACATCATTTAATTATGTCATGGCTTTCTTCAGATCATCATAACTATAGATGGAAATGGATGGATTATGAATAACTACTTTTTTCTTTCTTAATTTTGTATAATTTTTATTTTTTATATGAAAAATAAAAATTCCTACAATTTGTAATACAATTCACAACATAATTCAATTCAACCCCTAAATGACTTACAATACAATTTCGATTTTTAAAACAATGAGTAAGGAAACTTAAAGGAACTAAAATCAATGGTCAAAAGAATAAGCCATTTTGGAGAACAAGAGAATTTCCATCAAAGAGCTCAGAGCTGTTGTCCATGAACATAATAGAAGGCCCTTCAGCAGAGCATGTGCAGTTGGCATATCAAAAACTAGAGCTATAATTTCCTTGGATCTGACCCACCAAATGCCATATAGCACGGCCACCTGATATAAAGCTCTGAAAAAGCAGGCAAGAGTTTGACAGGTGACTAAGAGGAAAGGAAATGTTAATTCTATAGCAAGACACGGAAACATTCTGTAAGGAAATATTGAAATCCTACCCACGTGGCACCTTAAAAAGAACCATCTATTTATAGACCAATAATCTCTTCTCCAAATGTGTATAAAATTAGACATCCAGTTCTGGATTTTCAATAAGCAAGTATGAGAAAGAGAAATAGAAGAAGAGATTTAGGGTTGTTAGGAAA
This sequence comes from Umbellularia californica, assembly GCA_028538565.1. Lineage (NCBI taxonomy): Eukaryota > Viridiplantae > Streptophyta > Magnoliopsida > Laurales > Lauraceae > Umbellularia > Umbellularia californica. The sequence goes on along the minus strand of JAPQWN010000012.1, from coordinate 21,691,667 downwards.
GGAGAAAGAAGCATATGCAGTAACTCAGGGGCACACCAAAACCTACATACTTTATAATAAAAACAATGTAAAAATTACAAGTTTGACACTAATAAGTTCAATGGACAAGAATAATGGTCCCCAGCATATTAACATAAAAACCAAATTGAGACCTTTTTTTTTTGGTGCTTGATGGGAGAGTGGTACACAAACTGTGATCCCTGGGCAGGCAGCTACATGAGATGAGCCACCCTTGTCAGTTGTCACCGGGGTGTCTCGTGTTTCTCAAAATTGAGACCATTTGCAATAGATTTCCCAATATATAAAGCTTTGGTAATGCATCCCTATAACAACCAGTGATAAAAAATAAACAAAATAAATAAATAAATAAAAAACCTCATCAAAAGAAATATTATAACATCACCATTCACCCCCTCTGATGAGCCACCCTTTACACAAGTCCACTTTTTTATTGTAACTTCAGTATCAACATAGCCTTACACCATCTATTTGTCCCTTGTGAATTTTGCATTTTACTCAGCTTTGTTTTAAGCCATGCTCACTGTATATCCTCATTCTAGCAAGTCTTTCCCCACTACCTCATTCTATGTATTTGCTCATCTCCCCCTTTTCCTTGCAATTGTATCCCTTCAATTCATCATATTGAGGCATTTTTTTGGTCTTCTATGTAAATGATCAACCATATCAAATAACACTACTCGATTTTTATATTCTATTGCAGCTGCACACAGGTTTCACCTCATGTAGTAATTCCTAATTCTTTCTTAGCATGTGCATCTTGGACACTTGTAAACTCGGACTTCTTTTCTTTCCATTATTGTGGTCTTAACTGTTGTGTCATAAAAATGAACACCCCCCACCACTCCCGCCCCCCCCCCCCCGCCCCCCCATTTTTATATTCTATTGCAGCTGCACACAGGTTTCACCTCATGTAGTAATTCCTAATTCTTTCTTAGCGTGTGCATCTTGGACACTTGTAAACTTGGGCTTGGACACTTGTAAACTTGGGCTTCTTTTCTTTTCATTATTGTGGTATTAACTGTTGTGTCATAAAAATGAACACCACCCCCCCCCCCCCCCCCCCCCCCCCCCCCCCAACAACAAAAATTAAAAAAAAGACTCTCTCCAAACAAAGTGACACTTTATAATCACATAACACACCACTACTTGAAAGTAAGGGGGAAGAATACAAAATTAATTGCTGGGAAATAGAAAAAGGATATATATATATATATATATAGAGAGAGAGAGAGAGAGAAAAGAGAGACCGTGCAATTTTTAGACTCTCTCCCCCTTTTCTTTTAGAAAAATAGGGGGTTCAAAACTCTCCCCAATAAAAAAGGGTTTTTTTATTATGTTCTTCTTAAACAGTTTTTAAGAACACGATATAGAAAGATCTGAATAATTTGACAAATTTTAGAAAGATAGAAATAAGAGGTTGATTTGAATAAGTTGAGGTAATATTAGGCATGTCAAACGGGCAGATCCCGGCCCAATCTAGCCATGGGCCGTGCCAGGCGTGCTCGGCATGCCTCATAAAAAAATTTCCCAATTAATTTTTTTCGACTTTTCCGCATTAAAATTAAAAATTAGAACACAAGCATGGAGAATGAGAATGATATTTAAGTGGTTCGGTCAAACTCAACCTACTCCACTGAGAAGAGAACCATTTGGATCTTAACTTCTTAAAGGTTTGTAAATAGGATTACCTTCAAAATCAAAACCTTACAATCTTTTTAGAGAATAAAAATTTAAAAAAAAATGAAAAACTTGTATATTTACAAATTACAGTGAAGGAAAAAGTAAAAAATCAGATGTATAGTCCACTAATGTATTCTGTTGGATCATAATCTTCCATTGCTGTCAACTCTTGCTTCCTCTTATCTGCCAAATACAAGTATCGTAGGCAAACACAACACTCCACCGTTTCTTCAGTTAGATTTGTTCTTTTGTCACCCACCACACATCCACCTACACTAAAAGCTATTCTGATGCTACAGAAGACATTGGAAAAGTCAATAGATCACGAGCCATGGCGGCCAACACCGGATAAATGCTTTCTTGTTGCTTCCACCATGCTAAAATGGCAAAACCAGATGCATCATGCACCCGTATTACACCTGACGTCAAGATACAATGATAACTCCGTCACTGTGTTACTTAAGCTTGAGCTAGAAGCCATGCCCATGGATAGGGAAGAATACAACGCATCCCACACAGCTTCACCTGTTTGCTAGACTTCTGAAGGGGTCATACTAACCCAAGATGTATCCATTTGCTCACAATAAAATTGAAAACGTGCTTGTAATTTTACCCTTATATTTGAAATTATATTTAAATCTTGATAATTCATATTTTTATTTATTCCATTGATTAAAAAAAAAATCTACACCGCTTAATTTTAACCAAAGATCCCACCATGCTAAAATGGCAAAACCAGATGCATCATGCACCCATATTACACCGACGTCAAGATACAATGATAACTCCGTCACTGTGTTACTTAAGGTTGAGCTAGAAGCCATGCCCATGGATAGGGAAGAATACAACGCATCCCACACAGCTTCACCTGTTTGCTAGACTTCTGAAGGGGTCATACTAACCCAAGATGTACCCATTTGCTCACAATAAAATTGAAAACGTGCTTGTAATTTTACCCTTATATTTGAAATTATATTTAAATCTTGATAATTCATATTTTTATTTATTCCATTGATAAAAAATAAAAAAAAAAAATCTACGCCACTTAATTTTAACCAAAGATCAAATACAGTAGCTAAAGAAAATGTCATTGGAGCCTCTTTCCAATATTTATTAAAATTTTCTTCCATGTTTCTAATACTGTTATTCAGTAAAAAAAAATGATCTCTAAAACTATTCAGTAAAAGTTGGGTATTTTTATAGCTGATACACCTTGCCTCACACATATTTGAGCATACAATTGCCTTCTTTGTACAGAGCAGAAAATAAATTTAGCAATGTCTTTAATAGCATCTGTGTAACTTACAATATGCTTTAACCCAACCTTCACAATGAGATTTAAGATGTGACATACACATCTATTTTGGAAGATAGAGCTATCTATCAAAGTTACAAGTGGCATCTGCAATCTCATTAGTTCAACAGTGATGCAGGCCCTAGCGTTAGGGCTTGCGTGGCAAGTGCTAAAAGCACAATGGATGCCGAAGCACATGTCCAAAGACACAATAAATCTCCACAGAGATGATAAAAAAGGACGCACCTCAATAGGAAAACCCAATTTTCATTAATCAACTCTGAGAAATAATTCTCTACAATGTCATATAAATAGGAAAACATAACTTAAACCATAAGAAACCTAATTAAAATAGGAAACCAAATAAATAGGAAACCTAATCCTAAATACAACTCATCAAATAAAACTACTGACTAATAATAATTAAATAAATAGAAAACTCCTAAATCTACTTGGACCCTACACATGTGGCCTAAAGTCGATCAGCATCATTCTCCCCTACTTGAAAAGAACTCAACCTCGAGCTCGGAAAAGGTCTACCTGGATCAAAGATCAATATGACAAACTTCCGATGTGTTGGTCGATCTACAACTTCTGGGCGCAGCTTCATATATAACTTACGTTGACTGCTAATATTGGAACAGGTCCACGATCGAACCGTTGGAGGCTTCAATTGATGAATCTGCACCATCAAATCACAATCGCTGATAATCCACCGTTTATCTCCTTAGATGAAGTCAATGTGGGAAATCTCAACAATGGGTGTCCTTTCCATTGCTGCTTATGTATTTTGACCACCATTACTCATAAGAGAAAAATCCAAATCCAACTTTAGTTTTGTAAAGTTCTCTGTGTTGCTCTAGCTTTTCAGTCTGTAAGTCCTCTACCACTGATTCTTCAACATGAGCTGCCATTAATTGTGGTGATTGAGACTTTTTGCCGTGAGTGGCCACTTTCCCCAAAGGAGACAATTTAAGCATGTCTTCCACATGAATTGCTTCCCAATATGCCTCATGAACGGTCGTACAATCATTCATACTCTTCACTATATCTGGTATCAAGCCTCTTACAAAACTAATTAAATCATGTTCCTCAGCGTCTTCTAATCCACACTTGTCTTGGAGCCATGCAAACATGTCACCATAGTCATGAACAGATAATTCTCCTTTTTTTCAAATCAAGAAAGGACCGAGAATAGACTTCATTTTCAAAATACCATGATCCATATTTATTTACATATTTGTATCTTTGAAGTACGTTGAAGATTGTGGGATCAAGGAGTTCCATCACGGATGAAAGACTGATGTATCTGATGTGTAGATCTGCTCACTACAAACACGCAGGCAAAGACGGATCGGAAATCAAACTTCAGATGGTTCCAAAATTGCAAAAAGAAATTGTGACCACAATTTCAGGAATGGTTTCAGCTCGCGCAAAAAGAAATTGTGACCACAATTTCAGGAATGGTTTCAGCTCGCTAATGCTTCAAAACAGGTTAGGCTTCAACTAATGATTGGATCGGATCCAACTGATCCAAATTTGCAAAAGATGTACAGCAAAAAGTGGCTGGAAAAGCGAAGCTGCTGACTTTAGCACTTGTGTTAGCAGCTACTGTTTGCTGCTATGGGCTTCCAAGTATGGGTTTCGCTAGTGCATGTCAGGCCTAACTCCAAATCCTATCAGGCCCAAATCTTGTACTTGCTTTGACTCTAGCGCCCAAAAGTAGAAAAAAAAAGGGTTGAAATCTCCTCAATCTCTTGCTCTCTGCTGTCAAAGCCAAAGGGGAAAACGTTGCTGCTCGCCACAGACGAAGCGGACAGCGATGGTGCTGCTGTTGGTGATCTGGACTAGAGTGATGGTGCTGTGTCGTCAGCGATGGAGGGACGTCGATGTTGCTAGGTACGCACTTCCTATTAGCTTCACAACACTTCTTTATTCTCTCTATTCTTTGTTTTCTTCTCTCTCCTAGAAGAAACCCCATATGTGCGAAACCTTCTAGAAGAATGTCCATCCATATTTCAAAAAATAAAATTTTAAAATAATAATAGTGATAGCCTTCTTATGTGATAATTTATATAAGGGGAGAAAATGAGAGTTAATATAATATATTATAAACTTATATATAAGGAATCTCAAATTTAAATGATATAAATACCTCTAAATTTTTTAAGGCCGCTTTAATCTTGTCTGGCATGATCTTTGGCCCTCCAAAAACTTCTTAGAGAGTGGGAGTCGAATGCTTTGAGAGAGAAATAAAGAGTGAGAGAATTGTATAAATTGGTGAGAAATGAGAATGGGAGGGTTAGAGTATTTATTGACTTTGTAAAATTCAAAAGGACACAAAATACCCCATATGACCGTTTTATAGTGAGTGGGGGGGTTAAAATGGACAATTTTAAAAAAAACTAGCCATTTTTTGGCCATTGGGCGGGCCGTACCTGGCGGGCTGACCCTTATGGATAGGTCGGCCCACAGCAGGCTGTGCCCGTTCCCTCAGCCCAGCACACCCATGGCACAGGCCCTGCCATTGCCCGGGCCAGGCCGGCCCATTTGACATCTCTAGGTAATATACTGGGATGAGACTAGCAAGATAGAGACGGCAAGATTTTTAACTTCTAAAAGGGAAAAAGGTTTGGAGGGTTTCAAAATATTAGAACAAAAAAGACAACCAAGCTAAAGGAGAAGATAAAAATATGAGACAGAGAAGAATAAAAGCTTTGAAAAGAAAAGAATCAGTGGAGATAGGAAAGATTATACCATCTTTGAAGAGAAACAAATACACAGTGGAGAAAAGAGAGAATACAGATTTCCTATTGGGAAACGAAAGAACATGGGACTATGAGAGGACATTTCATTGAAGGAATCAAAGCTTACCTCTAGATTCTGAGGGCTCTTTTCCATCTCCACTCACAGAGACACAAAGGAAGGAGCTTTTCAAACTTTCGAATAAATAGTAGTAAGCAAATCACACGTAGAAGAGATTTGCTAGTTATTAAAATAGCTTCTTATGAAATGTTACTGTAGGATATAAATAAAAGCTTTCTAACCTGATTAGGGATGTCAATGGACCTCCGATTACCTGGTTACCCCGAGGAGCTGATCTGAAAAGTCTGGGAATTGACACATTAGTTGGACCCGACTGATAATTAGGCCCAGGTTCGGGGTCTAAATCTCAGGTTCAATTGATAATCATGTCCAGACCCAAATACTGAGTATATAATGTATTTAATATATAATAATCTATAATAGATATAAAGTATGATGATGACAATGATGATGATATGAGGGGATTAACATTGTCATATAATGTTTAAAAATATATTAATGACATCCTTTGGCTTGAGCTTGCTCTGGAGTGGGGTACAGTTCCAATTAGGTTCATCAGAGGATCTAGGTCCTAGACATCAGACACATGTCGGGTCCGGTCCGGATCTAAAATGGGACCGACCGATCTCAACATCCATGGACATGACTTGAACCCGCAATCTCATGGTTGCAACAGTGTGCACCTTCCAAGTTCCAACTATGCTAAGGGCTCTTGTCTATTCTTCTTGTTCCATTATGTCTTGTTCCTCTCCTTTCAGATCTAAATGGGGTCACGTCATTCCACCTAGGGTCAAGGCATTTTTGTTGGACGCTTACAAATAGTGAAACTGACCATTGATCATCTTGGGGTCACGTCATTCCACCTAGGGTCAAGGCATTTTTGTTGGACGCGGACAAATAGTAAAACTGACCATTGATCATCTTCAAGAATCAGAAATTCCCTCTTCCATCCAATTATTTGCAACATTTCTAGGCCTAATGAAGAATCAGTCTATCATCCCTTCTTGCAGTGTCCCACTGTTAAGTTGATATGACCTTTTTGCACATGAGGAAAATGGAAAATCCATATCAATTGCAGTAAAAATAATCCAATCATCAACGTAGGTGATTCATGAATAGATTTCCACTTTTTGTTGCTCTGTTATGAAGAGTCATCATGCAAGATGATAGAGGTATAATCATACGAACCCTGCATTAAGTTAAACATGATACTTGAAAATTCATTTGACGCAGAGAGAGAAAAATAGATTATAGTCAAGTCAACTGAGTTAAAAAAAAAAAGGTATATGTAAAAATGGAATATCAATCACATGAGCAAACATTAGATTGCCCAATCTACAGTAGAATCAACTGTTGGGACCACTAGGATCATCAAAGACAGCTTTTATGCAGTGGCCAATAATCCAATTGAAGGTGGTATATATGGTTTGGATCATCAGACTTGTGCCACAGCCCATGTGTCATTTGAAAGAAGAAAAAAAAAAAAACTCTGTAGATTGCCAGATCATTATATTCTGGCATAATGTATATTATAGTAGACAGGACTGTACCTTGAACAAATTAAATAATGTCTGGTTCTTTGTCAAAGCACTGCATCTCTTCAAGCTTCTCCTAATTATCAAAAATAACTGCAAAACACAAATTTCAAAATCAAATCTATCTATCAAATACGGAAGAATGTATAAAGTTTCAAATTCGGAAACCTTTGCTCAATAAGCTGCATGACATTTACATGCATGGGCAGCACTGTTTCTGGTTGCTGATAATGCAGATGATTTTACAACAATAAAGAAAATCAGCCCTCAATATATAGAAAATTGATCATACCATGGTCTCTCCATAAGAGATACAGGGTGTTTTGATTCATAGATCATACTCCCTTCCAAAGACCTACTTTAAATTCATAATTTAATGGTTTTCGTTCATGCTTTTGATGTCAAAAAAAGTTCTTGAAATTAATTCATGGCTAGGGAACTCCATTTGGAAACTAATGGACTAACCCAATTTTCTGACAAGTGGTTTTTGGATGTTGATTTTGAGGGTTTTTCCTTTGGTGAAGTTTCAGCAAGGTTACCCAAAATTTAGCTGCTTCCAATGGTTAGAAAAGATACGTTTTCATGCATTTGTAAACGAAAACATTTTCCAAAACCATGAAAAATTATAGACAACATGACCTGGGGCTTCCACAAAGATGGCATTTAAAATTTAACATGATATTAAAGGATATAATACTTAAAGACTGTTTCTATCATGTTTTCAATGCTTGATGAATGTGACATGATGGACGAAAGACTTCTGTGTGATGTCCTAAGAAATGAAAGAGAAACAAGCATAAATATCAATTCGTTGATTGAAATATTTTATGCCAACCACTTAGGTTATGCATCTGCAAAGTAGGCACCTAAAATTCATTCCGCAAAAAAGAAAAAAAAAAAAAAAAAAAAACATTCTGCAAAGCTTGAAAAATCTATATGGTGATTGAGAATACGGGATTCCAAGGTACATCAGAATAGGCAATGCATCTATATCATGCCTCATTTGATACCTCATTTTTTTATGTAGAACTTGTCCATGTTTTAGTCATGGTTTGTCCCTGTCATTATAGGTCGCAAAGGGTCAGGTTGGGCTGAGAACTGAGGATATCATGTATGAGTGCACCCCGAACCAAACCCATTAATTAAACAGGTTGAAAATCTCAACCCAGACCTTTAAGGGCCAACGTCTGCATTAGAATGCATAGAAGTTTAAATAATTAGGAAAGGTGGTTAAAAATGAAGACCAAAGATGAATATCCAAAAATGCTCATCAAATAACCACACCTTTAATGGAAATTGAATCAAGGGAAGATGGGATATTAATACCCAGCCATCGCCTTCGTAATTTAATACCTAGGAAAATCAAGGTCTCATCTACATCTCCGCCTTATTTCCTTCCTTCCTCACCTCATACCCTTCACCTATGATGCCCGGATATGGCAAGGATACGGCTAAGATATGCCATAAACAAGGAAAGGACACGGATTTTACACATAAAAAGTGAAGTATCGGATACAATATGACACGATACGTTGTCCATTTCGAAGTATCCATGCATCATAGCCCTTAACCTCTTTAAAAGTCCTTCATGGAGCTTATCTGACCTTAAATTCCCATTTATTCAATTCCTATGTAATCTAAAGCAAACAAACACACCCTAGGTGTTCGGGTTTGACATTTCTGGCCCCATCAACTTGTATATAAAAAAAAATCCCCACCAGCACCATTGTTGGCCTGTGTTGGGCATGTCCAAACTATCTCAAACAAGCCTCCCTTAATTCATCACCTATTGATACTACCCCTAAATGCTCCTGAATGTGCTCATTTCTGATTATATCTTTCCTAGTTTTAACACACATCCATCTTCACATTCTCATCTCTGCTACACTCATTTTTTGCACTAGAAATGATTATAACAAATATGAAATATTAGAATCATACAAATATCTTGTATATGGGTGAAGGGTAATTGTGTGAGTTCATGTTCCCACTAACACATTTGACTACAATCTGGTTCTTGTGGACAGATAGGTATCTAGAACTTTCATCTCTTTTTTTCTTTTTCCTGCTCTTTTTTTTTTTTTTTTGGTCAACATTGTAGAGTGAAACTTTTTCCTTTCATTTTAATCCACTTAAAAAGATTAGAGCTCCATGCCGAAGTTCTTAAGATTCCAACCACATATGCCTCCATGCCTAGAAGTCAGGTTAGCAGTGCCTTAATTCAAGGTTGAAATTATTTCTTTGTGATAGAAGGCATAGTGGGGACCATTTATCTCTATCTTTTTCAGTCATGTGACCTATTTTATGTTGATGTTAGCATTAGATCTGTTCTAAAGGGTTTGTGCTTTCTATTTCTTTTTTTTTTTTTTTTTTTTTTTGAATGGTAACTTTCATTAAAACGGAAAAGAAATCAATACAAAAGGATTATACTGATATGGAGAAAGGAAAAAACAAGCAAAAGTACAACCTTTGAAACCCCAAACAAAACAAAATGCTCAGCTACAAGGGAACCAGAAGACTAAGAATACTAGGACTACCCTAACCTCTTTTTACGAGAAAGTTAGCTCCTTCCAATTGAACATAATTTGATCAATGGTATAGTCTTTGAAAGTAGGATTAATCTACACCCATTGTGCTACTGAGAATTTAATCTTATCACATAAGATTTCCGCCGAACATTTCTTTCCTTCAAAACATCTCGCGTTTCTCTCCTTCCATATATGCGAAATGACTGCTAAAAAAGAAAGCTTCCATAACTCCTTTCCTTTCTTAGACCCAATCGGATATCTCCACTCCTCAAAAAGGTGTTGAAGCGCCTTCGGCATAGCCCATTTGCATTCGAACCAATTTATAACAGAGTTATAGATTTTCATCGCATAGCTGCACCTTAAAAGAAGATGGTCTACCGTTTCCTCATCCCCCAAACACATTTGACAACCGTTAACAACAATCTTTCCTCATTTCCTTAGATTATCTAGAGTTAGGATTCTTCTTCGGAGAGCAATCCATCCAAAAGCAACTACCCCTGGGTGGAGCCTTGATCCTCCATAAGCTTGCCAAACTACTTTTGCTCCCTACTCTTGCCGATAACGCCGCATGGAAAGAAGAGACAGAGAAAGACCCATTTTTTGACGCTTTCCAAATCCTTGTGTCTTCCATGTCCTCGGGAAAATGAATATCCCTTAAAACGTCAATAAGAGATAGAAATTGAATCTCCTCATTCTCCTTCAAATTCCTTCTGAACGTCGGGCTCCACGTGATCTGTCCAATCATGCCAGAACATTCCCTATAGTTTTCCACCTTTGCTTGCTTGTCTCGACCACAATTGAACGGGTCTGGAAACTTAGACGCTAAAGGCTCCTCTCCTATCCATGTCTCTTTCCAAAAAAGAATTTTCTTCCCTGAACAAACATGGTATCTGATGTTCTGCATAAACTTTTCGCTGCTAGAGATTATGCCTTTCCACCTTGCCAAGTACTTATAGGCTGCACCTTGAACCTTCCAACCATCCCTCTAATTTCCAAATTTTTCAACGCGGCCAACCTCCATAGACCTTCCAACTCGTCCCCTAGCCTCCAAAGCCATTTTCCTAGTAAAGCTTGGTTCATTTTCCTTAACAATCTGATGCCAAGATGTTTTCATAAGCTAATAGAAAGTAGGTGCTTTCTATTTCATAATATGGCTATTGTAAATTGTAACAAAGATGAAAATCTCTTGGTAACTACTGCTCCAGATTGTAAAGTCGAAGGGAGAAGTTTTCATAAGCTAATTTCAACAAGCTATGAAGGCAAACAAAAGGACTAGATTGAGAGTCAGCATATATTTGAATAAATTTGGGTCCAGAGTACGGAGCATGAGGGAATTCATTCCAGTGTACTGGCAAAAGAGTAAATCCCATCACTAGTAACCATCTTCTCTCTGCTAAAGAGTGTGGTGGGTGATGAGGTTTGGTGATCATGATTGTGTGCCTAGAGGTCATGTAATGCAAGCATGTTTCTAACAGTCAAGGCCACCCTTCACATGATAGGCCGTGGCGGTGCCCCACAACCCACTATCCGCTAAAGAAAAGTTACTATGATCATGCTTAATTTTTTACGTAGGCACCAATAGGCCCAACAGGCTTATTAAAAAGGGGTGGCAGGTCACTGGGCAAATCAGGCCTAGGCATAGCTGTCGGTTTATAAGAGATGACTAGTCTCATTGGCAAAAAAGGAAAATATTAATGCAGTAACTTTCTTTCTAAATTCAGTTGCTTAATTCTTGGATTTGGTTTGATTTCCTTCTATACAGTTATAAATAGGTTATTAGATTAGTGAGTGACTTTCTCAACCATTATAGATATGACAGCCCATTCCTCCAAAGAGTGGTCAATGTCCTAGTTTATATACTTTCTTTCTTTATAGGATTCTAATTAGTGTAGCTGGTACCGCTACGATTTAGGAAAGCAGAATTGTTTTGGACTTTCAATATTATAAATAAGAATGTAAAGGCAACCGAGGCAGTCTTGGAATATTTCATGAAAATTAATTAAAGTTGCATGTGTTCACTTTTATCTATTTTCATTCTCCATGGTTAGAGTATCTCCCATTGGATCGAAGGCATTGACAATGGATTTTTGCAATCAACGGTAAGTGAATCTCTATCTTTCTACTTGTGTGTGGATTTTCTATTTGATTGAAGATCGGGGTATTGTGGGTTCACCATCAATTGGGACTACTGCTTCCCTAACTGCGTCAGTTAGTATCAGAGCAAATCGGTCCTTAGATCTAATTTGTTGTGAGTTCGTCTCCTTGATCATGCCTCCCCGAAGAGTACGGGGTTGTAGGCAATTGGTTGAGAGCGACGTGGTGAATGAACCTGACCCGCAAGATTTGGAAATTCAGAATCTGCACAAGCAAGTTGAGACCCGGACTCAGCGTTTGGACCAAATTGAACACTGAGATCAGTTATTTGATGAGTAAGCATATGAAGGCGGCGATAATTTTTCGGTTTGCAGTGATGCACCGGAGGATGGTGGTGTTTTTGAGGATCCAATTTACAATGATGAGTCGGATGAAGATCATGATGATGAATTTAATACACTAATCTGGGATCTCTATGAAGATGATAATGATATCCATGATCAGATCTTTGATATATTTCAAGATCGTGACTTTGATGATAGAAAAATCTTTGATCAGTATCAAGATTATGAATAAGATACTCCAATAGTCAAGGATGAGCAGATTGACATATTTACTGTGTGAATTTGATTACTTTGGAGGGTGTTGTCAAAAGCCAAAAGAAAAATTAAAGGGTGGAGATGTGAAAGATTATGCAGATAATGAGAAGCATGATTTGCAGTTAGTTTCTATGCCAGCTGACTAGTTATTGAGATCCTTTTTGGGGAGGAATCCAACAGTGCAGGATCTACTACGGGTTGAGTTACGGGCCCAGATGGATAGCAGATGTCAATCTTCCAGACCAAGTCATGACAGATCTCCATATTTTCAATTGCTACCAAAAGGACAAAAGTGGATGTGGAAGAGAAAGAAGCGGAAAAGAAAACGCAGAATTGTGGGTGCAGACTCGAGGGCGATTCTTTTTCAAGTGGAGGAGTATGACGTAGGCACCAATAGGCCCAATAGGCTTATTAAAAAGGGGTGGCAGGTCAGTGGCTTCTACCCACCTAAAATTGACCCAAATCAGGCCTAGGCCTAGCTGTCGGTTTATAAGAGATGACTAGTCCCATTGGCAAAAAAAGAAAATTATGATGCACTAACTTTCTTTCTAAATACAGTTGCTTAATTCTTGGATTTGGATTGATTTCCTTCTATTCAGTTATAAACAGGTTTTTAGATTAGTGAGTGATTTTCTCCACTGATATAGATATGACAGCATATTCCTCCAAAGAGTGGTCCATGTCCTAGTTGCTATACTTTCTTTCTTTATAGGATTGTTATTAGTGTAGCTGGTACTGCTACGATTTTGGAGAGCAGTATTGTTTTGGATTTTCAATATTATAAATAAGAATGTAATGGGACAACCGAGGCATTCTTGGAACATTTTATGAAAATTAATTAAAGTGGCATGTGTGAACTTTTATCTATTTTCCTTCTCCTTGGTTTTAGTATCTCCCATTGGATCAAAGGCATTGACGAAGGATTTTCGCGATCAACAGTAATCGAGTCTCTATGTTTCTCCTTGAGTGTGGATTTTCTATTTGATTGAAGATCGGGGTATTGTGGGTTCACAGTCAATTGGACTACTACTTCCCTGACTGCATCAACTTTGAGCATTTAAGTGCACCTAATATAAAAAGGAAGATTGATTCTTCATGTTTTTTTTTTTTTTTGTCGGTAACGAAAATGCTTTAATTAGAGGAGAAGATACAAAGTACATCGGACAAATCTGGAAGACCGAAACGGTATATAAGAACTATACCGACCACTCACAAAAATTATAAATCAAAAGCAACAAAAGGAGAAAGATGATCCACCCCTACTTAGCTAACAAATCAGTCATAGAGTTGGGTAAGCGCCAAATATGAGAAAACTCCACTTGAATCGAAGAACACAAAGTCCTGATCTCATTAAGAATAAAATGAAACTTCCAAGGACCCCTGCTGACGAAACCCATGAGATAGCATTAGTTAAATCGCTATCCACACTAAGATTTGAATGGTGAATGCTAACAAACATAACGAGAGCCACCAAAATAGCCCACAATTCCACCTCATTATAATCTTTAAGACCTAAAGACTTGGGGAACAATACCTCTCCCCAACCAGCCCCTTACCACGCCATCTACATTACGAGCATGTTTGGTAACAGGTGAGGAATCCATGAATCTGATGATTCATCACTACCACTGGAACAAAGATTCCTCGCTGGGGATTTATATAGTTGAGGATTTCACATTGATATTAGTTTGTATCGATGCATATAGCTGAGAAAAATAGAGTTCGGTGGGCAAATCCACTTAAGGATTTTCAAATCTTATGGGGGGTGGTCGGATCTGAAAATCCTAACAAATGAAGATTTCCATTCGTCCAAATCCTCAGGAATTTACAATTGCCAAACATGGATTTACCACGACTTTAGGGAAACCGAAAATCTTTTCCCTAAAGATTTAGTTGCCAAACGTGACCTAAACTTCAAAATTCCCTCAAGTGGGGAAATCCAACTCATCGAACTTTTAATTATATGAGGCCCACAATAAAGAATTGCTTCCCAATTGTGAAAACCATCGCCAAACCGCACATAACCCATGAAAAGGAACCAAACTCCAAGCCTCCACCAAGCCAAACAAAGGTCTTTTGAACTCACCATGAGACACCACCCCTAGAGATTGACTTATGCGAAACAAAAGAATAGAATTTGCAATGGACAAATGGGTGATCTATATAATCTCCCCCACCTCCCCGCTACGCCCACCGCAACCGCTATTTTGATCCTTGTTGGCAACAAAGTGAAAAGGAACGAAAAGGGAGAGAAGAATGGAGTGGAATATATTAAGAAATATAGATGTAATTGTGCCACAATAGTACAATGGTACTTGAGTTATTCTGCAATGGACCATGAAACCATTATTGTAATTTTGTTAAAACAGATGTAGTAGACTATAAGGGGTCGTTTGTTTCCTTACATTTACGTGTGTAAATGGGTCTCCATGTGTAACTCTTTCACCTCACCATGTTTGTTTATGATATTTACACATCAGGTGTGAAAAGTAGGTGAGAAAATTATGCAAAACAGGTGTGCAAAAAGTGGCAGAACTTTTCCCACCTCAATAGGTGAGAAACTGAATCACACCATCTCAAAAAGTGCAGAGCTACAGTAACCACGACGTTGAAACGCCATCATCGGCGTTTTCAATTTTTTTTTATCAAAGTGGGGCCCTAAATCTTGATCTAGACCGCTAATCATCTTAGTAAGGCCAAAAACGGCTCTGATGCAAAATTTCAGCCGTTGGATCAAATATAGATTGTGAGGAATTCACCAAAAAATCCGGACCATTAGAACTATTTTTTCAGATTTTTGTGGCTCCACTTTTACGATCCGAACAGTTAATCCTCTCTATATGAACAAGTGCGGCCATGGGATCAAATTTAAGATGTTGATTCATCAATAATCTTAAAAAATCTCTGAGAAACGTATGGACCATTGGATGCACTTAGATACACATTTGAAGAGGTGTGAAAATGACAAACAATGGAATGTGTTTCACATGTGACTCATTTGCATATGAAAATAATTCATATGTGAATCATTTACACTTGTGGACCATTTTCCTATCACATGTGAAACTGACGAACGACCCCTAAGAGACCGAGTGTGCCCTGAGCAAAGGAATGCACATCTCTTTCTTTCTTCCATTTGTCCATTTGCTTCTACTATCTTTCTTTTGTCTCCATATTTTCTTCCCTTCTCTGCATATTTTGTCCATTTGTTATTAATTTCTTTTGCAAGAAGACAAAGGCAAGAATTTACAGAAGTCCTGTGAACAGAATGTAAGGGGCAGCCACAAATTTTGAATGTGTTCCGTCCTCCAATTGAGACCATTCTCATGATGTTTCCCCACAATTAGTGAATGGGATGAAATCAGTTCCAGAACCAATTTCGGAGAAATGTAATATAAACAATATTTCCAACAGGTAGAATAGAACTAAGATTGACAAAATCAACAACCCATTTCAATTGTTTTAGCACCATGAGAAAATTATGCAAATCCTTTTAGCTTTTGTACTGTGTAGATTCCAAATTGTCACAAACTATCAAAAGGAAAAGGATCCTAATTATTTTGTCGAAACAAACCTACAATTACATTTAAGTCAGTCCAAACATAATGATTCATGAAGAACTTAAAAACCCAAACGCAGGACAAACTAATTTTCAAATGAATCTCACCTGCATGCTGCTGGACAAGATATTAGTTTGACTTCCCTCTTCAGTTTCCCAGGTTTCCTCCTGTTGGTAGAACATTTATCATGCCTTTGGAAAGAGGAGGAAAAGAAAAGGAAAGGAATCTAATTTTTTAAGTTTTCAAAACTACAAAAATACCTGAACAAGTTTTTCTAGATTCTCCATTAGCGTTTTCTCCTCCAACTCTACATATACCGTCAAGTGTGGTTCAAAACAAGATGAAATAATACCTCGAAAGTTGAACTGTGGAATCAGAATAAATACACTAGTTATGCACTTTCACTTCTTAACTTGGATTTGCAAAAAATACTAATATATGCAAATTCTAGTGACACCAAAATACAATAACTCACCCCAGCCCCCGGCACTGACAAATCTTTATGGCTGTTGTTATCCTGTGGTAACAAGATGAAGAAAAAGATTAACATAGTGAAACAAGAACCCTGAAGAGAGTATAAGCAATTGTCAGTGCATACTGGATCAGTTCCATGAGGGGGCGCAAGCTTCTTTTCATACTTCTTTCGAATTTCTGATACAGCTTGATTGTTACTCTCCCCTTTACCAATTTCTTCTATTTCACTCTCAGATTCTCTATTTCGGGACCCAACGGTCCCTCCACTGAACTTCTCGGCCAGTTCCTCCTCAAATTCTAGTGTTCTCTGTAATGCCTGTAAATAATGTCAAAACAGGGTGCAGTTTAAGACGAGTCAGTGAATGATAAAAGAAAAAAATTTTAAAATCTTTTCAGAAGTTCCAAAACTGTCAGCCTAGACAGTTTTATGCAGGATTTTTCAAAGAGGGTCCAGTGGTCCACACCAACTCAACAAAAGCTGATACCAACATATAGAGCTTACTGAGAAACTTAGACAATATGATACTTTAAACAAAGACAATATAATACTTTTAACAAGGTAGAAGTGAACCATGACCACAATCCCACCCATCTCAGATGAGGAAAAACATGAACCAGTTTTTCAGATTACGGTTCCTGCAAGTATTATTGCTTTCTTTTTTAGCCTTCTTTTTCCGGTTGGGACTTGGGACTTTTTTTTCTTTTTTTTTCAGTTGGGACTACCTCAGCCCCTTCATACTCTTGTTTTATTCGTTGTTTCTTTTTTACAGAACTTCTCATTGGTTAAAAAAAATATGTCTTAACAAAATGATGATATATTTTTTATAATAAAAAAAAGATTGCTCCTATTCTCCAATAAAAACGAATAAAATGAAAGTTTTCCCATGGAAAAACAAAACCATGGACGGTTAAGAGCACGTTATGAGGTAGGACATTTTTCTTCATTTTTTCCATTTTTTGGGGCCAAGCGGTGATTAAGCCCACAACATAAGTATTGCAACATTTGCAGCTAAAGAATTTCAACATTGTACAAATCTGGTTCAAAACTGCTCAATACAGCTGTGCAATCCCTCCTTGATTATTACTGCTGGTAAAGAAGTCTGGATACTTGTGCTCATTAACGATTATAACACCTTGGTGGAGTCGATGGACTATTCTTTGATCTTCAAAAGAACAACGTTTTACTTAACAGGACTGGTTTTTTATAATAGGATGTTATACCAGGGGAGAACTTTGTACCTTCACGACCAAACTTATTTATAGAGGTAAACACCATCACTTGTAATCAGTGTATCTTGGGTGTATGCTCCGTACTGTTCATAAGCATCGTAAACACTCTTATGTTTTTGACTAATTGCTATCATTAGTGAAGATCCAAGGATTTGGCCGATGATAGACTAGAATGGAGAAACAGAATTCTTATGATGATGATGAGTGAACTGAAGTAGCTCAAATTTTTCTGATTTATTGCTGATTCAAAGCAGTGGTGGCAAGGACTGGCGATCTGACAAGGAACCAGATGGGGCTCTCCTTGGTAGCATCCAGGACCACCGACAATCGCTGGTTCAGATAGGGTGGAGCTTCAAGCCTATGCCTAGATACGAATATAGATACGGATAATGATACGGGGATTGGGGATACGATGACTCACTTTAGAAAATCTAGGACACGGATATGGAAACGGGTGTTCTAATTTTTTCCTAATTATCATTGTTTCCATCCCTTTCTAGCATTTTTTATGGTGAGAAGTAAAAAAAATTAAAAGAACTATATGAAATAAAGGACTTTATAAGTTGGATATGTTGAACTTGTTCCCTAGAAGTATCGGTGCAATATCAGGTACTAATATAAGTGTTGTATCAATCCGATACGGATACGTTGGGCTTGTACAAATATCCGGGTATCATAGCATCAAACTTTCTTCTGATAGGCTGCTGTGAGCCTGTGACTCGTGAGCTCCAAAACTTTGTGATCATGTTGTTGTAGAGGGTCAACGAGCTTCAGTGATTTAATGGGCCTCCTCCTATGATATCTATCCTTGTCTGATAGCTGATATGTTGTATCATTGGATATAGGAGATTTGAGTTAATGCTTACAAATCCTGCCATTTCTTCAACTACTATTTGCCGAGCTAATGGTTTGTCTGACTATTTCGCCAAGGCCGGTGGCATGAAGAACCTCTGCTTTCTATGATGCTTAATTATCTGTTTGAATCACTGCTTATTTCTTTGAATAAATTTTAACCATTCTCAAATATTTATTCATGACTTGTACTAAATCTTGTCCATGAATCAAAACTCGGTTTAAGTACTGTAAAATAATTTGCATTGTTAAGAACATATGATTTCTTAACAATTCACTAAAGATCAAGGATCAAAATAGCGATTGCGGGGATTGCGGGGGGCGTAGCGGCTAGTGGCCAAAACGCTAAGCATTGGGCAACGCGTGGTGGTTGTGGCGATCCGAAGCGGTGTAACGGCGTGAATTTTTTTAAGTGATAAAAAAATTTGAATCTTGTTTAGCAGTCGATCTTGTTTTTTTTTTTTTTTTTTTTCAATTTGGAACCATATAAGGGTAGAGACAACTTTGGAAAGGCTAATGAGGAGAAGAAATAGGGAAAACACTATTTTACATTTAACTTGTTTTGCTCTACTAGGTTTTAAACCGTAGCGCCGCTACGTTCAAAATAGAGTAGCGGCCTCAACCGCTGTGGCCGATAATAGCGGCTGCTATTTTGAGCCATGCTAAAGATCAACTTTCTCCAGTTCAAAACTATTCTAGGAATCGCATATGTATGTCATAATTGTTTTTATGAAACAGATATAAAGAAAATAATGCAAGTAATTCACATGCATTTCTACATTATCAATGGGAAAAAAATTGAACTTATGTACAAAAAAACTACCGTCAATAAGGTTGCAACTTCTGGCTTTTCTTTGAGATTATCAAGGATCTCCACAAGCTGTGTCCTGATAAAATAGGAGTGATCAACTTTAGAATTACATCATTCATCAATATAACTTCAATTAGTTTAAATATATTCAGATCAGAGGACTTCGAGATGTCAAATTTCCATTAACATAATCTTTTTTCTCATTAAAAAAGAAAGATCTGTTCTACCAAATAATGAGTTTTGCTAAATAATATGAAGAGCATAAATAACCAACAGGAGGATAAGCAGTAAGTTGAAACACGAGAATTGAAGAAATCTGTGTCAGTGTGACAACAGAAAAGCATATTTATCATAAGTAATGGATACAAAATTGGAATTTACAAAGAAGAAATATAATCCATGTGAAATCAACCACAAAGGATTATGTCTATCTTCCTGATTATAAGCTTATGTAAAGGATTACAATAATATATATAGGAATAATTATAGAGTGGTCCAAGGGACTATGGAACAACAATGTTCCCTTTCGTCTTTTGTGTCTTTACAACCACCCTCAAGCTCACATGTAAGGACAGCACAAGATTGCATGAGTTATTGATATCAGGCACTTGATGGGATTTGTAAATGAATCAGCCAACTGAGCAATAGAGAAAATGGAACAAAGAAGAACATTGCCTTCTAGAAGGTGCTGTGGCAAATAAAGTGACAGTCGATTTCGACTCAATGTGCTTGGTTCATTCATGAAGCAATATGAATAGCACTCTGGTTATCACAACAGAGAGAAGTGGTTAAGACACAAGAGGCCCCATTTTTGTAAGTAATATTGAAGCCAAACAATTTCTGCTGTAGTCGGCTTCGGCAAAAGAGCAATAAGCAACAGATTGTTTTTTGCTCTTCCAAGCAAGAAGTGAATCTACGAGGAAGATCCAAAGGCCAGTAGTAAAGAAGCATCGATTGCTGATGTTCCCAGCACAGTTTGAATCACAATAGGCAGATAATGCTAGAAAACAGTCTATGAAGATACATGAGGATGCGTAGTACTGCGGCCCCATGAACAGTTGGAGCAAAAGAAAACCAGCTAACTGAATGTACAGAAAAATAAGTATCTGACCTATCTTAATTTAGAAGCTTTGTACTTTGGTCGATTTAACCCTTTAATAAAATCTTTACCCGTCACCAATTAAAAAAAAGATTTGACCAGTATCATAGCCACTTTGAACATAAAAACTATGAAGAATGGGCTCCTCAAATTCCTATAGCTACAAGATCCCAAAGAGACTAAAGGCATACTGTCATACTAATGCAGGACAGACCCGTGGTCCCCATGGGTTGACCCACCTTTGGGCCTAGCCCACCTATCAGTTATATGTTTTTATTTTATTTAGATATTTAATTATGTTTTAAGTTATCTAAGTGGATGTTTTAATCACGGCCATCGATGTGTTTGGATGGTCTAGATTAGATTAGGTTTAGTTTTCTCTTATATAAAGTAATGCATCTTTGGCATGAGATTTTGATTAATGAAAGAAAACAAGTTTGAGTTTTGCTCTTGCAATCTCTGGATCTCTTCTGGAAGGGCAGCGTGAAGCATGAGAAAATTCAGCTGGAATCCCGACCTACCTCCTATATATGTCATCATTTCTCTGCCTGCCCCGCATCTGGTACCCCGCTCTGCATCACACGCTTGACAACCAGATTCTTTCAGCATCTCACAAAGGCTATCAGAAGTTCTCAGTGCACTTGAAAGGAAGACCTTTCCTACAGTAACTAGATCACAAGCACAGATTTTTTTCGACTCAATCCAAATCCCTACAAGCGACACTAGACATTTAACTCATTGGAATTGAGTCCTCTCAAGCCAGGGAGAGATGATTCAAGCAAGGTTCATGGCTAAGCCCATGACATGGGCTTAAGTCAAATTGGCCCTCCCCTTCTTCAAGCCATGAGCTCAACTGTGGGGCCCACATTTCAAGTCACGAATTTAGCACATGGTTGCATTTTTAGCATAACTATATCTTTTATTTTCATTTTAATTCCAAAAATAAAGAGTTTAAAGTGTTAGTTAAGTACATTTTATGCCCAAAGAATCATGAACTGTTATTAGAATCATGCAGGAAATTATATGGTTGGAAGACCACCCATGCTAGGGGTCATCAATCCCTTCCCTATAAATATATGTAATGCTCACTTTTTTCTTTCAAACTTTACAATCGATTAATACAATTTAGAGATTGCTTCTTCCATCGTTGGTGTGTGTTCTAGGCCGTAAGTGTAGAATCCGTGGTCTTCTTCCATCCTTCGGCTTGGGATTTGATCTTCAGATCACATCCTTCCCAACGTCCATCACTACTAACATTTTTTTTTTTTTTTTGTAAACAGTGTTATATATATGTAGACACACACACATAGATATATACATATATATATATAGAGAGAGAGAGAGAGAGAGCTATGATGCAAGGTTCCAAAGGCATGAAACTGAAAGGGTGATGTCAAACACTTGCAAAAACAATAAAAGTAGATCTTATACACAAAGAAACTCCAAAAAAGATACAGAAGCACCCTATAGAGATAGTCTAATAAGTTTAGAAGATAAAGTTCATTAAATTGTAAAACAAGTTGAACCTTACATGTTACAAAAGAGGATAATTATTTGCATCAATTTAATCTTCGTAAAAAATTGCAAATGTGAAACAAAAAAATATGACAAACCTTGTTAACTTGCAAAATTGGATACAGAGCAAGTAGGCAACATGCCAAGATGGAGGAAAGATTTTCCATATTTCCTCATTTGTCCGTAGTCGGCGCTTGATCCATGCATATCTACGTTCAGTTTTGTCTAACTTTGCTAGTTCTAATGAGAGGCAAGAAAGACAGAATATGAGTAGGAATATGAGTGACATTAGAAACCACAATTACAGCATAGAAACAACCTGCCCCTTCAAAGATCTGCCGATATGAAGTAAGCTCCTTGCTGCAAAAATTCTTTACTAATTCTTCTCTCACAGATGGCTCCAATGCATCGACAACCAAGCAGGCATCCGTTAGTTGCTGCAATAAATTAGTTTCTTCTGTTTCTCTTCCTGTTCCTAAGCTGCAAAAGTATATTAAGTTACAAGTTAATTAAAAACATATCCTGCGTGATAGCATAGTCCTCCTTGTTTCAATAAAACATACAGTTACCAACTGAAGCAATTGGTCCTTATATATTAAAAGTCTAACGTTTTATATCTAATAAAGACCAGTTGATTCATCATCATCGTCATCCTAGACTTGTCCCATTTATCTGGAGTTCACTTGAAGAGTTCTACCATATAACTAAAAGGATACAGTGAAGTTCTCTCTTCGTGTGTCAGTTTTTACTTTTTATGTTTTTGTGACCAGTCAGTTGTTTCAATTCACATTGTATAAAATGAGGGTATGGCATTTTGAAGCATCCAGGACCACATACAACCACAGCTCAATCATCTCTGCTGGTGATATCAGTGATCAATCCATATAGTCCCTCACAAATTACTAATTTATAGCTCTTCAAAACCATGCAAAAAAACAAAAAAGAAAAGCTTGTCAGGTCATGTACTGGTTAAACAGTAGGGTTTCCCTGCATAATTGCGTTAATCTGAACTCAAAACTTCTAGGGATGTAAATAGTTCCATATTTCCCAAATTCATCAGGATTTTTTTGATACCAACCCTATACTTTCTAGAGGATTCAAACTCTCTTTATTCTAGAATATAGGCAAGTCTTAGTATCCAACTATGTTAAAAGATGATCTGTATGTGTTCTTTAAAAAGTACTTCCATGATAATGGTGTTATAGGAGGGCAATTAAGGGCTTCATTCATTGCTTTAATTCCGAAGAAAGAAGGTGCCCTTTCAATTAAAAACTTTCAGCCAATTAGTCTGATTGGAAGTTTGTATAAGATATTAGCTAACATTCTTGCTAATCGTTTGCGTAAGGTGCTTCTTGAGGTTATTTCTTCTAAACAAGGTGCTTTTGTAGATGGGCAGCAAATTCTTCATAGTGTCTTAATTGCTCATGAATGTAGTAATTCTCGAAATCATCAAAATTTAAAAGCATCCGGGTATGATCTGTAAATTGGGTTTTGAAAAGGCTTCTGGTATGGTAGATTGGGGATTTCTTCAATATATGATGGCAAGTATGGGATTTGGGAATAGATGGTGTGCGTAAGTGGATTCAGAGTGGTGTTTCATCAGCTCATTTTTTCGCTTTTGGTGAATGAGTCTCCTAAACGTTATTTCAAGAGTACTAGAGGTTTATGACAAGGTGATCCTCTTTCTCCTATGCTTTTTGTCATTGTAGCGGAAGCTTTGAATGCCTTAATGGAAAAGGCCAAGCAGACAAGATTGATTACTGGATTTTCTATTGAAGACACTGGTTAAGAGGTAACACATTTACAATATGCAGGTGACTATTATTTCCTATCATGCTTTATTGGAACACGTTGAAACATTGAAGTAGTTTGAATTGTTGTTGGGGCTCAAAATAAACTATGGGAAATGTGAGTTGATTGGTGTTTGGACGGTGGATAGTCTTGTTGTTTCGTTAGCAAAAGCTTTTGGTTGCTGAGTTGGGAAGCTTCCTTCTAAGTATTTGGGATTGCCTCTATGCTTGGGTGTTCCTAAGAGTTAGCTTTGGGATTCGGTGGTGGAGAGAATTGACAAATAGTTAAGTTTGTTTTAGGGAAGGTACTTATTTGTCTTTCAGAGTCGTATTACCTTAATTAAGTCAATTATTCTCGATATTCCAATTTACCATTTGTATTGCCTTAAATGTCCCAAAAGCATTTCACATTGGATTGAAAAGATTCAACATGATTAAAAGATTCAACGTGATTTTCTTTGGAATGACTGTCGGGAGAAAAGGAAGTACAATTTGGTTAGCTGAGAGATGGTGTGCAAGCCTATTGCTCTAGGTGGGTTGGGCATCCGTTCTATTTGACAAAGTGAACAACGCGTTATTGGGGAAGTGGCTTTGGAGAGTGGGGGACCCAGGTCAAGGTTTGTGAAGTCACATCTTGATTCAAAAAATATCAATTGGGTACCGGTGGTTTCTGTGTGCTGAGTCATTTTTACAAGGCTTCAAGATTATGGAAGTCTATTCTTTCTTTTAAGAATGATATTGTTCCATGAATTCGTTTTAGGGTGCATGATGGTCATCAGGTTTGTTTTTAGCATGATGAATGGTGTGGGCAGGTCGTGTTACAGTCTCTTCTCTAATCTTTTCTTGTTGGATAATAGGCAGCAGGGTTTTGTAGCTGAGAATTTTCATCTATCTGGCATGTGAATTTTGTGAGATTTCAGTTTCTGAAGAGATATGACAGATGGAGAAGGTTATGACTTTACTCATGCTCGGTTTGTTAGAAAAGGTTTGTGTGTCGGGTGGGAAGAGGGGATGTTAGGATTTGGAAACCTAATGTGAAAGGAGAGCTTTCTATCAAGTCTCTTTATAATGTTCTGACTATCTCTTGAGAGAACATGCATGGGTGGAAGGGTATTTGGGACCCTTCAATTCTGCCAAGAGGTTAGGCCTTCTGTTGGGTTGCGAAGTGGCACAAAATCCTAACCATAGATAAGTTGAGAAAAAAGAAGCACATTATAGTGAATGGTAGTCCTATGTGTGTTTAGGATGAGGAAATGGTGCATCATTTAATGATCTATTGTAATTTTGCTCATAGAGTTTGGTCTGATTTTCTTTTCAAGTTGGATATGCAATGGGTTATGCCTTGTAGAGTTGTTGATCTTTTTCATCGATGGTGATTGGGAGGCAATTATGTTCAACGGAAGAATTTATGGCAGTCAGTGTTACATGCTACCAGTTGGAAAAATTGGTTGGAAAGGACTAACCGAGTTTTTGGAAATAAAAGTTGCTCTATGGAGGAAGTTGTTGAGTCTATTGTTTGGTTGGTGTTGGAGTTGGTGTGTTCTAAAACGGAGTTCATGAGAGTGGCACTGGAAGATCCTAATAGATCTTGGCCAGTTTTCTTTAAAGGGGGTTGGGGTGTTAAATCTTTCAATAGAATCTCATGGGAGAGGCCTCCTTTGGGCGTTCTAAAATTAAAACTTGATGCAAGTTTTCTTTATTCCATGAGTAGAGTAGGCATCAGCAGTGTTATCATGGATCGGAGTGGTATTGTGGTTAGAAAGTTTTTGAGGCATGCAGCATGGCCGCATTCTCGGTCATAGCGGTTAGGGCCGCTATGCTATTTTTAAAATAGCAATGCTACAGTCTAAATTTTAATAGAGCCAAAAAAAATTTAATTTAAAACATCGTTTTTCCTATTTCTTCTCAAAAGCATTCCCTAAAGTTGTCTCTACTCTTATATGGTTCTAAATCACTAAAAAAACACAAGATTGGTTGCTACACAAGATTCAAAAAAAAATTACCACTTAAAAAATTCACACCGCTACGCCGCTACATATCGCCCATTGCGTAGCGTTTTGGCCATTGGCCGCTACGCCAGCTGCAACCGCTATTTTGATCATTAAGTCTGCAGTTTCCGGATACTAATGAAGCTGAAGTCCTTGCTCTTTTGATGGGGTGTCGTGAGTTGCGAAGAATGGAAGGATTTAATGTTATAATTGAAGGTGACTCTTTCTCTGCTATTAAGGGGAGTTTTGGTTAGTCTTCTTTCCCTTGGAGATTGGAGGAATTGGTTGAGTAAGTGCAGGATATTTCAAGACAGATGGGTGTTGTTTTTAATTATGTTCTTCGTGGGGCTAATGTTTTGGCAGATGGCCTCGCTAAGGAGGGAGTTTTTCGATCTTCTATTTCTTCTGATGTTTAATCATTTTTAGGCATTCTGCCTTTGTATTTTGGTGTTTTTGTCTTTGGTATTTTCTACCTTAATAAAATTTTACGTTATATATTGATATAAAAAAAAAAAAAAAAAAGAGAGAGGTATTAGTATCCAACTTAGTCTAGTACTCGAAGTATGTCATTTCTTTTTAGAATGGCTATCACATTATATATAGATAATCTATCATCAACCCAGCCTCTGCCACCATTAAAGATAACTAAAGTCATTAAGCCTTTAGAGTTGGAAGCATAAACCATAAGCCAATAAGATGTACGCATCCCAATAATACGAAGGATAACCTAACAGACTCTTGGTCTCGCTGCCATAAAGATTGATCAGAGAGAACATTTCTGTACAAGTATAGTATGAATATTGAAACAATATTTACTCTAACCTTCAAAAAAAAGTAACATTTACTGTAGGAAAACCCAGAGAAAGACAGAAAGACAAAGCAAACTACGACTAAAACTACACATAAGAAATGCACCTTGAGAAGTCTGAGAAAACATGAGACTTGAGTATTTGCTTGATGTTCTTGAACTTCTCTCTAAGCTCAGTTATCTTTGGAACATCCCTGTAGGCCTCAAAGTGGCTGCATAACTGGTTTACCGCCTGGAAAGCAGTTGTAATCCTGTATCAATAACCATGCTAACCAGATATGATGCACTTTTCTTAAGAATTATGTAAAGTTGACTATAGAAAATAAAACTAAAAACAAACGCAAATGTAGCGTATGTAACCCACTCAAAACAGTAGACTCTGAGAACAAACCCCCTGATCAATGGCTTTGTAGGTCAAAACCACTTCATAATCAAATCCCCTCGGTAACATGGATACCATGCTATATAGAAGATACTGACCGAGCAAGATCTATATCAACATACAGGCAGTTCGTTCGAAGCAAAACAATTCCCTTGGTGTAGCCATTGTATTTTTTTTTTTGTCAAGATTCTTGATTTACCTTCTTACATGAAAGTCTTTTCTTATTTCATTTTATTTATCCATAAATTACTTGTTCTTCCTTACCCAGAAGAATCCCCATAGTTCATTTTATTGCTATAAATATCATTGCTAGCCAAAGAAACAGCTTCCCAACATAAATAGGACATTTCTTTTAGGGAAATGTATAATATGACCTTATCTTTTGGCTTAATTACTCAGAAGACCTGTACCCTGTAACATATAAACTCCTCTATGCCCCCCTAAGTTTTATGCTTTGTTAAAATACAGTCTTTGGGGTAAACCCCATTTAAAAATGACACAAATGCCCCTCCATGGTGAAAAAGTTTAGTCCTCTTGATTAATTTTTTAAAGCCACAATATCCAAGCATGGGTGTTATAAAACTGTTCAGGTAAAACTCTAGGTACCTGGTTCACAATTCGACCGATTCACATTTTAGTTCAATGTTCAAAGTTCGCAGTCGACATATAACCCAATTTGAACATTCGATGGAGTAGGTTAATGTAGTTCATTTTTTTTATTTGATTAATTTGAAGGTCAAATTCATTGAGTTCAATACAATAATTCAAATCTATATCATTCACTCAAAGTCAAAGGTCGGGCTCATGTCCTTCTTGTTGTACAATTCTCTTAAATTGGTCATATAGGTTAATAAAAGAAACAACTCTCTCTCTCTCTCTCTCTCTCTCTCTCTCTCTTCCCCCTTTTGCTGCTATAATTGGATCCATCATTTGATTAATCATGTTTTACTATAAATTTTCAAGTGTCATCAACCTCCTAGTGGCCTCCAGATATACTAGACTGAAATTTGAACCAGTTCTGAAAAATGTGACGATGGTATCATTAAATTGTTCGGATTTGGAAAGGCAGGCTCGTCTCCACCAATTTAAAATTCGTTGCCATAGAGCCGTGCATGATAAGCAGTCTTCAACAAAAGTATATGTTCAAAACCAAGTGACATTCACTAAAGTTGACATATGCAGGACCAGCATTAAAAAAATCTAAACCATACAAATACACAAGGTTGAATAGTTATTAAATTGACATATATTTAACCATCATCAAAGAGAAATAAGCAATTGGACTCATCATGGTAAATTTTGATCACCTGATCAATCCAATGGTGAATTTCATTTTAATTAGATAGTATATTTTCTTCATGCAGTAGTAAGTGCAAGATGTGTGTGATGAACGAAATAAAAGGTAGACCACAGAAGCCCATATATATAGAATGGGGACTAAAAAGCATTGTCCAACCTTTCACTTTTTCTTAAGAGTCACTCTAGAAAAGGATGGGTGTTTTTCTGTTCAAAACATCCACCTGAATAACAACCAAGGGAGGCATGAGGATGGATAAGTTTAGACATAGATTAGGGATGTTTCTAATATCAGTTTGACCAAATGGTCCTAGGCCTTGATTTCAGGTCCTCAAAATTTAATGCCTGCGATATAATCCAACAGTGACCAATGTCTGAATCAGTGTCAAATTGGTGCTATTTAGCTAAACAAAAAAGGAACGATGTGTATGGGCTGCATTGATCATAAGTGGGCCTTCAATGAGAAAAAATAGAAAAAAAATTTCTTTTGAGGCGCCAATTAGAAAGGATCTTGTAACCTAAAATATCCTTTGATGCTGATGCCACCATCAAAGAATTAATTTTATCTAAATCTATAAATCCCTACGTAAGGTTCATCTTTAAAATTGAAACTTTTGAAAGTTAACGTCACCCTTATATTGGCTCTATTGATAGATAGATGGTAACATTGATACCTCCAACTGTGCAGCAGCCTCTTTATATTGACGTCTGGATGCCATTAATTGAAGCTGCTCAACGGCAGAGACTGCAAATTGTTAAGGATATTAAAGTTAATATACACTTTCAAATCCAGAACAAAAGGCATCTTGATTCAGTAGTACCACGACCAAAATTCAATGGACTAATAATAATAACAGAAAAAATGCATTCTTTTTAATAGCAGTGTACTGTAGTACCACAAGGAGAAAAACATTCAAATACTACAATACCACAAACTGCTTCTTGACTGCTATCCACACTATTAGCTCCACAATCAAGTGCAACACAAGTACCAAGTTTTGGAAATTCCATAAACTCTAAAAACTGCAACACAAATATCAAGTTTTGGAAACTCCATAAATTCTAAAAACTGCATAGCTCTGGAGGACTGGAGATCAACCTAGGTTAAACAGTGTTTTTATCATGAATTAAGCAACAAATTGTCACTGTAAATGATTTCATAAAACGGTTTTGATCATAGTAACCTGATTCGCAGTTCGCAGTTCAGCTACTAACCAAATTCAAGAATTCGATAAGGTAGGCTTAGTTTGTTCTTTTTCCAATTCGCTTAATTCATAGTTCGAGTTCAACAAGTTCGATGCACTAATTCGAATATGTAATACAATGCAGCTAGTAATTACTATTTCTCTATGACATGCAAGAAGAGATCAGTGTTAAAAGGGTAATTCATATCCTCGGAGGCCTTAAGAGAAATCCTGAGTAAAAGGAGTGGGACTCTACAGTGAAGCCCATCTACTGAAAATCTGAGGCGCTAAAAATAAATGCAGTCCTAGTGCATGGGCTATTTCCAAATTTTAGCCAAATAGAATTCAGTCCCACCATAAGATTTGACCATTTGATAAAAAAAAAAAATTAATGAATCAATGCATTAGATTGTTTACTCACATTCTTAATTAAATGGTTAATATTACAGGGAAACCAACTCCTAAAGTAAAATCTGGAGATACCCAATTGGTTGGAGGGAATTTATCTTGCGGGTTGGATTTCCAACAGGTGGATCCCACTATGGAGTTCCACTCCTTCGCCTCTGGATTTCTCTAAGTCAAAGCCTTGGAGAATCTGGACTCTACAAAGGGGTATACCAGTTGCACTTTTCTGCCGTGCACAGTGTAAGATGTCCAACTACTCTTCTTCAATACATACACTTGTTAAAAGAAGTTTTCATGCATAGTGAGATGGTGTACATGTGGAACCTAGGAATGGCCCAGGGGTCTCACCATCTGGAAGAGAGCTTGATGGATTGGTGAAACAAGAAAAATAGACCCCATCAGACATATTTGGTCAAACAGTCAAAGTAGATGATTTTTAACCATTCGATGCTTCTATATCCACCATCAATTTTCATTTCCTTTGATTGGATGATTAGTAATATTTGGTGAGGCTAATTTTTTACTACCATTTGATTGGATGATTAATAATATTTGGTGAGACTAATTTTTTACTAAGAAAACCAATCTAACATGCCCTTGTTTTTGTGGTGGGGCTATTGGGTCACACTATAGTCTATATTATGTGTATTTTGCTGTTGCATGGTAACTCAAAATTCCCATTTTATACTATTCCATTTCAAACTGCCTAAAATCCCATTTTCTTTCTCAACGAACTCCATCAAACTGCATTATTCTTAAACCCCAAATAGTGAATCGTTTGGAACAAACTGTTCGCGATTCAAACCCCGTTGCAATGAATTAGTTAACTATGGTTCTGATCAAGTTCTCTCACTCTCATAAGCTTATTTGTAATCAGAAATTCATAGTGTTGCTTTTATTTGGATCAACATAGATTGACGTTAGTAGTGTAAATCTGAAAGTCTGAAAGCAGGCACAGAAGCCCCCAAAGGGACAACATGAGCAGGTATCATTGCATGTAAAGGAACAAATGCCCATAAATTCTTTATAGTAAGCCAAATGATCAAAATTATGGGATAATTGGACAAAAATTAGCACTAACCAGTTCAATTACTATCATCACAAAAGCTTTATCCCATCTGAGGTCGGCCATGAGTTGTACTTCTTCACTAATCCCTTCATTAGGGCTA
Source organism: Umbellularia californica (assembly GCA_028538565.1). Taxonomy (NCBI): domain Eukaryota; kingdom Viridiplantae; phylum Streptophyta; class Magnoliopsida; order Laurales; family Lauraceae; genus Umbellularia; species Umbellularia californica. Next base: position 21,660,527 of record JAPQWN010000012.1, on the reverse strand, counting down.
AGCCGTATACATTACAGAAATTCATTTAGACTATCCTCTCTTCACTAGCCTTGACTTGAGACCACCCCATGGCTGGAGTACCAACATGTGACACAGTAAGCCAGTTCACTACTTAAAAGAAGAAACTTCTCTAGCTAATTTCATTTTGTTTCACTAAAATAATCACAATTCTACGGTTATCATCAGGGTTTAAGACAATGGGATCCTCTACCTCCTTTCTTATTTATGATTGCAGCCAAGGTACTAGGCCATCTCCACAAGAGGTTTTACTAGAAAACCTATATGTATCAGCAATATCAGTGATACCTATATGTATTAGTATCAATCAGCTGTATCAGTGATACAGATGTGTATCAGTATCAAGCCTATGTCATTTTTACTTACAAAAATATACAATTAAGAAATGTTTGAAAAATTACGAAAAATGAAAAAAAAATCTTAGAACTTGTGATTTCCAAAGATTATTTGCCTGATTTTTGTGTATCACAGATCTAAACAACTTTTGCGTGGTGTTGTACTCACCTGAACATATTAGAGAAAAAAAAGGGAGAGAGAGAGGGAGAGAACATTTTAATTGTCCTTATAGCATGATTACTTGATTAGCTATAAATCTCGTGTTATTTATGATTCTATATATTATTTTGCAGATCAAGTGTTTTTTGTATGAGTACACATTCTCTTTTGACATGGAGCAGTTTAAGCATGTGGGTAGGTTGGCCAACTTCATAGCAGATTCTCTAGTTAAGCAAAATGGGTGGATAAGAAAATTATCAGTTTAGTGCTTTGGGCATAAGACTCTTACACCTGCTTCTATTCAATGGATTCCAATTCCCAAGGCTTTTATGGACAATGTGTTTAAAATTAATCCCCCTAATGGAAGGATTTTCAGAAGGGCTTTTAGGCCAGTCCTTACATTTGGCAAGGAAGTGGGTGCATGAAGTATGAGTGTATGACTATAGAAGTAACGAGTTCTCTTTACAGTTATGAAACTCAATTTTACTTTCTAAAAAGTAGCATGCCTTACATTCGTCACTTGTTCATATAATCTTTTTGACCTGCATCTGTGATCTATTAAGACTGCTGCATATCTTTTTCCATCTCTAAAAAAATTTGGGGCTAGATTGGAAATCTATTATTTATTGCATTTTGCTGGGAAGGATTGAAGATTATGAACAAATCATGAATGAGGATTGGATTTGTGATATAAGACCAAAATTCCTATGTACATAATACAAACAAACAAGAGAGTAGGTGATGCAGTTGTTACACAGGCCCAAGGCCCATGAAAGTTTAGCTATATCTCACGTGGAGAGATGTGTTGACAGAGTTGTACATTACATGTTATATTTTAGTAGCTTTCCTATCTTAGCTAGTTTATTAATAAGCTTTCCTATCTCTAGATGGATTGTAGTTTTCTTAGAACTAGAATAACTCTTGATGTAATACCTATATATAGTTGTGACTTCTCTCAAATAAAGACACAACAATACATTCTAAGTATTGTTTTCAACAACCATGGCTCTCAAGGTTCTGTGTTCATGAATTTGTCATGGTATCAGAGCATGGTTCAAGGAAATTTGTTCCTCTATCTTACAAAGCATTAAGATCATAGTCAAATACATCTCACGTGCAAGAAAAACAGATCAGGGATCCGTCTGCTTCTCTGATACAGCCTGCGGCACCCCATCTTCAAAGTGGCCCACCCCGGATCATCACAACGTTTCCAGAAATCCACACAGCATAGGTCGCCTGTTTTTTGTAAGTCTCTTGGTGATTTTTTCAGTATTTTTTGACACCTCCAGGTTGGTGTTTCTCTCCTTCTCAAAGATTTCAAGGAATTTCATATTGTTTTCATCAAGACCGTTCAGAATCTTGGATTCTCAGTAGAATCAGTTCAAATTTGGTTCAGTAGAAGCCAGAATAGAGGGATATATCAGATCTGTTGTCTGATCTAGGGTTTGATCCTTAAGTGGGGCCCACGCAGTGAAAAAAATCCCCCTGTCCAGTTCGTCTGGACTGTTTTTGTGACCAATTTAGTGCTGTTTCTGTTTTCTGTCCCTCTGGTTGGTTGGATTGTGATTCCTACACACAGGGAAGACATCTTACATACTTTCTCCTGTTTGTGGCTAGTTCTTTCTCTGTTCAAATTGATTTGTTTCCAGTTTGGTTGCAATGGAGAAATCTGAGGTCACGTTGATTAAATTTACGGGAAATAATTACCCTGCCTGGTCTTTCCAATTTCAAATATACCTAGAAGCGAAGGAATTGTGGGGATTTGTTTCTGGCACGGACCCTAAACCCACTGAGGATGAGAAGAAGATCTCCTCTTGGCATACTAAAGATGCCAAAATCAAATCCTGGATTCTGGGATCCGTCGAGCCTCATCTGATATTGAATCTCAAGCCTTACCCCACTTCTAAAGCCATGTGGGGGTATTTGAAGAAAGTATACCAACAAGATAACTCTGCGCGACAATTCCATCTTGAATGTGCAATTGCTGAGTATACACAAGGGACTTTGTCGGTACAAAACTACTATTCAGGTTTCCGTACACTGTGGTCGGAATACGATAGTATTAAGTATGCGGATGTGGCTGACAACGTGTTGACAGTAATCCAAGACCTTCAGGCCTCTAGTCAGCGAGATCAATTTTTGATGAAACTGCGGAATGAATATGAAAGTGTCCAATCTGCCCTGATGAATCGGACACCCTTACCTTCATTGGATGTCTGCTTGAATGAACTCTTACGCGAAGAACAGCGCCTTCTGACCTCGGCTCATATTGCTCAACAGAAGACTGAAACCTATTCAGTCGCGTTCTCGGCAAATAAAACTTCTCAGCCACCGCCTCGAGACTTGAGCAAAACCCAATGCTACAGTTGTCAGAAATTTGGGCATCTTGCATCTCAATATAAACAGAAAGTCTGCAGTTACTGTAAAAAGTCGGGACATATCATCTCTGAATGTCGCCGCCGTCCACCACGTCCGTCGACGCAGTATCAGACTCCACAGTATCCGGCTCCGCAGTATAAGAATCCACAGTCTCAGACTCCGCATGCGTATGTGGCTTCCTCGGTTATGCCTGTTCCTACAGCCGCACCCCCATAGCCTGGGCCCTCATCGTCTCTCACTCCTGAATCGGTTCAACAAATGATTATCAATGCCCTATCTGCCTTTGGTCTCTCAGGTAAGTCACCTTCATCTTCTATTTGGTTCCTTGATTCAGGGGCGACTAATCATATGACGTATTCCCACACCCCTCTCTCCAATATGACAAGTTACAATGGCCATTTTCAAATACAAACCGCTGACAGCGGACATGTTCCCATTACTGCTATCGGAGATATCCCTGGTCCCATCCCCTTGAGAAATGTCTATCTATGTCCTAATTTAACTTCCAACCTATTGTCAGTCGGGCAACTTGTTGAAAATAATTATAACATCTCATTTTCTTCTTCTGGTTGTGTTGTGCAAGACCAGATGTCCGGGAAGGAGATCGCGAGGGGGCCTAAGTGTGGACGCTTGTTTCCGCTGGATTTTTCTAAAATTTCTAGGAATCAATTTGATAATAATGTGTTTTGTTTTTCTCTTAGAGATAATTGCCGGTTGTGGCACAATAGACTCGGACATCCTAATTCCAAGGCTTTGTCCCTTATGTTAAATTCTGGTTTCTTAAATTAATCTCCTGGTTTATCTTCTTGTGTACCTTTCGATTGTGCTACTTGTAAAATGGGAAAGAGCAAAACTCTTCCATTTCCTCATTCCACTTCACACACCTCTCAGTGTTTTGATTTAGTTCACAGTGATGTATGGGGAATTGCTCCAGCTCTTTCCCACGCTCACTATAAATATTTTGTGACTTTTATTGATGATTTCAGTCGGTTCACATGGGTTTACTTCCTACATTCAAAATCTGATGTTTTTACTGTTTTTAAAAAAAATTTAGCTTATGTCGAGAATCAATTTTCCACCTGCATTAAAATCTTGCGATCTGATTCTGGTGGGGAATATGTGCCCTCCGATTTTCAACGGTTTTTGCAAAACAAAGGCATTATTTCTCAACGCACTTGTCCTTATACTCCCCAGCAGAATGGAATCGCTGAACGGAAAAATAGACATCTCCTTGATGTCACTCGTTCCCTTCTTCTGGAATCCTCGGTTCCTACTCGTTTTTGGGTTGAGGCACTGGCTACGGCAACTCATCTTATCAATCGTCTGCCCTCAACCTCCATTGAGAATCAAAGCCCATATTACCGATTGTACAAGACCTCTCCATCCTGTGATGATCTGCATGTTTTTTGCTCCGTTTGTTTTGTGCACTTGCCTCCCTCTGAGAGGACAAAACTAACGGCACAATCAGCTCAATGTGTGTTTTTAGGTTATGCACCCTTCCAGAAAGGGTTCCTTTGTTATTCGGACACCAACTCGCGGGTTGTTTTTTCCATCACACAATCCTCTATCTCTCGGAGCTTATTCCGATGCTGATTGGGCTGGGTGTCCGGATACTCGCAGATCGACAACAGGATGGTGCATGTTTTTGGGTGATAGTCTGATTTCTTGGAATGCAAGAAACATGAAAAAGTTTCCAAATCTTCTACCGAGGCTGAGTACCGAGCCGTGTCTGCTGCATGTTCCGAAATTCTTTGGCTACGCGGACTCCTTTCCGACATTGGTTTTCCATCGGGCGGTGCTACCCCCCTCTATGCGGATAATACAAGTGCTATTCGGATTACTGAAAATCCGGTTTTTCATGAACGCACTAAGCACATCGAGGTTGACTGTCACTTCATCCGTGACGAATTTAAGCGCGGTGTCATTAGTCTTCCGCATGTCTCCACCGAGCTTCAACTTGCTGATATTCTTACTAAAGGCATTCCACGACCACGTCATCAGTTCTTGGTTAGCAAATTGATGCTTGTTGATTCTCCCGCATCAATTTGATTGGGGGTGTTACACAGGCCCAAGGCCCATGAAAGTTTGGCTATATCTCACGTGGAGAGATGTGTTGACAGAGTTGTACATTACATGTTATATTTTAGTAGCTTTCCTATCTTAGCTGGTTTATTAATAAGCTTTCCTATCTCTAGATGGATTGTAGTTTTCTTAGAACTAGAATAACTCTTGATGTAATACCTATATATAGTTGTGACTTCTCTCAAATAAAGACACGACAATACATTCTAAGTATTGTTTTCAACAACCATGGCTCTCAAGGTTCTGTGTTCATGAATTTGTCAGCAATGAGATCCAAGATCAGGACCCGCAAGCCGTGATGGACCCGCTTGATGGGGTCCACATGATCTCTAATTTTGAGATCCCTATAATTAGTTTACGGTCTCTAAATTAGTAGAGTTGCTTAGTATATTTACTTCCTAAATTCTATTTTGAATAAGATTAGGTAGTTTCTTATTTTAGAATGTCTTGGTTACTATGATGCCCAGATACGGCCCGGATACGGCAGGGACATGCCATAGGCATGGTAGGGACACGGATTTTACATGTAAAAAGTGAAGTATCGGATACGATACGACACGATACGTTGCCCATTTTGAAGTATCCGTGCATCATAACTTGGTTATTAAGAAAGAGTGTTACTCTATATATAGAGGAGTCCCTTATTGTAATGTTTATGCTATATTGATAATAAAAGTTTAGAGAAGTTCCCGTGAGTTCCCCTTTGGGGTATTTCCCCTAAGTGATCTTAGGGTTTTGAGTCTTAGGACTCGATCTCACTGTCGGAGGTATAGATCTTCATCGTGGCCTCCGGGCTACGCCATCAATTGCTATCAGAGCCGACGATCCATCTTATATCGCCGACTCGATCGCCGATCCGAGGTATCCCGTCAACCTCGTTCCTTTCCACCCATTGCATCATCATCCTCATCATCACAACCAACCAATTTTCCCCAAAATCCCAAATCGTCAAACCCTAATCTAACCCTACCCGAATCTAGAACCCCAAAACTCCAACCAAAACCCATAGTCCCAAACATAAAAAAATCCACTCACAACCGACCTACCCACCATCCACTCACACCCCATCCCTGCAATCTCACCACATCCATCCATCAAATTTCCCTACACCCAACCCTTTCATCACCATCATCACCCATTCATCTCATCCCAATCGAGCCTATCACAGAACCTTTTTCCCACCCTAAACCCAAATAACCCACACCTATATCTCTATCTCCCTCAATTGATTCACCTCCTAGCCCCAGCCGAACCCTCCTTCCCCTCATCCCAACCATCCCCGCCCCTGCACTTACAACCAAGCAGAGCTCCATCCCTTCGCTTCCATCACCCATACCCAAAGAACAGAAAAAAAAAAAAAAAAAAAAGGCCACAGAGAAAGGAGAAGAGAAGCAAAACAAAGACGAAGAAGAAAAGATTTGAGAAGAGCCGTGTACCCGGCACCAGTCGCCTAGCATCCGCATCCTCTCCGGCGTCGTCATTACATCAGCACAGCACAGCACCGGACCGGCCCGACCATAGCTACACCGCCATCGCCAGAACCAGCTGTGCCCACCATCTTCGTGCCAGAAGTCTAGCGCCATCACTGCCCTTTCTTCTCTCGATAAGCGCCACCCCTCTTCTCACTTTCTCTGTTTCTGTCAAAGCCCAACAGCGCAACTCCTTTTCTTATCTTCCATGCATCAACTCCAAGGAGACCACTCCACGTGTCCCACTCCACGTGACACAAGTAGGGTTGTCTTTTGGGCTTGAGTTCAGGTCCAACTCGGCCCACGACCCAACAAGGAGAAAAAAAAAAAAGCAAAGAGAACAGTGCAAAATTTTGCAGCGTGAGTAAGGTGGTCCCGCTTTCTAGTCCAAGCCTTTTAGGGAGTCATCGATCCAGCCCATTTAGTTAGACAATTGTCCATCTCCAAGCAGCAATATTTGAATCATTGATTCGAGTCAATATGAAACTTTTTGGGAGCCCCAATAAAATTCAAAGAATTCAGTATGAACGCAAATAGGTATTTTGCAAATGAATTCTATTTTGATGAATTTCTCAACTTGACATGAGAAAATTGGACGATTGATGAATACACTCGCCACTTTCGAGAGTTGCATGAGATATGTGAAATGGAGGAAAATGAGCTCGTTATGTCCAAGGCTTGAGACCAGATATCTTAGAAAATATGAATTATTGAAAAAGCAGTCAAGGTGCATACTTAGAAGCCATCCGTGTTGAGCGCATGCTTAAAAAGTCTCACAGGCAACAATGTCGACAAAGAGCTCATATTGTGGAAAGCCTTTTTCAGGAGAAGACAATCCCACTATTATCATTCGCCGACTCCTCAATACAAATGAAAAGAAAGAAGAAGAATGGCAACATGCTAAGATATTTCACACACGGTGATAGTCGTTGACAAAGCTGTTAATATGGTTATTGACAATGGTAGTGCGATTAATTTTGTCGCACAAGAGGTTATTGACAAGCTTAACTTGCCAACTGAGACGCTTCCTAAGCCCTACCAAGTCACATGGTCTAATGGTCATGTCTTTCCTGTGACTCACAAATATTTGGTATCTTTCTAGATTGGCGGCTATGAAGATCAGCTTTGGCATGATGTGATCCATATGAATTTTGCTCATATCATGTTTGGTCGTTCATGGCTTTTTGATCGGAAAGTGCATCATGATACAGAGGCAAACACATATACCCTTTTCAGAAATGGAAGATGGAATAGACTCATGCCCATAACTTCAACATCTTTGTCGCCGTCTGCACCTTCAACAGAAGCGCCACAAACGGAGCAAAAACTTGAAAAAGTAGTCTTGATGGCACCAAAAGAGTTGACTTCGAACAACAAAGATGACATTGAAGAGCAAGTTCATGGCAAAGATGATTTTGTGGATCCAAACACTATTGATCATAGTAATGTTAGTCTAGAGCCGCAAAAGGTTGAGGAAGAGCAAAGACAAGCATATATTGAAGATTCTGATCAAGTTACCAAGAAGATTGAATATCCTGTGGCTCGAATTGTCAGTTCATTTCCAGAACCTCCAATCGGGTCATCAAACAAAAAATCCAAAGCTTCACAAGAAGATCAAGTTATTAAAGTTCCTCACATTGACTTCATTTTTGGGGAGCCGTAATGGATATTCAATGATCATGATCTGTTGGTACAAAGGCAACACATGAAGGCTCCACTAGTCAGATCACACATCAGTAGCAAAGACACCTCCTCCATACTTCTACATGGAGGAACAGATCGCATCCAGCTTCCAAGTAATGTCATGTGACTGCAGATCAAAAGAAACGATAAAAGTTCCTGCGTTTGATTTTCGACCCAGGTGGACATTTTCCTAACTTATGGTCGGATTCTCTCCTGTGTTATCGACCTTTCAACTTGCCGGAGTCGAGTTTTCCCAAGAGGGAGAGAGTTGATGCAATGAGATCCAACATCAAAACCTGCAGGCCCTGATGGACCCGCTTGATGGGGTCCACATGATCTCTAATTTTGAGATCCCTATCATTAGTTTACACAGTCTCTAAATTAGTAGAGTTGCTTAGTATATTTGCTTCCTAAATTCTATTTTGATTAAGATTAGGTAGTTTCTTATTTTAGAATGTCTTGGTTATTAAGAAAGAGTGTTATTCTATATATAGAGGAGTCCCCTATTGTAATGTTTATGCTATATTGATGATAAAAGTTTAGAGAAGTTCTCATGAGTTCCCCTTTGGGGTATTTCCCCTAAGTGATCTTAGGGTTTTAAGTCTTAGGGCTTGATCTCACCGTCGGAGGTACAAATCTTCATTGTGGCCTCAGAACTACACCATCAGTAGTCTCTATTCCTCCCTCCTCATACACAGACACCAATCTATGCGTGCATGCGTGAATAGGATAACCTTTTTGATTGGCATGAATGGGATAATCTCTAGTAAATGAGAAGTGATGTTTCTATCGCCCTATAACTTGTCAAAGTCCATCATAGTCATCTAAATCATAGCAAAACCCATCTATTTAGCATCCACTTCGTGAGTTCTAGTCTCCCATTCCACCCTATTTAAAGACATGCTCATAGTTGATCCACCAAAATCCTCCTCGCTAGTTCCCCCTCTCCTCCCCCAAAAAAAAAAAAAATACCACCGCCACGTCTCCCAGTTCCTTCCCCTTGTAACCATTGATTCATCTTACAAGGGCTGTTTCTGGCCTTCTATAAATGTGCACAAACCATCTCACATGATATCCATTGTTTTTTTTTTTTTTTCATACTTCTTTTGCACATACAATATGTCTCTTCTTAAGTAGCATTTCACAGTCTAACTCCTATCACTTTTAGTAATCCATAAATCCTTCTAAGCATGTGCATTTCGGCCACACGAACTTTAGCTGGAGTTTTTAAATTGGTAATATGACTTAAAATCTGCAACCGTGCGGTTGCCATAGTAAGCATCTTCCAACTGTGCTAGAATGACTGCACTAATTTCACCATCTTACAATGTGAAACATAAATCCGCATTATACAGGAAACATAGTAATTTCACGGGAATGAAACTATTTGCAATATAAATATTATTACTATTATTATATGAAGGTGATGTAAATTCAAAAGGCTAAATTACTTGTCAAAATCAAATTTGAATTGTTTCGTAAGTGCAGATATATTAAAAAGAAAAATACTGTGTCCATCTTTCAACAGTATGAAGCAATCGAGAAAAAGTTTATTTCAAAGTCTCTGGAAAAGAATCAAATGTCAAGACACGAAACAAATTGATACTGAAGTTTAAAAACTTCCTACACCAATATAACAAAAGTTCCATAGAGTGGCCAAAGATACCAACTACAGTACATATCACACTTGCTTGGAGGCAGAGATAACAAAAGCTCTACATCAGTTCACTAACCAGAAGTGGAAAATGCAACATCAAAGGACTGAAAGTAAAATTAATATATCAACCAACTGCCTTGGATAGTTTGAACATCCACGTACAAGATTAGAGAAGATACATATCAACAATAGGCTCCATCTATAAATCACTAATAACATGAAAAAAAAAAAATTGGGCCCGTGGAAGACTAAGATTCCCATGTTCACTAGGAGAAACATATCAACTGCCAGGGTCTCTACCCAGAAAAAAAAAAAAACCCCTTTGTGCAGCATATTCCAAAATGTCACATGGCACCTACTACGAGTTATCAGTAGTAAATAGATTTTGAAAACGAAGAAACCATAACCTAGCATGGTAAGACGATGAAGAGCTGTAATTGTAGTTGTTATATGCTTCTTTGCAAAGTCCAACTTCTTAATGTCGCGACAGATTTCTTGAACCATTGTTTCACTTTGCTCAGCCTTGGTCTTTATTTCTCGAATCTTGTACATAAGTTCCTGCATACCAAGGGAAACAAACTCGTGAGTGAGAGAGTGTCAACCGAGGACCGAGCATCTCTTAGGGAACAAAAGATAGTGAAAACACCTGACATTCCACAATGTTAGAATAGTATCTAACCAATCAAATGTTATAGAAAACGTTGTCAAACCCAGATTAATGGAACGAAGATTCAATGATGTTGAAATAGATAGATATATGGATACAAATGTTCTGAAAATTGAATTGCACCATACGATTATAAGAAAGCTTATATAGTGATTCATACATCAAAATTTAAATATACATATATAGTAAAAATTTTAAAAGCCTATATAACATCATCATCAAAGCCTATCTCCACTAGGTACAGAATGTCATTGAAACCAGCTTCTAATCTCTAATTTCAAACTGTTTTTAGAGTCACTACTGCAAGGCCAGACCTAGGTCTCCTCTGTGGAGAACAGATGCCAGCCAGTGCACTATTAGTATTAGGTAAATTGGCCTACCATCTAACTTTTGCCTTAGTCTAAAACCAAAACAATAGTCTCTTTATGCATCATATAAGCCAGAGGAGATATTAGTGGGCCTACAAGGCATCAACGAAAACCCAACCCCATTGGGGGTCTGCAAAAATCATGACACATAAATTTTCAAGGAACCACAGAATTCGATTATCATAAGACACACATTGAAAATTGTTAAGATTCACAAATAAAATAATAAGATACCTAGAAAAAGCATTCATGCATGAGGACAAATCATAAGACTTTGACAATAATGATGCATTGAAGATACAAACCTAATAATGAGTATTACCAATTTAATGCCAGTATGCTACAGAAGAACCCACCTTTATCATCATTGGATCTAAAGCAAATGCTGGATCAAACCATGTGCAAATGTTACCATCTGACAGAAGATAAATCTCTCTCTCTCTCTCTCTCTCTCTCTCTCTCTCTCTCTCTCTCTCTCTCTCACTTACTTCTCCCCTACCTCAACCTAAACCAGGTTTCTCACTCTTGTGACTGCTAGGAGTATATCTTATAAAATCATAAGAAAACATTAAAAAAATTCTGTACAGTATATGAGAATATGCTTCGTGAAACTGTAGAAGCCCCTCAAAGCAGAGGGCTATACTGAGGGATGGAACAGCCACAACCATTAAGAATCTATAAAACCAAAAAGAGTAAAAGACCATCTGTGACAGCTAAAACAAAAATATAATGTGATCAAGCAATGCCGTCTTTCGCAAGGAATCTTCCTGTGCATTAGACCTTCTCAGGATGTGGCTAAAAGAAACCCCTTGATCCCTAGTCATGTGATGAACTTCTTCATGCCTTCCATAAATCAACATAGATCACCATTGTCTTCACCTCATTCACTAAGGTAAAACCCAAAAGGCACACAACTGATGTGTTTTGCAGTAAGCCCCCTTACCCAGCCTGTGACCTAGGTTTCCAAAGGCACTATCACCAAAGTTAAGATAAGAACTCCAAGGGGAGGATAGCATGTTGGAAGGGCAATTCCCAACTCAATGAAGCCTCGAACACTTCCTTCCAACAATGATGACCATTTGATAAAGCTCCTTTGAAAGGTTTTTAGCATGGAAGCCCAACAATTAGCAGTATGGTGAATCTTTGTCATTAGGGAAGCCGGACCAAGAGATCTATCATCAAAGCATCCCATGTCCCTGTCGTTCCAAATAAGCCACATAACCCCCAAAAAAAGATGACTTCCAACGAATCTTAGCTCTTATTGGCAATATAATTGCCCACCAAGATTATTTTTTCCCAAAAAAAAAAAAAAAAGCATCAGTCTCATCAGGGAACACCTAAAACCACTTCAACGACGATAAAACTATTTGCCACAGCAATTGAGCATAAGCACACTGGAGGAAAAAGTAAGCCACAGAGGAAGAGTTGACAATAATTGTCTGCCTTTTCATAGGTTGTCCATCATCAATATTCTCCTTTGCAAAGCCACCAACAAGAAAGCCTGAACACTATGAAGAACTTAAGTTGACCACACACCTTAGCAAAAAACTGGTCATTGACATTCCCAAGAGCTAAAAGCCCTGATAGTAGTAAGAATAAGGATTTAAACGAGAAAGAACCATTATACCAACCATATTCTTTAGCTACACCACTGACAGGGACATAGATATCATATCATGCACAAGTCGGAGAAGGGATAAGAGGTTCTCAATTTCCACATCATTGAGATTCCTCAAAATGCAATGCCACTTCGCCAGTCCTATCCAAATACTCCGCCACTGTAGCTTTCAACGTCAGAACACATATGAAAAGATTAGAAAACATGGCCGCTAAAGGACAATCGCCACCAATGTATCTAGCCCAAAAACAATGCAGGCAACGTCCCTCCCTCCCTCCTACCTAAATCAAAGTTACAACCCACCCCAACCCCCACCCCCACCCCCTAAACACACACACACACACACACAAAAAAAAAAAAAAAAACCCACAACAAAAACCACACAACAACATAATATATATATATATATATATATAGAGAGAGAGAGAGAGAGAGAGAGAGATTTGGATTTCGTCATGGATAGCTTCTTCTACATTCTTTCTGACAGCAGCTCCCAGAGACTCTTTGAAGCACTTCCAACACATAAAGGAAGCCAGGTAAGTACTTGGATATGTGCCAAACTCACATCCCAACAAAGATGCCATCTCCATCAATCCCCTTCATCGATTATATCCCAAGAAGTTCTGACTGGGAGAAGTTCATTTTTAGATACAATACAACCTCAAAGCATCTTAGTGGTGGCTTTCACATTCTTGATTCAATCTCTTCCACACACACACTCCATGGTGGAGATGAGATTCATGGAGGTCCCCAAAGATTAAAACTCAGACTTGGGTGGTGACTGGGCCCCCTAAGTCGAGTCGAGTCAGCCAAGTCACACAGGTCGACCACGAGTTTTAAAACCAGGGTTGTCAGCAGTGTAGAGGTTCTTGACGAAAAAGTCGAGCCCTGCCTCGCCTGTAGCGGGTAGGCGGCATCCTGTTTCACTTTCTCAGTGCATCTCTACCTCTCCCTTGCTCCAAATCCAATCCCTCACCTCTGAACCACCACCAATCTCCGCTAAACCCTCTTTCCCCTCTTCTCTGAATCCCCCATTCCATTTCCTCCAAACCTCTTTAAAAATCAACTCAACCAAGACCTGGTCCCAAACCTCCCAATTCAATGTCTTCTTTGCAACCCTTGATGCTCTATTAGATTCAAATGGGTTCTCTCTTGGACTACAACGGCCATGGTTTTTGGCAGTGGAGGCGGTGGGGTTGATGGGGTAGAGGGAAGGACAAAATGGGAATTTGGAGAAGAGAAGCTGGGTTTGGCGCTCGAGGAGCTGGTGCCAAAGGAGAGAGGAGTCTTCTGTTGAAGATTTCAACAGATTTGAAATCCAGTCCAAGTCAGCCCCGACCCAACTCAGCAAGGACCAAGTCCGAGCCAACACTGTCCCAACTAGGCAAGGACCAAGTCCCAGTCAAGTGAGTTGAGTCAGACTAAACAGAGTTTTAGTGCCATGGGTTCCCTCACACATTTAATTGCTAAATTTTGTTGATTCATCCAACATTTCACTAAGAGTGCCGCCACCAACTATAACAAACAAGGAGGTTTTGAGCATCTCCTTGCCTTATACCCCTAGAAGCACACAAACACAAATAAATAAATAACCTTCAGACAACGATTTATGAGGATAAGCAACATAGCTAAGCCCAGCATTCTTTCATCAAAGAAATCTCATCTCTAATAACCATTGTCAGAGGATGTACTATAAGAAACCCTAATAAGCACAAACATAGGCTTTTCTAAGTCCATTTTACAAATCAAACCCAGTTTCTTCTCCTTGTGCCTTGTATCGAGATATTCACTAGCCACCAACATGCCACCTAGAATCTGCCTCCTATGAACAAAGGCCCCAAGCGATAAATCACATTAGGAAGCAATACCTTCAGACAATTAAAAAGCACCACAGCAAAGATCTTGTAGCTACTCCCAAGCAAACTATGATCCGTCTTTCTGAGATTTGAATATAGTCACCGTTCTTTAAAAAAAAAAAAAAAACACAGATGGATCAGTCTCCAATTATGTTGGCTCCTTTCTATGCACTAATGCTATACATATAGCTACTAATTGTTCTGAGAGCCAAACTCCATTATAAAACTAAAAAATAAACTCCACAAGATCGTTCTTTACCATATCCCTAAATCTTGAATAAAGCACATCAAGAGAGAAGATGAGAACATAGTAAACCAAACCCAAATTGTTGGGATAAGGCTAAGAGGATAATAATATATATTTAGGGAGAGAAGAGAGAAGGAGCCTGGCAATGTATGCTCCCGGGGGGTGGGGCGGCTTGCCTGAATGCATGACAATCATAAGGGTTGGAGATGGAGAAGGTGTGGATGTCAATTAGGGTTAAATCAAATATCAAACTAATCAAATGATCCCAATTCCTACCCTTGATTTGTGGATCCCAAAGTTTAGATGTTTGATGCGAACATTTATAATGGTTGAATCAATGTAAAATGACATAAGTTGCATTCATGGGATTGATTGGGTTTTATCAATCATGAGATGGGCTTCATTATCCTAATTGAGAGAGAGAACTCAAAAAATCCAACCCTAGATAGATAGGAAAATGCTTTGAGGATTACATGCAAGAATTTTTTTGGCATAGTCGGGCCATACTAGAACAAAATATGTGATGACAGGGGTTACGGGGATGGAAAGATTTGTTCATGTGCAAAAATTGGAATCATCTTATCATTTTAATCATTAATTTAAGGCCATAAAGTTGGACAATTTTTTCATGTTAGATGAAGTGTGTGTTTTCATGTTCTTTGCATGATTAATCTAAACAGGTCAAATGAAAGATGCTTTATTTCCTCCCATTTACAATCATTGAGAGGAGTTACAATTTAGTGAAATGTCACAACTGATTTACAATCATTAAGATGCTTATGGAGAACACCACCACCACCACCACCCCCTCCCACCCTGACAAAATATATATATAAGAGCTCTTCTTAGTAAACAAACCAAGACAAAAGAGAAAGAAGAACGAAGGTGATTTAGATTCTTCTCTAAAGTACATTGATTAGACTCACAATATACATGTCATGAAGTAAATAATAATAATAATAATAATAATAACAACAACAACAATAACAATAATTTGAGCTTGAAGTGTTCTTATAACATTTTAATTTAAACCAGATGAATTTCATCTGCACTCAGAAAAATGCTTATCAATTAAAACCTTCAACAAAAAAAGGAATGATATTTTGAAAAAAAGAAAATAAAGGCAAACCTTGACAGCATGGGTCGCAGAAGCAAGATCTTCCTTGGCTTTGGTTCCTGAATTACTCTACGCATTAAGTCATTATTTTCATTAGACTTATAAAGGGCAAACACATACACATACAAAATGTAAAATTATGAACTTTTCTGTAGCTGAAATAATTATGAAAACAAGGAAACTAGAGCATGAGAGAGAGAGAGAGAGAGAGAGAGAGAGAGAGAGAGGATGTGTATGAAATCACAGTTACATTCTTCAACCTCAGCCATTTTTTGTATTTCATGTTCTTTTTTTTTTTAGAGCACACGTACTCTTTCCAATCATTTCCAAAGTTTTACATTATGTTTCCGAAGTGTTTTCCCATTAGCTCTGAAAAAAATTTAAGAAATTAAAAGTAAAAATAAAAAAACCACATTTCCCATGCATTTTTTAGATGACTTTTTCAGGCAAAAACATTTTAACTTCCAATCGAATTCCTACACTTTTCAAAAATGAATCATGACAGAACTTCTTTTAGAAGATTCCAGCTTCGTAAAATCATGTGCTCAGCAATGCACTTCCCAGCAGAATATGGCTCTTTCAGTAACTATGCTTGATCTCCACCAGATGTGCATAAGGTAAATTGTGACAGGAGTATATAAGCGGCTCTGGTTGTGGATTAGAGGGATCAAAAATGATTAGTGCTTAGAAATTTTTTGGTCCACTATGTGATGGGGATTTATATAGGCAGATATTCTGGCCTAATTGGTTTAAGGAAAATACAGTTTGAAAGATCAATCAAACTCGCTCGAGAAGATTCCAACCAGTTGTTCATGAAAACTCGGTACTTAATGAGGTTTAAATAGAATGGAATTGAGTCAGTCAGGATAAGGTTGGGCCGGCCAAGATTTGGTCAAATTTAGATCAAATCCAACACAGTGAAGATATTAGAAAGTTGCCAACACATTGATGGTTGAGTGGTGTTGGCACCTCGGTATCACACTCATGCCAATCCCTGGGTCTTTAGGATGATAGGATCACTCCTGGCCAGTAAGCCAACCAAACAAAAAAAAAAAACAAAAAGAAAAGAAAGTTTTTTCAGTTTTATTTAAGACACATACTAAAACTGAGTTTTGACTATTTGACTCGTTTTAAGATTCAATCAGCTCCGAGTTAACTCAGCTTGCAACTTTCATAACCAAGTTTCAAATTTTTTAACAAAAGGCCAGGAACTAGTAAGACTTGGTACAGAGAGAATATTATAGAGGATACCAATCAAAAAAAAAAAGAATACTATAGATGATCACTCTCTTTCTGTTATAAAATGTGCTTCTGCACCATATGCTTATCCCTGAATATTAGAAAATCCATTTGAAGAAATCTGATCTCTAGTAGCAGCTGGAGGTTTATCTCTCTCACACATTCTGAACAGGGAACAGAGCTACCGCTCAATCGGCTAAAGATGGTTGTATCGGGATTCAGTAACACTCTAACCTTTGATGTGTATTATGCTTGTTGGTTTTAACCAGCTTACTGGCCTTTGCAGTTGTATATTTCATTGTTTGAGGAATAAATAGCATTATCTTTTCAAAATATATATAATAATATTGAGAAGACTTGTATTATGAGGATTGAATACTTGTTGGTGAACTGCTGCCAAAATCCCTGCATCCACACGGCGAATCTCACTGTGTATCTTTTGCATAAGCGGCTCCACGCCAGATAATGATGCCTCTGCACACCAAGGTTCCACAATGTCAACATAAAGAAATGAAACAATCAAGGTTAGAAAACATGAAACACTCCAGTTAGAACCAACAAGCAATCAAGAGGATAAATCCCGATTGATTTTTTGCTACCCAGAGCCATAAAAAGAAGAAAACATTGATTGATGAACTATATTCTTCCTAACAATTCCAAATAAGGTAAAACCTTGTGGACATAAATATATTTGCATATAAAACAAGCAAGTTGTTTATAAAGCATAATCCCACATTCAACCATGAAGACAGGCAAAAGTGTATAGATAATTCAGGTATGCTATGTGGGTTCAAATCATGCTACCATTCAGGAAAAAATAATAATAATAATTCAGATGTGCTATGCTATGTTCAAACATTCGTGTCCACAAATAAAGTGTAGACATGCATATCACCTCATTTAAGCTTCATTACATATGGGAGCACTGGAAGTCTTCCAATAATATCATTTGCTTTAATTTCATACAATATTTGTCAAAATGAATTCAAGTTCCAATAAGCCACTAATAAATAAGATCGGTCATCCCTCTATCTGGGATTTAGCACCAAGGAACCAACAGACTGATCATGGGTTTGCAATTGTAGCCACCAAAGGGGGTGACTTGAAAAGATATGCAGGATGGAGGCAAGGACGACTGCCAGATGATTAATTACTCGAAAATATTTGGTGTTGTTATGTTTAATACAGAGAACTTTCCAACTACAAGACATCCTTTATAATTCGTATAACAAAGTGGAGACCCAAATTTCCAAACCTAGCTGACCCAAACTTCCAGCAGGCTCACCCAAAGCTGCAGAAGGTTCAACCTAGTGTGAAGTTCATCATATCTATTTAGAGGGTTACAATGAGTGTTAGAGAAGAGGAAGTCAAAAGCATGGTAAACAAAATGCTCTTTGACAACAAGTAAAACAATGGTGCAAAAAATGTTGACCTAAAATAAATAAATAAAATAAAGGTTAAGACTAATGGGCCATTTAAATTTCTCAAGTTGAATTTTGATGGTAGTTTTTTAAAGAGTGATCAACGAGTAGGTATTGGCGGCGTCATTAGAGATTGGAATGGAACCATTATAAGAAATTATTCTGGGCATGTGGAATGTTCGGATCCTAATGAAGCTGAGGTTTTCTCTCTATTAATTGGTTGTCATGAATTACGTCGTATGGGAGGTTTTAATTCTATTCTAGAGGGTGACTCTTTTTCAGGCCTTGGGGAAAACTATTCATCCTTGGAGGATAGCAGATTAGGTAGAGGCAGGATATTTCGAGTCATTTGGGTGCTTCTTTTGAGCATGTTCTTAGAGGGACCAATTCAATGGCGGATGGTCTTGCCAGGGAAGAAGTTTTTCGCTCTTGTATTTCTTGTAATGTATAGTTTCTTTTAGTGTTTGGTTGTGGTTTTGGTTGTCTGTTTGTTTCCTTTTTTTATCTCTTTTTTGGTGAAATAAGTTTCACTGTTATCAAAAAATAATAATAATAATAATAAGACTGCATTTCAGAACTTCAAAAAAAGATTCTAATCTAATTAATAAGAGCTAATTAGATGAAGGTCTAAAATAAAAGCTCTATTTACAATTAGTGTGTTTGGTAAAATTATAAAAAAAAAAATTTTAAACTCTTATTTCATGAGGTAATTGGGGCCCCCCTTTTAAAAATTCTAATGTAGGACCCGCCATTTGCGTCATTTAAAAATTTTATGAGGTTGTTTTCATCCAAAACACTTGTAAATTTTGCACTGTCCACCTACATTCGCTTTAGCTATATAAAAATAAAAATAAAAATAAAATAAAATAACTCTTTTAAGAAGGGAATAAAAAAAAAGTAGCCCCCCTCAGCTTTTTTTTAAGGCAAAAGCTCTAATTTGTAAATAAGCTCTAATTAGAAAATACAACTAGAGGTTTATTAAACACTCTAACAAGTGAATAAGCTCTAAATCACGAAATAAGAGCTCATTTTTAGAGCTACCAAATGCCCCCTAAGAGGGAGTTGCATAGTTGTGAATTTCATTTCATTTCGGATGAAATTCTCGATATTTTTTGTTTCTAACACTACCGAAACAAAAAATGCCCTCAAAAATTTCGTCTAATTTATTGCTCCATCCCGGTCCATTTCGGTCAATTTTGGTTAAGTTCGGTTCATTTTGATACTAAAATGAAATAAAAATAGTATATATTATGTTAAGATTTTAATATTTATTTTATTTTATTTTTACATATATCATCATCATCATCATCATCAAAGCTTTGCCTAAGTCCCAACTATGTTGGGGTAGACTATATGAATTTTATTTTTACATATTTATTTATTTATTTATATTTTTCCAAAACGCAGTTCCAATATTTTTTTGCCGAAATTCCGAATCAGAAGAAATATTTCAGTTTGGTGACCAAACCGAAACGGGGTCCGAAACAAAATTCACAACTATGAGTTGGTAAATTGGGTTTTAATAATAAATTATGATCGTCCAGCTGGGACAGTGGAGGAAGAAGTGAAACAAAGTGATAGATGAGATACTTTCTTGGAATGTCAGGGGCTTGGGGCTTCCTTGAAAAAATCAGCAGTCAAAGGTCTAAATAAGTCACTTCGCACAGATATCATTCTTATTCGAGAATCTAAGCTTGTTGAGATTGGAGGTTATTTTACTGAAGTGATTGTTCTATACCTGGCTAGTTGACTGTATGATAAAAGATTCTCAAGGTGCAACAAGTCCAAATGGACCAAGGTAAGACAAGTGGGCTGTGTTAAAGATATGGCTTGACTAAGATCAACCCAGTCCAGAATATGGGCCGACCCAATAGATCCAATTGATAAATATGGGTCTTTATCCTCATCAAAGATAAGGATCAATTGGAAGGATTCCCTCTTATGTATATTACCCAATCAGTTGGCTAATTGATATAAATTAGCCCAATCAAACGGGATTCAGATTTGTCAAACATATTGTATTTAGATGATAGGAAACTATAAGCAAGGTGGAAGACTCATCATTAAGGACCACAAAATTTCAATACAATTCCAGATTCATTCATTCAATTGTGTCATTGAGTGATGTTTTCTATCATTGAGTGATCTTTTCTATAGCTATCAGACTGCTGATTTTTCAGTTTCAGTAGTGCTTATGGATAAATGGAATTGGTATTTATTGAGTACTATCTTCAGGTTATGAGCCTAATGATCATAGTCTTCATCCAATGTAGTCAATGAATTGAATATCATGGCAGGAAAATGTGGTTTGCTATGGAGTGTTGGAGGCGATTTTAATGCAATATGGTTTGTAGGAGAGAAAGGGCTCTCAAGGAGACTAGGACCACTCCTATGATTGAGAGCTTTTACCACAGTTTGAAACTTCATCCAACACTGTGTTGACTAGCCCGGTCAATAGCAATAGAAATTTGGTCCAGGATCCAACAAAAACTCCGACTCTACTAAGTCGGCAGTGGTCGAGTCAGACCAGCGCCAACAGGCACAGACTGGACAGTACTGACAAGGGCTGGCTTGAATTCGTATAGGACTAGCATGGACTAAGTCACATAAAAACTCAACTGAAAACATAAAAAGTTGCTTTTTTCCATTTTTCCTGAGTTTGAGTTTTGATGCTAAAGGGACAAGTACTAGTATGAATGTATGATACTAAAATCGAATTCTTATACTCACGAATATGGATAATAGGGACTACGGGCAGTATTATTATGGTGGTGGACAATACGAGATGATTATCAATGAAACATGAAATGTATTAGTATAACCATGAAGGTGGAGTTGTTCAGAGATTTTAGGTATTCTATCCATTAGTTTTACATAGTTCATCGGGGACTAGAGATTATGGCAATGATGGTAAAGATTGGCTTGAGCCAACTTGAAACTCAATGTGGTAGTGAAGAATTAGTTGGCCCAAGGCTCCAAGCCCCCACCCCTTGGTTAACATCATGGTTTCTAGTTTGTTATTTTAATGTTGCTATGAGTTTTAAGTTATAAATAGTTATTTTAACATTGGTGATTTGGTACTTTGTATGTGTTAATTAAACATCATGCTAGCCTTAAGAAAAACTAATTATCTCCATAATTGATTTAAGATAGAATTAAATCATCAAAATTACACATTTTTAGTATTATTCTATTTATTTTTCTTTCCTTTTTTTTTTTTTTTTTTGGTATTGCTTAAGCCCTGCACGCCCTTATCAGTCCAACACAACCAGCATGGGGGCACAGACTTGTCCTGGTACAAACTGGATCAGAGTTTAAAAGCCTTGATTTTATGAACCCCAAAGACCACTAGAGAATACAAATGAAAAAATAAATCCTTGCAACCAAACTACCCCAGCAACAGCCAAATGAATGTCCATCTTGGTTAAGTGTCAAGTCACACTTGGGTAAGTGAGATTTTATTATGATTTGTTTGCTTTTCTTTTGGGGAGGGGAGTCATTCACCATATGTGGGCCCCATAGGATTTGCAAATTTCTAACTCAATACAAATATATCTCTAAGTGCTTTCACACACATTGTTTGATCCATCATCAATCATCATCATCAAAGCCTTGTCCCAACTATGTTAGAGTCAGCTACATGAATCCCATTTCCCCAGTCCAGTCTATCAAAATATGTTTTGCCACTCAAGTCTATCTTAAGTTAAATCTTCAGATAGGTTGCACTTCTTTAAATTTATCCTTACTACTTCCATCCATGTCCTCTTCGGTCTACCCCTTGTCCTTGAGGGGTCCATCAACCTGCATAGAGAAACTTTTCCTTATTGTTTATACTTTATATCCAATATGTCCCTCATATTAAATATGACCCTCATTAGAGATGTCCCTCATTTGCAAATCTTTTACTTAATACAAACTTCTATAAATGCCTTGACACATGCACGAATTAATCTTATAACTTTTTCAGCCAAACCAAATCAAAGGGATAAGCCTCAAATGACAATGATGATCATGATCATAATAAATTTGATGAGTCATGAACACATGCACACACACTTCTAGTTAACCCTAGATTGATGGAATAAGGCTGAAAAGGCGGTGGTGGTGGCGGTGATGACCCCTAAATACAAACACCGCTCAAACTGACACATGATCAGATGAACTGGGTTTAATGGATCTTCTGATTCATAAGGCCCTTGATTATTTAGATCAATTTGATTGATCTAGGGATCTCTTGATCCATCTCAATCAGGGCCCAATCAAGAAAGGGGTCTTAGATTGACTTAAGATGTGTCCCATATTTGAAGTTAAATGTGCTGAATTTTATGGGGATAGAAATCATCCCCTAAGTCCAATTGACCACTTAACAAATCCCAAAAGGATCCAATTGATCCAAATAGGCCACCAATAACGGATTGCATATTGGCAGAGTTTATCCCAATTGAACATAGCCCACATAAGGCTCAAACCGATTGCAACCAGGCCCAAGCTGGTCCCAAATCTGGTTAACCAGGTCGGCTATGTGGCTGGTCCATTAGGTCCAGCTGTGGGGCCCACAGCCATTAAAGTTCCACGCATTTAGAAAGTGAGCAGTTTTGCTAAATTTGTTCCCAAATGGTTGTTTGAAGAGATTATTAACTTTATTTGGGTGCCAATGCAATCCTTTATTATAGGGATCAAGTAAGGAAAGATCTTATAAGAAGACAAGTTGGAATCGCCTACAATATCTCACGCCCAAGGAAATTATGAGTTGTTGATCTCATTGAATCTAATTTGGATACATTCTTCTCCTTTCTCTTCTTTTTTTCTTTTTTGGTGGGGGGTGTCTTTTACGCATGGGATATGAAAATGGGATTTACATATTTAAAATATACATACATGAATTCTACGTATCTAAAATTTACACAAGTGAAACACAACACCATGTTTGCTTGAAAGCACCATTTTCACATAAGTAAACGTGAACCATTGGGATTACATCTATAAATCTTCATATATCTCAAAATCTATGAATGTTTAAGACATGAAACTAAACATTTTTCGATTTAATAAGTGAAGAAAAATTTTGAACATTTCGGATTAAAATTTTAGGGCCCCATATGAGTCGCAAAAAATAAGAAATGATTAAGAGATACGATACCACGACCTGTAATAGGCGTCCTTTGTATGGTGCCTTCTTAACCAAAGAGGTATGAAATCGTTTCACACCTTTTCAAGTGTGAGAATTTTCATATAAAATGGCCTCATTTACACACCATTATCATACCTCATTTACATATATGACGCATAAATGAGCACAAACAAACATGACCATGTGTAAATTTTATGCACGTGCAACATTTACATATGTAAATGAGTGCAAACAAATAACTCCATTTAAAGGAATACATGTCTTACGGTATTATTTAAAGGCATGTCAAAAAGATGTTCACCCTTAGACTTCTAGTATTCACTTTATTTCAAAAAAATCTTGCTGCTATGCACTTTTATTTTTATTTCTCCTTGGTTTGGGCAAGCTCCCAACAGATCAAAGACAAAAAGGTGGATTGGATCAATAATCAGTAAGTGAATCTATTGTTTCTTCTCCTTGCAATTAAGTAGGATTTACCATTATTGAGGATTTGGCATGTTGGGTTCACGAATGATCAGATTTGGCTCCCTGTGACTGTGTCACAAACACACGTGCAGGCACATAGAGATTAATAGTAGAATTGTAGTAGAACTCTTTTAGTCAACCCCAAATTGCTGGGATAATGCTCAAATGATAATGATGGTACGTATCATATATGCTTTCTTTAACTCCTGTTGTTAAGTTAATAAAAAGCTTTAAAGGAGGGCAAAGCACTATACAGTTGAGACAGCAACAACCAAAGAGTGATGAATCTGCACCATGTAAAGTTGCACAAAAGCCAACACACACATGGTTAAGTGGCGTTGGCAACTTAGTTTTACACACATGCCCAGGTATTGTTCCTTGAGTCCTTAAGTTAAAGTATCACCGTTAGACCAGTAGCCTAACATAGCAAAAAAAAAAAAAAAGGTTAACACTTCAAGCAGAGTAAGGACACAGCCTAAGAGGCACTATAGAAGAAAAAAGTTTGACTTATGAAACTGTGTCTTGTATCTAAAAAAATCCTGCCATGTATCGTTTGAACTCATTTTCAAACAAAACGTAAGAGAGAAGGGGGGGGGGGGAAAAAAAGAAAAATAAATAAGACCAGTACTTGTCCAGTCCACCGCCACCACTGGAAGTGAATTTGCAAGAATTCTCAAGAATCATTATATTTCTTTCTTTCCAAATCCTCCATCAAAAATAGAGTTGGTCGAAAAGCTAATTAAAGCATTGGAATTTAAGTTGTCCATCATATTTTGATAATTGTAAGAAACTACTACAAATTTAAAACATACACCATCCACCCATAGTCCAATCAACAGATTCATTAACATGTACTATCAACTAGCAAAGGCAAAAGCTGCAAAACAATGGCTGTGATATTGAGGTCAGTTGTTATCTTTTTCTTTTTTTTCCTTTTCTTTTTTTTTTTTTATTGGCAACAAGGACAAAGTTTATTAATAACAGAGAAGGTATAAAAGTAAAACGGACACAGTATAAGACTATGTGCTATATCCTTTAAATGCGGAAAAACTACATCCCATCCAACAAAACAGAACGAACACATTTCTCTTTTTCTTTTTCTTTTTTTTTTTATAACAAACACATTTCATAAAGTTTAATAAATGATAATTGAGTCAAGATCCTCTTCTCATTCCACCAGAAAATCTTCCTTTAGTGTTTGCTTCCAGGTAGACATGTGAGAATATCACATTCACATTGGCACGTAAGTCCCTTAGTCAATTACTGTCTCCTTGGTTGAGAGATGAGTTGCTGTGTCTTTGGTTGATGTTCAATCTTTAAAAAAAGAAAAGGCAAAAAACCTCATGTATGGAATTTTGGGTTTCACAGGGGGAACTATATATTAAAACAAATCAGATCTATTCAGTCTGTTTTCCAAGTAAAATATGTATCATGAAAATTTTGTATGCAGGTCTACATGGAGGCTGCACAACGTATATTTAGCAAGTTTCACGACATAAAGCAATCCTGGTTGCACAATTACATGGTGATATATGTTCACTTCTGCTAAGATGTTACTTAAATAAAAGCATTCTACAACAAAAACAAAAAATGGCTACCAGTCAAGTAACAACATTGTTTACTAGAGGTTCTACACCTGCATGACTATGTTTTTTTTCCCCAGTAAAGCACATGACTATGTTAATCATGTTCAAAACTCGGTTTTGGTCACCACCTAGGTGACCACCAAGTCCACTAGAACTCAGTCAAGCTGAGTCAAACTTATCAATATGCATGAGTGCTAAGTCCAACATAATTCAGCTAAATCAACCGGCACTTAACCGAGCCTCAAAACCATAATGCTGATGCCATACTACATCCACATGAGAAGTAAACCCCACATACCAATTCCATACCAGAAAACAACATATAAAACGGTGAAATCGCCACTATTACCACAATTGACCATCCAATCCAGTCGTGAAAACATGTTGAACAAGTTAATATCTAGCAAGTGATTGCTCGAAAAAAAAATCCATTTTCAACCAAAATCGAAGATTGTAAATGCAGAATCACAATATTCAGTTAAGTCAATCAGATTTATAATTCAATTGCATAAAGCTTAACAAGGACGATAGTAACAAGAAGAGGCAAGTTCAGCACATATTTAAAGAAGATGCATGAATGAGAGCAGCAACACACCTGTTGGGAACATCTGGTTGATGTATTCCAGTGCACTGGATTTGTCCATTGCTCATCAAACTGGAAATCTCCTTAGATATTGACCCACCCAACTAATCTACAAACAAACATCAATAAGAAAAAGACCAACTGCAAGCAAACAAATTTACTCAAGGCCCATTTGTTTGTTTGACAGGTACTGAAATTCTAAGCAATCCCTTCTTATCAAAAACCAAGATAGAAATCACTGGATAGCTCCACTGGAGAGTAATCCTACCAATCTAGATCAGAACTTCAAGCTAATTAACAATCAAAAACCTCCAGATCTCTTTTAAAAACAAGGAATGATTACTGGGTTTTTAGGGATGATTTCAAGTCGTAGCATTCTCAGATCTGAAAACGAATCGAATGATTTGAAAACAATGAAAACATCACGAGAGATTGTAAAACCCTAGAAATGAAAGGATTGGAGAAAAACATAAGAAGCATTGAAGCATCAGATTCAGACCTTCCTTTGATTGGATCCGAGAGGTGGAAATCACGGTTGGATTTTTCTCTAAAGATGAAAAGAAGAATCCACAGCCGGATCTAGCACGAACCTGAACGGATTTCTGGAGTGAGAGATCCGTCTCCAGCAAATTTCAGAAAAATCTTTCGTTTCGGGACGTTCTCTGAAATGTATCAACTTAAAATGGAAGGACTGTGAATGGACAGTCGACGTGGGCTCATGTGGTGGTGATTTATAGGGAGGGGAAGGGGAAGGGGACCCGCTTCTGCTGAGAGCGGGTTTTGGAAATGCGTACTCGGATTCGGGATAGGAATAAGATAATAATATAATTAATATTGGACTATAAAGTGGGTTCGAGACCTGAAAGCAGCCACTTTATAGATAAGTGCGGTGGAACCTGCACTTATAAAATAATAACCTTTTTTAATTAAGATCGACCCGAGTTAGATTTATGGCTGGTTTGGGTTCGTTGGGCTTAACCGACACTGCCCATTTTATAGTATATATATATATATATATATATATAATTCTTGTACAATTGTTATTGTTGGCTTTTTGAGGATTGGATTGAATCAGCCTGTTTGTTTGCAATATGATATAATAGAGGAGGAGTAAATGATGGATCAAGAGTTGGAATTTTTACTTAAAATTGTATTTGGATGGACCATAGGGGACAAGAATATTAGATATATTGGGTGATGTGGCAAGTTCCTTTACCCCATCCGGTGGCAATTTCACTTTTTGCATCCACAATAATGTAAAATATTCCATCCCACATCTACCCAACTTTCACCAATAGGTTGCAATGCCTTTAGGAGTGTCGGGTTGGGGTTGATGACGGTGGACCCACTGTACATAAAGAAGAATTATTGGTTTATAATGTTTAATTATAATTATTTATATTAGATTAAATCTAATGGGAACAAATTCTTTTCAAGAGATGAAAAACAATGGAATCGTACTTTGAACAGTTTAGATTTTAAATATGCATCCATGTCATTGATTAGTTTTTAGCTCTTATATTAAAGTCTTGAAATATACAAGTTGAAGTGTAAAGGAAAAGGAAAAAGACAGGGAGCCCACTTTTCTTCCGTATGGTTGCAATAGTGGGAGATCTCATGTTTCCTATAATTTGGAGAATTATGAATGCTGGAATTCAAAAAGCTATTAAATCCATCCTGAGTTATAATTCTTTGTTTGATAACCTACTTAGAATTCTAAACAAAAAAGGCATGTATGACAAATATCTAATAAGTTTGAGAACAACAAAATCAAAAATCTAATTACATACTCTTCAGAGATTTATATGTGAGTCCCACTTAGCTATAAAATATGAGAGTCTTAATGTTGGCATGCAAAAACTCATTTCATGAACACATCATATTTTCCAAGGCAAAATACTCATTTCCATAGAAAGATGACATTTTTTTGACCGCTGAATCTGACTGGCCATAGAGACAGCATCCTAACAGCCATTATTTACAAGGTTCATCGGCCGCTTTCATCTTCAATACGATGGCCGCTAATCTTCATTCAGGCGATGACCGCTGGACACTATAGGATTTCAAGCATTGGCCGCTGAGCTTCTTCTTCCTTCGCCGTCGAGCAAGTGTCGCCCACGATCAACCATGATCTTTGGTCAGTTGCATCTTCTGATGGCCGCTAGACCTGTAAGAGAGGAACGGTTACAACTCACATTAATTGCAATTCTCAAAACCACCTACACTCGTCCATTATATCTGACAGTTATGTCTCCTCAAATACTATAAATTAGAGACTTGGGAGAGCTAATAAGACATCTCCAATCTCAAGCAAAAAGAAGACTCGAAACTCTGCCATTTTCAAGACAAAAGTCATTCTCCCTTCCCTCCTCAAGGTGAGAATGAAATAGAGAATTCTTTGGCCATCGGGTGAGAGTTCCAAAAATCCATTCTTTGTTCCTCTCACCTGAATAGGGATAGTCTTTATTGTTTTGAAGAAGACATCTCTATTAGAGCCCATTTATTATTGTTAGGTTGTTAGAACGATATTCCCTTGAGGGGGGATTTCCTTCGTAGAACCTGGGGGTGATTTCAACGACTGGAATTTGGGGTTATCCATAGATTTTTGCTTCCGCTCGCCCTTTCTCTTAATTAGTTTTTCTATTGTCTTCTGGTGCTTTCATTTGGTTAACAAATAATGGAGTAACAAAGTGTAGAAGAGTTTCCTTTGAAGATCAACAGAGACCAGTAAGACTCATAGGAAGGAGGAAGAACGAAGAAGCCAGAAAGCCTAGTAGATGCAGTACTCAAGATTTCACATCAACTGTGCCACAATCTGCTATACAAGGAGGCAGGGGCGGAGCCAGGATTTCATCTTTGGGGGGGGGGGGGCGGGCGGGGGCAAAACTTGATTAAATTTTTATTTCACCAATTATTATAAATATCATATTTAAAGTTTTCTTTCGACATAGTTGTAAGTTCAAGGAAGAAGGAAGAGCTAAAGAGGGTTAGGGCTTGAGATTGGAGTCTGGAGAGGTTTTCGAAAGTTGCAAGGGGTAGGGGTGGGGCCAAGGCAGGATGAGTTAAAGAAAAAAAGTCCAAGAACCTGGGGGGGCCCATTTTGGTGCTTTAATAGGGTTTTCCAAAGCCCAGAGGGGGCCCATTTTGGTACTTTAAATGGGTTTTCCAAAGGCCGGGGGGCCCATTTTGGTGCTTCAAAGGGTTTTCCAAAGGCCGGGGAGGCCTGGGTCGTAGGAAAAAAATCCAAAAACTTGGGGGGGCCCATTTTGGTGCTTTAATATGGTTTTCCAAAGCCCGGGAGGGCCCATTTTGGTACTTTAAATGGGTTTTCCAAGGCTCGGGGGGCCCATTTTGATGCTCTAAATGGTTTTTCAAAAGGGACCCCCCGGCCTCAATGTGGTTCCGCCCCTGCAAGGAGGTGAGTAATATTTTCAAGTACACAAAGAAATATAGAATTATTGGGTTTATTGTGTGTTTTCGTTGTTTATGATTACAACCCAAAGAGATGATAAGGAATGAAAACCTGATTACCGACGGATCTGTAAATCTTCATTCCCTAATGAAGATATAGGTGTTTGACCAAAATATGTGATCTTCATACCAAAATAATAATGAAACATGATTAATTATCTGATTAGATGTGATGTTGGAATTTTGATAATATCTCAATCAAAGAAGGAATGAGTCTGATGGATTTCCAAGGCAGCAGGGTGGTTTCCAAAACCCAAATCTACATAACAGAATCTGTCGACTTGGGTAGTGGGGCCACGTGGCCCACTTGATCGTGGATCTGTCCCAGGGATCTGGAAGTAGACCCTTGGGTGACCACTGAAGAGATAGACCCATCTCAAAATGGGCCCCATCTGAATCCCAAGATTTGTGCATCGGTACTTTTGGGCATTTTTTGGTTTTTTGGTGGATTGGGTTGTGGGACCCACTGGTCTACCTGATTAAGGATCAGGCCCAGTCATCGGTATGGTCTCTTATGGGCGACCAAGGTGGGCTAGGTCCCAAGCGAGTTGAACCATTGAAGGCCCACCATCTGAACATTGCTTGATTTGGATACGTAGACCAGTTACTGGCAGCTTTGAACAGACCTGTTTACTGTTTTAAATGGCTGAAAACTATCTTATGTGATATGATATGATGGAATGAGAAAGTCCATGAGATTGTAGACTCCATCTCTTGAAAACAGATTGTAGAAAGATGAATTATCAAGGAAGAAGAAGAGGTTATAGACGGCATGGGTTTTCATCACAAAGTTGATGAGACTTGTGGGACCCATTGGCCCACATGATTGATGATCAGGACCAGCCACCTGCTTGATCCCTGTTGGGCGACCAGGATGGTCTGGGCCCACGCGGGTCTGACCATTAGAGACCCACTGTTTCTCTCCTCAAGTTGTAGGGGGCGTGAGACCATTCTTCTGAGAATGACGATACTGAACAAAGTATTGTATCGTCATTCCCATTGTTGTAAGTTGCTGTGTTGAATAATTTCTACATGGACCCTGGCTATTCCTAGATTTTTAAAAGACTCCTTTTATGTTTATTTTGTGCATAAATTCCATTCTAACCCTTTATTATCACATAAATTATAAACAGATTGTAAACCTTTTAAGGTTCTGTTTATGGTTCTGGAAATTTTAGTATAGGCCTGATTAATGGTATAACTTAGTGTTGCCTCATATAGATACATGTTTATGGAACTTAAACCATGGTTCATGATTTTGAAACAAATAATTAAGTACTGGGAATTTTTTTTTTAACTTCTGAAATTTTTATGAATGATTAGAATTGTAATGAAGACTTAGTACTACGGTATAATGGTAGTGCCACATAGGCGGGCTCCAAATTCTGAATTTGGAGTGGGGCATACATATATATATATATATATATATATATATATATATATAAACCCAATTATGTGGAACTAGCCCTACATCAAAATAATTAATATGACTCTATAATAGTTATTCTACATGCATAATAAACATAAAAGAATTATGATTATATCCTAATGTAATTAGGACATGTTATTGTAAACATGGTTTAAGACAGTGACACCGTATTTGGAACATCAGAACTGACAGCTACTCTGAATATTGATTGATCAATGAACCCCTTGTGGGTATGGAGTAATAAGGTGGATTGTGATTGAATCAGTGATTATTGAACCAATCTCCTATAGGAGAGTTTGGAATCACTTATAGAAAAGACTTCCTTTGGAAGGGACTGATAACACTGAAACTTTATAATATAGTTTTATTGAATTATAAGGACCCATAATTGGGAATATTGAACTTACCAAAGTTAAGAAATGAATATGAAACCTCATTAAATAATAAGAAAACTCTATAGGACATCCATTAATATCTCATGGATTCTTCTTACACTTCTGTTAATGAATTGTGTTAATAATGACCTCATTAAATAATGAATATTTCTCAAGCGAAGGGAAATGCGCTCGAGCAGACCCCTTTTCTATATATCTAAAACTTTAGCACTTCTATTTCCTTCCAAACTGTCTTCTTCAAAATCTATCAGACTTCTTTTTCTCCTTTCAACTTACTTCTAATACTGTTTGATTTCTCACTTCTAATTCTGAAAGACTTTCTTCCTTTAATCATTCCAATCTTCTAACTTCTAATTCTTGTAGTCTTCCAACTCCAGAGAATCACAATCCTTTTTTAAAGATAAAAATTATAACTCAATGGATCCAGAGTTTTGTCCAACTCATGAATTAGCCAACACTCAAAATCCTAACAAATTTCATATAAATCATCTTTATAAAATGACATCCACGACCATATATCTACACAATTAGATATTCAACCATTCATATAGTACAATTATTATCCACTACCATGTGCCTAGACAAGGATTCCAATACTCATTCATAGAGTGCATTCTTCAACCACAACCATATGCTCATTCATTCACACCATGCAGTCAAAATCCACAACTGTACACCTACACGAGAATTACAATATTTCTTTATCCATATAGTACATTCAAAATCCATAAAAATATGTTTACACAAAAATTCCAAATTTCATCAATCTATATAACGCATCATTTATTAGATAATACATTTCATCCCATCACATAAGCATAAATATTATAAGTATTGTAGGGTTAACTTATAAGTTCAAAAGATCAAAGGCTAAAGCCTTAAAATGTTATACCTCTTGCCGTAAAATATAGAGTGTTAACACAATTATCAAAATATCAACTATTTAATGTCCACCTCCACAATCCAACTTAGAAACTCAAAGACCACTACAGGATGAACCAAAATTAAAATGTAAGTTAAACTATTGTTGTGCTCAAAATCATTAAGGATAAGGAATAAGTTGACCCTCTGCTCATCATGAGCAAGATATTAATCTACCTGCACACGTGGTTATAAAGGTATAAATGGAAGTGACCTCACAACGGTTGTGAAGTTGTTGATAAAGATATTAAAAGATTCTAATGTGTTTACACGGTCTTGCATTCCTACTATCAGTTTGGTTTGATGTATACCTGTTTTCCTTGTGTGTTTCTATATTGATAGTATCCAACTCATCCATTGGGGTCTCGATTCCAAGGTTGTCAATTTCATGTCTTAGTCCAAGACCTTGCCTCTGGAAGTGTCATCAACGGAGATCAAGTTCAGCGTAGGAAATCAAGTCTTAGAAGGCCCATGCTTCATCAAGATCTACTCCAATTTGTACCAACCTATTCAGGTAAAATGAACCCTAAGATTAACTAAGGATAGGCCCTTAGAACCCTTAGCATTTTGAACGACGGTCTGCTTACAGCTAACCGTAACCCCTATTACGGCTAACCATAACGTCACTATAAGCCAACTGTACAAGCCCTTTGGTTGGCTCACAATTGCTTTTCTTGGACTAAGCACTTTCAACGACCTTGAATTATGGTTAGCTAGCGGCAACCATATATCCTCCATAATTAGCCGCGAGCTAACCGTTGGACAATTTGGCCCTCTTTGATTGTCAGTCAAACTAACCATTGGGGTTTGACGACTAGCCGTATAAAGAACACGACTAACTGTAGACTAGCCATTGAGAGGTCCTCTCTATATTTACTTAAGCTCATTTCAATTGCTACATCTTTCATGATTTTGATAACTCTCCTTGAACACTAATTGGTCACGAAGTAATAACCTATTGGAGCTCCCAAAATCCAATTTCACTCACATTGAGGTCCTTCGTGGGCATATCTTAGAGCATTCAAGGCTCATTCAGGTGTGTTTGGTGGAATTATCTTTCACTAGGGTATCCTCTCAAGGTCACATAGTAAACCCAAATCAACCTAGACCTAAAATCTCTACACCCTTCTTGGTTGGGCACGCATTAAAGCATCTTCATCACCAATAAGCTTTGCAAGGAGACTTGACCTTGAAGTTTCGGTTATGAGTATCATGGAGCGTACTCAAGGCATCATCTTTGTCTAGAGGCAAGCGTTCTTGTTTTATTTTCAATTTATATGCATTGTAAAGTATATTAGACCTTTCTGATTGAACCATAACAAAAAATTAGTTGGTGGGGTCGACCTTAGTGATTGAACCACCGTATCAAAAGAATCTTAGGTCTAATTGGTTCGAGGTGAGCCATTTTGAAAGCCATTTTGAAAACCTCAAATAGTGAATACCGTAGACCAAGGGAACGGTCATAATGGAAGTGGATCTAGGTCATGTTGATTGAACCACTATAAATTTGGTGCGTCCATCTCTTATTGACTCATTTCTCGTTGGCATGTATTTTATATATAATTGTGGAATTGGCATGCTTGTATACCTTCAAATGTGTTATAGCTTAGAATATTTTTTGAAGGTATATTACTGTCGCGACTCCGGACCGGGTTCGGGAACCAAATCCGGGATCGGGACTGATTGTGATGAAGAAGCCAATGATGTGATCACATGGAGTGATGACAATAATTGAAGGTATGTTTATGATCAAGCGTATACGGGTTAACAAAAGAACACTCATTACCCGTGCACGTGATTTCCCACAGGTGTCCACGGTGA
The DNA here is from genome assembly GCA_028538565.1 of Umbellularia californica. Taxonomy (NCBI): domain Eukaryota; kingdom Viridiplantae; phylum Streptophyta; class Magnoliopsida; order Laurales; family Lauraceae; genus Umbellularia; species Umbellularia californica. The sequence goes on along the minus strand of JAPQWN010000012.1, from coordinate 21,626,409 downwards.
GGATATTCCAACACACATAACCATTTAGTATAATTGCGGAAGCGTGCAGTAAATCATGCATGTATTTCATTTCCCAAAATATCAAGGCTGATTACATTTGAATATGAGTATCAGAATGAGCAATGTCCTAAAGCATAACCCAAAAGTACATATTTAAGTTTAATCAGAAGATCAGTTAATTACAGTTCCCAAAAATAGAGGCCAATAAAGGCCAATATAAACAAAACAATAACCACCAGAAAACTATCCAAACAATTCCCCAAAATGTTTCGCAACTCGGCAGCCCGATGTTTACATAACATCGTCAGCACGCCACTCAACTAGCGGCTGCGGTTCTCCGACCACCTCCTCTGGCTCCTCCTCGGGGAAACCAACAACGGGACCTGAGTACCAAAGCAAAGGGTCAGACACGACGGTCTGGCAGGTAGATCAGAAGATATAAACATTTAATCATAAAAACCTTTACCTTGGAAAACATGTAAACCTGTTTAAACAATGGCTTTCAAAGGTAAATGTATCATTTCATTGAAAACACACATGCAGTAATAAAACATGTAAGGTAACCAAGGAAATCAGGAAACGAGTAAGATGGCAACCACACAAAGCTAAATCCTCTATCACCGAAGTGATAGAGCAAGCAAGTCAAGGCGTTGACTTCAGTCACCTAAGTGAGGAGGTACAACGAGATACATATACATATATATACTATATACAAGACATGACCACGGTAGCGAGCCGGGCATCAGGAACCACAGTAGCAATCTGCGGTATCAGGACAAGACCACGGTTAAATAACCGGGTAGCAAGATCCAAACTGCAGTTGGCGGGACAAGAGGGGGGATCACCTAGTCAGTAGATCAGACTAACAAGGTATCCAAGCTTAGTGGTGCCGACTCATAGGTCAAAACATGGAAATCAGGACATGTGTAACATAAATCAAGTACAAGGCTATATTCGGGCAAGACATGGGTGCTCAAGGCACAGCTATCATATCAGGTCTGGCATGTATATCAAAGCTAGCAAAATAGTACAAGTATACTTTCAAAGCTTTCGGGATGATAGATTCCAAATCATCAATTTCGAGAATAACAAGGTAAGGTACCCTTTTGAAAAGCCAAGACAGAGTCGGGTTAAAACTAATCCAAGTGAATGGGGATCCCGTACGCTTATCTTACAATTGCTTGATACTCTTTGAATTTGAAGGCATTCCGGGCTCCTTAGGCACTTGGAGATTTCCAAAACTTCAATGGATCCTTGTGATTATGGTTTCTTTCTCGTTTGAGTTTCAAACAACAGTTATGAGTCTTCTCATCACGATAGGGACGTTAACCAACCTCCCTCCATATCTAGGATATTTCATTGTCTGCTCCAAAGTGGCCCCAGATGAACAGTACACGTCGCTCTAGCGGACATTTAGTTCGCTCGAGCGATGTGCTCTCTGGAATGGCTTTCTGGGAGGGTTCGCTCGAGCGGACCTGCTCAGTTCAGGACGGCACGAGCGAATGATTTGTGCGCTCGAGCCGACCATTCTCTGGATGGCTGTTGGAGGAGTTCGCTCGAGCGGACATGGGGTTCGCACGAGCGAACAACTCTGGAATGACACGAACCCTTCCTGGGCAGTTTGCTCGAGCGATGTGTCAAGTTCGCTCGAGCGAACTGTCCAGAACTGGTTTCGTGGACAGCTCTTTTCTCCATTTCTTCTCCTCTTACAAACCCACACTTCTTGAGATCCTAGCATACATCAAAGAGGGCATGTAAGCACCTCAACATCCTCTTCACAACTTCATCAAAACTTCTCACAACTTCCACAAATGATCCATTCATTCATACATTTTCTCATTCAATCAAAAGAGAAAGACATAACCACAATTACATAGATTCATTCCAGTCTTTAAGCACAAGATAAACAAAGGCTATCAATCATATCTCAAGACAATAAATGGGCTCAACAACCCCTTTTTAAAACATTAAAACCACATTGAATGCAAGTAAAAACTCATCATAAATGATACAATAAATCCAAACATTTGATCATGGAAATCACTTTAAAACTAAACATCCACTTGCCTCAAGGTCTCTAATCAAGAAATCCAAGCTCTAATCCACTCTTCCAAGCCAAATACCAAGCTACACCAAAAACCCCAAAAAAAAAACCCTAAAATGGGTCAAACCAAGAAACAAGAAGAAGAACTCACAATAAAGAAGATAGAGCTCTCCTAAGACTAGAAGAACAAGAATCTAAGAGATTAGGGAGGAAGCTTACTTGTAGGTTCTTCAAATAGATAAGGTGAGCTCAATGTGGGTCTAAAATGGGTGGTTTCCTTCCTCAAATGGTATCAAAGAGAAGCTTGCAAGAAGGGGAAGAAGGTTGAGATCTCCATTTCTTGATTTGAGTAAGGTGGGGTGGTGCTTGATGGTGGAGAAGCAAGAAGAATAAGGGAAAGAAGCAAGGAAACCCTAGATTTGTGCTTGTGCTGGAAAAAGGGAAATGGAGAGGAATGAGTTCTCTATATAAAGCAATGGGTGTGGGCTCCACCACTAGAAAGTCTTCGGAGGCTGAAATCACCAATCTTGGGACCTCGGACGAAATCGACGAAGAAGAGAAAAGTGATCGTCGAAATATCTAGTTTCTAAAAAGTACATGTTTCACTAGTTTCGAGGATATCGAGTGTTGGGTACAGATTTGGTGTAAAAAGACTGTTTTGCCCTCAAAGCAAGAAGATCAGGTTTCGCGGTTCCGGACGGTCACGGGCTCAACATGAAAATTGTAAGGATCGACAAAATAAGTAAAACGGGATTAAGCCAAGAATTAGGGGAAAAGCAAGTAACCTCCAAAAGCTAGCAAGACTATCAAAAGGAAACCCCCAAAGGGTCCCACTAAACACAAGACACTAAAAAAAATAATTCCCCAAAGCTATCAAGAACTATACTAATCCAAGTTTAGTTAAAACCACTAATCGAGCTTAGCACTAACACACAACTTAATTAGCACTAATCGAGTCACTCGGGTCGGGGTCTTACAATTACAATGCTATATTTTGAATTACTCCTGATCACTCCATTACCCTTTGTCAAAGTTATATCATGTGATTCAATTTAAGTAGTCATTAATTATGTTTATTGCTTATGCTTTATTTTTTAGACTTTGAACTTTCAATAATAATCTCTAGGTTCATAGTGTTACGTTCGCTGCCGGTCATACATTGTCACCTGCAAAACAGTCATCAGCAACAAATTCATGTACTTTATCGAAGAAGTTGACTTGAAGATTCTTCTTCCTTCTTAATTTGCTTCCAACCTTTAAGAAGTTCAATGAATTAGAAACTAATTATTCTATGTAAATATGTTGAAGAATAATATATTCATCAAATTGCCAAACGTACCTATGCCAACCATTCCCGCACATCTTTTGGACTTGTTTCCATCTTTCATGTGTCATCCCATCCAAACCCAAACACAGTTAAAAGCTGTTTATTTTTTTTATATTTAACCCTCCAATTTTTCAATTTATTCTTTGCATTATGTATGCCTGGTTCTAATCTCATCTCTTCCTTTCATCATTGTAATTATTTCAACCTAACAAGTGATGCAGATGGACCTCAGGCAACATGTGTAGGGCCCAAGTAGATTTAGGATTTTTAATTTACAAATTATATGTTAGTTCCTGATTTTATTGTTATTAAATTATGTTTCTAATATAATTTAGTTTTCTAGTTTAATTAGGTTTCTTAGGCCCTAAGTTATGTTTTCCTATTTATATGGCATTGTAGACAATTACTTTCAGAGTTGATTAATGAGAATTTGAGTTTTCCTATGGAGGTGCGTCCTTGTTATCGTCTTTATAGTGACTAGTTGAAGTGTCTTTGGACATGTACTTTGGCACTTTCCATGCAAACCCTAATAAGGGCTTGCATCAACAAGTTTTTGTAAAGTTATTTTCAACTATTCTATCTTGTTATTTCATTAGTAGAAGCATATCCATTAGGGCCCTTTCAGTTTTGAGTTCAAATAATAATTTTTTCCTACTCCCCCTTCATATTAAAATTGTGCATGACGATCACTTTACACAACAAATATATCAAATGAATTTAGAGCTACAGGAAAATATAGACATAGTAGATGCTAAATGAATGAAATAATTGTATTTTCTATTCACTCCATTGTTTTTCATGCTATAACATTATTTTGCTTAAAAGAAAGATAAAATGTATAAAAAGTCAAAACAATTTTTTGATGCAAAAAAATACAACTACTTTCGGATGCCAAAAAATGGATTAGTCAAAACGATTTCTTTACGCTATTGTTATTGATCTTCCTATAGACCTCTCTTTTAGTTTGCTCACATTTATTCAGCTATTCTTTCATATGAAGAATACAAGAGACAACTTCACGTTGAATAAGAGGCATTTTGTTTTTGCATAACGTAGATAGCCATATGATGGAGATGTGGCGTGAACGTTAACGGATATTGCGATGGAGTGATGACACCAAACATACCTTGTTTCCCTACCTTCTTTCCTTCTGAAAAAAATTTCATCCTACTTCTCTTTATAAAGATAAAGATTTCTTTTTCTCTACAGTTCTACAGAAAAGATCTTTGGCATCAAAGTTTTTTGGTTTTTTTTTAATTAAAAAACAAGCATAGAATGTATGTTCGCCTTTCCCATTTATTGTGCAAAGGCAATATTTTTATTTTTATTTTGTCTTCTTTTAAATGGGTTTCATTTATATTGTAGTTTTATCACACCCCATGTCATGAATCCACGATCTGGGTCTTCTTTGGATTTCACAAACACCATGTCATTTGTCAAAGAAACACTCATGTAACGATTTTTCTTAAAATCAAACTAGGGAGACCTATGTGAAACTATTTGTGATGAATTTGATTGAGATTATTTCAATTGGGTCTCATTCATACTAGCAAAACATACCCGTGCTAAGCACGGGTAAGAAGCCAATGACATTTTAAAGGGAAATTATTATAGCATCTGCATCATATATAACATATCTATGCATTCCTACAAATCAATTACTTTAGTCAGTTTCCATTAAAAATAACCCTTTCGAGAAAATAGTATTACACAAATGTGCCTCCAAAACAAAAAGAAAAAAGAAAAAATAAATTTCAAACCACTCAATAATTTCTTGAAGTGTTGGATCTACTCAAAATTCATTCTCAATTACTGTGGGCCTACCATTAATTGATTTTAAAAAAGAACACTTTTAAAACAAAACCAGAATAACATGGGGCTGCAAGCATAATTATGCATAATTATTGTCCAAATTATACTCAACCATGAACATGTGCGTTAATTAAACTTTTAAGTTTGATCGATATGCATGGCTGTTATCATAGGTTCTAATGTTGGCACGTACCTATATTGGTCAAAGCCAAAGGCCTATTGGAGTCCACAACGTCATCAATTGTTTGTAGAATTATGTGTGGAGCAAGTCTAAAAGGGAAATCGACCCACTCATCGCTTTAATTAAGTTGGGTGGGATGCAATAATTAAGGGGTATGGTTCACCGAAAAAAACTAGGTTATAAAATGATAAAAAACAGATGAAGAATCATTACGATTCTACTAAAGAGTCATGGAAAGCATGAAAAACCCTTATAGGGAAGAGCAGAATAAGATTTGATCATGTTCTTCGTACAATCAGTGCCCCAAATGAAGCTTGGACATCATATATTCAGGTAAATTGATGCTATTTATATGTAAAACATTATTTTTTTTTATTCTTTTATAAATGTAACTTTTCTAATTAGCAGTAGACTTTTCTAGAATACAGGCAAACCCAAAAGCTGCACAATTTCACACTCGTCCTTTAAAATTCGAGGATGAGTTAGATATCATATTCGGAAGGACTATTGTAACCGGAGACAATGCATGAGCGCCATTATTTGTTGTCCTTCGTAATAAAGTTGTAGACATTACTCAAGATACTCAGGACCCAATTTCACCAGAGTAGGAATTCCAAACCCATATCCCCATAGTTATGAAGAAATGATATTAACTCCCAATATGGTCAACCATGAAGTTGAGGAGGGTGGGGACGATGATAGAAGATCAAGATTCAACAAGAACTAGTCAATAGATCCTACACCTTCGTCCTTTTGTAAGAGTAATAAGGAAGCTAAAGGAGCCAGAGTGAAGATGACTAATCAAATTGATCGATTGATAGAGGTTGTTGCCACTAGGCAATTAGAAGATGAGGAGAGCTCAAGAAGCACTCCAACCATCATTGATTGCATATGTCTAGATGATATGGATAGACTCTGGAAGTGAGTTATATTTTTATGCAATTGACATGTTTTACATGAGGAACTACAGGATGACATTAATGGGATTTGAAAAGCCCGATGTGTGCCTTAAGTGGTTAAAACGGATGTACACAGTAGAATATTCTTTGGAGTGGTGGTGGCTAGTGAAGTCTTCTGTGCATGTTTAATTGATGCTTATATGTGCATATTCAATAAGATAGTATGGTTGATGTTAGAAAATGACTATTAAGATCGTTATTTATTTTTTATTTTACAGCTATATATGCGCATGACCTTTATTTATTCTTCTATGAGTTTATACTTGATAGGGCATATGGTTGAGAATTTTCATGTTTATTTATTTTGCATCATTACAATATATGCATTTTTGTAAAGCTCGCATGTGATTGTTATAATGTTGTGATGGTGTTTGTTTATTCATATATATATTTATACACATACACACGCGAACACATGTGCTAATGCATTGTCTAATTTCTTTTATTATATTGACAAACCAAATGGACCAAAGTAATTTATATATTGTCATTCTTATCGTAGAAAAGATTTTACTTGAACATAGGAATTTATCTAGACAAACAACCATATAGGAATTCATGGTATACAGGACAATCATATGTCCCAGATATTCTTAGTGGGAATCCTACTCGATGCTGCAAATTATTTTGTACGGAAAAATATATTTTCTTTAGGTTATATGTAGCTATTAAGGAGAGAAATCTATTGAAAGACACACGTAATATGAGTGTTGAAGAGCAACTTGCCATATTTCTTATGACCATTGATCATCAATTAAGAAATTGAATGATCCAAGAACGGTTTCAACACTCAGGGGAGATAATAAGTTGGCATTTCAATAGGGTGCTAAGAACAATAGCTACATTCTCCATGGAGCTAATAAAGCCGCCGTGGTTTAATGAGACACCTAATTATATTTGCAAAAAATTATAAATACTGGCCATGGTTCAAGGTAGTTAGCAAGAAGTTTTATTATAAGTTATTATTAAATATTCTTTGATGGATCGCTATTGATTTTTTATATTTTTATATTTGAAGGATTGTGTGGGCGCAATTGATGGCATACATATTAGTGCTGTAATTCCTCAAGATAAACAACTTCCATATTGATTTGGTAGAATGGGAGGATGCAACCAAGATGTTATGGCCACATGTGACTTTGACAAGCGTTTTACGTTTGTATATGCCGGTTGGAAAAGTACAACCAATGACTCGTGGATTTTTGCAATTGCCGTGTATAATCCAAAGTGGAACTTTCCTCATGCTCCATCAAGTGAATGTCATATTGAAACTCATCCATTTCCTTGTTTATGTCACATGTGATTTTTTTAACCTTTAAAAGTCCTTTTTTTATATAATAGGTAAATACTACGTAATTGGTGTGGGATACTCTAACACATGGGGCTTCCTTAAGCCTTACATCAATCGCTGCTATCATCTTCAAGAGTTCCGTCGAGTACTAGACCTAAAAATAAATAGGAGTTATTTAACTACTATCATTCCTTGCTTAGGATTGTAATAGAACGTTGATTCATAGTGCCAAAGGCACGGTTCCCAATCTTGAAGGAAATGGCTATCTACCAATTTTCAACGCAAATGTATATAGTTGTCACAAAGATGGCAATACACAACTTTATTCGTCAAGAAGCTATAATGGACACATTATTTACTAAATATGATGATGAGGGTGCAATTGGAGATGATGAGAATGATTACTAAGAGTATCATTCTATGTCATTTGATGATGACACCAGTGGCGAGGACATGTTGCATAGTTATCAAGGCCAGCAGATGTGGGAAGTGAGGGATGCCATTGCCAATGCGAGCTTTATTGCACATTCTTAGGATGATAGAGTTTGTTATTTATATTTGAATAAATTTATTCATTTGATGGAGTTTGTTGCCTTTGACGACCATCTCTATTCAATTTCTCTTTTACGTCATTCATAGTTTTGTTCTTTTAGAAAATATATAGATGTTTTTTTAAATGAATTTAAAACAATACTTTTAGTAAAATACTAGTTTTTAGATGCGTGGGGCCATTTTACGTACCTATATAGTTTCTAAATATTCTATAATTATTTTATAAAAATTGGTACAATTTGAGTCACTATATGCTAAAGTTGTTTTCTATATGTCTAACCAAACAACCCTGCATGTTTTTTATGTTAAAAGCAAGCGGAGAAGTGGAGCTAATCAAAAAATATTTTTTGAGATAAAGTTGTTATTAAGCAGTAGCTTTCTAATAGTTATTTAAAAAAACACTTCTATATTTTGACAAGCCGAACCAAACAAGCTGTTAGGGCCCATTTGTGGAACTTGGTTGCCTTACACTCATGTTATACCTGAATATAACAATAAATAACCCTGTCCACTTGAAGCTAATTCACATTTATCCAAATGAATTCACACAGATTTATACATTTATCCAAATGCAACCACACATATTTAAGGGCAGACTATGTCCCCTGTGCTCAATTTTTGAAGCTCCAAATGTGCTCTTTACTCATTCTAACAAGACAAGGTTCATATGACTAAACAAAAGGAGAAGAACCAAAAGAAAAGGACAAAGAGAAGAAAAATTAGTCTCATCGTTCCGGAATTAAGAACAAAAATAACAAGAGAAATAGAAATCAGAATTATTCAAATATTAGGTCCAAAAACAAACAAAGAGGGAGAGAAGATTCTAAGAAAAATAAAGGCCCGTGCCAATGTTATGTGTGTGGAAAAATGGGGCATACTGCCAGGCAATGTTAATATCGGCAAAGTCAAAATAAAGAATCAAATCATGTTGAAGATGAATTTGTTGCTGTAATTTCTGAGGTCTTTATGGTTAATAATGATAATGGTTGGTGGATACTCGGGTTCAACCTGTCACGTCACCCCCTTACCGGAAAGCATTCAAGACATATAAGACCATGGAAACTACAAACAAGCGTTACATGGGAAATTCGGCTACAAGTCCCATTGTTGGAACTGGCACTGTTGAAATTCTACTTTCCTCCCTTTTTTTCTTTTCTTACTTTCATATTACATTTTTTATTGTTTGAAATGACTGATGCCAAAAGGAATCCATGAGGATCCAACATATGTCCCCTGTGCTCAATTTGTGAAGCTCCAAATGGGCTCATTACTCATTCTAATATAGATCTATGCTAAGAATGTTTTAATAAGTGCCTATTACATGATAAGTCATGTACATTGAATATTCAAGAGTTAGACAATTGAGTTAGGAGACATTGTCACTACTAATTAATGGATAGGATAATACTACAACGTTCTAAAAAACAAATCACTTAAGCACTCAAAATACTAACGTCAGAGCTTATTCTCAATCCTCTATCTTTACACTTCCATTCACAATTAAATTTCCAAGTGGGACTTTTCACAAAAAGTTGGCAACCAAACCACCCGCCAAGCAGTCTCATGTCTATAAAATAGAGTAAAAAAAAAAACCCAATAAAACTTGAAACTCAGATGAGGAAAATAAATATCCATAATCATATCACAATATATCCAACTTCCAAAAGTTATAAATCAGTAAAAAAACCTTAAAAAAGTAAAAAAAATCTCTCATACCAAATCATCAATCTAAACTCATAACAAAATCAATAGATCTATTCAAATGACCAACCCTCATATTAGTTCATCAAGTAAACCAAAACTAAAAGAATCCTTTTCATCTGAATTTTCTACTTATAAAAAAAGAGGACCCCTACTGAGTGGGAGTTTGGAGAATGGTGAGGAATATGTGCTTATCGGATCCCATGTGTTAAAATCGAAATTCTGCAATAGGTAGCCAATGAATGAATTTCGTTGGAGAGTTTGAAAGCAAACTCTCTTAAAGCCAAGTTACTGGATGCTCACCTCCCCTTCAACATTCATAATACTGTCATTGTTGGATTTGGGAATGCTTGCTTTTCAAAGTTTACCAAACGGGGTATTCATAACAGGAATTTCAGAAATGATCAAATTCACTTAAACAACCAATCTGTTAGGTGTTGGTTTTTTTACTTCGGCTCCGCCACCCTTCTTGGCCCCCACCCTAAAAAAATAAAAAATATATAATTTTATGGTTCTGCCCTTACGAACAACTCCATTCACATTGGTGGATAACTTAACAATAGATTCCCAATACTAATATTTTTAAGTATATAATTTGCAAATGTGATGACAATCATTGGTTAAACAAATACATCTGATTTAATTCTTTTTTAGACACTTTAATAAAAGAAAATCAATTCAAATTTGCTGAAATCAGTAAAACAAAATACATGAGTGTGAGTTTAGTGGTACTTCTAGTTGGGGACATGAATTATAAAAGTGGAAAATAAGGTAGTGTTGCAATCTAATAGTGTTAGCAATGAGATTGTTTAATGCTAAATCTAGTACGAGTTTAATTAAAAAAAGCTATTTTTATTATGTAGTAGCTAAAATTGGTCTATTGTGTACAGTTGGGAATCTCTAATATGCCGTCAATATAGGGATATGCAAAATAACAGCTTTGATCACTATCCGATGGAAGTATGGAAATAAATTTCAAATTACATTATATAAAATCTGCTTGGACAAGACAACTAGCTGACTAGGTCAGATATATGACAAAACCATGATGTATTTAAATTTTGTACCGATTTTGTTTACATATCCATTTTTAAATAAATTTAAAAAAGGATTCTAAAGGTTGGGTTTAAATTTTGCAACAACTAAAGTCTATCTTGTTTTGAAACCAAATATTATGGCCTGTTTCTTTACAAGAATTCTTGGAATTCATATCTGCTGGAATTTGCAAAATTTGAGATGCTAGGAGCCTGTTTGGCATCATTCTCTTGTTGTTCCCAATTTTGTGCTCAGATTGGGTTGTGCTAAGATCAGATTGTGGCGAGTCTATATTCTGCAGAACTTGTTTGGCAATATTATATGAAATTACTCTACTAAAAATATGCCGTACGGAACTTGTTTGGTAACATTATAAAAGTTTTGCTCCAGGTAGCAAACATAACATTTACAATGTGGGACCTTACCTTTTATTGTTTGTAGTACTATTATTATCATATATGGGACCAACCTGTAGAAGTTTCAACGTGGTACCCACCTTTAAAAATTAGAACATGGAACCCATATCTATTGGATTTATAATGTGGGACCACCTTTATAGGAATTATAATGTGGGCCAACTTTTTGTATATATAAATATGGAATCCACCTTTAGAAATTAGATTATGGGCTTACATGCATATAATTTATAATGTGGGTCCACCTTTTGTAAACAAGACCATGTGATTCATATTTATGAATTACAAAGTGGAGCCACATTTTTTTGTAATTGTAGACACATGACCCACTTTTAGAAATTAGAACGTGGTGCCCACCTTAAAAAATTAAAAAATGGGGTAGCACATTTATAAAATTTACAATGCGGGCCCACCTTTATAGAAATTATAATGTGGGGCCATACTTTTTGTTAATTGTGAACACGGGACCCACTTTTAAAAAATTATAAAGTGGTACCCATATTTAGAAATCCGAACATGAGGCAATCATTAAAATGTGGGGCCATACTTTTTGTTAATTGTGAACATGGGACCCACCTTTAAAAAATTACAATGTGGTACCTACATTTGGAAATCCGAATATGGGGCCACCATTAAAATGTGATTGTGGACACAGGACCCACCAAGAGAAATTATAACATGATGCATACCTTTATAAACGATTTATAATGTGGTCCCACCATTAAAGAATTATAATAGGGGGCCACCTTTTGTAATTGTGACCATGTGACCCACCTCTAGGAATTATAAAGTGGGGCCACCTCCGTTGCGATTGTAAACGTGGGGGCCTACATTTAGGATAAGTAAGAGGATTTAAGATCTTCAAATGATATTCTTTAAAAGATAAGAGATAAGAAAGAAACAATTGTACCAGCTAGTTGTTTCTTAAAAAAATGAAGTTTTTTTGTTCCAACTTTCTTATGTTGGTGGGTTAAGATTTTGAGATTCCTTCCCATGAGAACAAAATTTGGAACAATCATTTACATATACCAAACATGTTTTCTACACCCATATCTCGTGGGAACATGGGAATATCCAAATGGCACGATGTCAAACGCACCCTAGAATTCTAAAATGTTGAATTCTGGCATTTCTAAATCCCTAGTTTATTTCATACCGAAAATCCTGTCTAAGAATTTTATCCAACCTGAATTCCAATATGATAGATTTGCTACTTTAAAGGAAAAATTTTAAATCTGTGGCCTTTGGTGATTCCTGCTTATGTATGAGTGAGATAGAGGAGAAAGTGGGTCATTTTCCATTCCATTAAAACCCCCAAAACCCTTTTCTTCCCTTTCCATCAAAACAATCTAGAAAAAAAAGCATGCAACAAGATGAAAGAAAAATAGAGAAATAAATTAAATTGGGTGAAAGGAGTGCAAGGGAAGAAGATGATTGGACCTGATTTTTGTGCAATTGCGTAGAAGAGAAGATGACATTTAACTGTTGGGGGAAAAACCCGAGTTGCGACAAATCTATGTAAGAATGACTGGAGTTGCAACGAAATCTCCCCAAAGTATCCCCGGAAAGATTGGATTTGTAAATGCTAGAGTAAAGGGCTAGCATTTGGGAATTCCACGTTTTAGAATCTTTAAAATGCCACTTACCTCAAATACCGAGAATTCCTATAAATGAACATGGAATTCCTAATTGGAATTCAAGCATTATCAGCTTGAATTCCTATTAGAAATGCTCATAAAGAAATAGGCCCTTAGAAGAAAATATTTTTGCTATCCACAAAGCACCGAAAACCCATATTTGTCAATTGCAAATCCCCGAGGACTTGGACCAATGGAAATCCTCTTTTGTGAGGATTCTCATATCCAACCCCTTGTATAATTTGGACATCCTTACTTTTACAAAGTTACACACTTAAACTAATTTCTCTCATCTATATGCATCAAACTGCCTCATATTTATAGTTTCCTCGTATGTTACCTCGTATGTTACCTCATCTATATGCATCAAACTGCCTTACTTTAGAAATTCTTGCCTTTACAAACTCTCAATGAGGAATTCCTAGTCTAGGGACAATAAGAAAGCCTCATATTTATAGTTTCCTCGTATGTTACCAAACGTGCTCTTAAGATTTTGATTTTTAACTTGGATCAAGTTAAGAAGCAGGGCCATTAAATAATCAATGAGTGTAAAGTGGGATGTCAACATATTTGTGGTGTGCTCGCAGTTAGGGATGGTAACTACCAAACTGACTTGCCAACCCAATTTGGATTTTGGATTCAGCCCATCAATCTAGGATTTGAATTTAGCTATTTCACCTTAGATGGGTTCAAGTTCTCAAAGTATGACTTATAGTTGATATAATATCAGATGATGCATTGCACATTCCAATCCAGCTTTCGGTAGTCTTACAGGAGCTCCTTTCCCATACCATAAACTCATCCCGATTAGTGCAATCTCTGCCCCGGACTCTCTTTCTTGGCTTAGCAATTCAACATGCAAGCTCTCCCTTTATGAAGCTTGGAATCTCCTAAGAACCACATACATAGTAAAAAGTTGGTCCTATTTGATTTAGAACAAATTTGTCAACTCTTGTTTGGCCTACTTGAGTTGGCGTCTAATGCACAGAAGAACTCCGACAGAAGATTGGGCCAAACACAAATGATGGTCTCTGGCATCTAGATGTCACAACTGCATAAATGGAGAGGAAAATGATTTGCACCTGTTTTTCTTTTGCACCTTGGCCCAATAGTTTTGGATTTGGCTTCTCAGCACTTGTGGAGTATGCCTCCCTCTCCCCTATCTGTTTCAGCTATATGGAAGTCTATTGCCAAGGATGGAAATGTCTTTGGAAGAAAGTATGCCCCTGCAATCTTCTTCCATGCCATCTTTGTCCTATGGCACCTCCGAAACGACTCAAAGCACAACAATAGGATGCCTTCGCTAGAAAGCGCAAAGGTAGTTTTCTTAAATCAATTAAAGAGCATGGCCACTCCAGTCCCAGGTCAGATTTTGGCCTTTCCTTTCTCATCCAATCCTATTCTTCTTTAGAGTGCTTATCTAGTGATAATTGATGGTCCTTTTGGAGTTTTTTTGTTCGTCTATTTTCCTTTCAGCCTTTGTTTTTTGGTTTGGATAGGTGCCTCTATTCGCCATATTGGGGGCGTCTCAACTCTTTGTATTTGGTTTTTTCTTTCTTCTTAATACCACTTTACCTTAAAGCATTAAAAGAAAGTAGAAAACCCACTTAAACCTACCCAAGCTCGATGAAGATTTGCAAATCCAACCTAAAATGCTAACGCTGTGTTTGGGAAAAGAGGAGGGGAGGGGAGGCAAAATTTGAGGGGCAAGGAAAATGAAGGGGAGAGGAGAAAAAATTAATTTTCCCTCCTCTTGTTTGGGAAGTGAAAAATTAGGGAATGGAAGGGAAAAAGTATAATTTTGTTTGTTTGTGAGGTAGGGAGAAAAAGACCATTGTACCCTTACTTTTGAAAAAATTATAATTGGACTTCAAGGGGCAATTGTGTACTTTCCCCAACTTTCCCCTCTCCTCCCCTCATTTTCCCCCCATTTTTGGGGGGAAAAATTTTGTCACTAAAAGACAAAAATTTTCCCCCCTCTTTCCCCCCCTCCATTTTCCTCCTCCCTTCCCAAACACACTCCCCTCTTCCCTCCCCCCCATTTTCTTACCTTTCCAAACACACTGTAAAGGACCAGCAAACCCTTTTTACTATTGGGTAGGGGTACTAATGGGTGAGCCAGCTAGGCTTAATCAAAATACAGCATGCTTTGGCCAGGATTTGGACTTTGGGTTTTAGTACTCTGGATTGAAAATCGGTGCCCAGTCAATATTTGGGCTAGGCTTGGCTTAAGTGATAGACAAGCTGAAGTTTGCCGAATATATATATATATAGGGAAGTGCTCCTATGAGAGACACTCTCACCAATTTGGTGAGAGATAGGTGGGGGCCCTCACTTCCATTTCCACTCTCACCAACCCCACCCATATCTCACCAAGTTGGTGAGAGTGTCTCTCATAGGAGCACCTCCCATATATATATATATATATATATATATATATAATCCCTCTCCTCAGCTCAAGTGCAGGTTAATGTCAGCTCAAGCGTGCGGTTCGCACGTGCGGCCCAAGAAAAAAAGCCCGCCCAAAATTTCAAGTGGCCCGCTCATTTCATTAACCTTCCTTCCTAAACGAAACACTTTTGTAATCCTTATTCCCGTCATTCCACTATCCACATCTGAAAGCTCACCTCGGCGCACCCAAGGACGACCGGCGCTCGCAGCGACGGCGGCAGGTGCTCGTCCCGTCTCCCTCGTCGCCGTCTCCTCCGTGCGACCCACTCTGCTGTGCCATCCCGTCTTCCTCGTCGTCGTCGTCGACTGTAGGTACTTCTTCTTTTTCTTCTACATCTTCTTGATGGCGTTTTGCTCTTCCTGAATGGTTTTCGAGTCACACCCAGTTTTTTAGGAAAGAAAAGGAAAGATTAGGAAAATGTAGAGATGGGAAGGGATTGGGGAGAAAGAAAAAGAGAAAGAGCAGAGGAGTAGGAGAACGGCGTGTAGAAGCAGTTGCCATGGCATTCGCTCGCTATTTACTCCCCTTCCCATTTGCCACTTCAAACCCTCCTATAGAAATGCCGATTCTATTTCGTCTTTCCTCTTTCTCATCCCCGTCCCATTCGCCACTTCAAAACCTCCTGCAGAACGGCGTGATAGTTTGAATGTGGGTCGGTATGTATGGGTTGTGTGTATGATACTATTATTAATAATAAAAATGCATTATGGATTTATTAGACAATGCATTTCAGGTTTCTGCAATGCACTGCATTGGATGATATTTTTGATCCGTCAGACACAAGTTGCAAATTAATGTACTTTGTAAATATTAATATAAATACAAGGCGCTCCCTCAAAGAGGGTGCTTGAGTTTTTATGCTGATTTTAATATTGTCACATGCCATTTCCATGTAGTAGTTTGCTAGTTGTGCTATTGAACCCATTAATTAAAAGGCCTATCCAGTGAATCTGATATATTTCCACTAAAATTTAGGGGTTCAGTGCATGTCTTGAGAATTGAGATCTGTTTGTCTCCATGCCAAAAAGAAGTCAGAGAAAGAAGAACAGCTTATAGTCAATGTGTTAGAACATTAGGATTTCATTTTCCATCATGCAAGTCTTTAGAAGAGATTCACAAACATGATCTTACTCTGCTCTTTGATCTTCTTCTCCTTATGCTATAGTCAATCAAAGTTGCTCCATAGTGATTTCCCTTCCTCACTAGCATCAAGAATTTATTGATTAGCAGCAATTGAAATAGGAACTTTACCCATGATCATGATGCTCTTTCATAAATCTGTTGTTCTAGTTGTTGTTGTTGTCAATATTATTTCATGAGAATTCTAACTTGGACTACAAGTTCCAAAGCAGTTAAACCATTCTGGACATGCTTGAGGCAGCACTATTGGTGGAAGGATCCCCAACGTAGTTATCTTCAACCCAACACAATTGCTCAAGGTTATAGCCAAAGAGAAGACGAATTTTGAATATTATTGGTGTGATTCCTGGAATGGATTAGAGGTTCTTAAATAGGCCTCTTGAGAATCCCAAGAAAGCCATATCTAGACTCATAACAAAATAGGAAATTGCTATGAGAATGACATGCATAATCAGATGATACGTTAGAAATGAGCATCTATAAACCACAGACAGACAAACAACTTAGAACTTATGATGGTGTGAATTGATGAGTGATGGTCTACTGCTGGTCTCAATTGACTCTCAATTCTCAATGAGTAGACATATACATGTAACATCTTATGATGGTTTCTCACAGAGAAATATCTTTTCCTAAAGTTTACTACTTAAACTATTTCCAATCAATTGTCACTAAGAAAAAGATGAACATTCTGTAGCATATATGCCATGCTTTAGCCCAGCATATTTTTTATCTTGGTTCTTTCTTGTTGCTCTGTTCTTTGTTAGCATCTGCTTTTTTTCAAAAACTTAAATAGCATGATAAAAAATGATGTGATATATTAGAAAGTGATGGCTTGGTTAGTCTCACATAATTAGTTGAAATTTGCATTTAAAGCATACCAATGGCTCTTTCTGTTTATTCCTCCAAAAATGAGTTTCATTCCATCATTGATGAATGCCATCATTGAATTGGTGCAGGGTTTTCAATATGGAAGTGTCCTCATCCTCATCACCAGCTTTGCATTATCCGGATGTAGATGAGAATTTGACACCAAAAATGGGAATGCATTTTGAGGATGTAACGCAAGCATATGAATTTTACAATGTTTATGCAAAGGCGGTTGGGTTTAGTGTAAGAAAAGATTCAACTCGTACTAAAGATGGGGAGGTAGTTTGGAAGCGATTTTATTGTTCAAAGGAGGGTAAAACGGACGAGAAGCATTGGATTGACAAGGATGTTGTTCAAAGGCATCGCATTGAAACACGAGTTAATTGTAAGGCGCAGATGTAAGTGAAAAAAGAAAAATCAGGTGGTTATGAAGTGTCGAAATTTGTTCCTGGGCATTGCCATCCCCCCACTACTCCTCGCAAATGATTCATGTTGAGGTCGCATCGGTCTGTTCCGGAAACAATGAAGCAACAAATAAATACATATGATACTGCAAATATTCGAAACAAGCAACAAATGCAAATATTCAGTTCGCAATCTGGGGGACTCGATAAGATCGGATTTACAGATAGAGATGCTGAGAATCACCGCAGAAATGATAAGGAAAAGAGAAAGGGGCTGGATGGTCAGCTGTTATTTCAACTCTTTGAAAATCGCAATGAAATGAGTCATGGATTTACTTATAACATTGAGCGTGATGCAGAAAAGAAGATAACACATGTTTTTTGGGCGAATGGAACATTCCGTTCGGCATACAAAATTTTTGGTGATGTTGTAACATTTGATACAATATATAAGACAAACTGTTATGGGCTAATTTTTGGTGCATTTGTTGGTTGCAATCATCACGGTCAAACAGCTTTGTTTGGATGTGGGTTCTTACCGAATGAAAAAGCAGAGTCTTTTGAGTGGTTGTTTAACAAATGGCTTGAAGCCATGCCTTGTGGCCCACCTAGAGGAATTATAACGGATCAAGATTTGGCTATGACAAAAGCCATAAAAAAAGTCATGCCAAACACACATCATCGATCGGTATTGCCTATGGCACATTTTGGATAAACTGCCATCGAATTTGGGAGGGGTTTCTATCCACAATGAGGGTTTGGTTGAAAAGATTAAAAGTTGTGTTCATAAATCTGATACTCCTCTTGAATTTGAGAGTTCTTGGAATGAAATCATGTCAGATGCTTCCCTTGTGGACAATGATTGGTTGAAAGCTATGCTCAACATCCGTAATATGTGGGTTCCGGCATATCTGAAGGATAATTTCTTTGCGGGCATGTCAACTACTCAAAGGAGTGAAAGTATGAATTCATTTGTGAAGCAGTATGTTGAGTACAAAAATTCATTGATTGATTTCATATTGCAGTTTGACTCTGGGGTGTAACGTTTAAAATATCTTGAAAACAAAGAGGATTTCGAGTGTAGTAATGGGAAGCCTAAATTAAAAACATGCTCACCAATGGAGAAACAAATGGCCAGTATCTACACAAGGAGATTATTTTATAAGTTTCAAGAAGAGTTGTTCATTACCTTGTCAATGGAGGTTGATGTTGTAAATGAAGATGTTGTCAGTAGTAAGTTTGTTGTGACAAGTATGATGGATGAAAATGATAAAAAAAGAGAGGTTTTATGGAAGAAAGAAGAGATGCATGCATACTGTTCTTGCAAAAAATTTGAGTTTGAAGGCATACCGTGTCGTCATGTATTGTCTGTTATGGTGCGTTTAAATGTAAGATATTTACCAGAACGTTACATCTTGAAGTGATGGACAAAGGGAGTTGCAAAACTAAATTCTATTGATAACGATGGAGCTGAAATAAAAAGTTGCGGCTCTGACTCGTTATTGGGTAGACAACGTTACATTCCAGGTATTTTTACTCCAATATTTAACGAAGGTTGTCTATCTAAAGAAGGGTTCGAAATTCTAATCAATGCTCATGCCGAAGTACAAATGAAGCTGCGAAACTTAAAATTGGATATCCCATCAGAGGCAAGCATGCACCCATGGAATGGATTAGATAGGGATGTTGTAGAATATCAAGAACCATCGCATGTTGTAACAAAAGGACGCGCGAAGAGACTCAAATCATCGAAAGAGAAAGCAACAAAAGGGCGGCTTTGTCGTGGTTGCAACAAACGCGGTGTCTCGCATGACAAGCGGAATTGTTCTGTGCTACTGAACAAGTATACATTCTATGATTTTAATTTTTAGCTCTTTTTTTTTTCCTTCCATCTTGCATATTAACATAGTACGTTTGACATGTAATTTCAGGTTGGTTGATAATATTCCAAACCAAACAGAAGACAATACCTATTCAAGTTCAGAAGGCTCTGAGTCTGAAATTTCTCCGATTCTCAATTAAGGGACTTCCACCTGATTATGTTGAAGCATCCTTTTTGGATTTTATTAATTTTTTTAAGGTTTTCTGAATAGATGTGAGATGGGTGTTCTCTGGATTTGTAGGGTATGAATGTTTTGCTTTGCTGTAATGTTGTAATGAGATCTTGGGACTATGATTCCATCCAATGGATATGGATGTTGTCTTGTTTACTTTGAATGTTGATGTAATGTTGTAATGAGGTTTTTTATGATATTTTGCTGTAATGTTGTAATGAGATATGAATGTTTTGCTTTGCTGTAATGTTGTAATGAGGATTTGCAGAGTTACCCACTTCTTAGTTATTACTAATTAGATCCTTAACTGTAAATCATCTCAAACTAATGAAGTCTCAAAAGTGGTGAATGAGTTGATGCCGAGAATTTTACCTTGAATGCTGTTATAATCATATTTTTGGTTATATACTATATAGGGCTCAAGTAGTCTACTCACCTTCAGTTGGGCAGGGATACAACATATCTGAATCACCAGACAACATTGCCTTTGAACCTTTGAACCAGGGAGCAGTATCTTTAAACCAAAGGCCTCTGTATCATGCCTATTGCTCTCTGCAAGTCTCTTCTAAATCATTGCAAGCAAAGTTTTTGATTTTTGACAAACAGCTAAAACCTCCTTATCATCTGTGGGCCCTACTTTTGTGTGGTCAAATATCAACATTTCACATGTTTTCCAAAAGTTAATCTGTCTGAATGGGTTGAGATCATGCATTAGTGGAACACACTCGATAAATAAGGTTTTTAGTTGCTGTGTGTTGTCAAGGTTTCTTTGGATCATACTTCTCCTAGTGTATCATGTAACTTTTTTTTTTAATTGTTCAGTTTCCAGACATTAATGTTTTTGTCAATGATAATATATTTTCTTCTTTTAGGAAAGCTGAAACTCGTCCCATTTTTGGCATTCAGAAAGTGGAACTAACATGCCAAAAATGACTAGAGACCTGATATTGCATTATACCATCCCTACCTATTATGTAGGTTGTTTTAAATGACAACACACACACCCCATGGTGGAGTGTTGAGTGATATTGGCACTTTTGAGTTAAATTTTTTTTTTTTTGATGTGGACTTTCTTTTAGGACACTAAAAAAAAAAAAGAAAAAGAAAAAGAAAATGGTACCTATCATAAAAGGTATCCATCCCAGTTATCACAATACAGACAGAGAGTTCACTACTACTTCATAGTAATAATACTAATACTAATACCCCATTCATGGGGGGATTCACGCTAACCACGTACCTCTTTCGCATTTGATATGATTCCTCATAAGAAGCGGACCAAGAGTGTGAAGCTGCCGGGACGGGATAGATAGAGGGTGGGGGGTGAAAAAGAGGTGTTGTTCTATTTGCTGCCAGTATAGTATATAACACAAATCAAGCATATTCCAATGTAATTAATACATGAATTCGTATTGAAGGCATGCTAGACTGATTAGTTGAAATGAAAACCCCATTAAGTTGGAAGCCTAGTTAGCGATTGTTTTTGTCCCCTCATGTCCTCGCAGCAGCCTTGAATTGATTATATGTGTAACATGCAATTGAAATAGATAAAAGAAATCGAAGTGTATCTCCCATGTGAGATGATACGGATCATTATTAATTTTAGCTTCTATTAGAAATAAATAAAACACATTGTAACAACTGATACAATGATCCATATGAAGCAAAGATGTGAAAGATATTATATGAATTCTTTACACAGCTGATATGGGTCCAACACCCATATCTGAACCTGTGCTATCAAGTACAAACTAAGATTTTGATGAACTCACATAATTATCTTAGGTCCAACGGTAAGAACTTCAAGTCTTTACATCTATGAACAACAAATTATTAGAAGAAGAAAAAGTGAGGGGAATTAACTGTGCAAAGATATAACATACGATGCAAGATTAAATGTTGCCATGTTAACATCAACTCCAAAGGTTTACATCAACTGTAATAGACTGTCGCAACCATTCTTCTGATACCAAATACATGCAATAAAAAAGATTATAATGACAAACATATAGGCAACTCCATTTTCGCGTCTGCTTCCCCTATTTTGACGGTCTATGCTTTCTCTTAGACGACGCATTTCTAGCCTCATTTCTTCAACGGCGCTTTTCATTTCTTCCATTTTTGCATTAATATGGTCACTTCCTGTATTTGACTTGCGAATCAATTCCGACGTAAGTTCATCCATCCAAATTAGATGACCACAACCTCTTTCTCCCTGCGATAAAATGCATCACAATAAGCCATAATATTGTAGTCAAAAGAAATACATTAATGGGTGATGTTGGAATCTTAACTTACATGCCAATTCGGGCATTTTCAAAATTTGCGACCAGGGTTGGCTGTTGTATGAGAAGTCTTTTGAATCATAGTCCTGTATCCGCATGGGCACTTTGGAGCCCATTCTAAGTTTTGTAATGAAACGGACGATGACCTGCCTACATATTCTTAACCTAATATGTTAATTCATACATAAGATTTTCATGTTAGAAATAAAAAAAAAAAAAAAAAACCTTCATATCACTTACTTGAAGATGACATGAGAATCACATAGGATCAACAAGGTACTCCTTTGAGTAATGTGGGTACTCTTCTTAGCTGTAGCAACGACCAAAGCTAAAAGGAATAAATGACTTTGCTCAATTCATCAGATGTTAAGTATAGTTCTCTTGCTGAAGTCCTAATGTTAAGTAAACCATAAACATCATCAACTCAAGCATAAAGACATTCAAACCACTTGGAACAAGAGGTTGTTGCCAGTATCATGGTTCTCATATGTCTATTTGAGATTACCTTGGCAATACAAGTTATCACTTCAATGAAGCAAAGAACATTGCAAATTTAATAACTCAAGCCCAAGCCATTTCAAACACAAGAAATATTGCCTACTCATAAATCATAATGCTTTTCTCCAGACTAACCATAAGAAATAATGCTAATTACACAAAACTTTAGAGCTCGCCAATGACCAAACCAAGCATACTCATAGCCCCACTCAATTGGAAATCACATTGAGTTAATACTAATCTGACCATTATCTACTGTTGGAATGAAGAAAAAAAAATCCGCATCTATAGAACATTTGAACTTTACAACCTAAAAATCAATCGTCAAAGATGATCTAATCAGAGTGATATTCAGCCAATCCCTAATCTAAACCACAGCCCACTAATCTAATCCCCCTTATGGGGCATTCAACGATGTTTCCTCAAAACAAACAGTTTCGTGCTTTTTGAACAGCAAACCCAGATTTTTTATAGCATGCCCCCTTATTTTTACGCATTAGCTTCATGAATAGTGCTTTTTTCTCTTTTGGAAATGCACCAAATCGACTTGACCATAAACAACACAACAGAATAGAAATGCATGAATTGGGTGAGTAATCAAACAAAAACATTAGTAGAAAAGACACCAAAACCAAAACCAATTCCAAATCACAACAATCAATCAATCATTTATCACTGAAAACAAAACAACCCACCAAACAGAGCATTCACCAAAATAAAAAAGAAGGGAAGAGAACAACCAACACGAAGCTCCCATCAAGTAATTTGAAGAGCTTAATAATGAAATCTAAGAAAGACAGTAAAAACTGAAAAACATGGAGATAGTGACTGGTAATCAAGAAATCTAAGTAAAAATAATGAATGACCAAACAGATGAATGAGAATCGAGAAAAAGGGGTTGAGAAGTGGAAATCGCACCTGTAAATGATGTTTTGGGGGACGCCATTAGGAAGAGCAAAACGCCATCAAGAAGATGTAGAAGAAGAAGAAGAAGAAGTACCTGCAGTTGACGACGACGACGAGGAAGACGGGATGGCACAGCAGAGTGGGTCGCACGGAGGAGACGACGACGAGGGAGACGGGATGAGCACCTGCCGTCGTCGCTGCGAGCGCCGGTAGGGATGACATTTTTAACCCGCCCCGCCCCAATCCGGAGTGCCCGCCCCGCCCCGTACGGGTTTTCCCCGCCCCGAATCTTAGACGGGGCGGGGACGGGGCAAAAAAACATACCCCGAAGCCGGGGCGGGGCGGGGATGGGTCCGCCACATGCCCCGCCCCATGCCCCTCCCCGTTGACCCGCCCCATGCCCCGCCCCGTAACCCGCCTCGAAATTAATAATCCTCTAAAAAATATATACTTTTTAGATTTCTGTTATAATAAATAAACATATTTATATGTAAATGTATATATTGATTTTATGCTGTTATTAAGGGTTAAGTAGATTGATTGAAGACTTTTTTTAAAGTTAAACATGTAATTGATTGAACCCTAGACATTATAAAAGCATATAATATGATCCCATTCCCTCTAATTCAAATTTAATGAAATTAAAGTTGTTAAAAATCTATCTAAGCTTATTTGACTTTAATCATACATAATGTTAAATTGTGACATGATAAATCATATTAAATAAAACGAATATAATAGAATGATAGATCATGCTTTAAGCTTATAATAACATATATGATTAGAGATAGCAAAGTAAATTATAATTGGTATGATTCTAATCATACTAATAACAATATAAATTATACTAATTTGATATAGCATTACAAGATATATCATGCTCTACGCTTATAATAACTCATACGATTAGAAATAACAAGGTAAATTATAGTTAGTAACTTAATATGATTCTAATCATACTAACAACACTATACATTATACTAATTTTAATTATATGTGTAATTAACTTCTTTATTAGTGAGTGGAGTTCAATACCAGAAATGAAGTGAAACCATGTATTGATGGAGTTCATGATATTTTAGAGAGATATTGTCTTTTTTATAAAAAATGTCTCAAAGCATATATGATATTTTCAAGTGTATGTTATTGGCCTTCAAGGGTTTAGAGAAAATCTTATAAGAATAAATCTCGCTTTAAATAGGTAAAATTTTAGGAAAGGGAAAATTTATAATATTAATATTAGATAATTTAAAAATTTTTAAACAATCTAATAGTGCCCCACACTTATAAAATATTTATGCTGGGAGATCTTTTTATTCTATATTTAGGAAAAATGTCATGGTCCCTAGAAAGACTGATGTTTTGAGAGGGGCCTGAGTTTCGGGCAAATGAGTCAGCATGGTTGAGGGTTTTTTTTATTAATATTATTAAAGGCATGGAGACAACATAGATGAATCATTCATGTGCTTTTTACCATATAAAATAAATGAATTTACCTTTTTCTTTATAGTCAATCCAAAATTTAATTTATTTTGCCTTGAAAGAAAAATTATGAAGTTAATTTTTTTTTTCTTATTTGGGTATTGATTTAGAATGGAGAAAAAGAATACATGTAGCCAACACCGTCACAGCTGGGAGCCTGGGACAAGGCTTTGATAATGAGGGTTTCAATATAGTAGTACTTTCAATATAGCCGGGCCCGCTATAGGAGGTTCATGAATTCAAAGCTATACAATAAATAATGATTTAATATTCATATGACAATACTTGAAGTTCATATATAAATTCTATTTTTTTAAACAAAATTACTAGTATATGTTTTTAGAATTTTTTCTACATTTCAAGACTTTTATAAATTTGAATTGCAAATTGTGTAATTTTCCTTTTGGTGGGTGCTTATCATGTTTTCATCTTAAACAGGCAGGGCATGTTATGATTGCACTCCTAATTCATGTGATAAAGATTTCGAAGCTTTTATTGAGAAACACAAGAAGAAATAATTAGGCCCAATCCCAATTGATGTCCAAAAAAATATTTCAGAATTTCAAAGGATTCTAGAATTTCCAAGCCATGAGTCCAATAGATATCCAAACAAAATGTTTGATCAGCGAAATTATTATTTTTAAAATAAAGTTCCATTCATTTCACAAGACCAAAAGATTTCAAAATCCAAGAGATGGAAACGAGCTCAATGTAGCTTTAAGGTTTCCAATCAGATTCCTTAGTTGTCTACATTTAACATTTTCCTTTTAAATAAATGATAAATAATATATAAGTCATAATATATATAGTAAGTAAGTGAAGTATGTATATGTGTGTAACAATCTTGAATATATTAATATATTTTAAATAAGGTAAAACATTACAAGAAATGGAGTTTGGTCTAGTGGTAAGGCAAAGCTCTGGTTGCTCTCCAACCCAAGTTTGAATCCCAAGTCTTGCACATTTAAAATTTTTACAATTGAGGGGCGGGGCGGGGTACCCGTGGGGCATGGCGGGGTTGGGACGGGGAATATAAATTACCCCGAAGGGCGGGGTGGGGCAAGTTCAGGGCGGGGCGGGGGCGGGGAACCCCAATTCCGTCCCTGATCCGCCCCGTTGCCATCCCTAAGTGCCGGTCGTCGTTGGGTGCGCCGAGGTGAGCTTTCGGATGTGGACAGTGGAATGAGGGGAATAGGGATTGCAAAAGTGTTTCGTTTGGGAAGGAGGGTTAATGAAATGGGCGGGCCACTTGAAATTTTGGGCGGGCTTTTTTTCTTGGGCCGCACGTGCGAACCGCACGCTTGAGCGGACATTAACCTGCACTTGAGCTGAGGAGAGGGATTCTCATATATATATATTATATATATATGGGAGGTGCTCCTATGAGAGACAATCTCACCAACTTGGTGAGATATGGGTGGGGGCTCTCACTTTTATATCCACTCTCACCAACTTAAATGCAAGGACCCCCAACTTAAATGTGAGGGCCCCGACCCATCTCTCGTAAAGTTGGTGAGAGTGTCTCTCATAGGAGTACTTCCATATATATATATATATATATATATATTTCATTTGTGTCTACTTCTTGTTGTCTACTTCTTGTCTTTATAGTTGCAATTAAATTTAAGATTGCTCTACATTTGAAATTCAGATCTCAGAGCCAATTTTTTTTTTTTTATTTTTTTTTATTACTACTATTAAGCGGGCTTTAATGGGCTCTCGATTGACTATACAAGTGGGCTCGAGCCTAAGATATTTGAGGCAGACTAGACTCAAGCCAGGCACCTACTACAAGCAACAAGCTTCAGTCCAAGAGGGTCTGAGTTTCTAATTCCAGTCAACCGGGACCAACTTGACCCCCACTCTTCAGTCAGTTTCCATTATAATTTTCAACCCAATTAATAACAGACAGGTCGAGCCTAAAATAACCCAACCCAACCACACGGCTCGAGCATCTCATACATGTCACACGTGCAGGTGGGCCCCCATTTTATCCCAGTCCCGTGCCAAATTAGGGCGCGCGTTTACTCTCCCTTCTCTCTATAAAAATAGCTTCTTGGGAAGAATTCTCTTTCACTTCCTCTCTTCCTCGCATACCCAAAGAAAACGGAGAGAAAACCCTATAATTTCATCTTCTTCTCCGTCTCTCCTATCTCTTTCTCTCTTCAGAAACCAAGAGAATCTTCCTGATTAGCTAGCATTTCTACTTCATTATCTTAGTTCATAAACTTTTCAATCCAAAGATGGTATCTTACTCTATATGGGTTCCTTTTGTTTTGATCTTTAGGGTTCATTTTCATCTTCTTTGATCTTTGCCTTTTCTACTGCTGTCTGATGTAATATTATTGCAGACCACCGAAGCTGTGAATCCAAAAGCTTACCCTCTCGCTGATGCTCAGCTTACTATAACGATTTTGGACCTCATCCAACAAGCTGCTAATTATAAGCAGCTCAAGAAAGGTGCCAATGAAGGTATTACAACTGCAAAAACAGTTATTGTAAATGGAGAAGCTCATAGGATACTGTATATTCTATCCTTCTTTTGATGGTTGGTGTTGTTATATTTTTTTCTTTTGAAGTAGTTGTTAATGGCATGTTTTTTTTGATGCAGCTACGAAAACCCTGAACAGGGGGATTTCTGAGTTTGTCGTTATGGCGGCGGACACTGAGCCGCTTGAAATCCTCCTCCATCTTCCTTTGCTGGCAGAGGACAAGGTATTATTTTTTCTATGTAGATTTGCATTTTTTTTTATCTTATTTTTGCTCTGTGATCATTTAGATATACATTGCAGTTGTGAGGCTATTGTGGGTCATTTCTATATGGAGTTGTTTTTTATTTTATTTGATGTTTGCTCTGTGATCATTTAAATATGCATTGCAATTGCAGTTATGTTGCTGATGTGGGTTTTTTTTTTTTAAAGCAAATGGCACTTTAGAAAAGAAAATGCAGGGTGAATTTATATATGTATGTATAATTGAATGGACAATTGGCCTTTCTGTGATAAATCTTACATGCTCTAAAATTCACCTCAATCATAATGCCCTGTTGGATTGATCGCATGAATGTGATTTATTTTGTTAGAGATAATCATGTATATCAATCCCATAGTGGTTACCTATGTATATAGTCATGTTTGTTTGATACGAGTAGCTTAGATTCATGAATTGCGGGACCAATATATGGGTTGTGGAAAAGTTAAGTATACTCTTTTCAAAAGTGTGCCTGGATGACGCAGGCTCTCTTTGATGTGTAGATGTGTGTATTTTCACCGGCTTCCAATATAGACAAACAATTTCCTGAAAGCTTCCCTGATTCAATGGTCCTAGCCATTTAATGTTTGATATTGGAGATCTTTTTGTCAATGTAGACCATAGCTTTTTTTTTTTTTTTTCCAATCTCAACTTTCTATGCATGGTGACTAGTTAAAGGGTTTGGATTGTTCTGTTAGTTTGATTTTATCTGGTATGATTAATTGGTGACAAGGGCCATTTGGATCAATGGTGTGGATGAGGATGAAAACCTTAATAAATCCTGTGGTTAATGTGATCTCCCTTATTGTTCATACCCTTCTTAATTGAGTTTATGAGTTGTCGCTAGTTGTTTGATGGTTTATATTTGTGTTGATATTTCTTCTAATCTTACCCAAATACTTGAAAAATAGTCGAGATATTTATATGATGTCCTATTTGGTATTTCATTTTTGTGTTCCCTCTATACATACATGTCATGTCCTTGATGTATCCTTACCATATCTGGACAAGCTCTTATATGAGGGTGTGATTGTCTCACTCCTATTAGCCTGTGTAAATATGCAACACGTGAATGAGTTTTGCTTCAATATGACATAACCATTGCTGATGCTGGACAAATCCATGGTACCCCATGGAGTGGCCCACCAATGGGCCCATCCCATTTGTCTCGACCAGCTAATGGGCCCACCTATCTATCTTTATTTTATTAAGAGTTTTATTCATGTTTTAAGTTTAGATATTTTGATTATGGCCACAATATGTTTGGTTGGTCCATTTTAGATCTAGGTTTTTTTTTTCCTTATGTAAGGGATGTAAAGCCTTTTGGCTCATTAGACAAGATTATAATGATGAAAAGTGATAATTTTGTATTCTGGGATGTAAAGCATTTTGGTTCATTACGTGTTACTGAAGATCTCGCAAACACAACAATGGAGACTCTGGGAACTTGAAAATACTCCGGGGAAGAATCCCAGAGTCTTCACTTTTCATCATCATAATCTTGTCTAATGAGCCAATAGGCTTTACATCCCTTACATAGGAGAAAAAATAACCTAGATCTAATCTTGACCAACCAAACATTTTGATGGCCTGAATCAAAATATCTTAACTTAAAACATGAATAAAACTCTTAATAATATAAAAATAGACATCTGGTTGAGACAGATGGGCTGGGCCCATTGGCGGGTGGACCCATGGGGACCATGGGTCTGTCCTACATCAGTCGCCGAACCATACATATTAATGGAAAATGGTAAAATGGTCATGCTTCATGAAGTGACTCATTTCAACAAAGAATATCACTTATACCTAGGTGGCATTGAGGCCCATCACCTATTAATGCGAGGAAATTGTGGCTTGCTATGATGTGAAGTGGGTCTCCTTGTACAAAATTTACCCTTCATTTTCTTTTCTGTGAATGGTATGTACGAATTTACCTTTTTTTCCTTTGATTGGTATTTACAATTTTACCCTATCTTGTAATGGAGGGTGGATCGATGTGGAGTGTTCACATATCTTGGATCCATGCCAATGGAATCTTTATGCATTGGAATTGCCTAGCATTCTTCACACAAGGCTAAGAGAGTTATTTACACTCAATATTGGTAAAAAGGAAAATATTCGTTGATTGACTTCGTGAGGATCCTTTACAACCTTTATATAGACTAGTAATCCCTTTTTGGTATCTTAAGTAGAGATTATGCCTTTAATTATAGTGGTCAATGATATTTGACTCTCAATTAGAGATTCGTAATCTCTAATCAAGGATCCTCAGAAATTTTGACTGCTCATCTTTCTAACTTAAGTGAATTACAACCAATTTGATTCTCTCGAGATAAAACTTCCTAAAATACGAGATTTGGCATTTGACATGTCCACAATGCACTTATTTAACATGTGTCTAATTAACCATTTAAGTTGTGGGCCCTCTTAGTGAATTGAGTGCCTATGCTAGTCTTCTCGGGCCTTCTTTGATAAGTCATCTTTGGCCCATGGCATGCATCGGTTCTCTATGGCTTTGAGAGAACCTGACTGGTGTCACTTGATTCATCAAATCTGAAGCTTTCTCTTTTGGATTTAACTCTCCTTTATCTTCATTGTTCATCTCTTATATCACTTGTTCCACCATCACACTTTCATCAAGCTACATCAGCTTGTTTAACTTGATGAATTTCTTTACATGCTGATTAGTAGGACATTCAGCCATGTAATGTAGGTTTCCACACCATATAAGACAAATCTGATTAATTAGGACAATCAGTTGGATGATATCCTTTCCTAGCTCAATTAGGACAAATCCTTACCATCCTTTTACATTGTGCTAGTGGCTTTAATGAGGATTCTCTTGGTAATATTGTCATTTAGAGAGAATACTTTTGTTTGAGGAACAGTTTCCCCATGTGGACTATCTTGACGCTCTAAAACTTCCATCAGGCATTCAAATCTCTTTTAGCACTTTGTAATTGTGTTTTATTGCATCATTTCACCTCTCGGAATTCCCAAGTTTTAGATTCTATGATACTCGTATTCTTATACATGCCCAGTGTATCCATGTAGGTACAATATGACACATGTCGGTACTCGATACTGCATTGATACTTCTAATCTACAAATTTATATGCCTTACTTACCAACTCCATTATTTCATATAGTTATTTAGTTTTCTCACTTTTCAATGCAAGGTTATCATACAAAAAAAATTGTTGGAAAGGAATTTAAACAAGGTTAATTCCATTAATTCAGAAGTGTTTCAAAGAAGAAATTAGGAAAGCTATATCTCTATCCGTGTCATCGAATTCTAGGAGTATTGGATTTGTATTGGTGCAGCCCCGGAGCTGCCTTCGACGAATAGATCAATCTCCCACCAATCCCATTTGGATCTTTCGATCCCCCTATATTTATATTTTATATATGCTACAGATCTTAGGTTGTTATCAGTGTGGAATTTCTATCTTCGTGTTTCAACACATAATAGACCAGGCAATTTTTTTCTCCTTTCATAAGATGAAAAAGAATGCAAATTTTATGGTATATTGTCATTTCTCGGTAATTTCTTCTGTTTGAATGAGTTTTGTGCTGTCCATTTGCATGTAGTCATACATGATATTGATTTGAGTTTCTCATTCAATTCATTTCTTAGGCTTGCTAGAGTAATTTTTTGAGTTGTATATTAAATACTGCTAATGGTATTTACTATGATCATATACCAATAACAGTTGTATACTTGTATTGTTCTATTTGATTGATGCAGAATGTGCCGTATGTCTTTGTCCCTTCCAAGCAAGCTCTTGGTCGAGCCTGTGGAGTCACGAGGCCTGTAATAGCTTGCTCTGTGACGAGCAATGAGGGGAGTCAGTTGAAATCCCAGATACAGCAACTCAAGGTGCCTATTTTTCCCCAACTCATATCTGTAACTAATATTTAGGGCACGTGGCATTTTCCTTGCCTTTCACAAAACAATGTAGCATTTTTGAGGAAAGGGTGGTCTCCTAGTCCTAGAAAGTGGGCATTTGTCTGACTTCGTGTTAGGGTTACCTAGTTAGCTATGCCACCTTGTGCACTGTGATCTGGGTCATAGCAATCTGGATTGTGGACTTCGTGTTAGGGTTACCTAGTTCGCTATGCCACCTTGTGCACTGTGATCTGGGTCATAGCAATCTGGATTGTGGACTTTGTGTTAGGGTTACCTAGTTCACTATGCCACCTTGTGCACTGTGATCTGGGTCATAGCAATCTGGATTGTGCATGGGTTCTTTTTGGTCACAATTTCAAAAGATCTACATTATTTTGGTTTAGAACTCAAGTCGTCAATGGCCTGAAATTTTCTTCCACATAGAATCTGATAATATCCACATTGAAACTTGTATCAGAATTTGAGCTTGGGTCTATCATATCCATGGTTGGAAATCTTAGATTTAAAACCTGACCTTCCTTGTAAATAAACAATTGTTGAGCGATCCACAAATATAATTATTCAATTTTTAAATGGATGAATTATCCATTTTACCGTTAGCATATTGGATCATTGGAATGAAGCGAACTGCAACTAATGAACCACGAACCACGAATTACAGTTCTCTGATCCAAGTTACCCTCCTTGGTGATACTTAAATAATTGTTTTTCAACTACCCAAAACTCTTACATGTCTGGATTCATTTTTATAGAGGGGAGGATGGAGAAGAGACATTTTCCAGGAGAGTTTTTATCATCTATTTTTTGTATTATTGCATGTTCTACCATAATACCTGGCTACATGCATAAGTCCCTTGTATCTGTATTGACATGGTTTGACATGGATGTGAGAGTGGGATGCAACTGGGCCTGGTAGAGATACTGCAGTAGGCCTCTAGTTATCCCTCATTTGAGGGGAGTGAGGGAGTGGGGGGATCTGACTTTAAAGTCTATCAATCTAAAAGAGGGTCATGTCCCCGAATCTTATGAATGTACATAAAGTCTCTCATATTTAAAATTATAAAGTCTCTCATATTTAAAATGTGCTCTCACTTGTAATATTATTTCATGTCGGGGCTGCCTACATGAATCCTGTTTCTCTAGTCCACATGGGCAAAATCCTAGGACAGGCTGCTCTTCTTCAGATCTATCCACAATACCAACGTGTAATACTGTATATTTTTTCATGTATCCAAGACCCCATACCCTTGTGTGGCCTAAATTTTGGTACATGAGCCTTAAGTCATACCAGCTGTGTTGATATATAAAATGTTTTGATATATAAAATGTGGGTCCTGCTTGTAATATTATATGAATGTAATTTCTTGTATCCATGATTTGTAACTGTATCCAGTCCTAATTTTTTTGAAGAACGGTGTCGTTTCTGTGCTCCTCGCGTCTGATCAGCACCCTTATCTATATCCAGCCTTCAAACATGCTCTAGCCAATCCGAACTCTCTCTTTTTTGCACTCACTGATTTGGTCCTCATGGTTATCTCCTTGAAGATACCAGAGATCAAAAGTTCAACATGGGGGATATATGAGTCCCTAGGGATGCAAATGGGTCTGATCCAAGGCAAGACCATTGTGGATCTGTTTTTGTAGATCTGGTCCCCGATCAAGATCTGATACGGAACCGTGTTGTTTCCGGATCTGACATCAACTTAATAGAAGGACCCCGACATCAACTTAATAAAAGGAACTGGTTCCGGATAAAAAATAATATGTATAGTGCTTAGCCTAATTGGATATACATTCACGTGCATGGTGAGGGACAAACTTGGAAAGAGACATCTTGGATGGGCCCATATATAAAGTTTGTGGTCAATCCCATGACTCTAACCCCTTCATCCGAGGCCCACAAATTTAACGACTTTCTTAAATAAATAAAAATTGCCCTCGATCCAACGGTTCAATCCATTTGGATCAGTGAAAGCTCGATGGATCTAGTGTAATTTAGGGGGTCCCATGCGTGTGAATGGTCCGGATGAATCATAAAACCGGCCACACTATGTGGTCTATCACTGTAATATGGTGAGGGATAGATGCGCAAAAGTGGGACAATTAGATGGTATATGATTAAAAGCTAAATAGACTATCAAATATGAATATGGCTCTAAGCTATTTAGACCTTTAAAACATATATATATACTTTTAATAAGCAAATGTATTTGTTCTGTATCTGAATCCTCAAATTGGAACATAAAAAGATCCGGTTCTGGATGGTCTGGATCCAAAATGCATGAAATGAAGCTCTTTTCTAGGAAACCTATGGTGTGTTTGTGCTTCACGTATGTTTCAAGTAGTTTAGTTTATGGTTGATCATTTATTTTGAATGTGTCATGGTGGGTTGTGCATCTCAAAAATTGGAAACTTCAGATATCAGCTCCTTTCCTTTTGGGTTGGCCCCCCCCCCCAAGTTTTTTTGGGACCTTTTGAGTTCAATATATCTCTCTCTTATGCTGTACAGTTCCTCGAGCAATGGATTTAGTCACCATTTTGAAAGAAGTCCCACTAAGTGATTTCTGATCAATTATCTGTTGGAAAATGGTTTATAATTATGAAACCCTAACCCTACATAGCTTATTTTCTTCCAAGTGTGCAAACCCATTGCAGTTTGGGCTTGGCCGGATGCACTCTCTGTTTTAAATAGCGATTTTATTATTATTTTTAATTATATCTTTATTATTATTCTTAATTCTTCCTTTTGTGAAACACAGGATGCCATTGAGAAGCTCCTTATCTAGATATGTAAACCTTTCGGCATGATGGGCACTCTCTTGAGGCTTGGACTGATGAGCTTGTGACTCCTGCGAGTGAGGTTTTTTAGTGCTTTTCCATAGTTTTGAGTGTACTATATAATCTTCTTATGTGCCTTTGTAGGCAACAAGTAAGATTATGACAAGGCAACAAGTAAGATTATGACTGCATCGTTCTCTATTGGCTTGTTTAAGGCTATTTAACAGCTTGTGGGATCCTATTGGAAAGGAAAATTGGGGAAATGTTTTATAAACAGTTTTAAATGTTTAGATATGAATGTGATGGCGGGTGGAGGTTAGGAGGTACTCTGCATAACTAAAAAGATCCCTTATTCCCCTTTCTATTGCCACTAAGTGTTCAAAATTCTTTGTTTCGGCCCTATACTCATTTATACTTGGAATCTGGATTCCCTGCATTCAGGTTGTCTGAAAGTCGAATTACCAACTCTGTTTACCTATAAATGGTTATGGGAAAGAATCGAAACCACTTTCTTTTACCAAGGTTCAAACCCATGAACGTCCATTGTCCTGTAATCTGAGTTAGGTGAATGCCTTATTTGATCAAATAGCATCGTGCTTACACGAACAGGAAGGAGATTGACTATGCCAGAATATTGAGCTACTGCAAACACAGAGACTTCTCTTTCCATGCTGCTGGTCTGCCTGCCCTGTTCTTTGTACATCTATGGGCCTATTGATGATGCATTAAATAGATGCAAGGTTGAAGACTCAGTATATCTTGTATGGACTGATTCAGTTCCCCATTGGGAGAGGTTTAGAGGTAATAGGGTGAATGCTCCTGCTGTTATTTGCTTCACCTAATTGGTAATTTCATCACTTTTGGAGGCTTTGAGTTGATGAATTGTCCCCTCAAGCAAATCGAGAGTCGGGCTGGGAATTTGCAATCTTTTGCTGAATGGAACACATTACCATTGAAAAAAGTTAATTTGCAACATTTCTGAAAGTTAACTTTTTTCCATCTTTGCGATTTGGAAACCACGAGGACGAGTACTCATTTTTGTATAGTTGAATGGGAACTCTCACTTTTTAAGCCTCAGAGAAGAAATCCTGGTTGTGCAAAACCTGGGGAAACGTTGATGTGCACACACCAAACAGAAACTGATGTGCAAACTAGAGGAGTGCCCATTCAGGAAAACTCCCCATCCCAAAAATGAAAATTTACTGTGACGTCCCATTTGGATGTTCAGGAAAGACTACAGAATCGTCTGCCGCATAGATTTGAATCAGGGACAATTCTTCTACCTTCATTTTCCATGCATCACCGATGTTTTCTCCAGTAAAGATTTGAAAATACTAAGAAAGTTCACTTTCTGGAGAGAGTTTTCTCCCCCAACCTCAGTAATAGTAAAACTGGGCATGATGCTAGATCATGGCATGAAACGAGTATCAAAGGGCCACATTAATTAAATGTGGGCCTAAATGACTGCACTTGCAGTTGGTGGTTGGAATACATTCCCCTATTATGTAATATATGCAGCATATTTTCAGATATGAGCAGACTCTACCTAACCTAAGAACTGTCCGGCCAGTGATGACAGTCTCTTCCCCTGATGATCGATCTGAGTCATTAATCTCTTCCAACCCCTGATGATCTCAGATTTGAAACACACGAGAGTTGTATAGGTCCGGCGGCACCCATCTCACCTTTTGTTTTTCCTTCTATATTGGCCTACTGGCCGGGAGTGATACTGCAAACTTAAAGACTTAGGGATTGATCCCTAGGCATAAGTATGACATGGAGGTGCCAACACCACTCAACAATGAGTACATTTAACTGTTAGCACAACAAATTTGAAGCCCTCATATACTAAATGGTCATTAGATGGTCCTCATTTTTTTAGCATATGTGGTTTATGAGAAGACCTTTTCAAAATTCTAAACATAATTGTCATGCTTTAAGACGGAGGTGCCAACACCACTTAACCATGAATGCATTTAACTGTTAGCACAACAAATTTGAAGCCCTCATAAACTGAATGGTCATTAGATGGTCCTCATTTTTTGAGCATACATGGTTATGAGAAGACCTTTTCAAACTTCTAAACATAATTGTCATGCTTTAAGGTGACCCCTTATAACGGATCATTTTTAAGTCGGGAATGATTTGGCTGCTCCAGAAAATAAATCATATTGGATTGGTTATATAGTTATTTGGGGCTGTTCCAGCTGTTGCTCAATAGGATATAGACATGGCTTGACCCGGCACATATTCATCCCTAAGTGCCCAGAGCGCTTGAAGCATTAAATTTTAAAATAATTATATGTCCAGAGTGCCTATACAATATAGTGCTTGTGGGTTTATAAACAATTAACTAATTGGCACAAATATATCTTATCCATATATTTAAGTATAGAAAATGGAGAAAAGATTTAACTTTGCAATTTGATCACATAAAATAGATAATAATTAATAAGTTAGAAGAAGTTTCTTCATTTAAAAGATAAATGTCGAGCTTACAGAAAAAGAAAATGCATATAAAACCAAGGATTTTGTATACGGTTTCTCTCCAAAAATGTCGATTTGCATTTTCGGATCGGAATCGAGAAGACTGAGAGGAGGTTTCGCCATGTGGGCTTATCAAACTTGGTCAAACATGCCGTCACTCATCACCAATTGTTCAACAACTGTCTTCTTCCTTCCTCACCTTCTTCACACACCTCTCTATATATTCTATTAAATTTCGGTGGTAGAAAGTAACCCTTCAATCATCAGGATATCCAAAGAACGCGAATTCCCAAGAGAACAAGAAGATATGGAGGTTTGGCCTTTTTTTTTTTTTCGAGATTTAATCCAAAGGTGACTGAAGGGTTTTTTTTTTTTTAATTAGAGTGAAGGTTCAGTAAGCTCTCATTTAGACGCAAGTTTATCAATGGAAGGAGAGCAGCTAGAAAGGCCTCCTCATAAATAAAGGGAATCCAAAAAATCAGCTACACCAAATTATTTTAGGCCTTAATTTAAAAGGCTTAAAGTTTAATGCAATCTTAATGGTATATTTTCTCGAGATTCAATTCAAAGGTGAGTGAGTTTAAAATGGAGCCTGATGCATGCATGAGATGAAAAGAGAATCAAAGGGGCTGCATTGATGCAAGGTGTGCCCAAGTGGGCCCCACATTGATGCACTGCACTTTTTTCTTGCTAGTAGAACATTTTCCCCAGTGGGTTAAGAAAAAGAGACAGAAAGAAAGAACTGTTTTTTGGGTTGTCCATGGGCTGGTCCTGAGTTTGCTTAAACCTGAATTTTGAATAGGCTTGGCCCAGTTCAAAATTGAATCCAATGGCTCAATTTTTGAAGCCTTCAAGTTATGGATCTACAGCTACTTATCAAATAATAATGCCAATAATAGATTGAATGCTAACTTTTTGATGTGCCCAAGCTGCAGGTATTTGTGCGACGGAAACACCCACAACCCATGAAAGCAAATTCACATGACTTTAATTTTTAACCCTAAGGGGTTGGCCGAGTGGTCAGGACCATGGTACCTCCCTCTTCTGGAGCTAGAAGTCTTGGTTTCGACTTCCAATTCCCCCCTCTTTAGGAACCAAAGGTTGAGTCTACTTGTGCTATCACCTAAGGGCAACAGGGGTTTTACCCGGCTTCTCTCTGGGCCCGGAGGGAATAGTCCAGCCCAATTGGTTGGGAACCCTCCGCTAGAAAAAAAAAAAAAAAAATTCACATGACTTCTTGAAACTGGGAAAAGAAAGCCTGGGAAGAAAGAAAATGAAGAGGGTGGAGGCTAAACAGGTATTGGAACACATAATCCTCATTGGAACTGGTATTAGGATTTGAAAGCCTGTTGTTTGCTTGGTTTGGTTTGGATGATAGTTTTAGGCCCATAGGCTATAGGCTATAGGCCTAGGCAGTCATTGTTGAGTTTGGATTCAATCAAGGGTTGGAACTAGACCTGAGTTTCTTTGAACCAAGTTAAGCCATGGGTCAGACCTGGCAGATTAATTAACAGGCCTGGTTTCACCCTGATAAGAGTGAAATTTTCAACCATTGGGAGAAAGACACTCCTCCTTCACTTTATTTTGGTGCAAACAAACAGACCCCACTGATTCAATAAAGTCTCATTCATAGAGTACTGTAAAATATGTCTCCAGCAACCAGTAAAAAAAAGAGGAAAAGTATACAGCTTTCTAACCTCGGTGGTGAATATCTGTATAAACAATGACTTTCCAAATTACATTTATCATGTGGGTTATTGCCAAAATTCTCAGTAAGGGCTCACCTCACACCCACCCTTTGAAGGAAATCTTCACCTTTTTGCAGTCCAGCTTGTAGGGCCCACTTTGATAGGTTCCTATCATTGGGGTAGGATGGATGGAAATGGTTCTATTGGAAAATGAATTAAGGGTATGCCAAAGAAATCAGTCCCATCAAATTATCCTAGGACCTTATTTAATGGCCTTAAAAGTTTGGTGGTCCTTTTAACCATAAATCTTTTGGAGATTCAATTCAACTGCACATAAAATTGAGCATGGTGCCAGATCATGGGAAAAAGTGTGTGAAAGGAGCTACACTGATCAAAGGTTGCCCGAGTGGGCCCCATAGAGACAAGATAGTACTAGTAGAAATACTCCCTAATAAATTAGCATCTATCCAAGTTTGACATCTGCATTTTGTACACCCTTGTATTGATCATACAAAATCTGGCACCCATTTGACTTAATTTAGAATAATAGCATTTCTGGATGGTTGACCCATGGAGTAAGGATGTTTGATGGTAAGGATGTTTGATGGTGGTGGTGATGATGAGATATTGGTGGTGGTGGTGGTGGTGATGGTAACTCTGATATTAGCTACAAATTTTCAGTGTTAAAAATGTGATAATACATTCCACATGACCTTGACCAATTTTTATCCAACAGCTCAGATTTTTTGAGAATTTTGCTAAGATCTCATGTATTTGGTGTAGGGTAAAGCTTACTCTGATGCATCAGAGTTGGAAGATAGGGAAGACATGGACAGAACTTCAGGCAGACATTTTACACATGGTTATCACTTGGTCAAGGGTAAGCAAGGTCATGCCATGGAAGATTATGTTGTGGCACAACGCAGGAAAATTGATGGCTCTGAGGTGGGTTTATGTAGTGAAATGGATTGGTTATTGGACTAATCATGGCTTTGATCTTGATGTTGTACATGTTTCCGCAGATAAATGTGCATTGACAGGTGTCAGTGAGTAATCCTCACCGTGAAATTTGGAAATTTCTCCTTCGTGAATCCAGACTTGGTCCGAACAGGTGCGAGTTGACAGGGGTATGCGTGTCACAACCACCTTAATCAGGGGATTCTCGGGTCTAGGATGTGACAGTTTATATGCCATATTCGATGGCCATTCAGGCCAGGATGTTGCAGATTATTTGCAAGCACATCTGTTTGACAACATTCTAAATGAGGTTAAAGTTTAATCTGTAATTTTGTTCAAAATTAGTGTCTATAAGTTCAAATATATGATTGAATGGACCGGGCTGGATTTGTGCTGTATAAGTTGAAATCTATTGCACCAAAGTGCTTCAGTTGTAGGTCATACTCTGCATTGGGTCAAGTCCTTTCTGTCCATGGTCATCCCACCCCATAAATTCCTTTCCTTGCTTAGCCCAGCTCAGTTGTACCCAAAAACCCAATCCTGCAATATAACTGTACTTCACCAATTGAAGGTTTAGTATGTCCTCATTTGGGAGATTTATACCATGATCTATCCATGGTGGCCAATTGGGTTATTTTGCCCAAGTCATCAATTCACTCTCTTACTTCAAATCCATATAGGCAAAAGAAGTGTCTGTTGGAGTCTCTCTCATATGCCAATTAGAGCAAAAGGAGGCTGACATGGCAAAATAAAGCATCTGTTGGAGATGCTCTTAGGGCCTTTTTTTTTTATTTTTTATTTTTACATAGGAGCTTGAACACATCTACCCATTTTCATTGGAATACATAAGAATTGAATATGTAGAATCTCACACAGTAAGTGGTTAAAATGAAGATGAAACGTGAATTTAACATAATGAAAACCTATGGAAATAGAATCAAGTGAAGAAGGGAAATGAATACCCAGCCACAACTGTTGCGCCCCCCCCAAGCCGATGTCCTTAAGCTTTCACCTCTTTAACAATCCTTTGATAGAGTTCATCTCACCGTGAATTCTGTTTTTCAATGCAAACAAACAGCTCCTCATAGTTATCAGTAGGTAGTTCTCACATAGATCACTAGTACTGGATTTCATTCTTTAGTGTGTGTGTCTATATATATATATATATATATATATATAAATAAATAAATAAATATATATATATTGCTAACGGAGGGTTCCCAACCCTTTGGGCTGGACTATTCCCTCCGGGCCCAGAGAGAAGCCGGGTAAAACCCCTGTGGCCCCTAGGTGGTAGCACAAGTAGACTCAAACTTCGGTTCCTGAAGAGGGGGGAACCGGGGGTAGATATCAAGACCTCTAGCTCCTGAAGAGGGAGGAACTGTGGTCCTGACCACTGGGCCAACCCCTTGGGGTTTAGCATATGAGAAGATACTTAAAAAGAGATTTTATCTCATGATCATGTTCTTTTTTACTAGCAGCCTCACTTTTGGCCCTGATCCAGAAAGCGCTATCAAGAACTCATACAGAGAAACTGATTATGAGATTTTGGAGGAAGTAGTCGGCTACAAGAGGGGAGGTTCAACAGCAGTAACTGCAATATTCATAGATGGTGAGAAGTTAGTGGTAGCAAATGTGGGCGATTCGCGTGGGGTCATTTGCAGGAAAGGTGTGGCCAAACAGCTATCAGTTGATCATGAGCCAAAGAAGGAGCGTGAGACCATTGAGAGCAAGGGAGGATTTGTAACAGAGGCCCCAGGTATGTGAAACTTTCTATTCTTCTACTCTTGTGTCTTTTCACATTTTTTTTTCTCTCTCTGATCTTTGCCAAAACCATACTTGCTTCATATGATCAAATAATATGCTAATAGTTTTAGGACAATATCATCAAAATCTTCTAACACACAAGTGATTGGGGATTTGATATAATGAGAATGTTACCATGTTGTCCTAATAAGTAGGAGGGTGAAAAAAAAAAAAACACTAGAGCTGCATCACTCGTAGGTGGAAGGACATGCATTGACTGCAACTATATTGGGAAGAAAAATTCCAAATAGGCAACACTTTAAAACTAAGAGATAAGATAAAACCATGTTCCATATAGAGAAGCTTTAAAAGTTGCATGGTCACCTCAAAGAAGTATCTCTACCCTTTGAATTTGCAATGTTCTCTCTTGATTTTTTTTTTCCCAACCTTCCTTGTTAAACAATCAAACCAGATCTCCATTGTTTTTTTAACCAACTTTAGAATCATTTTTGAACTCCATTTGGTACAACATTTTCATATATAGCTTATAAGCTCTATTATTCATTGTGGCTGTAACTATCAAGATACAACAAACAAAAAGAGAAGAATACAACAAGATTATGTCGTTTTGCTGTGTATCCATCTCTACGGTAAGAAAATAGAGATTTTCACTAATTTGAGGAATCAGGGCTACAACTTTAGTGGGTTTACTCACCCTTGCGCCTTTCAAAACAGACTGAATTCCATAATTCTAAGTAGAGAACATCCATATTAGGTACAAATTACCTACTCAGATATGATAAGCTACTACATACTTAATCAAAATCATACTGATCAGGTCATTTACAAAAGTGGGCCATATGATGGAGGGCCTTCAATCACAATCATCACCAGCTCCAGGAGTTTAGTCTTATGCTGATTCCTATTGACTTGTAGATATTCACATCTTGGCCAAGAATCACTGGACTTGGACTTAAAAATTCCTGATGTTTCAGGGAATATGCCAAGTGTTGTTGGGCAATTGGCAAGGGCAAGGGCTTTTGGTGATGGGAGGCTGAAGGAGCACATTAGTTCAGAACCAGATGTGGTGGTGAAAATGATAGATGGGAAAACTGACTGAGTTCATGACACATGAACAGTTGAAATGGTTGTGAAATGTTAATTTACAACCTTAGATTAGATGATTAAGAATGCATTCAGTTGGCCTGCTTTTGTACATCCCTATTCCTCAGTCAATCTATCCACTAATTATTATTATTTAGAAAATGTCCACCTCCACTTGGAAGAGCAAGTGGACCATACCAATATACCAATTTCTCTCTTCTGACAATACATTGTTTAAGAGTTTAGACAAAAGAGCAGCTTTTTGTCAGTTTTGAGTTCTTGTATTAATAGACTTCTCAAGGTCATGTTTGGTAGTAAGTGAGGGAATTGTAGATTTTTTTGAAGGATATTTTTCAAAGGAATTTGCAGATTTAATTGCCAAACGTTGGTTTTCCATAACGTTGTAGTAAGTGAGGAATTTGTAGATTTTTTTGAAGGATATTTTTGAAAGGAATTTGCAGATTTAATTGCCAAACGTCGGTTTTCCATAACTTTGTAGTAAGTGACGAATTTTTAGATTTTTTTGAAGGATTTTTTTGAAAGGAATTTGCAGATTTAATTGCCAAACGTTGGTTTTCCATAACGTTGTGAAGAACAAAAATCTTTTCCCAAGGATAAGAAGTTCATTTACTATGAATTCTCTATATTTAAGCCTATTTACTGAGTTTTTTTGTTGAAACACTGGGCCTACTATGATGCCAAGTGCTTCTGCTGACATTTTTTTCTTGGTGGACCCAAAAAAAAAAAAGCAGCTTTCATCCATTATTAATACTTTTGTTTGATTGATGAAGACTTGTTACTATTCTTTTGAAATTGCATGTAGAATTTCATTCCTTCACAGACCTGGGAATGCTAAGCCTATATCCATGTGCCTTGAGAAGCCTCTAAAAATTGTGTTTGCTGATCCTCGTTCAGTAGTAGTTAGGCATATGGGCATATTTTGAATGAGGCATACATGGGCACTTAATCAATCATGTGATCGCCAAATAGGTTCAATAGGGACTGAACCACTTCATTAAATTACCTGAAGGATCTTGACCAAACTATGGAATTAGACAAAAAGGATGAAACCAGAAAAACCAGATTTAGACTGCCTGTATTCGTTCCAAACTTGAGCCTTTTGCATTCCTATGGCTCAGCCTGTCTATTTTTAAGAACACTGTCCCTCTTGAATGATGTCATTCAAACAAAATTAACGTCTTCATGTTACTCTTTCTAAGGTGATGTCAAACCAAGAGGCTGTTGATGCAATCAGAGATATGGACAATGCTCAAGCAGTAGCAGAGCTTCTAGTTGAAGAAGCGTTATACAGGAAGAGCTATGATGACATCTCGCATCGTCGTGAGGTTTCACTGATACAGGAGAAGCCTTATCTCATCTGTTTGGGGTTGGCTTTTCCAATTCCAATTCTATCACTGATATACAGCAGAAGCCTATCCCATCTCACTAACTTGAATAATAATCTCACATT
Organism: Umbellularia californica; assembly: GCA_028538565.1. Lineage (NCBI taxonomy): Eukaryota > Viridiplantae > Streptophyta > Magnoliopsida > Laurales > Lauraceae > Umbellularia > Umbellularia californica. The sequence continues at coordinate 21,582,468 of JAPQWN010000012.1, read as the reverse complement.
TGATCACTACAATCACTACAATGGTACTAGGGCTAACAAGAGGTTTGGATTTTCCAAAGATGGCCATGTTTTTAAAATGGGCTGCATGGTGGTTCTGCCCATCAGATGGTATTAAATCACAAAGAACATTGGAGATTGCACCGACTAGTTAAAAGAAAAAACACTCATATCCAACTTGCAAGAAATGGGAGACATACATATGTTGGGGCGCATGGGCCATCAACAAAATGTGACTCCTGAGATCTTGTCTGGGTGTCTGCATAACAGAACACTTGAATGTTCTTAGATGGCAGATTTCATCTAGGCAGGACGAGAAGCGACGCTTAGGGCTTGTTTGTTTGCATTACATTACATAAGAATTTAAGGTCAAATGAATTCCAAGGACAACTTTTAAAGAGGTGAAGGGTGAAGGAGAGGAGGAAAGGAAAGAAGGGGGATATGTATATGAGATTGACTTTCCTAAGTACTGAATTACTGGGGTGATGGCTGGTATTTATTTTCCATCATCTCTCGTTTCAATTTCTATTAAAAGGGAGGTTATTTGATGGGCATTTTTTAACTTCGATTTTTAATCACTAATGGCATGAATTATCCCAATTCCTATGTATTTCAATGCAAACGAACAGGCCCTAAGATTTCTCATTTGCTTTCAGGCAGTTGAATTCAACAAATGATGAACTAATGAAGTCAAAACAACTTTACCAATAAATATCATGCTCTCAGGATTTTTTTACTGGTACCAACTGCCAAACCTGTTGCTTATTCTCCAAACCAACAGAGTCTCCAGCACTAATCCACCCTAATATGCTTGATGTGGCTATTCCCATAAAACAGAAGAACACATGTAATTTAACGAAGTACAAACAACATCTATATGGGAACGCGAGCTTCAATATCCTGTAACCTCAAGGTAACTGCTCTCTTGTGAGCTTCAAGCCCTTCAACCTCAGCCATCTTGGCCACATATGGTCCCAGACTTTTCAGCCCTTCCTCTGTGAGGGACTGTACTGTAATGTATTTAAGAAAGGAGTCTAGAGAAACCCCACCATACATCCTTGCATATCCATATGTCGGAAGTACATGGTTTGTCCCACTTGCATAGTCTCCCACACTTTCTGGGGTCCACTGGCCTAGAAACACCGATCCTGCAACAGGATGCTTTCAAATCTCAATAGCAGAGAATAAAGACCCACATTAAATTAAAGGTTCCGATAATCAGGATACACAAACAATGCTGTCCTTGAGGCCCCCATTCCTCACAAGTAAGCCCATGGTTTTGACTGTATCATCAGGCCATGCCACAGACAAAAGATATAGGCCGTATCTTGAAAGTGCAGCGAGGGCATCATCATACACAGTACCGAATCAGGATCCTCCAAGGGAAACTCTCAAATAGTTTATTGGGGGCAGCAAGAAAACACACCCAGGCCCTGTTTTGTTTTAGAACTGAACTAGATTTAATAAAAGACATTTTACATTTCAATCTACCTGCAGAGGGCCACTGTTAGATTAATCACTAGTAAAAACAATAATTTCTCACTTGTAAAATCACGTTAATGCATGTGAGACTCCATGCCTCTGGATTTTTGAATTTTAGTGTCATGTTTTACAAATGATCAATCTAACATTTGGCTTGGGATAATTTATTTTGAGCAGTTTGGATTACAGTGGGCCTCAGTGATTTCCTTTTTAACGCCCCTCAGAAGGATCCAGATTCCATACCATCAGATCAGCAAATTTTGAGATCTGTGGAACTTTATTTCGCAAATGTGAAACTTTGGTGTAGTTCCTCATATGCGTAAAAGGCTCAAAAAAGATGCAAGATAATATGACGAATTTGATGACAAGGACAGTAGTGAAAGACAACAAAAACAAGAAATTCCGTGGATAGGAGATCAAATGCTAAATCTTGCAAGCTTTAAGAGAAAAGAAATTAAACAAATATATAATATATCCTCCATTACCTGCATTTTCTATTAACCCCTCCCACCTCTCTGCGTCTTTAACATTGATGATCAAATGTTCAGGTGCATATAAATTTGAAAAGGAGATGGCCTGATAATTTTATAGGTTGTCAGACAAACAGATAACTCTAATGAATTTCTTTTTAGAAAAGAAGACATAAATGCAGTAAATTACAAATACAGCTAGATGGATGATATTGTGAATCTTGAACAGTACTTCCAATAACTGAAGGAGCTCTTGTCAAATACGCAAGTCAACACCATTACCCACCCTCGACTGATTTGGGAGAGCACAAAAATCCACTGTAGTACCTTTTTAGAACCTCCTTTGATCAATCCTTCTAAAGAAACAAACATTGATTCTTAAACCTTCTTGTCTCTTGAAAGGTTTTTACCCAGATTAATGGAGACCCAAGTACAAAAACATAAAGGTATACGGGTACGATTCTAGAGACTTATCAAACACTAAATTTGAGTGAAGTAAATTAAGATCTACAACCAAAATCAAGGAATTGGTTACGAAATATCCAAAATAGAATTACGAAATATCCAAAATAGAAGTCAAAATTGCCTTAACTAAGATGAAGGAAAATAGAGCATTATAAGAGGATTGTATACTTGCAAACACTGGTTTGAGGTATTAAATTAGGGTATGAAATTGTGTACTTACTAATACTGGGTTTTGATCTGCTAAATTAGGATAAATTGATTGACCAAATTGTTCAATAAAATTTTAATTCAGGAATATGCTCAATGAATGGAGAAAGAGCAACTATTATACTGAAAAATCATATAAGGAAGCTATGAGAAAGCAATATAGTAGCACATGAGTTGCACCAATTATCGTATGACTAAACTTATGTGTCACACTCAAACTATGAAACTATGGGAGAGAGTAATGGAGCAAAGACTTGGAAAACAAGATAAGTTACTTAAAAAAAATTGTTTTCATGCCAGGAAGGTCAACTATGGAAGCTTTTTCTTGCTTAGATAATTAATGAAAAAAATACAAAAAGAAGAGTAAAAATCTTCATATGGCCTTCATCAATGTAGAGTAAGACTAATATCAGTTGCATACAGATTTGATTTAATAAGTTATAGAGAAAAGGAGTGTCACAAATATGTTATATTGACATCATCAAAGACATGAAGGAGCAATAATCAGTGACTGTGGGAACTACCTGGGAAAAGACAGATGAGTTTCTAGGGGCCATAAGCTTGCATTAGAGGTCAGTTTGGAGTCCTTAATCTTTTTTGCGCTGATTATGGGCAAGTTAATGCTTATATTCAAGAGGCGGTACCTAGTGTATGTCGTTTGTACATGATATAGTGTAGGTAGATGAATCAACAAATGGTGTAAATGTAAAACTAGAGAGAGTGGGATGCTTTAGGGCTTTAAAATAAGTCGCACAAAGAAAGAATATATGAAATGCAACTTCAATTAGGATATGCAATGAGATATCACCAAGGATCAAAATAGTAGTTGCGGCAAGTGTAGTGGCCGGCGGCTAAAATACCGCGTGGCAGGCGATAGTAGCGGTAGCAGTGCGAATAAACAAAAGTGGAAAATTTTCAAAAAAAAATCCTAAAAAATCCATAATATTGGAAAATGTTAGAATTTGATGCTTTTCTTATAGTAACGAAGATAAGGGGGTGTAGCGGTCCCTTCAATGCATAGAGACTCTATATTGCAGAATGATTATAAAATAATGGTATTGGTCCATTTGTTCAAATGTACTCATATTAATTAGCTAGATTAAGTAAGAAACTATTATGCATTTCTTAATTTGTAACTCAAATAAGCAACTTAGCACAAATGTACATGATACAATATATAAATTATTAAGTAATGCTTAAATAAAGTCTAAAGTTCAAACCAACTAACAAATTAACTGTCATTAAAACATACAATTACTTTTTTTAAGAGTTAGAGAAAAGAATACCTCTACTAATACCAAAGGGGGTGTCTGCTAGGATATACCTAGAGAAGAGCCCTTGGGAGGAACTTCAAATACATTGGCTTTATAATCAGTAAGGATGCAGAGATTTAGGATGTCAAACAAAAAATAAGAGATGGATGGTTCAAGTGGACAATTGCTTCTTAAGTGCTTTGTGGTCAACGCATACCAACAAAGATTAAAGGGAAAATTTTCTAAGACATAAATTAGACTACTATGACCTCATCATCTTCACCATCATCATCATCATCAAAGCCTTGTCCCAACTATGTTGGGGTTGGCTACACAAATTCTGTGTCTCCATTCCGATCTATCTTGAGCCAAATCCTCAGATAAGCTGTACTTCTTTAGATCTATTTTTACTACATCCATCCATGCCCTCTTTGGCCTACCCTTTCCCCTTAGTGGGCCATCAACATTCTGCTCCATAGCTAAAACTGATGATGCAGAATATTCGCCAATCAAGAAACAACAAATGCAAAAAAATGGGTACAATAAAGATGAGAATACTAAGATGGATTTATGGTAAAACTAGGAAAATAGAATTAGAAAAAAGCGCATCCAAGAACATCTAGTGGTAGCATCAATATGTAGATAAATTATGAGAGACTCGTTTGAAATTCTGATGCGGATCGATTTGTACAAATTGATAAGGATTAAGAAGATTCATTATTGGACACTTGTGATCGAGCCTACAAGACATGGCCACACTTGTAAATGGGCTCAAGGCACGATTGGGCCTGAAACAAAACTCAGATATTAAATCAATTATGACTACAAGGGCTGTTTTGTTGAAAACAGAAAATACAAGGTCCTTTTTGAAAATTTCAGAAGTTCTGAAGCTCATAAAAGAACCTATAGTGCAGCAACTTTGGGGGATTGATTGGTGGGCCATACCATACCCAATCCTCTCAAGTCTAACTCCAATAGTGTCACCCAAGAGTGGTCTTCCAGATCTGGGTGGTGGAGTCATCAAGTGGCCGACATGGGCCCCACAACCAGTTTTGCAAAAGGCAGTAGTGATGTCAACATTTGAAATTTTCAAAAGACATCTTTAAATCTGTTGAGATTTGGTTTGTTTCTTGGTTTAGAAATGGTCTTACAAGATTTCTATTAGTGTTAGGAATCAACTAGGGTAAGAAATCTAGGGTTTTTTGAGTGTTTAAGCATTATATAAAGCATTGTAAGGGTCGGCAGTCATAGATATACACCAGTTCAGTGTCTAGATGTGCTACAGCTCAGTTTCAGTTATTTATCAAAAAAGCAACTGTGCTTGTTTTTCTTTCCCTCTCCCTTGGTCGTGTGGGCTATAGGTGATTGAGAAGGCTTTAAGGTCAGTCTTGGGTTGATTCGAGTTGTTCCTTGTTTGCTTATCTAATTTCTGTCCATCATACATACTAGTTGCTGGAATTTTGTAGATCGGTTTCCATTGGGCCCTAGACAGTCTGATTGTGTCAAATCGGAACTGCATCAGATTCCCCCTTCCATTACCACCCTGCAATCTCAAATTTTCAATATAACAATTGAAGCTCCCATATAGTGGATTGGGCTTCAATTACCCATTGATGCCCATCAATGGGCAAGTTATCATGGCATGGCGGGGCGATTCATTCAACATGGAAGCCAAAACCCTCTTGGTTTTTTAAATCTCCCATGAATCACCATTTCCCTACCTTTCAGTAGAACTTCCCCTCCGATAGATTGAAGACCCTAATACCTTAAAGTCTTTTTACAAGGCTAACCCCACAATTGTAGTTTCAATACTAGTTGCTTACCAATTGAACTTTACTTATAGCATATTATAGTGGACTTCCGTTCCTACTTTTGCTTCTTTATGGATAGTTGGTCTTTGGGCTCTTAAATTAAGATGCTTACCTTGGCCATTTCATGAAGTAGATAGAAAGCACAGAGATACTATTTTGCAAAGCCATTACAGCATTTTCTATTCTTTTCTTTATTTTTCAGAAAGGGGGAAAAAGAGAAGACCTCAAAGTGATTTAGCAATAAAACAAATATATCACTCATTGGTTTCCAACGACATTTATAGAGGCAAGTATCTTTTTCACTAGTAACAGAAACTGTGAGGATAATCTACCTCAACCATATCACGGGCAATAACTGTGAAGCTGTGACTCAATGCTTTTAAAGCAAACTCTCCCCTTGGAAGTAAGTCACACTGCTTTCTGATTTCTGCTTCAATTGCAGCAATATCCACATCATCCCCAACAATTACAAGAACAACTTGACTATCTGGACCATGCTCTGCCTGAAATTTGAGACAAGGTAAATGGGATTCCATCGAGATTAAAAATGCAATGCTACTAACAAAGTTATTATCGATCATAGTTTTCAAAATGAATTGGACCAGAAAAAGGAATAATATTAATATATGGTAATTAGAAGCACCTGAGAAAGTAAATCAGCAGCTATATGAACTGGGCTGGCAAATTTATCGGCAATGACTAGAACTTCTGAAGGCCCAGCTGGCATGTCAATGGAAATCATGGCTTCACTGTTCTGTCAACAAAGAACACATTTGACAAAGATTTTAACTAAGCAAGTGCAGCAAGTTTGCAGGTCGTGAAAACATATGGCCAGAGGCAGACATGGAATCTGGTTGTAGTGGAATTCTATAACCCCCAAAAAGGAATTATAAGGACAGATTATTCTGGAATCTGTTTGAAATAGATTCTAAAAAACTAAAATTCATTAGGGTGCTTGCTTCAATCATATTTTAAGAGGCGCTAATGTCATGGTAGATGCTCTTGCAAAGGAGGGAGGTTTTCTTTCATCTCTTAATTTTGATGTCTAGTATCATTTTGTTTTGTACTTCTCTTTTTTGGAGTCTTGTGTGAGCTGGCTTGCTGTGGCTTTGTCCTATTTTGTTTTCTTTTTTGCTTCTTAATAAAACTTGATTGTTATAAAAAATAAAAAATAAAAAACAAAATTTATACTCTCTCGTATATTCATGCAAGGAAGTCAAGGCAACTTTACACAAAATGAATGGGTCCTCGCACAATCAACTACCTCACCAGGGCACCCATGTTTTCTGTTAATAGGAAGCCCCCATCTGTACAACCGACTACCATACCAGTACTCGTACTTTTCTTTCATATGGCACATGCAACTTAAAATACAATGACATTGAAAATGTAAAATGAAGCAAATATAACTATCACGAGCAAGCAATCCTTAACAATTTCTAAGCAGAGCCAACTGAAACTTTGTTCCAAAAAAACCACATTATGAATGGGCAGGAAATGCGTAAATACATGCATAAAGATGGGTTGGGCATTGGAAACCTTAGATGATAAGACAACATAATTCTGATAAAGTGGCATTGACAGTTGGGTTAAGAAAAGGCTGCCCTTTGGAGAAAGATGGTGATGGTAAAATTTGGCATAGCAGAAAATGGATGGTTCTGTAAGCTGTCAAACCATAAAACTACAGGCATCACAGATGCATGCAAAATTGGAGTACTTCGAACCTCTGCTAAACTGAAAGTAGGAAAAGGCGATGCCATCCCTTTTCAGGTGGACGTATGGATTGGAGGGAATTCTTTGAGATGGTACTTCCCTGCAAGGAGGTGTTGAACCATAAAACTGCAGGCCTCGCAGATGCATGCAAAATTGGAGGAATTTGAGCCTCTTTAAACTGAAAGTAGGAAAAGGTGATGCTAACCCATTTCAGAGACTGGATGAAAGTTTTTGAGAAGGTAGTCCCCTCCAATTTCAAGTATTTCAAAAAACTATGGCTGGATAGTTTATTTGTGAAAATTCATGTATATCCAAATGCAGACCACACAAAAAATCAAGTCAAGTTCTAATCGTTCATGTTGACTCCTTATTAATAAGATCCGCTAAGCCTCATTTGGCTACACGCTAGGAGCAACTGTTCATGGCCATTGTGGATAAATCCTTTACGAAGGAGATACATTAGTTAGATTTATATATGAAAAATTGAGATTGGGTGATATAAAGAGAGTTAGAGGTAGTCAAGGGGGTGAAGCTTTAAATAGAATCTAGAAAATAATTAGATTTAGGAGTTGTTTGGAATAGCAAACACCTGTTTTAAGAGATGAGCATTTAATTACCTATAAAATCGGAACTAACAGGAGCCAGGTAGACTTTTTTCTGGTTAAAAAATATGACCGATTGTCTTGTAAGACTGTAAGGTTATTCCAAGAGAGAACTTGACCGCACAACATTGGCTAGTAGTTTTATATATTTGCATTATAAGCTATGATGCCCGGATACGGCAAGGACATGTGATGGACAAGGCAAGTACACAGAATTTACACACAAAAAGTGAAGTATCGGATACAATACGACACGATATGTTGCCCATTTTGAAGTATCCGTGCATCATAGATTATAAGTAGAAAGAGCTAAATGTAGATTATAAGGTAGTAAATAAAATGTGCCCTAAAACAACGTAAAGGGATTTAAAAGGAGAAAGAGCAACAATATTTAAGGATAAAGTGATTAAAAAGGAAAATGGAATTTTGAAGGAGAAACTAAAGCGATGTAGAATCAAATGGCTAAATGTATTAGAAAGGTTGCTAAAGAGGGGCTTGGAGAGTCGAAAAGGAAAGGACACTATAATAAACATGGTGGTGGAGTGTAGAGGTTCAAGAAGTTGTTCGGGAGAAAAGACATTGTTACAAAGTTTGGCCCGGGACTAGGAATATGGAAGACCTATGATGCACGGATGCTTCAAAATGGGAAACGTATCGTATCGTATTGTATCCGATACTTTATTTTTTATATGTAAAATCCATGTGTCCGCCGTGTCTATTTGTATACGGGCATCATAGTGAAAAACTATGAAATGTATAGAATGCAAAGAAAGAAGCTAAGAATGTTTTAAGTGATGCAAAGTTCAAAGCACATGTGACCTATATAATAGGTTGGAAACAAAAAAATAATAATAGAAGAATATTTTTTAAGCTTGCAAAAATAAGGGAAAGGAAAAGTAGAGACTTGGACCATTTCAAATGAATGTATTAAAAGCAATGATCAAAAGGTTCTAGTGAAGGACAACGATATTAAAGAAACAAGGGTGGGTGGGTGGGTGTGTTGGGGTTGTGGGGGGGGGTGGGGGGGGGGGGGGGTGTGTGTGGGGGGTGTGTGGTGTGGGGGTGGGAATGATTTAACAAACTTTTGAATGAAGAATATGTAGGAGACATAAGAACAAGCGAGGATACTTTGTTAGCAAAACATACTTTTTCCGCAAAATTAAGGCAGTGGAAGCGAGGAAAGCATTGAAACAAATGAAGACAAAAAAGGCTATAGGTCCAAATGACATTCCAATAGAGGCTTGGAAGGGCAGCGCGGGCCTTGGTTAACTAGGCTCGTCAATAAGACATTAATAACAAAGATGTTAGATAAATGGAGAAGAATTGTTCTAGTACCTATATACAAGAACAAGGGAGACAATGCGAAGTTGTACCAACTACCGCGGGATTAAACTTATGAGTCAAACTAAGAAGCTATGAGAGAGCGTAATGGAGCAATGACTTATAGAGAATACCAAGATATTTGAAAATCAATCTGGTTTTATGTCAAGAAGGTCAACTAGGGAAGCTATCTTCTCACCTAGGCAATTAATGAAAAATATCGAGCCAAGAGGAAAAATCCGCATATGGTCTTCATCGAATTAGAAAAAACTTATGTCAGAGTACCGAAAGATTTAATTTGGTGGGTTTTAAATAAAAGGAATATTCCAAGAGGTTATATTGAAATTATTAAAGATATGTATAAAGGAGTAGTACCGAGTGTGAACCACTTGTGGAGAGATAAGTGAGTTCCCAGTGACCATAGGTTAGCATCAGGGGTTAAACCTAAGTCCTCATCTCTTTGCATTGATTATGGATGAGTTACTCATATTCAAGAGGAGGTAACTGAGTGTATGCTATTTGTCGATGATATAGTGTTGGTGGATGGATAAAAAAAATGATGTAAATGCAAAACTCAAAAGATGACGGGAGGCTTTAGAACCCAAAGACTCTAAAATAAATTGCACAAAGATCGAATATCTAGATTGCAACTTTAGTAAGCATTTACAAAGAGCTGAAACTACTGTGAAAATTGAAGCTTAGGAGATACAACAAAGAGATTCATCCTGTTACCTTGGCACGATAATTAGTAAAAATGAGGAGATTGATGAAGATGTCGAACATAGGATAAAAGCGGAATAGTTGAAGTGGAGACTTGCTTTTGGAGTGCTTTGTGACTGATGAATGCATGCCAACAAGATTGAAGGGAAGATTTTACAAGACATTGATTAGACCATCTATGATATCTATAGAGCAGAATGTTGGTCAATCAAGAAACAACAAATGCACAAAATGGATGTAGTGGAGATGAGAATGTTAAGGTGGATGTGTGGTAAAACTAGGAATGATAAAATTAGAAATGAGCAATTTCAAGGGCATTTAGGGATAGCATCAATGGGGGCTAAAATTAGAAAAGCCCATTTGAGATGGTTTGGGCATGTCCAACGCAAGTCAGTAAAGGCGCCGGTATGGAAAAGTTAGGCTATGCAGGTTAATGGTCCATCAAGGGGAAATGGTAAGCCGAAGAGGATGTGCATGGAGGTAGTAAAAATAGATCCAAAGAAATGCAATTTATCTGAGGATTTAGCTCAGAATTCATATAGCTGGCCCCAACATAGTTGGGACAAGTCTTTGATGATGATGAAGAGGAGTGGGTTGGCCTTCTTGGACTACTTGAAGGAGCACCTACATCTCCACCAAAAGATAGTGGGTTGGGACCTAAACCACCAACAGTTTCTATGAAGGAGAGTTTTGAAGTACAAGAACTGTCTTCGTATTCCCACAATATTCTGTTTATATAGTCCTTTGTACAAAGCAGAGGAGACCATTTGCTACAACCACTTTAGTTGTGAATCATGGGTCATGTAACTTAACAGCCCAATAGCCAGTCCATTTAGTCCAGGCCCATTATAGCATTGGCTATATATTTAATAACCGCAACATATCTTTCTTGGTAATAGAGCTTAAAAACTGTATTTACTATACATCAAGGAAACACATTTCCAATGCTTGGAAAAATAAGGGTTTGTACAAGCATGTTCGTGGAATGGGGATTCCAAACATACTTTGTCAGCTTTTCTGATGGAGGGCAGAATCCTCATTCCTACGCATCTGGGAAACGAGAATCCCACTTGATTACATAAAAGCAAAGCACTTTTGCTTTGAAGGGATCTCCTCCTCTCAGGAAGGCTTAATCCTTACGATGAAATTCTGTGTTGCCTCATGGGTCTCCTTTCTTCCAGAGTTTTGGGGATTATCTCGATGCAACAATGTTCAATTGGAGAGAGACCATTTCTCAGTGATTTGGGTCTCTCTTTTCCCCTTTTTGCTTGAGGCCTCAGTGCCCCTCGTATAGTTTCCCCTCCTTTTGGGTGGTGGTTGTATTTTCGGGTTTCTTCCCAGATGCTTCTCAGTATAGTCCTTTTATACTGTAAAAGCTTTTGATTAATACAAGTTACCATTTCAAAAAAAAAAGATTCATTTACCTTTTCAATTCCCTGCAAAGCTGCAAAAAGTAGGGTAGAAAAAAAATTCTGCTTTCCCATTCCATGGCATACAAAAACAGGCCCTAAAAGTACCCCTGAACTTAATTGTTTGCACTGGTAAGATGCTCCTTATTGTATTCTCGCATACAACCATCTCAAAAGTAGCAAGGTGTTTGAAAACAAGGATGACGAGTCAGAAGATCATCTGCTGTAAATTGTTCAGGACCCACTGAATATGGAACTTCTTCACAAAGGTGTTTGAAATGATGTGAGTTAAAACTGAACAGGTGGGCCACTTCATTGCACAGACGTAATTAATTCAAGTGAGTTGATATTATAAAGCATGGTCTCAATGTAATCTTATGGAAAGCATGGACAATCAAGTAGTATTTCGCTATTTTTCTCTTTGTAGCTTCTTTTGTGATTTCCTTGCCTCTTCGGGTGGATATCTCACCCTATGCTATCTGTTTTCCTTTTAGTTTTCAAATAACAGAGTACTTATTGGAAACAAAGGACTTCTGTTTCCATGTAAATCTACACATGCAACATTAGAGCTCTACTCATCTGTGTTTTGTTCTTTTACTTACTTTCTTTTTTTGCTGTCTGTGCATGTGTGCATTCTACTCATCTGTGTTTTTCTTTCTTTTTTCTTTGTGTGTGTTGTTGTGAACTGCTGACAATGGGATATAATTACATTAAAGGAAGTCCCAGAAATAATTTCCCAAACGAACTGGGGGAATGAAATAAGGAACCCAAGAAACTTGATGGAAATATTTCACCCAGTCCCATAACCCTGGCCAAGGGTAAGGGCAAGAGCAAGGCCACTTACTGGCATTCAAAGAACCCTTTGAACCACCAATAAGCCTCAGAGGTGGTGAAAGAAATCTGTGAAGCCCATTAGAAAGGCAATTAAATAATGCAAGCAAAAAATACTTAGGCAAACAAGATATAAAGATCCCATCTCTGTACAAGAACAATTATACTCCTATGTCTCAAAAATAAAATAAATAAATAACTTAATACTTCCTTCAAAGAGACAATCGAACAGGATAGATTCCAACAACAATATAATAGACAAGAACTTAAATGACACACACCAAGGGAAAATGGCATATTAAGGGAAGATACACCTTTCAGATAGGAACAATAAACATACCTGGAGAATCATTTTTGCAGCTGTAACGTACTGATTTCCGGGCCCAAGAATTTTTTCTACCTGCAAATTATTACAAGATAAGCTCCTATTCCTTAAATTTGTTTTTAGATAAGATGCCAGTCTGTGATGTAGATATAGTGGCAAGTTGGACTACTCATAGAATGAGTCCTGCCCAAGCCTAACCTTCGGGCTGGCTTTTGATTTGTTATCCTAGGTCTCGTTTTTGGCCTGATGGCCAATAGCTAAACAGGCTAGGCCAGGGGCTATCGTAAAGGCCTCACTGAACATGCCTAGATCCGCCAGGGATATGCTTTGCATAAGGCAGAGACACATTAAAAAAATGAAGTACATCTGATGTGACATGAGATAAATACACTGCTAGGAATCATATATTCATAGCCCAGCACATCCTGACTTGATTAACACTGACCTGATATTTTGTGAATGGACAGGCCAAGCATGATGTCAGATTCATGGATAAATGTGGGCCAGAAACTTCTGACTGATCACTGAAGAGACTAGATTGGGCAAAAACCGGCCTGCCTGGCCAACACAAGAAGCCTACTAACAAGTGTACATAGCAGCATAAAGTGACACTAGAATGTATACATCGCACATGATATTAGGGGAGGAGGAAAATGGGAAGGCGCTACCCATTATGCGGTTGTCATCTGCATGTACTGGATTATGTAAAAGAATCATGATACTCATGGCATGTTTTTTGCAAGTAATTAGTTGAAACCTAATCAAACAAGAAATCAAGTCAACGGGAAGATAGAACTTTGAATAAAGGCTCATAGTTTGAAAATCAGAGTAAAACTTTTGCAGCTTTAAGATAAGGGAGCAGACTGGGTCAGATTGAAAATCATTTAGAGCTATTGTGCATTTGGAGCAACTTAGAAAAAAAGAAGAGGGCTACACGAGGATATTGTAAATAGGCTTAGTTTTTGGTGGCAAACTGGAGACAAGCAAAAGGAGTATTATGTGATCATTGATGCCACCCTGCCAGTTAAGTTACAGTGACAGTTCTATAATACAACAAAAAACCTATATTGTGATATGGAGCAAATGTTGGGCAACAAATAAATAACAGGACGACAAAATAGAGATTGTGCTAAGATGGATGTGAGAAAGAAGATAAAAATCAGGAATGAGTGAATAAGAGAATCTTCAGGTTACTCCAATTCAAGAGAAGATTAACGGATGTTTAGGTGGTTTGTTCATGTTCTTAGAAGAATGAAGTGGCCCTGTTGATGCAAGTACAGGTACTGTGAGAAATAGGATGACAGTCATGAGCTAGAAGAAGTTAAAAGCAACATGATAGGGCCGTGTGAAGATGAAACCTAGCTGTAAGATGGATGAGTGAAGTAGCACCCACAAAGCTGATTTGAGATAAATGTAATAATGCTGCTGATGGTGATGCCATTGTTGTCAGCATTCCTCCATAGGATGAAAAATATCAGGAAACTAGCTGCATTTGTCTTATAAACAAAAATCATTTAGCATGAACTAACAAATTTTCCTACACAGAAATCACTATTTTGTAAGGGGCCTTGAAGATAACAAGAAAAAATGCATTATGATTTTGTACCCAGTCAAACAAATTACAAATACACATGCATAAAATAAACCATTTTAGAGATGCTCATGGGTCATTCTGTCAAAGCCCAGCCCATATTGGGCTGGATTTGGGCACTGGTTTTAGACCCATGGGCTTTAGATGAGCCTAGTTTTTCTAGCGGACTATTAGATAGGCCAGGATTGTTCCTATATATATATATATATATATATATATATGGGGGATATTCATATGCATCCATCCCTCACCATTTTTGGTGAGGGACACCCCTTTTGGGGGTGTTTTAAGTACAAGAAGGAGGTACAAAGTACCCCTCTTGTACTTCTCTTGTACTTGAAACACCCCCAAAAGGGGTGTCCCTCACCAAAAATGGTGAGGGATGGATGCATATGAAGACCTCCCTATATATATATATATATATATATATATTCTGAAAGGCCCAGTCTGGCCCAAAATATTTAACTGAATTTAGTGTGCAATTCAGTACAGGCTGGGCTGGGTTTGGTCCTCCCTTTTAGGACCATGGTTTGAACCATTACTGAATGTCAGACCCAATAACTAAATGGACCAGGCTTGGACAAGCTTCAGCAAGGTCAAATCCCCCTAACCAATTCTTATATATAATGATGGGAAAGGTTACCTTGGGACAAGTTGCAGTTCCCCAAGCCATGGCTGAAATGGCCTGCAAAGGAAAAGTCATTTCTAAATACAAGTGCAGGCCACAGGAAAATCTATTACATTGCAAAAATTAACATTCAAAAGCTTAAAGACCTGAGCACCTCCGGCTTTTAGTATATGTGTTACACCCGCTTTCTTGGCACAATAAAGTACTTCCTTCACAGCAGTAAAGACTCCAATTAGAAGAGGAATAAATGACCGCACTGACTATATAAAAGGGATCTCACAGAATGCAGTACCTTGCAGATACTACCGTCAGGACTTGGGGGAGTAGCAAGAACGATAGTTTTGCACCCGGCAATCTGTGCAGGCTGGTGGATAGAAGAAACCAAATGTCAACCATATCGGCCCACCAAGGACCACCAAGAGTCATAAAGAAAATTACAGCATGCATCACAACCTGAAGTGCTTAGGGAAGAGGACCATACCACTGCTAGCATCAAAGCTGTTGATGGCAAAACTGCAGTCCCCCCAGGAACATAAAGACCAACGGAAGCAATGCACCTTGCAACTCTTTTGCATCTAACACCCTGCACATTTACAGGTATATGTAGCATGCATAGTCATTTGTACCAAAAAAATGGGGATTATAAACCATGCCTAACTATTTCTTACTCTCATGTTCTCAACATTTTTTTCAGGAGTCTTCTGAGCAACATGAAAAGCATGTATATTGTTGTATGCGACATCAAATGCTTCTCGCACAGCTGGATCAAGCTGCAGATTTACAACAGAACAAATGTTTCAGGTTCTTGCTGAAATTGCATATATCTTATTCTATTGCACAACATTTCAGCACAAAAGGCAAGTAGTACATTATACAACAGAAAAAGAAAAAAAAAAGTCAATTATGCATTTTTACAAAGAAACAATCATTTTCAAAGAAACCTGTTAAATCTAGTAATTACTTAATTATCGGACTTAAAGTACTCCAAAAAGATTGTCAAGGAAAAGATTTAGGGAAAAAAGGGTAAAATAGTAAGAAAGGGAAGCTTAAATTGATATGCAGAGACATATTCAAAGTGTGGGCCTTGGGATAAAATATCTGTATGAAAAACCACTGGAAATCTTTATACAGGCATGCAATAGTGTAATTCAATGTCATGTCTATAACATAAACACAGTGAGGAGACGACAATCCATGTGTTGTACATTCTTTCTTATAAGCAACAACTTCATCCAGAGGAAAAAAAAATCAACAACTGAGAAGATACAACAAGTTGAAAGGCCAGTGCATCTTATAGTTGAAAACTTGGTTTCATGTTGGACATATCTTGCAGTTGAGAATAACTGGACCGTGGAAAGCCACTTACCTTCGGATCCGGAAGATCGGTAACATGCTCTAGGATGCTGTCAAGTACAACTTTGTCAAAGCGTGCAGTATAACTACATAAAACAACATACAGCTTAGGGACCACTCCTGATTACATAGCTATAAAGCTGCAGTAGTTGAATAATTTAATGATGATAATAGAAACAATATATATGAGAGAATATTAAAGAAGCACCAACTCTATCACTGCAGCATCTCCTCTGCTACGTACATCATCAACAATCGGGTTAACCTGAATCAAATTGGTGCGTAATACATTAAAGCTTGCCAACTCAATCCCTTAAAGTGAGAATGTGAGGTATTAACATTACATAAAGAGGAGAAATTACTCACATCACTAAAAATTGAAGAGAAATCAATACGAGGACGAGCCTTAAGGCCATCTAATTCAGCCCGACTTAGCTCTGACAGTCTATAAGATTTCATTGAACACTTGACAAGATTAACCTTTGATCCTGAAACATTATTCAATGGGAAATGAAATCATGAAAGGTATAGATTGCAAGGTTTGAATCATCATTGATTAGTAATCAAAGTTTTGAAACTAAGACTTGAGGGGCAACTGGTCCCCCTCAAGTCTAGTTGACTTTGCAAAGTTGTACCCTAGAGCCCCAAAACACATTAATGTGAAAAAAGGAAGAAGAAGAAAGAATGATTAAAAAAAGAATCTATGATGTCCTATCTATCTAAAATCTCAAGACACGTTTTTTAATTTTTAAGAATGAATTTCAGTAGTAATAAGTGTCAATCCAAGCCCAAACTCATTGGCCCATTAAGGCCCAGTTATTGTATTTTAACATTAGTCAAAGCACACATGTACAGACTTAATTGGTTAGCTACATTTTAGGATCTGAGATATGATTAGATACTAATTAGGATGTAATTAGGGCAATCAGCCCCATTATATATACAACAACAGTCGTCCCTCAGAAGGCACTGTATTAAACATATGAATGTGTTCTGCTTCAAATCTCTCTCAATGACATGGTATCAGAGCCAAATCGATCATCTGATCGTCTCCTGAGTCATCTTCCAAGCCTTGGAAGCCATCTGTGATCATCTTCTTCAGCTGGATCCTCTCTAATCATCCCTGATCATCTCTGATCAGGCGTGGCCCACCTGTGATCAACATCACCAATCTCAGCGGATTCTTCCCTCTTGGTCGCCTGAATATCTTCTTGTTTATGGAGATTTTTTCAAGATTTATTGATCATCAGAGGTAGGTCTTCTACCCCTTTTTGTGAAAATTCAGTTTTTCCCTCTTGTTTTCATATCAGCCGTCCAAAATCCTGGATCTGGATTTGTTTTGACTGAGACCACTTCCAAAAGTTGCATAAATTTGCTGTTCACTCATCCCCATCCTCAGATCTGTCATCAGATCACTTGGGGGGGCCCACGTGTAGAAATTCCTGGTGACGACAGGGTCGTCTGGAGCACTTGTTTTGTGCACTGTTCATCCAGTCCGTCTAGGAACTATTTTGGGCATCTTCAAACATAGATCTTGGCTGCCGGTTGCTGTCTGCTGCAATACATCACCAATCTGACCCTTCTGATTGTGTTCCTACCCACTGATTGTGGTCTGATCCGTCTGCTATGGATCTGCAACAGTGCTGCTGCCATTTCTACAGCTAATTCCTGTTGATTCTTGCTGCTGTTGCTATTTGCTAGTTACTGCTATTACTGCTGATTGCTCATCCTTCTGCTGAACTGCTAGTCATTCATCATTCTGGTTGTTTATTGCTGTTGGGTTAATTACTTGTTCATCCTTCTGCTGGTTAGTGCCATTACTGCTGATTGATCTAGTTACTGCTATTACTGCCATTCTGGTTGATTACTGCTTTCTAGATTGATTGCTTGTTCTGGGTAGTCATGGACAAATCTGAAATTACACTGGTTAAGTTTGATGGAAAAAATTATACCTCATGGGCCTTCCACTTTCAAATTTACTTAGAAGGAAAGGAACTCTGGGCACACATTGACGGATCTGAACCTAAACCCGAGGAAGATGACAAGAAGATTTTAGCTTGGAAAACTAAGGATGCTAAAATAAAAACCTGGTTACTGAGTTCAGTTGACCCACATTTTATCCTCAATCTCAGACCTTGCAAAACTGCCCGTAACATGTGGGACTATCTTAAAAAGATCTATCAACAAGGCAATGCTGCTCGTCAATTTCAATTAGAACTTGACATTTCTCAATTTACTCAAGGCACCCAGTCTGTTCAGGAGTATTACAATGGCTTTCGCAGACTGTGGTCTGAATACGATGAGATTAAGTTTGCCACGATCTCTGAAGCTCTCCTACCTGAACTACTTCTCTTACAGCAAAGTAGCCATCGGGATCAGTTTCTTATGAAACTTCATATGGAGTTTGAGACAGTTAGATCTAACTTGATGAGCAGGGCTTCTCTTCCTAGCCTGGATGACTGTCTTCAGGAGCTTCTACAGGAAGAACAGCGTCTAGTCACTAAAACTACTCTGGAACAACAGAGATCTGTTGAGGCTCCGCTTGCCTATGTTGCTACAACCAGACCACCTCCTCGGGACATCAGTAAAGTTCAGTGCCATAACTGCAAGAAATACGGTCACTATGCAAATCAATGCAAGGCAAAAATCTGCAGATATTGTAAGGCCACTGGTCATGTTATTGACGAATGTCGGAAGAAGAATCGCAACTCTACTTTCCGCACCTATGTGCTGTCTGCCCCTGGTACATACACAGTGCCGTCAGCTCCTAGTGCTTACACAGTGACCACTCCACCATATGCATCGTCTGACTTCAGCGGTTCTCTGCAGTATGATTCTTCCTCCCAACCTGGTTCCTCCTCTCAATCTGCGTCACCAACTCCTATCACCCCTGAGATGGTCAACCAAATGATCATCAATGCCTTAGCATCCATGAACATCGCAGGTACTGATTCATCTCTTACCAATACATGGTACTTAGATTCTGGTGCGAGTAACCATATGACCTCTTCACCCATAACATTGCAAAATGTTGTTCCTTACACTGGTCATCTTACCGTCCAAGCTGCCAACGGAGATCATCTTCCCATCACCTCTGTTGGTGATACCCCTAGCCCCTTACCATTAACCAATGTTTTCGTTTCTCCTCATCTTGCTACTAATTTAGTTTCTGTGGATCAACTTGTTGAAAATAACTACAATGTCTCTTTTTCTTCTTCTGGTTGTGTTGTGCAGGACCAGGAGTCGGGGAAAGTGATCGCGAGGGGGCCTAAGCGTGGCCGACTTTTTCCCTTACCGATGTCTTCATTTATTCAGAATAAAAATTTCCATCAGTTATTTTGTTTTTTCATTCAGAATAATTCTCGGTTGTGGCATAATAGACTTGGTCATCCGAATGCCTCTACAATGTCTACTTTATTTCAATCTGGATTATTAAATACACCTATTGCCTCTGCTTCTTTTGAATGTGATGCATGTAAATTAGGAAAGAGTAAAACTTTACCTTTTTCACACTCTACAACTCGGAGCACTGCATGTTTTGACTTAATTCACAGTGATGTTTGGGGCATTGCTCCGACTCTTTCCCATAGTCATTTCAAGTACTTTGTCACTTTCATTGATGACTACAGCAGATTTACTTGGATTTATTTATTACAGTCGAAGTCTGATGTTCTTAAGGCATTTAAAATTTTTGTTAGATATGTTGAAACCCAATTCTCCAAATGCATTAAGAATTTGCGCTCCGACTCGGGGGGGCGGGGGGGGGGGGGGAGTATGTGTCCAATGATTTTCAATCTTTTCTAAACGATAAAGGAATCATTGCTCAACGTACATGTCCATATACTCCACAACAAAATGGAGTCGCAGAACGGAAAAAGAGACATCTCCTTGATGTCACTAGAACACTTCTCATTGAATCATCCGTTCCCCCTCGTTTTTGGATTGAAGCTCTCACCACAGCAGTTTATCTCATAAATCGCCTTCCCTCACCTACCATTGCTCATTTCACACCTCATTTTAAATTGTTTGGTCATCACCCTGTGTTTGATCACCTTCATACATTTGGATGTGTTTGTTTTGTTCATCTACCTCTCACGGAACGAACCAAACTAACTGCGCAATCTCGCCGGTGTGCTTTTTGGGTTATGCCACTAATCAAAAAGGTTTTGTTTGTTATGATCCCATTGGACGTCGTATCAGAGTTTCTCGAAATGTTATTTTATTTGAAAATCAGTATTTCTTCCAAACTCACATAGACTGTCCTCCACCATCTTCACCAGCTTTCTTACCTGGTTTCTCGGATCAAACAACTGTTACTAGGTTTAATCCTGATTTTGTGTATCATCGACGGGAAAAACCTACCACTGCAGATGGCCGTCCTTCTGATCCTCCACCGACAAATGGTTCCGCGCCTACTCAAGCCTTGCGTCGCTCCTCCAGAAATTCTAGACCGCCTAAGAGGTATGGATTTACCCATACTTCGTTGATAACAACCCTATCTTCTGTTCCTATCCCAAGTTCTTATTTACAGGCTGTACAACAAGATTGTTGGAACCAGGCCATGAAGGAGGAATTGGCTGCATTGGATCAAAATTACACTTGGGATATTGTGGAGTGTCCTTCAACAGTTAAACCCATTGGTTGCAAATGGATCTACTCGATCAAACTTAAATCTGATGGGTCCTTGGATAGACACAAAGCTAGACTTGTGGCAGTTGGCAACAGACAAGAGTATGGCATTGACTATGAGGAAACGTTTGCACCTATGGCAAAAATGACATCGGTTCGGTTACTTCTCGCCATCGCTGCATCTAAATCCTGGCCATTATACCAAATGGATGTCAAAAATGGTTTTCTCCATGGGGATCTGCAAGAAGAAGTCTATATGCGGATACCACAGGGGGTCCCCTCTCCCTCAAAAAGGATTGTCTGTCGCCTGCGAAAATCGCTTTATGGTCTAAAGCAAGCTCCTCGGGCATGGTTCGAAACCTTCAAGGGTCGCTTATGCGAGAGTGGTTTTACTCAAAGCCCTTATGATCCATCTCTCTTTCTCTGCCACACATCTACCGGTGTTACTGTGCTTCTCGTTTATGTTGACGATATTATTATCACTGGCACGGATGATGGTATGATCAAATCTCTCCAAGCCTCTCTCAGGGATTCCTTTCATATGAAGGATTTGGGCCCATTGCATTATTTTTTGGGCTTAGAGGTGCATCAATCTCCCAAAGGTATATTTGTTAATCAACACAAATATACATCAGATCTTATCGAGTTGGCTGACCTCCATGATTCCTCGCCTGTTGATACGCCTATAGAGGTCAATCTCAAGTTGAGTAAAGATGATGGCGATCTTCTTCCTGATCCTCATACCTACCGGCGCCTGGTAGGAAGTCTTGTCTATCTCACCATCACTAGACCTGACATATGCTATGCTGTTAATCTTGTGAGCCAGTTCATGACAGCTCTTCGACACCTTTATTTGACAGCTGTGAAGCGCATTATCCGCTATCTGCTGAGAACTGTCCCTCGTGGTTTATATTATCCAACGGATAATCCTCTTCATCTGACCGCTTATGCGGATGCTGACTGGGCAGGCTGCCAAGACACACGTCGTTCTACTACTGGTTGGTGCATGTACCTTGGAAAGTCTCTCATTTCTTGGAAATGCAAGAAACAAGAACGCGTGTCCAGATCTTCCACCGAAGCTGAATATAGGGCGATGTCTTCTGCTTGTTCTGAGATCTTATGGCTACGGGGACTTCTTTTGGAACTTGGGTTTGCTCAAACCTCTCCTACTTCATTACATGCAGACAATACTGGGGCCATCCGCATCACTGAAAATCCAGTCTTCCATGAACGCACCAAGCATATCGAAGTTGACTGCCACTTTATTCGAGATGAATATAAGCGTGATGTCATTAGTCTACCTCATGTCCCTACTGAGTTTCAGTTTGCAGATATCTTCACAAAGGGACTTCCTCAGCCTCGACATCAATTTCTTGTCTCCAAATTGCTGCTTTATGACTCCCCAGCATCAATTTGAGGGGAGGTGTCAATCCAAGCCCAAACTCATTGGCCCATTAAGGCCCAGTTATTGTATTTTAACATTAGTCAAAGCACACATGTACAGACTTAATTGGTTAGCTACATTTTAGGATCTGAGAGATGATTAGATACTAATTAGGATGTAATTAGGGCAATCAGCCCCATTATATATACAACAACAGTTGTCCCTCAAAAGGTACTGTATTAAACATATGAATGTGTTCTGCTTCAAATCTCTCTCAATGACAATAAGTGGTCACACTTTTTTTCTCCTAAAAATGAGCTGGATCAATAGCACCTCCAAACTCTAGATGCTTAAATCTAACATAAAATGTGGTAAAACCTCCCACAATTCTCACAACATGAAATTGGGGAGAGAAATCATACGAGTCATTTTCAATTTGATTTGGTTCGATTGAAACTGTTTTGTTTTGTCAAATGATCAAACAAACACTCCTGTAAAAGCTTTATCAAAAAATTAGGACTTGCTCCGCCGTTTTCATCTAAATCTTGGCCTGTTCGACCAAAAGCCAAGTGGAACAGGTACGGTAGAGCATTTAAAAAAAATTGAACCAAAAAGCAATTCATATTGATTTAGGTACTACTTTGCCTACTGTAGCATAGATAAAATGTGAATGTGTCTGTTTTATGTTATTTTATTTTAGACTACAACATTGATAATTGAATGAGAGCAGTTCATATTGTCACACATACATAGCCTATACACTATTTAGTTGGCTGTAGAAATAACATGTCGCACTGTTCATTTAGTAGAATGAGTTAAACAGATATAGTATATGTAAATTAATTTTTCTAACTATTTTTCATGTATTTAATTCTATATATGTTTTTTTTTTTTTAATTTTCCAAAACAGTACCCAAAATGAAACACCTAAAATATTGAACCCACTGAGGCATTTCAGTTCAAAGTTATACTGAAACAGGGCCCAAGAAAAACTTGACAAGTGACAACTACGAAAAGAATCCTTTTTTTTTGGGAAGAAAACAGATTTGCCCTTCTCCCTATAGAATTCGACCATGGGTGACACGAGGGTCCAAGTGAATTCAAAATGAGGAGAATATATTAAACAATGTTTGCAAAAAGGGTGCTGTTGTAAGATTCAAGAATGTTCTTTCTTATATATTACTAGTTGGTACTGGAATAGCACACTCAAGGCAAAAAAAAATTACAATTTTACCACATTTTTTTAGTGATTCGCAACTTGAATGAGGGTGACCACTCGCTAGGTGTCAAGTCCAAGTTGCCTCAGACAACAAATTTAAAACAACGCCGATAATAGGTATGCTTGTTTAAGAGTTCAATAAGGTTCTTTCTTATAGATTACCAGCAGGAACTGAAATAGCATAGTCAAGGCTGGGCATTCTACATTTTCACAATTCACATTCCTATTCCTTATTAATTTCTAAATCCTATCCAAACTCTCGAAAGTTCTTAAGAGGTTTTGTTAACTACTTTATAAGCTTTTAAAAATAGAAATGCTAACAAAAAAGAAAAGAAAGTATTGGTATTAACTACTCACCTATGGCTGTTCACGCTCAGATGAATTGCTTGAATTATAAGACTCGATATAAAAATTATCGAATTGTAATCACCTAAGATTCACTTATAAATAGAACTTGGGATTCAATATGAATTGTAAGATTTGGGATACAAATCGTAGGATTTTGAGAAAATGCCTATCAATAATGTTGATAGAAAGATCAACAAAGAAGATATTAGAATCAGTCAAACATTCATCGCATGTACAAAGGCAAAATAGAAATCAACATTCTACAGTCTATAAGTCAGGGTTTCCTTTTTCCTAAATGAAACATCCCCATATCTGGCAGGCACCAAGAAATGTCCATGCCACATTATAATCAAGACACTCAAATGCACACTGAGTGAAGCACTGTAAAATACAATGCTGTTATTTTTGGAATACAAGACCACCACCTCACTTTTTTCTTTTTAGTTCCAGATAGTTAGTTTCTCAATAAAATTCATATAATACTTGGCACAGTACCATAAGATAGAAAACAAAATAAACCCCATATAGGATAATAAACAACAAAAATGGAATCCAATGAAGACACCTACAAGAATTGCTTTTAAAAATAAAAAAACAGACACACTTGTGTGTGCGTGGGTTTTGTTCACACAGTTCTCAAATTGTTTTCATAGAACAATTTTGTGCGTCCTGCATGGATGCATGTCATTCAAGGGGGTAGAAAGATAAGAAGATGTATGGATTGATCATAGGTCGGCCCATGTGAGCCTACAAGCTGGTTCTTACATAGTTCATAATAGGAGGGTCCTCATATGAATATTCTGCTATGTATAAAATCCATTAAACTTTGACCCTAATATGTTGAAGGCAATGCAAGATAATAATACAAAACACATGCCTGTATGAATACGATATCGCCAACGATCTGTAGTTTTTCGGTTGCTAACTATTTGAAAGTACCGACTCACATGTCTATCGGTTACAAGATTGCCCCTGGTAAAAGACACAAATGGAATATCCATCCACTACGATCAATCCTGCATTATCATCTGAATAAATATACAAGAAGTTTAAATAAAAATGAGCATTTAGAAACTAAAAAAAAAAAAAAAAAATACAGTACCCCAGAATTCCTATGAATTCTAAGTAAAATCCATTTTTTTCTCAAATGCGTTAAGAGTGAAGGGGGCCATCAAATGATCTCCCCTTTGGTCTGAAATGATTAACTCACACATCACCCCAATAAATTAAATTCACAGGAAATTGATAACCCCATCTACATCTACCTAACATCTCCGCCATAAGAACCTTCCTTCCTCACCTCTGTAATAGTCCTCAGATAACAATCTCTTTATCGTGAATTCCTAGGAATTCAATATCAAGTAGGCACCATTATATATATATATATATATATATATATATATATATATATATATATATATATATATAGCAGGCAAACGGCCTTGAGCTTTTGAAATTTGCTGCCACGGCCAATGAATACATAACTATTAAAGAAAATAAAGTGCCCCATTTCCTCAACTGCTTCAAAAGCAGCATTACCATGCTAAAACATGGATCTTTCCTGGGTTTTACAAAAAAAACCGAAAGAATACAATGGCAGGAAGTAATTGAAAAAAAAAAAAAAATGTAAAGAACATTCTTTGGGTTGATTTCAGACTAAACCCATTTTTCAAAACAAGACAAAAAAGAAGAAGAAGAAGAAAGTTTGAGCTTTTTCCCACAGAATTTGCCCATTTCTGACAAAACCCCATTGATGCACATGAAAGTGAGAAAAAAAAAGTTACCCACTAAAAGATAGAAAGGGGAGAGGGAGAAGAAGTAGACAAAAGTGAGAGAGGAGAGAGTTTCAGCAAAGAAAAAAAAACAATGGCCATTTGCGGGCGAGTCAATCATCCAAACGCATTCAAAAAGTAGTCCAAAATAAGAAAAAAGGAAGAAGGATGAAGAAGAAGAAGAAGAAGAAGAGTACCTGGTGCTTGGATTACTCGCTCCCGATGTGGGGAGTGGAAGAGACGAGAGGGTTCTGAAGAGACGCGCTAGTGGAAGAGGAGTTTTAGGGTGAGATGATGCAATAAAAATTTTGAACTTTTGAGTCCAGATCTTTGAGACTTTTGACTTTGAGAAATACAGAGTTGAAGGATTGAAGCTCAAAATGAAGGTCTAGTTATAACACTAGATATCCCAAAATTTTATCCCATTAAAGAATTGACCATTTAATTGAAAAAATAATAATTAAGAACATTTTTGACATTATTTATCATATGGATATGATAATTTATATTTTATTTTTCAAATATGACATATCAAGCCTAATTTTATACATTTTTTGTGAACATTTACTTACAATTAGATTGAATTTAAGGAAATATATAGGTAAAATGTTGTTAAACTTTAAGGCTGTTAAATAATGGAATCAAGGGCTAGGATAATCAGAAATGGCTGATATTTTTGCATCCCCTTTTACGAGCAATTCTTTCAAAATGCCATCCTCCCTTTGATAAACTTGCACTTACGTGGACAGCATAAGCTTGTGTACTTGTATGTGAATATTTCCCTTTAAATCATATATGAACTCCCCTTGTTACTCTTATTTGTGGGAATTGGGCAATAACATCATATGATTGGTCTACATGAAAGTAAAACCACACCATTTTGAGATATTCTTTCTCTTTGAAGTTGAGAAACGGTCAGTAAGGAATTAGTAATTCGGAGTGCAAATTGATCGAGCATAGGGCCACACTAGCAATATAGGGTCCAACTCCTATCTCCCAAATTTGAAATTTAAAAAAAAAAAAAAAAATACCTCATCTTAAGAGTATTCTTTCATTTGCCCCACTTCATCCACACTACACACAAATTTCAAAATGACTCATACTTGCTTCTCCATCCTCCCAAATACTCAACAATCATGTCTCTCTCCTTTCTCTCCCTCTAGCCTCCTCTTCCTCTTCCTCTTCCTCTCTCACTCCTTTTCTCTCACTTTCTAATTTAATATCCATTGCCTCTTTGTATCTCACATATACTGTCCTCTGTCACACTGTCTCTCACATAGTTGCTCGGCCTATGGTCTCACATAACAACAAGTCAACAACTATGAAAAGCAACTAGATGCAATTGAGATTTGCTTTTGGTCCTCCTGGACAACCCCTAGACGTGTTTATGATACATGTTGAGCCAGCAAACTCAAAGCCCACTTCTTAAATCCCTATGCCCATTGCACTGTTTTGCGCGACGGCAGCAAATACCTGGTTTCAACTTGTGAGGAAAAAGAGAGAGAGAGAGAGGGAGAGAGATATTAATGTGTGAATTGTGATTGAGAACATTTGCTTGGCCAACTCGGTCTCACAATCCGAATCATCAGAGGTATGGGACAGTCCCTATGATTGAAGAATTCATGAATTTATGCCCTCCACTATATGATGGTTAATTATGACACTGTTGATGTCAGTTTTCCATCTCATGATTTCTTATTTGATTGTGGGAATGAAAAGAACATCTTGGCAAATTCAAAAAGTGATTTTTTCACATGTTTTAAGATATTTAACTAGTTTAATCAAAATACGATTTTATCGCTAAACCGATTTTAGATCCAACGCACAAATTCCTTTTCATTATTGATATAAATTGTTATACCGTTCACTAATAACTCAAGCTTTTAGTTTTTGCGGTTATTAACATGGTATCCGCTCTTAAGAGTTTCTAATTGAAGCTCCTTTATCTAATCTAATCATATTAATGCACCCCACATCATGCTTCAAATGTGGATTGCAAATCAGATCCATTTTTTAAAGCTTGCATCCGAATAGGTTCTTGTCGAATCCAAATTCAGGTCGCCTACCCTCCTTCTATATCCCCAGACATCTCAAAGGAATGTGTTTGTTGCCGGGAAAGCAAACCGAAGATCATCTTTTTACAAGCTCTACATTTGAAAAAATTATCAAGTCAAGGGCTCGACCAGCCAAGCCCTCAGTTAATATGACCTTTGGCCAATGGTTTTGGGGTGCTCCAAAAAGGGATTGTTTAGCTGGCACACATGTTAGAAATGCCTATATATTTCGGCTACAGCCCCTGAACCCTACATCTCTGATGATCCATCAGTGGAAAACAGTGATGGACCTCAAAATAAGCCACTCTAATATGGGAGTTCCCCCAGCCCAATGGACCCTTGCTCCATTTGGGTGGCACAAGCTCAAGTCTGATGGCTCCTCTGACTGTAGCAATGAGGAGAATGCAGGCATGGGGGAATATTAAGGGATCATCTGAGCAATTTAGTCTAGGCATATTCATCACAGTTTAGTAGCACAGCATGCTCTACAAGCAGAGCTTATATCTTTGTTAGAAGGGCTAAAGTTATGCAAGGAGGTTCAGATCCACCATCTTACTATCTTCAACTTCCTTATTCCAGTTGAATCAATGCAGGATTCTAAAAATCTGCCATTAGACCAAATGAAGTTGTGGAAACATTCTAGTTGAATCATGTTTTTGAAGTTGTGGAAACATGTTTTAAACCTCCTAAAAGAAATTTTATTATGAGCTACAACCTTCCTCCTTTTTTCTTTTTCTTTCTTTTTTGCTTGAACAAGGAACATACATATGCAAAAACAAGAGAAAGAGAAAAAGAGAAGCTACAATCCAACAGCCAAAAGAACTCAAAAACAATGCACCATAGAACCCAAAACAAGGCACTGGACTCGGTCATCAAACGATGAGCTAGAATTGGGCAGAGCCAACTACAACCACCTTCTATGATGATTTTTAGACATGATCCCCCACATCATTTTCATTCAAGCCCTGTCCAGGAAATAGCTTATGGACTGAAAGTTTGGTAAATATGTGGAACATCTTTTCTTCATAAGGCAGCGAATCAGGCTTCAACTTTGAAGTTGGTGAGTGCTCAAGGGCCCTATCTCATGTCTCCAGGGCTTTTGTTTTAGTTGAGTTCATTTTTGTTAGTTTCTTTTTGTGTTCATTTATATCCATAGAGCTTAAAAGTCAGAAATCACATTTGCTTTTGAGTCTAGACAGATTGAGTGGCACTATCGCTTAAAGAGCACCCATCAATTTTGGAGCCCTTTAATCCGAGTATATCATATGAGACCCTAGCATGTCTCGGATCTGGATACAATGATTTTTCTTTTTCCTGATTGATCTGGATCATGATCTACAAATAGGATCCAACGTGGAGCCCAAAGAAAGATCCATTCCACAAAATAAACCCCTGCAGGCCCATACAGCATAACCCTGTCCCACATCCGACCAGTTTAAGCACTATAGACAACGACTCATCAGATGGACACATGAACTGAAATTAACCAAATTAACGGTCCAATACGTAAAAGAAGG
The DNA here is from genome assembly GCA_028538565.1 of Umbellularia californica. Classification (NCBI taxonomy): domain Eukaryota; kingdom Viridiplantae; phylum Streptophyta; class Magnoliopsida; order Laurales; family Lauraceae; genus Umbellularia; species Umbellularia californica. The sequence continues at coordinate 21,553,368 of JAPQWN010000012.1, read as the reverse complement.
GCCCCACTTAATGAATGTCTGAACTAATGATTTGATCTTGGTAGTTTCCATCAAAATGAAATTCTGCTGTATGCTAATTGGATGGCTAGAATCATTCAAGCAAAGGTTGCCCTTCGCATCATGGGTAATCAAACTTCGGTCACACAATATGGATGTTGAAAAATTGATCATCAGACCTTTGTTATAGCAATCAAGACACACGACCATCTATCAAAGTTAAATCAGATCGCTAGAAACCACTGTGTGAGATGGAACACTAGGACCTAACATTCAGATGATAGCTCGGGCCAAGCAGCGTCTAATAGCTCCAATAAATTCGCCCACAAACAGCATAATGCAAACGACTAATAGCCCAAAACACCTTTAAACTCAAGCCTTCGCAAGAAACAGAAAATACAAGTTGGTTTTAATAAGCTTGTCAGACAAAACTGCCGCACAGATATGCAAATAACATAAAAGAAGATTCGACATTCCTACACAGATTCTAAAAAGGTTGCCTCAATTCCCCCGATGCTACGCAAGCTGCAAACCATGAACTGATCGATCCTCCAAACATTAAGTAGATAATGGGATACAATGCAATAGGATGATAAGTCTTAGCGGTCAAAACCCACTCCTCCTGGATGAAGACCATGAGGGTCTTGAGCCAGTGGCAGCACCAGAAAGCGACGACTGCTTGCGGTCCTCACCGCGCCACCTGTCCCCGAGTTGAGATGGTCGATCATCTGATTTGCCCCAGCGGTCTGGTTCTGGTGGAGGAGCTGCACCAGAGCCTTCAGACTTATCACGACGGAACCTGGGTACATATTTTCCAGCAGCAGGAGCAGCAGCAGCAGCCGCCGCCGCCGCCACAGGCTCCAGCATGCGGGCCCCATTAACATGCTCAGCCTGACGCAAGGGCACGTCCAAAGACCTTCCCAGAAGAGATTCTTTCCTTAACCTTTCTTTCTCTTCTAGTTCCCTCTCCCTTTGCCTCTGTTTTTCAGCTATTTCATCTAGCTTCGCTTTTCGCTCTGCTTCTTCCTTCTTTTTCCTTTCAGCCTCTGCAGTTCACCATTGAAATACCCAAATGAATATATGATAAAACAAAATCAGAAGAAGTGATAGGAATACAAGAAATATCACTCCCAAGTACCAACAGCCATTGCAAGGTTCCACTCATGATTTAGAAATTTCCAGTTGCAGGAAATATGATCCGGATGGATTACATGCCATGAATTTCTAAAGGCCACTGAGAGATTCAGACAAGTCATTTGATGAGCGTCACCATGGATGGGGAATATTCCAGGAAAACTACATTTCCAAGCTTTCATCTACAAATAAATGGTTAAAAGAGAGATCCAGCTAGGACAAGAAAAAAACATAAGGGATACACATGATGTTTTGATAATCACCTCACCAAAAGGGGACCCATCATACTGAACTGAAAACTGCAATATTGCCATTCAGGTCCTCCAATTTGGACTTTGTAGAAGACAGGGAAAAAACTTCAATATTTAAAGGCTAAAACTAAGATTAAACCTTGTTGATATATTTTCATGCTCTCCATTTCTTATTATGTACAAAAAGGCCAGCCAGTGATCAAAATGTCTTCACATCATTCCTACCAAACCTAACCCCCTCTTAGCTCCACTATGAGAATTGGCACTTGGCCTCACACTAACAAATGCTATATTTGCTGTTGGATTGGATCTTGAAAAATGCATAGTTAAAAATATTTAGGTCCTAAAATCGACGGTCAAGCTAATCACATGGCCCTGACATCTCAGCCAATTCCATCTCGTAACATTTGGCATGAATCCAGGTGGGCCCAAATTGAATGAAGAACAAAACATTATCAGCTCCAGTTGATGCTAGCCAGTCTGACATGTTGGTGCTAGTCCAACTGTAGACGAATATCCTATTAAATTATCAAATTTGTTTATTGCATAAGAATTGATAGAGCTCTCACAACAATCAAATACCACGAAGGCAGAATTCTCTGAAATTAAACATACCTTCATGTTTTCGAGCTTCTTCCTCCTGCTGCAACTTGGTTAGCCTCTCCTCCTCTGTTCTCAGATAAAAGATCATCTTCCTCAGCCTATCTCTTTCTGCCCTTCTAGCATTTATAAGATTTTTGTTCTTTTCTTCCCTCTCCTTTTTCAATTTATTGTACTCTTCTTCACGTCGTTGGACGATTTTATTCTGGAATATTATCTGGAAAATAAAGATCATTATTATCATCAAACTAAAGAAAGCTGCAGTAAACGCATATAATAAACCTAACAAACAAACCAATGTTGTGAAATTAAGAAACATACAAACCTTTCCTGCTTTCCTGTCTTTTGCTATCAGTACTTATCTCTTCTACTGTTCATTCTTTTTCAAAGAAACTTACCATTCAAAAAAAAAAAAAAAAAAAGAAAGAAAGAAAGAAAAAGAAACATACAAACCAAAGTTGTGTAACTCTTTCCATCGCAGATGCGATTGGAATTGGTTTCGACCAATAATCCAAAAGAAGGGAAAACAACAAAACGTGCGTCTCTTAATGAGCAAATTTAGGGAACAACATTACCACCATTAAAACTTTGTCATTGACCCTCCAGCATTCCCGATGTACTGTACTTTTGGTCTACTGGTTGGAGCAAGAAAGGCAGACATTTTGACAATTACAATCATCCATCTTTGTTTAGAGTAGCCTATGAATATCAAACCAGGCAGGGTACATGGTTCTAGATTGATTATTGGATTATACACATCCATATTAAACAAGTTCCAATGCACCTACAGGGACAAAACATCTAAATAATCACTTCCTATAGACATGCATGGAGAAAACATGATGTTGGACATTTGTTCTCCTAATGCCTGATCAATCGTGAAGTCTATCTTGGAAAACGTATATTTAATGTCTGGACTCTTCATCTTGCGGGACTGTGGATGGACCACAACCTGAGGCTCCTGCTATACTATTGAAGGGTAAAAAAGGGAGAGGATCGGCAATCCAAGAAGTTTTGGTTGAATATTTCTTCTTTTTTTATCATGCATTTTCTTTTTCTGAGGTCCTCCATAAAAATGGTTATGATTGTAAAGCAGGTGATGTATGGCCTACAGTGAGTTTGACTTTAAAATTTATACCACCTCTTCATATGTATAGCAGACATGGAATAATTGAATACAACTTGCTATAATACAGTTTGTCGTGCTGTCGAGAATTTCTGCACGAAGCATAGAAACATGGATGAGCTGTAAGCCACACAAATGTGGATGCTCAGCTATTTCACTTGCTGTAATACAGTGAGCTGTATTCAATTGTTCCTCATGTGCACACAACTCAATATCTATGACTGAAGTCTTTAAGATCCCATTAGTTAAAGTAGAAAAAAACAAAACCAGAAAACCTTGTCATCCAACATCCGGACTAGCCTATTCTTTTCTTTAAGATCTCCTGCATGGTGTTCTCTGCTGAGCTCAATTGCCTCCTGCAAATTAGCATACAAGACAAAGGTTAAAGTCTAAATGGCCTAGAAAATATTAGGACGTGCATAAAGCATTTATTCAGTCTAGAAGAATTTGTAGCAAACCAGCTGCTCGCGTTCATGGAGGATCTTCTCTTCCACCAACCGCTGCTGATATGCAGCGTCAATTAAAGGCGATTCCTCTTCCCTTCTTGCTCTTTCCATGTAATCCATTGTCTTAGCTAACTTTTGCAGTTTCTTTTCCATTTCCTGACGCTCTCTGAGTTGTCCGCTCAAAGCCAACTCAATCAGGGTCTCTTTTGTCATTTTCTCCTGCAAAGATGGAAGAGTTAATTAAGGATGTCAGTCTCAATGATTTTTAAGATGCTTGGACAGAAACTATGATCGAATTGACCCTCACAAAAAATTCATACACCAATCAAGAAATTATATCACACTTTCAATGTGTAACTCAGTCATCAAAATTGAACCATAATCGCCGAAAATACTGAAGAAATGTTTAATACCAACTATTTAACCAAATCTAACCGTAACAACAGAAAGGAGTTGTAACACCCACAACCAAAACTGAGTCGAAGCTAGTCCAGAATCCAGATTGATCAAGTTCGGCAGGTTTTGGTTACATTCGCCACAAATGATAGAACTCAGAGTCAACCGTGGTTTTTAATATCAGAAGAGTTCACGTGCTACATGGATAACTGAGTTTACATCAAGAAAGAAGCAAAGAACTACAGAAGGGCAGAGATTACCCAACAAACCAACAAACAACCCCAGAGGAAACAGAAAGCATGGTAGCCCCGGCAGCAATCAGGAGAAAATCATGGCTCGACAAAGAAATCGGAGAGCTGAAGACCCCTAAAAATATTCCATCAGCCTGCTAAACACCCTCCAACTACATTCAATATCTCCTTCTGGGAAGAGATAACTCACTAAGAGTGACTCACGATAACACCTCAGTACAAAGAGTCCAATGAAAATGATATGCTTTGATTTTTCTAAACCAGTTTACAGAACAGTGCACAACTATCCAGTTTGTCCCATTTCTCACTCAAAAAGCAACCACCCATAACGTTTCTATAATTCTTCACTCAAAACTCCCAACATAACCTTAGGTGGCACACGCTGGATTGTTTTTCCCACCAACACAGATGCAAAAGATTATTCTAGGACAGTGAAATAACAAGCATGAAAATGAAAACAAAAGGGGGGAAACTCAACAGAATCTTTCCATTCACCAGTTCAACTGACATATTTTGAGAGGAGATAGAAAGCAAGTTTTAGTGAGAAAGAGAACTCACCCCCTCTATAACTGGCTTCTTTCCCTTCTTTTTACCACGCTTCTCAGTTTCCAGCAGTAGAGCTTGGGCTTCTTCAAGTTCTCTCTCCTCTATTTCTCTACGAATCCTCTGTTCCTCTCTTCTGGTATACTCAGATGCAAGTCTTTTCTGTTCTGCCTCCTCAGAAATTTTTTGTAGTTTTAGCCTCTTTGACTCTTCTTCACGCTCCTACAAAGTAATAGAAAGATAAACGCACATGTTTTTTTTTTTGGATAAGCAACAGCAGCAGTGGCAACAACAATAATGATACAAATAATTTCAAAGAACAAATAAGAAAAAGTGATACCAAGAAAATGCCCCACCAATGAAAATGAATAGTACCACAGAACAAAAAATGAAAAGAAAGAAAGAAAGAAAGAAATTTTACATCCTTTTTAACAAACTGATTGCCATGATTTCCTAAACCTGGCTTACCATTTCTAGCATTTGGCGTTCTTGTTCTTCCTTCCTCTTCTCAATGATAGATTTCCGGGCAAGAAGCCTCTTGTGCTCCTTATCCACGATCTCTGCCAAACCACCAAGAGCATCTCCTAGTTTTGATGCTTTCATCACTGGAGGATAAATTAAGCTCCTGGCCCTATTCAGACCTTCCGTGAACACAGTCAGATGATCCCGGAGCCCATCAGATTCAAGATCCTGAAAGTAATAAATGCATCAAATAAATGAGGAAATGTGAGCATATAAAGTCAATCTGCCATCTCTGAGGCACATTAAAATAAAATGAGTCTATAACTCCAACTGAAAAACAACAAATCTAAAGAACCATAGATTCAAAAAAAAAAAAAAAAAAAGGACCAGAAAAATGCATAGTAGAAGAGAGTAAAAATATGACAATCAACTAATGCCACAAATTTGAACTTCATAGAGGTAGTTTGGTCATAAAAGGATAATCAATGCTAACAGAAAACCTTTCTCCTGCCCTATTCACATTACAATATTATTACCTTCTTTTTCAAAGTCCATGCTGCTAGCTCAACTGCTAAGAGGCAAAGTAGCCAGGTTCCAGCCCCAGATGGAGCAGAGAGGTATTGCCCAGTAGCACCTTATAAAGGTAGGTTAGGTAGGGTAGCTTCGAAGGGCAGATTAGGATTTATAGGAAAAAGAAAAATAAGAAAAAAATAACATTTTCTCGAATTAAAATGACAAGATAGCCCATTCCTGAATGGTTCACATAGCCACATCCACATAGCCCTGCCTAGGATGAACAGAATAGTAACTCCAAAGCCATCCCAAAAGATGGGATAATTTTATATATATATATATATATAACAAATTATAACACAAGTACATAAATTCCAAAGTTGGTCCTAAGCATTTGGCCCCCTTTGCATGCTGCAATATGAAAGCCTGCAGAGATGCATTCCTTTTTTTTAGCAGATATTTATCACATGTCAAGGCTTGCTTCTTAGAACTTTACATCTTATCAGAAGGTGA